>JBCFYV010000100.1:7924570-8277823 GCA_039000515.1 Timema cristinae
TGCATAGCTCCGACGTTGTCTCGAGAGCGGCTCTTTGTCACGAGAACACTGGGTGTTTGGTAAGGGGAGAGCAGCTCATCTCAATAGAAGAGTCAAAGAAATCCTGTCGTGACCTGGGAGGGAAAAACAATAAACTCAGAACTTCCTCATAACTTGGAAAAAACAATATACTCAGAACTTCCTCATAACTTGGGAAAACAATATACTCAGAACTTCCTCATAACTTGGGAAAACAATATACTCAGAACTTCCTCATAACTTGGGAAAACAATATACTCAGAACTTCCTCAGAACTTGGGAAAACAATATACTCATAACTTCCTCATAACTTGGGAAAACAATATACTCAGAACTTCCTTATAACTTGGGAAAACAATATACTCAGAACTTCCTCATAACTTGGGAAAACAATATACTCAGAACTTCCTCAGAACTTGGGAAAACAATATACTCATAACTTCCTCATAACTTGGGAAAACAATATACTCAGAACTTCCTTATAACTTGGGAAAACAATATACTCAGAACTTTCACATAACTTGGGAAAACAATATACTCAGAACTTCCTCATAACTTGGGAAAACAATATACTCAGAACTTCCTCATAACTTGGGAAAACAATATACTCAGAACTTCCTCAGAACTTGGGAAAACAATATACTCATAACTTCCTTATAACTTGGGAAAACAATATACTCAGAACTTTCACATAACTTGGGAAAACAATATACTCAGAACTTCCTTATAACTTGGGAAAACAATATACTCAGAACTTCCTCATAACTTGGGAAAACAATATACTCAGAACTTCCTCAGAACTTGGGAAAACAATATACTCATAACTTCCTCATAACTTGGGAAAACAATATACTCAGAACTTTCACATAACTTGGGAAAACAATATACTCAGAACTTCCTCATAACTTGGGAAAACAATATACTCAGAACTTCCTCATAACTTGGGAAAACAATATACTCAGAACTTCCTCATAACTTGGGAAAACAATATACTCAGAACTTCCTCATAACTTGGGAAAACAATATACTCAGAACTTCCTCATAACTTGGGAAAACAATATACTCATAACTTCCTCATTACTTGGGAAAACAATATACTCAGAACTTCCTTATAACTTGGGAAAAAAATTCAGAACTTCTCAAACTTAACACTCAACTATAACTTGGGAAAACAATATACTCAGAACTTCCTCAGAACTTGGGAAAACAATATACTCAGAACTTCCTCAGAACTTGGGAAAACAATATACTCAGAACTTCCTCATAACTTGGGAAAACAATATACTCAGAACTTCCTTCATAACTTGGGAAAACAATATACTCAGAACTTCCTCATAACTTGGGAAAACAATATACTCAGAACTTCCTCATAACTTGGGAAAACAATATACTCAGAACTTCCTCATAACTTGGGAAAACAATATACTCAGAACTTCCTCATAACTTGGGAAAACAATATACTCAGAACTTCCTCATAACTTGGGAAAACAATATACTCAGAACTTCCTCATAACTTGGGAAAACAATATACTCAGAACTTCCTCATAACTTGGGAAAACAATATACTCAGAACTTCCTCATAACTTGGGAAAACAATATACTCAGAACTTCCTCATAACTTGGGAAAACAATATACTCATAACTTCCTCATAACTTGGGAAAACAATATACTCAGAACTTCCTCATAACTTGGGAAAACAATATACTCAGAACTTCCTCATAATTTGGGAAAACAATATACTCAGAACTTCCTAATAACTTGGGAAAACAATATACTCTGAACTTCCAGATAACTTGGGAAAGGTACATTGCAAAAATTAACACGAATAAACGATATAGGCTGTTATTAAATATCAATTAAAATCTTCATTAATTACTTAACTATAGCACACCTTCGTAAATACAACACTAAAATAGCATTGAGGAAGAAAAACATTTTTAAAGAACAATTTTAAAATTATAAGGTACAAGTTTAAACGTACACAAATCTAAATGTATAGGGAAAAATTCATATGTTTGAATTAAATAGTTGATTTGCCTGAAATTAAGATATATTTAACAAACCAGATTTTTTCTTTATAAAGAATACTTATAAATAAATAATCTTCTTTTATTGTTGTATTTTTAAAATCTAATATATTGGATTAGGTACAATGAATTTTATAGAATAATAACTTGATGTGTTCTAAAATTGTTTTTCTGTAATAAAATAAACATTTTGGTATTTTGTTGATAGGTGATAAAAAATATTCTTGAATGAAAGATCTGTTAGATCTCACTAATATTCATCCTTTAGGATCATGGAGAAAATAAGGTTCGCGTAAGAAAAAACAAATTCTGACATTAACTTAATTATCTTTTCACAAATAATTGCATATATGATATGCCACTTGAGGACTTGAACTCACTTTTTGCTCACCTAGAAAATTTAGAACAAGCTAATTTACATAAAATTTACATGTTTGGTACAATGAGTTATTGTATCACTTCCCAATAATGTTCAGAAGCAAAGAAGAAAACCCAATTTTACTAAGACAGTGTTCAAAATTACTTTATTCCGGCTAATATTTAAAAATATTATATCTATAGGCATATTATATATATACAAAAACCATTGTTTGGATACTCTTATCAGGAAAAATGCACGTTAATAGGCAACCTGTCAAAATCAACACTTACAACACTAGATAGGACACCAAATAAGCAATGAATGTAGTTTTAAAAGATTAAGAGTGGATAATTAATTTTTAATTTTTAAAGATGTTTATATAGATGAAAATACAAATATCAAATCCATTGCCATTATTAATAATCTGTACCTGAAATAAGTAAACAACTTCTACTAGTTAGTTGACCAACCTCTTCGCGATGTAGTTGGCATAGGCAAAATAATCAATATTAATCAATAATATGTTAATATAAAAGTAAGAGCTGGCAAGAATAACCCATATTTATTAAGATTGTTAAATGTAACCACTAGTGATTTCTAACGGGCGTATCTCTAACCACAGAAAACTGTGTTGCCATGTGAGCCACTGAATTCAGTTGCAATAGGGCAAGATGATACCTCAGGTAGCAGCACTAGTATATTACCACACCTTGTTTCTGTTCTTTTTTCTAATTTGTAAATTTAGGGGTACTTGTCTGTAGTGGTAAGCTTACTATAATATTCTATTCAAAATAAGGAGCACTTTAAATGTTTTACTCGAGGAGAAGAATTAGTGATGATGGAGAACCATATTTATGAAAGGGGAAGGAGGTAGTTAGTAAAACCATCTCCGACTCAAAAGGCAGATTGGTGAACCAGAAGCTTCCATAAGATTATTAAGGAAATCAGTCTATATATCCTAGCGGAGTACTAATCTTCCCCCTGAACCGACCCCGGCGACTCGCTCGGTAAATGACCGTGCACTGACCGGTCGTCGAACTGGGGTGGACCGGTTCCATGTCCGTCCCTCCTTTTTCGCTCCCCCCCCCCCTTCTCTATCGACGTCTTCCAACCCTTTTTCATGTGTCTCTCCACACCCCCTTCCCCCGTTTTCGTCCCACGGCCTCTTTCTCCATTCTCGTCACCTCCCGAGTCTCGCGGGGGGAACCTTCATTCCCACCGGTTTAATAATTTTTATTTATCCCCCTCTTTGGTTTCCCCCACCCTGTGCGGCAAAAATCGCCCACAGGGTAAAGTTTATTTTATTTTCCCACCAGGGCTACGTATGAAATATCTGCGTAGCCCTGGCGGAGTACTTATATTTTTCTCCGACCGACTCTGGCGGCTCAACCGGCCGGGGCAACTCCTCCTGTTATATCATTCCCCATTCCTATGTTTCTTCTTTCTCTCTCTTTTGTTTCCGTTTTCGCTCCCTCTCTCTCCTCTGTACCATGTGTATTTTTAACGGTCCTGGCGACCCATTATGAGATATGGGGTAGGTTTTTATGCTTACTTTCCCACCCCCAACCTATAGATAACAGCATTCATTCAGCCGCCAGGGTGCCATTGTAATTCTGTGTGAGTTTTTGTTTTACGTCCTATTTCGTGTCCGTTTCCGAGAGCCCTTCGGGGCTGGTGTTAACTGTCTGTACTTTATGTTTCTCGTGGTTTATTCATGTTATATATATATATATATATATATATATATATATATATATATATATATATATATATATGTTTACAAATTGTTAATAAAACTCTTACAAACAAACAGTCTATATATTGGCGAATGGTGATATTACAGAACTTTAACCGTTAGACCCCAGAGAGGGACACACTTATTTGCTTTCCTTAATCAAAGTGAATTAATCTTTCAGAAATTGTGAATTCAGTAAACCTTATTTGTTTCAATTAATTGTTCGAGAACCAGTGATTGTACCAACTAAATATATTTGTTGGCATCCGTCTTGAGGAAACCTGACCCCTTTTTGTGGGAGGGTGTGTCTCAAAATTTGAGAATCACTAGCTTAGTGGAAGTGTAGCTTGTAGATGTAAGCATTCTATAACTACTAAAACTCCATTGGGGAAGTGAGGTGTTTACGAAATACTTTCAAACAATTGACTTGTTGGCCCACACGTCACCATACATATATTACAGAATAAGAACGTGATGTGATCATTTAAAGAATATAGACTAATCAGAGCAGATCAGTGGATTATTCTCATCACTTTACTAATTAAAAACAAATAATTACTGATAAGTAGCCAGGATTGCAAGACTTGGTTTCGAAATTTTTCTAGTACTAATAGTCAATCAAAACATTTCTTAAAACTAACCAATTAAATTTCCTTGAATCGATTCGAAGTTTTGATTTCTTTCGATATTTTTGAAATCGCTAGAAAATGAATCAATACGTGAATCAGAGCGTTCAAAAAAATTGATTAATTAAGGGCAAAGAATCGATTTTCGAAAAGATTGATCCAAGATCCAATATTCCTATCCTGTAAACGAAACTACTCCCAGCATAATTTTTTTTAGCATCACGTCTACTGCCCATTCGGTTTATACTTTATAGGCATAGGCACTAATTAGGCTAATGTGTTATGAGTGGGGCTGGTTGATTTTAGATAAAGTGCACCCGGAAAACATTCATGAAAAACCACCGTTAGTGCAACCAACCAGGATTGAACCCCTGCAAAATAGCTTAACTTTATATTTCTCATGCATCAATTTGTTATTAAATACATTTATTGAACACAATTGTTTTCTAAATATTTGTGGGCTGGATAAAAACAGTTGGTGGGTAGATTGCTGACCCTTGCCTTAAATCATTTTATCACCAAGTGGGACCTTCAATATTCATCATCAACGTATTGTGAGAATACATCACACACACTGTGCTTGTATTGTGGAAATGTTTTGTACTACGAAAGCTTTCCCCTTCAAAACTCATTTGTGACTCCCCAAACCAACTCTAAACTAGGCCTATAATATATAAGTACGGTTTTGTTGGACCTGATCTCAGCGCTCTGACAAGAACACAAAGTATCCACTTCCTTTCCACTGTAAGATTGTTCCAAAATATCTCCGGAGCATAGAGGAGCAAGGTTGCTAAGGACCTGTTACGGGGTTGCTCTGGACCTGTTCCAGCGATGTCTGTGACAGAGTAGAGGAGCAAGGTTGCTCTGGACCTGTTCCAGCGATGTCTGTGACAGAGTAGAGGAGCAAGGTTGCTCCGGACCTGTTCCAGCGATGTCTGTGACAGAGTAGAGGAGCAAGGTTGCTCTGGACCTGTTACAACGCTGTCTGTGACAGAGTAGAGGAGCAAGGTTGCTCTGGACCTGTTCCAGCGATGTCTGTGACAGAGTAGAGGAGCAAGGTTGCTCTGGACCTGTTCCAGCGATGTCTGTGACAGAGTAGAGGAGCAAGGTTGCTCTGGACCTGTTACGGGGTTGCTCTGGACCTGTTCCAGCGATGTCTGTGACAGAGTAGAGGAGCAAGGTTGCTCTGGACCTGTTACAACGCTGTCTGTGACAGAGTAGAGGAGCAAGGTTGCTCTGGACCTGTTCCAGCACTGTCTGTGACAGAGTAGAGGAGCAAGGTTGCTCTGGACCTGTTCCAGCGATGTCTGTGACAGAGTAGAGGAGCAAGGTTGCTCTGGACCTGTTACAACGCTGTCTGTGACAGAGTAGAGGAGCAAGGTTGCTCCGGACCTGTTCCAGCGATGTCTGTGACAGAGTAGAGGAGCAAGGTTGCTCTGGACCTGTTCCAGCGATGTCTGTGACAGAGTAGAGGAGCAAGGTTGCTCCGGACCTGTTACAGCGCTGTCTGTGACAGAGTAGAGGAGCAAGGTTGCTCTGGACCTGTTCCAGCGATGTCTGTGACAGAGTAGAGGAGCAAGGTTGCTCCAGACCTGTTACAGCGCTGTCTGTGACAGAGTAGAGGAGCAAGGTTGCTCTGGACCTGTTCCAGCGATGTCTGTGACAGAGTAGAGGAGCAAGGTTGCTCCGGACCTGTTACAGCGCTGTCTGTGACAGAGTAGAGGAGCAAGGTTGCTCTGGACCTGTTCCAGCGATGTCTGTGACAGAGTAGAGGAGCAAGGTTGCTCCGGACCTGTTACAGCGCTGTCTGTGACAGAGTAGAGGAGCAAGGTTGCTCTGGACCTGTTCCAGCGATGTCTGTGACAGAGTAGAGGAGCAAGGTTGCTCCAGACCTGTTACAGCGCTGTCTGTGACAGAGTAGAGGAGCAAGGTTGCTCTGGACCTGTTCCAGCGCTGTCTGTGACAGAGTAGAGGAGCAAGGTTGCTCCGGACCTGTTCCAGCGATGTCTGTGACAGAGTAGAGGAGCAAGGTTGCTCCAGACCTGTTACAGCGCTGTCTGTGACAGAGTAGAGGAGCAAGGTTGCTCCGGACCTGTTCCAGCGATGTCTGTGACAGAGTAGAGGAGCAAGGTTGCTCCGGACCTGTTACAGCGCTGTCTGTGACAGAGTAGAGGAGCAAGGTTGCTCTGGACCTGTTCCAGCGATGTCTGTGACAGAGTAGAGGAGCAAGGTTGCTCTGGACCTGTTCCAGCGATGTCTGTGACAGAGTAGAGAGACGAAGAGCAATGTCAATACGTAATACGTAAATGTTTTGTGCTGCCATCTACCGTACAATATTGTAACGACGCAGACTTAACCGAGAGAAAACAGTAGAAGCTCGGAGAAAACAAATGGGCATACAGTAATTGGTTTTACGTTTCAAGCAGACCCACCAGGGAGTAGAACCGGAACAGGAACCAGTAACCGAAGAAACATTCATTTTTAAGGACCGGAACCAGAATCGGAACACTATCAGGAATAGAAAAGAACCGGAATATTTATTGTGCTCTAGCTGGAACCTTTAGAATGTTTGTTTAGAGAACAGGAACCGGAAACAGAACCGATAAAAATCTCGGTTCGACTCCCTGCTAAGCATCATTCGGGCTGCTCACTTCTACAAAGGATGAGAATCGATAGCAAAACATCGATTCCTACATCGGAGAAGTACCAGCGATGTTTGAAAAACATCGATGATTCTAACCCTAAGCCATCGATGTTTTAGTTTAAAAAACATCGAACCTCTTAAACTGAGAATATGAAAATTCTTTAATGATTGCTGCGATAAGCATAATGAAAAACATCGATTACCTTACTAATACAATAACATCGATTAGAAAGAATATTACTTTAGGACCATCAATTTGATATAACAAAAATAGAATATTTTATTTTCAAACCAATTAAACTGTAACTGAAGGCCGTTTTCAAAGAGTGGAGGTGACACCCGTGAAACCTACAAACATTTTCCTTTCCGATGTTCACGCCATAATCATCTAATATACGAAGCTATCTAACAATACATATTTTTTGAAAACATCGGGATAAGTTCCCATTTTGACGTATCATTCTTTCTGAAATTGCGAGAAAGTTCTCCACTAGTGTGAGGGAAACTGATAAAAAGAAAGACGGTTAAGATTGTTCACCAATTCGTGTTTTTACAAACAATGGACAACAGCAAGTGTTTTAAAATTGCTTTAAGACCAATAAAAAATACTCAATGTTTTTTTATTATTTGCTTTTTTTTCATCGATGTTTATCTATTGATTTCCATCCCTTGTTTGGGCTTTGAATCCACAAAAGAAAACGTCGATGGTCTCAAAACATCAGTTATTCACCATCGATGGTGAAAACATCGAACATCAAAAGCAAAACATTTATGTTTAAAAACATCGACCATCGATGCTCATCCTTATCTCCTGCGCAATTCCCCTCCCCTCTACTCCCTTCTCTCCTACTTCACTCCTCGTCATGTACCTATTTATTCACCGCACCCCCTCTATGAACCATTT
The DNA here is from genome assembly GCA_039000515.1 of Timema cristinae. Lineage (NCBI taxonomy): Eukaryota > Metazoa > Arthropoda > Insecta > Phasmatodea > Timematidae > Timema > Timema cristinae. The sequence continues at coordinate 7,932,887 of JBCFYV010000100.1, forward strand.
CCACGCCCATTCTCTCAAAAATAAGAATCAAGCATCCAAGTACACAACCCTTTCCTCCACTCCCCCTCCCTTAAGGAACCACAACTAGTAACCCACATCTTGAACAACGGCACTACGCCCAACCCTCAAACAAATGAGAATCAATATAATTGCTGGTCTACCCGCAGTCGCGTAACTATAACCCAAAGACATTAGACTCCCCTTACTCCCAGATCAAAAGAAATATAACGCTAAAACTAAAATGCATGTTTCTGAAAATATGTATATTTACAGAAAATTACAGGGCCACCATAAAGTATAACACAAGAATAAAGTAACACTTTTTATCCCACATGCTTAAAATTTCTTCTTCCACGAATTTATAAAAGCAAATTCGTAAATCCAGTCTGAGACGTCCATTTTTCCTGTTAGCTCTGCTTCTACGTTGAGGATGGCTAGCTGTAACATGTGTTCTTATTCCATGGTATTTCGTAGGTAATTCTTGATGATCTTCAACTTAGAAAATGTCCTCTATGCTGTTGCTACTAAAACAGGAATTTCCAGATAAATAAATAAAGTGAGCAAACATCAGGATAACTGGAGCCCACGTCCAAAAATTTGATCAAAGCAAGCTTGGCGAGCTGTCGTATATGATAATTTTTTCAATTTCTGGTGTCAAAGTTTTTGTGTGGAGCAACAACTGGAGTGATAGATTTTCTGACAAGTCATTAAAATACTACCGTCGTAGCTTGAGAGCATTAGGAGGATGCGGGCATTACATAGCGTGTGTCTGAGGACCATGAGGACGCGCCTTGATAAGTTTGTAATGTGACTCTCATCGCGACCTGTATATGCCTACCCTCAAGGACCACTTCCGAAAGCTGGCGCAGTCCTTCTACGCCAGACTTCCCGGTTCCACCAATCCTCTTATCTAGGGGTTTGGGAATTACGTCATCGATCCTGTAGGGTGCCATCGACGTCCCAAAGCCCTGCTCGGATAAGCGAGATGTTTCAGTAGTGGTTTGGAGGCTCTCACCCTGCCATCCATTGAGTAATGTCTACACACGTAACTCTAAAGACCCTTATTAGGTTCCCTAACATACTTTCCGTTCCCACCCACCAATATTAATAATATGTCTTTCTTTGTCCCAGAATTTCGCGAAACGCAACAACCCGCTTTTATGGTTCGAAACCCCACGGTGTGACCAATTGGTCGGTAAGTGTTGGAATTTTCTCTCGTGTTCTCCTTCAGGGAGCATCAGAGCATGATAATATGCGGCTGCTGAAAGCATTCTTATTTACCTCTTCATCAAACAAGTTAAGCAATACTGCAGGTGTAAGAAAAAGAAACAAGTCACAAATGCATAGCACAAAAGCATAGCACTCCTTTGTCCAATTTTTTCGGTCTGTTTATTGCCTCTTTCCTCTCCATGGTAGGCCTATATTGGTGTCTTTAAGGGGCTGGGGATCCTTTTGGCTAAGGGCTCGGATGCAGCTGAATTGCCTGCATTGCCGTAATTAGGCCATTGTCTGCCCATTCTTCGCACGGGAAATCTATAAAGAAGCTTTGTTAATTTTAGTAAGAATAGAATTAACCACAGGGAAAAGTAACCCATATCAAACTGTGTTTGAACATTAGTCCTTTATTGGTTTAAATTGCCTTTCAAAGCGCGAAAATAGTGAAATTGATATATGATCTGAAAGTGTTTTAAAATCTGGAATTTAGTTTGAAGAATAAGCTATATCTTCTCTATAAACAATTTGAACTCTTGCCTGTTAGTAATAATAGAAAAAAGAAGAAGAGTGACATAAATAAATGTTTTTTAAATGATTAAAACAAATTTAAATTAAATAGTAACCGATTACAGATTATATAAGGTATGTTTCTGGCCTAATCCGGTTCACTATTTTGAATCCGCTCCATTAAAATATTTTGGTGTTTTTATTTTAAGACCTGTTGGAATTAATAACTTTATATTTCAAGTGTGCTTAGAATAATTCATGTGGACAGACAAATATCAAAACTTTATCAAATTAGGATGCTTTACATCCAGCTACCCTCTTTATGTAATATATTGTTTTAAAATATCAATATTGATACAATCCTAAATCAAACATCGTCGTCATTTGAATTTGAACATTTTGAAGAAGAGTGGAGCCGTTGGACAATTACCTCTAAAGGCGGAACTTGCGTTTAGTTAATAAAACAGAGGAGATGGAGAAGGTGCCAATCATATTAACTAGAGTAGGGCCTAAAACACACGGGATTCTTAAAAACCTTCTGATGCCAGAAGGATCTAAAGACAAAAGTTATGCGAAACTAGTTTGGGTGTTAGAGATTCATTTTAGTCAGCCGATATCGGAGGTGTCGGATAGGGTGGTGTTCAATCAGTGTTCGCAAGCCGAGTTTGAAACAGTAGCTCAATATGTAGTGGAAATGAAAAGGCTGGCAGCGTTTTGTGATTTTGAAGCATTTCTCTAGGATGCATTACGTGATCGGTTGATAAGTGGTCCACGGGATGGATCAATTCAATACCAGTTAGCTATGGAGACGATTCTCACACTTGAGGAGGCATGTGAAATTGAAGGGCATTTAGATTTAGCCAACGTCCAGCTTAAGAACTTTCATAAATTAGAGCCTCATTCTGTGAATTTTGTTGGGATTAGAGGAATGGACAGGCAAGTGTGTAAAAGTACGGGAAAGGATCGGAGGTAAAGGGGAAGAAGTCGTGTTTTAGGTGTAACAGTTCTTTGAATTAGGCTGCAAGTGTCCTTTGAAAAACCACAAATGCTACACATGTGGCAAAGTAGGACATATAGCTACGATGTGTAGAGTAAATAAAGAAAAGAATGGGCATGAATTTAAAAAGAGTTAATAATTTAGAATTATGTCATGTGGATGAGGTGAGGAACAGTGATGCGCAATGGGTAGCAGCAGTGAAGATGGATAGCAAGGAAGTAGAAATGGTTATTGACACTGGTTGTCCACGCACCTTGATACCAGAAAGTGTGTATAAAAAAGAACATAGAATGAAAACTCTAAGACCAACGTCAGAGGTAGCTTAATTTACAAATAAAATTAAATGTTTTTAACACATGTTTATATTATATCTCTAATTGTGTTTGTTATCCACTTTTTCAACACAATCTAACCATCAATAAAGTCTTAATATTTAAAGAGAATTAAAGATTTAACTACTTTCTCTGTAGCTATTTTATATACTAAAAAAAAGATTATTTACTTTATTGATTCCCAGTGCGAATAACGGGTACACCAGCTAGTAATTTTATAAAACCAATAATTTCTGAGATACAAGCAAATATATTTATTTTTTATGTAGATTTGTGAAAACTTAATTTTATTGCTCTGCTTGTTGGTGGTTTTAGTAAATCTCCCTTCATTATAATAAAATAAAAAGTCTTTACTTTCCACATACAATTTTTTATCTATTATTTAGGGAATTTTAACCCCATTCTGCTCCCCTTTTTCAGATCTTCTATTTTTTTTTAAACTGACTGAGACCAGAGGCTGGAAACTGTGATGGATGTAAAAAAACGTCAGGACGTTTTTCTACTAGCTTGGGGAATTTTAAAATTTCTACTATATACCAATAACTTTATGATAGTATTTGTTTTAGAACGCCCCTATCCCACGCTATTTCCAATACCTCCATCTTTGAATTATTAATCTCTACTGGTCATTTTGTTTTGAATATCTCTCTAAATTCATATACATATTTCAATTTATCGCCATTCGGAGAAGTGTTTTTTCTACTAGCTTTGTAAATTTAAACAGGTTCGCATATTTATGTGTAACTTTCCATTGGGAGTAGACACAGTCTTCCAACGGCTCTTTTTGATACTCCCGATTACGTTTTGACGTTGACAACACGCACCAACACGTCGCTTCTAGGATGAAGTTCAACGATGCGGCCTACATTCCATTTGAGGGAGGGAGGGGAGGGGATAACCATATCCCCCCCTTTCTTCAAGCTTAGTTGCTCCTTTGTCCATTTGACCCGTTTCTGGAGCTGGATGTGATATTCCCTGGACCAGCGAGTCCAGAAGTGCTGCATTATTATCTGTTGCTCTCGCTGCCATTTAGAGAGTCTAGTAATGTTTATTGTTTGTTAGTCTGGCTCCACCACGGTGGTGAGTGCATCCCCGATTAGGAAATGTCCCGGTGTTAAGGGGGACAGGTCATTGGGATCAGACGACATGGGACTTAAAAGGCGGGAACTAAGACAAGCCTCTATTAATATTAGACAATTGTACATCACTTCATATGTTAATGAAGCAATTCTCACAATACATTTGAGGAGATAGACCTACTTCACTGATTTAACTGTGGTTTCACAAAGTCTTCCAAAATTAGGGGATTGCGTGTAATTGTTTCACGTGTTCATGTTGTGTGAACAAGTAGGCCTACTTTAGTTTCTTCTTAGTGGGTAAGACAATTGTATGTTTATGATTGTATGGTACTATTGACTTTAGAATTCTGCCTCCAACTCTGATGAGTCCATCCTTATCGATGAATGGAGACAATGTTTTGATTTATCCTTTGGACCAACTTGCTTGGAATATAATAAGTCACATAGAACTTCTGCAAACAACTGTCAATTTACGTCTTTCTGGGAGGTTGACTGAGTCTTCTGGCTCATAAGTTGGTGTATAATACTGTTCATTTACTAGCCTAGGTGGCCCATGCCACCATAATTTTGCATAAGTATTTGTTTGGGTGTCATGCCCCTGGAAATATAGTCAGCAGTATTGTCTTGAGAACGTACATATTGTGACCGTTAATACATCCTTGTTAACCCTTGAATCTCAGCCATCCGGTTAGCTACAATTTTTTCCCATTGGGTGAAAGGTGCATTCGAACATGCTAAAACTATTGTTGGGTCAGACCATACTGCATTTTCTGAAGTTGCAATTAAGATAAGCAAGTGTCTATGTGCCAACAACAATGCTGCACAAGGTTCAATTCTGGGCAGTGTCACCTTTTTGAGTGGTGCAACATGTGACTTAAGAACATAATAGATTCATGGTGGTGTTTCCTGCATAATCTGTGCATTTGATGTAGATGCACGTACCATAGGTGACCTCTGAAGCGTTTGAACTGTTGGTCCGACCATAAGTGCGCCATTAAGAGAAACGCCTGTTGAAGATCTTGCGGATGCATCAAATGTCACGCGGAGTTTCGTAGTGCTGCTACTCTCGTTTATTACCGTGTGCTGTGGTGAGTAATACTTCCTTCCAGAAGAAGAGTCAATTTCCTGGTTGAGACTGGTTGCATGTGATTTAGAATCTCATACTCATTTATGAAGCTACTATAAGTGTCTTTGAATACGGGGTGTTTTGAAAACCTCCTCTCTAATGTTGAAATCATACTCCGGAGCGTGATGGAGCAGGATCGGGTGGGAGCAGCACTCCCACACTGCTTTCGACGGTGGAGCGGCACTCCCACACTGCTTTCGACAGTGGAGTGGCACTCCCATACTGCTTTCGACGGTGGAGCGGCACTCCCACACTGTTTTCGACGGTGGAGCGGCACTCCCATACTGCTTTCGACGGTGGAGCAGCACTCCCATACTGCTTTCGACAGTGGAGGGCACTCCCACACTGTTTTCGAAGGTGGAGCGGCACTCCCACACTGTTTTCGACAGTAGAGTGGCACTCCCTCACTGCTTTCGACGGTGGAGCGGCACTCCCACACTGCTTTCGACAGTGGAGCGGCACTCCCACACTGCTTTCGACAGTAGAGTGGCACTCCCTCACTGCTTTCGACGGTGGAGCGGCACTCCCACACTGCTTTCGAAGGTGGAGCGGCACTCCCACACTGTTTTCGACAGTAGAGTGGCACTCCCTCACTGCTTTCGACGGTGGAGCGGCACTCCCACACTGCTTTCGAAGGTGGAGCGGCACTCCCACACTGCTTTCGACGGTGGAGCGGCACTCCCACACTGTTTTCGAAGGTGGAGCGGCACTCCCACACTGTTTTCGACAGTAGAGTGGCACTCCCTCACTGCTTTCGACGGTGGAGCGGCACTCCCACACTGCTTTCGACAGTGGAGCGGCACTCCCACACTGCTTTCGACAGTGGAGTGGCACTCCCTCACTGCTTTCGACGGTGGAGCGGCACTCCCACACTGCTTTCGAAGGTGGAGCGGCACTCCCACACTGCTTTCGACAGTAGAGTGGCACTCCCATACTGCTTTCGACGGTGGAGCGGCACTCCCACACTGCTTTCGACAGTGGAGTGGCACTCCCTCACTGCTTTCGACAGTGGAGCGGCACTCCCACACTGCTTTCGACGGTGGAATGGCACTCCCACATTGCTTTCGATAGTGGAGCGGCACTCCCACACTGCTTTCGATAGTGGAGCGGCGCTCCCATACTTGTTTATAAAAACAAACTGTTCTTGTTTGCAAAACTAAAACTGTTCTTATTTATCAATATCAGTGTTTACACTTTGGTTTTATGCTCACAGTCACAAACATTTTTTTATCACTTCCTTAGTTCAATACTATTATGATACAACAGTAAAAACGAACAATTTACAGTATAAATTAGATTTAGTTTCAACTAGAGTAGGCCTACATATTTTGGCGAGACAGACAGTGGAACATTAGGGTTTGTGTTGACAGTGAGAGGGAGATGCCCACTGGTAAGACGCCTCCACTGCACCTAGGTGAGTGCCAGACTGATGTGTCTTGAGTGTCTTTGGTCCGGTCATCATCAAGTCAACAGCTAATCTTTATTGGTGTTTATACTTTTGTCAAGTTATTATGTGTTTCCTTATAATAATGGAAAATATTAAAAACAAACAGAATACCTTAACCTTATTAATTTCGAGATCTGTTGATAAAGGAAGACTTGATCAATCAAGTGGACCCTTTAGCAAACCAGATGAACATTTTCTATCGGTACCAAGTGCATCAACGAATGTCAACGTTAATGAGAGTGTTGTTGACGTTGTTGTGGACACTGATAAAAAAATGAGGGGTCAGAAGATGTTTGCAAGATTGCTGAAACACAATATGCGTGGCCAAGTTTATGGACGGCTGAAATGTGGAAGCATAAAACAGAAGTAGAATGACTTTGTAAACTATTTCGATTAAGTTAAAGTAAATCAATAAATGGGCTTAGAGACTATCTGGACAGCAGTAGACGTTTGCCTGATGCTCTTAGAGCTGGTGAACAGTTCAGAAATTATTCATTTACAGTCCAGCAGAATGTGAGAGAGGCTTTAGTCTCACGAGTGTAATAATTACTCCAACAAGCACCAACCTATTAGTCCATCACATCTCATCTTTATTATTTATCAAACTTTACTGCCCTAGTCTCAACACCTGGAAACCCGAGCCTTATGTGACAACCTGGTTGATATCGCACAGATCAGCAGACGACACAAGAACTAGAGTAGCGTAGTGAAAAACCCAAGCCTTATGTGACAACCTGGTTGATATCGCACAGATCAGCAGACAACACAAGAACTAGAGTAGCGTAGTGAAAAATCCAAGCCTTATGTGACAACCTGGTTGATATCGCACAGATCAGCAGACAACACAAGAACTAGAGTAGCGTAGTGAAAAATCCAAGCCTTATGTGACAACCTGGTTGATATCGCACAGATCAGCAGACAACACAAGAACTAGAGTAGCGTAGTGAAAAACCCAAGCCTTATGTGACAACCTGGTTGATATCGCACAGATCAGCAGACAACACAAGAACTAGAGTAGCGTAGTGAAAAATCCAAGCCTTATGTGACAACCTGGTTGATATCGCACAGATCAGCAGACAACACAAGAACTAGAGTAGCGTAGTGAAAAACCCAAGCCTTATGTGACAACCTGGTTGATATCGCACAGATCAGCAGACAACACAAGAACTAGAGTAGCGTAGTGAAAAATCCAAGCCTTATGTGACAACCTGGTTGATATCGCACAGATCAGCAGACAACACAAGAACTAGAGTAGCGTAGTGAAAAACCCAAGCCTTATGTGACAACCTGGTTGATATCGCACAGATCAGCAGACAACACAAGAACTAGAGTAGCGTAGTGAAAAATCCAAGCCTTATGTGACAACCTGGTTGATATCGCACAGATCAGCAGACAACACAAGAACTAGAGTAGCGTAGTGAAAAACCCAAGCCTTATGTGACAACCTGGTTGATATCGCACAGATCAGCAGACGAAACAAGAACTAGAGTAGCGTAGTGAAAAACCCAAAACCAGATCATGGGGAATATTTGTTCTGATTTGTTGTACACTTTAACACCGCAAGTTACACTAAGTTTACTTGTAAAGAAGACATATTTACATTTTATAAATATCTTGTTTTTAAAACCTTTTCTTTAATTCATAGTAGTACATTTTTTGGGGTAGTAAGATAAGTTTTTTAGATTAAGGCCTATTATTTTAATTAATCAAATAAATATAATTTTTTTAAAAGTGTTGAATTTATGACTCAAGTAGTCCAGTTGCTTTGTTCATCTAGAAGTACGTCATTTCCTTTTTCTTTACTACTCTTGTACATGGCGTCAGTGAGGTTACAACGGAATCTACTTTATTCTGTACCATTTAATAATGTTATACTTTGCATAATTAAATATTAACACATTTAAATTAGTACGTACGGTTTATCATCCTAAACCTTAACAGGTTATGGGCCCAGTAGTGCTGATCAATGTGCTAGTGAATAAAGTACAATGTTAAAATGATTTGCACGCTGTGAACGGACACGCCGGCACACGAGAGACGCCATTTTTTGATGAAGTCTTTTTTTCTTTGTGAGCGCTCGGATAATTTCACTGTAGCGGATTTGTTTTGTTTTTTTGTTTTTTTTGAAAAGAGCATAAAGGTTACTTACAAAGATGGATAAAGTCAAGAATTTCCACACTCATAAATTTGATGGTAATAATTTCCAACTATGGAAATATCAAATGGAGATAATATTACGCGCGGAGAATATTATGGATATCATAAATGGCAAGAAACAAAAAACCAGCAACCACTGAGGTTGAGGAGGTTAAGACATGGAACGATGGGAACGAGAAAGGAATGTTGATAATTTCAACGGGACTTGAGTATAGTCAATTACAAACAGTCATCGCATGCGAGACAGCGGCTCAGATGTGGAATCGCCTCAAGAACGTTCACGAACAACGTAGTTCTGTAAACAAGGTTAGTCTCAAGCAGCAGTTCTTCGGCTATAGGATGAATCCAAACGATAATATTGCTCAGCATATAAGTACTATCGAGTCAATGGCGCTGTCATTAGCGGACGTTGGAGAAGCAGTTTCCGACGTGGACAAAATTGCAAAAACACTTGAGAGTTTGCCAAGTAGCTTCAACGCGTTCATAAGTGCTTGGGACTCGTACGCTGAGGTAATGCAGACATTTGAGAACCTAACCTCTCGACTTCTCAGGGAAGAGAAGCGGCTCATGCAGAACGATGATGTCACTACAGCGTTTGCGGCGCTGAACCTCCAGAAAAATTACAAAATATGAAAAGTCAAACGTCCCACAATAACGAGAAGAGAGAAAATCACGGAAAACTTAGCGGTAAGAAGAATATAAAATGTTTTTACTGTGGTCGGGTGGGTCATATAAAAAAATAGTGCCGCACTGGCTAGCGAAAAATAGTGATCAAAGTAAGCCGGATGAGTCGAAGCATGTTGCTTTAAGTGCTGAATACAAAAATGTTTCTGCTTCTGGATGCGAAACTGTGTGGATGGCGGACAATGCTGCGTCAAAACATATGACCTATCATAAGAAGTGGTTTTCTGTGCTAAATCCATTGACAATTCGAGTGTCGTACAGATTGGGGATAATTCGTACGTTCAAGCGGAAGACATCGGCTCTGTAGAAGTGTTAGCACTTTGTAAATGGACAGTGGGAGCTTCGCACACTTGAAAATACTTTGTATGTTCCAAAACTTAAGAAAAATCTATTTTCAGTAGGAGCAGTGACCAGTAAACAGTTCAAGGTGATTTTCGATGAAGAAAAAACGAAGTACAGATTCCAGCACAGAATCGAGTCGTCGTAACTGGAATTAAAATGGTTAACCAATGTTACAAGATGTTTTTTAAGAATAAAACTGTTGAGCAAGCCAATTCAACAGAGGAGTCAGTGAAGCTATGGCATGAACGACTGGGACATCCAGGCATCAATAGCTTCAAGACCATGGCAAAGTCAGGAACTACTACCAGGGTTAAAGGTGAACAACATAGACAAGCTGTTCTGTGAGTCATGTAAATTTGGCAAGACACATCGACTGCCATTTTATGAAAATCTTAATCCTCGTGCAAGTAACTCTGGCGAGCTTATACACACAAATGTCTGTGGTAAAATGCCGGTTACGTCGTTGGGAGGAGCCAATTATTTTTTGCTATTTAAGGACGACTGCACGTCATATCGTTTTGTGTATTTTATTAAGTACAAAAGTGATGTTTTTGATATGTTTGTTACAATTCCAGCAGATGATAGAAACGCAGACTGGAAACAAAATAAAAGTGCTTAAGAGTGACAATGGTCGCGAGTTTGCGAACGAAAAATTTACAGAGCATTTTAGGAAAACCGGGACTATCTGCGAGAGAACTGCTCCATACTGTGCGGAACAGAATGGCGTGTCGAGCGGGAAAATCGATCCATTGTGGAATGCGCTATGACAATGCTGATTAACGCAAAACTTCCGGAGGAACTGTGGGCAGAGGAAGTAAATCTGAGTGTTTACATTTTAAATCGGCGGCCAAGCAAGGTAAACAACAATGTGACACCGTTCGAGAAGTTTACTGGGAAAAAGGTAACTTTGAAGCACATGCGTAAATTTGGAGCAGACGCTTATGAGTATATACCCAAGCAAGCCCGTACTAAATTTGAAAGCAAGGCTAAGAAGGCCATTTTTATTGGCTATGACGGTAATAGTACTAACTATAGATTGTACCATCCAAATAGTAGGTCCCAGTAGCTCGGGACGTTGAATGTAATGAAGAAATTAGTAAAGGTGCTGTAATTAATGATCCAGAATTTTTCATTTATAATTTAACTTCACAGAACAATGAACCTAAAGATCAAGAAGTCAAGGAAAGTGTTACCACATGTGAGAAGAATGCCAAACAAGTAGGTTGAGTTGCAAGTTGAGGAAGAGTTTGTATGGACTAAAATAATCTTCACGCTGTTGGAGTAAGAAATTCCTGGAATTTTTAAAATATTTGAATTCAAGCCTTTGGAATCAGATCAATGTGTTTTCAGAGCAACGATTGATGACGTCGAAGTTTGGCTTGCATTATGTGTGGATGATGGAATGCTAATAAGTACTTGCGCAGAAATTTTGGCACTTATTATAAAAGAGCTTAAGGCACAGTTTGAGGTAAAAGAAGAAAACTGCAATTATTTTGTTGGAATTGAGATCAGAAGGGACAGAAAAAATAAGAAAATGTTTTTAAGTCAACAAGGATATCTCGGGAGAGTACTGAACAAGTTCTCTATGCAAGATTGCAAACCCCAAGCAGCACCAGCTGATCCAAATCTGGTTTTACATAGTAATGATGGTAAATCTAATAAGATCCTCGATTGTACCTATCGAGAGGCAGTTGGAAGCTTGATATTTCTCGCTATAGTGACACGTCCAGACATTGCATTTGCAATTATTCAAGCAAGCCGATTTTTGAATGAGCCACAAGACATCCATTGGACAGCAGTTAAAAAGATAATGCGATATCTAGCTGGGACAAGGAGCTATGGTATTTGCTACCAAGGAAATCAACCTGAGTTAACTGTATATTCAGATGCTGACTATACTGGGGATGAAACCACAAGAAAATCTACGACGGGATATATCAGTCTTTTAGCAGGAGCACCAGTCACCTGGTCATCTCATCGACAAGGGTGTCAGTAGGTCAACTACAGAAGCTGAATATATAGCAGCATCTTCAGCAGCTCAAGAAAGGTGTGGCTTAGAATGATGCTCGCGGAACTTGAGCTAATTTCCAGTGAGCCTACCACACTCTTTGTAGACAACCAAAGTGCAATTAGGTTGGCTAAGAACTGTGAGCATCATAAAATGACTAAACACATAGATGTTAAGTACCATTACATCCGCGAGTGTGTAGAAAACAATGTTATAGTTGTCCAATATGTGCGTTCTGAGAACCAATTAGCAGACTTTTTAACTAAGGCTTTGCCACAAAAGAAATTTTGTATGAATTGTGAATCTGTGTCGATTAAGGATATCAATGAACAAAGAGTGGAGTGTTGAATTTATGACTCAAGTAGTCCAGTTGCTTTGTTCATCTAGAAGTTACAACGTAATCTACTTTATTCTGTACCATTTAATAATGTTATACTTTGCATAATTAAATATTAACACATTTAAATTAGTACATACAGTTTATCATCCTAAACCTTAAAAAAAAGTAATAATAGTTTTTGGCCATTTCATAAAAGCCTATTTAACTATGCTACGCATGAAATAATAATGTAATTATGAAGGTGTTTTTTTTCTGTATGAAAACTATACTGTTGTATACAAAACAAATTATAGTTATACTAGAGTTACTTATAAATAATAAATAAGCACTTTTTCTGTGTTTAAAATCATACTAAACATAAGGGTATTTTTTATATTAATAGAACCAGCTGTTACATTCTATGTGTTTGTATTTTTAAATTTCGCACCCGCTACCCTCAGAATTCCACAACTCCCTGTTCTCCTTTTGTTCTTGACCTTGAGAGAAAAATGATTACTCCCACACTGATAAATTTGCCACTACACCCCTGGCTGTACTGCATTTTTTGGATCTGCAATGATAACTTTGGCTGGAACTGAACAATGTGAAATGTATAGATGAGTAACAGGTAAATGTGTGATTTTACAAAACACTAGAAAATCTAAATTAGATGAGTATACATTAAATCTAGGCTTTATCTTGCACTGAACAATGTATGAAGTTCTAGTTGTTGATTGTGCAATGCCCGATATTGAATATAAACCCCTAATCTGTCATAATCCAAGCCTTTGTACAAGCTCTTCTGTGATACAATTTGATTGATAATATGAATCTAGTAGAACTCTGCAAACATATGGGTCTCCATTGACATCTAGCACGTCAGTCAACGCTGTTGATAACAAAACTTTAACTGGCCTAATCTGAGATATATGTGCACTGGTTGTTGTCATTTGACCTTGAAACTCTACTGAAGATTTGTTAAAAGCTCTTGTCTCATCTTCCTGATTTTACTATACTTAAGTCAACGTATCTAGTAACTAAGTCCACTGTTGTTTGACATCATTAAGGTGAAGTAATGTGTTATGTTTTATGTTGCAAATTCTACATGCACTCAAATTGCATTGCTTAACCTGATGACTATCGTCCTTGAGAGAGTTGAAATATAAACTTATTCTTTTGACCTGTTGGATCCTCTCTGGAATAGAAAGTTTGTTAAACGTATCACAGTGATTTATTTGATGTGATTGGTTAAATAATTTACACGTATTTAAATTGTGTGGTTACATATGCCCCTTTTGTATTGATCATAGTCTTAAAATGCTGGCTACCCTTTACATTTGATTGTGAAGGTTTTGTTTGTAAAACCCTGTTGGATTCAACCGCTTCTAATATTTGACTTCTATGATGTAGAAACTCAGTAAGCTGTTTCTTTTTCGGCAGCTTGTTCCCTGATATATAAGTTTCCCATTCACTGTGATTCTAATTTGTTTGAGAAAAGATATATCAATAGTGTTTCGTATGCTTCTGATGGTTGGTCCCAACCATTCGAAGCTCTCAGATGTTTATTTGTTTCATCTAGGAGTTTATGTAGACATCCCGACATTTCTTTTTCTACACGTGATGACTTAAATAAAGCCTGCATACGTTGGCCCACAATGACACTCTTTCAATAGAGTCCAAACTATAACATAGTCTTTGGATGAACTTTCTAAAGATTGAATGTCCTTTGCTGCATCCTCTTTCACTGAAGATCTAAGATAGTGAAGTCTCTGTATGTTCATTAACTCACTATTGTTATGGATAAATGATTGAAATGTGTCATATAAACCAACAATTCGTCTTAATTTCCTTGAAATGTTGGTAAATTAATTACTTGTAACCTAACAGTTGGTCTGTGTGTGGTTTGTGTATATTTGACTGCCATAGGAGCAGCTTCGTATGACAACAAGCCAGCTGCATGACCTTGAATATATGTCTACTGAAGATGCGAGATTAAAATATGTGTTTTCAAATGTCTCCCTTTAATGTGTATGTATGTACTAATGAATCATCAGGTGATTCAACTTGTAATATACATTTTCAAAATCTTTTCAACATTGTTCTATTGTTGGAAATTTTAATTTCAATTGAATTATTGATTGAGTGTGATCGAAATTCTCAAAACATGTATTAAATTTAGTGACTTGTGCCATTATTTGGCCTCTTTTAAAACCTAGTTTTTTATTTCCTAATCCATTATTCATACACTGATATTGAATTATTATTTACACATATATTTTTGGCTTGTCTTAAGAAAGAAATCAAAGGTAAATAATAAATAATTAACTTGATAATTATATTGAAATTGGATTTGAAATCAATGTTGGTTAGTGTAAATACATATGGAAGCAAATATGAATGCACTCACTGAAATTGTCTTGAATAACACTAAAATTGACACATTATTGTACTTGCATTTTTTGATTGTTGCACATGTTTGATTGTATTTCACTTTGCTCACTTTTTCAATGCAATTTAAATTGCTGCTTACACTAGTTAATCTCAGTTCAGAGGACCAATGTATTTTGCTGATTTATTAATGAACTATATACTATTTTATTTTGTATTACGCTACTACATCTGAACATCCCGGTCCACTGCTCGACTAAGAGTCCTGGCTAACTCTCACACACAGACACAGTTGCCACTTCTTCCCCTAGCGGCAACATCAAGACACTCTTATCACCTAGGACGCAACAATAATGTTTCAATTTTTTCAGAAATTTCTAACCCCCACTTAGAAATAAAATATATTTAACCCAGGGCTGGTTGAGGCCCCCGTGTCACGTCATTGGTTGAGAGTGAGCGCGGCGCTCGCCCATCAGATTGTATGGTTTTTTGTTTAGATTATCATGTTTTTAAATTTTATTTTTTATTCATTATAATATTTTAGGTTTTTATACTTTATTTTTACTGAAATCATTTAAATATTTTATTTATTTGACCATGAAAATTTTTAGCAAATTTTATGTACAAATACAATAACAAAAACATTTACTACAACAAGAAAAGTTATCATTTTTTTGTATATCTAACAAATGATTTTTGAATAATAATAATAATAAAATTATATATTTTCCTTTTAAAAAATTACATGTTATTGCATTAGATGTCACTACTTGAATACAGAATGATTGTCATAGCATAATTTTTTATTCTAGCCTTTTCAAAAAATTAGATATAACAAAATCATATTTTATAATCTAAAATAACAATTTTTCTGATGAAGTACATTTTAGTGTTGTTCTTTATTCATTTATTCACTCTGCAGCTTCATCTTTAACTTCGCCTTGACCAATCACTTACAGCAGGTTGTAACCGTGTGTTCCATGCAGATAGGAACAATGCAGGTTGTACATCTAGCAATAGTCTTACGGTCTTTTTTCTTCAGACGAAAATTACATTTTACTTGTTCCAGATTTTGAAAAGGTTCTGGTGCTGGATGAGGCTTTGGTAGATAAAGATACTTACTTATCCGGATCTTTAGATTGTTCTGAATCCCTGTTAAAGGCGGAGTGAGCCTCTACCAGTGATGTCAACCCACATCTTGATTGACAGCTAGATATAAGCACACATCAATAGCTAATCTTTGACTAAAATAGCTAGTGAAATAAAACTAAAGTGAGCGCTGTGCTCACTCCTTGACCATTCCTGGGTTAAGAGTTATTTGGTTATTTAGAATAAGTATTCTACATCCTTTTCAAATTATGTGTTAATTAAATGTATTTTTGTTTTATACCCCCAACCATTACCTCTTTGTCCAATGGCAGCAATGTAAAGTGTGAACTGTGTTCTTTTCATTGTAAAAGCCATATTTTATTCGTCCCCATTTATATGTTTCCTATCCAACTTTCCTATCACTTCTTCCAAATATATACAATTACCTCATAGCGAAAAGAGGTTTTCCAAAAGATATATAAAATATATATTTAAACTTTTGACATCGAATGTGTTAGGAAATTTAGTTTGGGCATTGACATGAAAGAAGTATCTCTGCAGTTTAGATTTTTTTAAATGTATCGTTTTTGGGGGCTAAAGACTCACGGTACATAACTGGCTAGCTACCTGATTCACTAGCCCGACAAAGGAGTAAAGTAGGAGATGATTGACTGAGTATGACCTCTCAACTAAACAGTTTTCACTCCTCCCTAACACTTCACAAAATACAAGCTCCACCCCCTAAGTGATATAATTTCCTTCAAAACCTTCAGATTTGCATTTAGGTGGTTGTGAGATGAACTCTTAAGTGAACTACTCTTGATTGAGAGATATGGGATACAGCATAGCCAATATGCTAGTTCGGCCTTTCAGCCTTTCCCATGAAAGTGTAAAGTTACTCAATCATTAATATAGTGTTCTATGCTGGCGGCCGGGGTTCGATCCTCGGTCCCGGCACAGATTTATCTGATTTCCAAACCCTTCCTACACCTCTGACAAGACATCTTGTGAATGTGTGGAATGCCAGGTCGCCACTGTGGTTCGGATTCCACGTTAAACTGTAGGTCCTTCATTTCATTCACAATCACCCTACCATTACACATTAGCGTAAGTGCGTATAACCCGAACGGGTAGTAAGACGCGGTGCTAATAATAATAATAATAATAATATAATAGTGTGGGAATTTCTAAGCAAAAAACAAACAGGTTTTTACATTGCTTGCGACTCCTGTTTTTCAAAATACGAGTATGTAAGAATAAACTGAAACACACTCTAGGTTCACTCGATTATGTTTTATCAAATATGGTTGCCTTGTTCTAGATTTCTAGGTCTTTTTATTTTGGTGTTCTAGCACCTAAACACATACCCACAAATACACAGCAACAAATACATTATGACGAGTGATTTGGTTATGACCCGGCTTCCCATTGTTGGACTTTCCATTGTTTAGGAAATATAGTTATGGACGTGCTAAAAATTATTGTTCTAAAGCTGCCATTTGCCTTCAAGATAGGTGTCATTACTAATCTATAGCTAGGAACCTTTAAAAGTGGTCCATTGTAAATCCAATGAGCAGAAGCCGAGTACAAGCCAGAAAGTAGTGTTTTGTACCCAAAACAAAATGACGAATGTTATTTTTAATAATTATATTTTAACAAGAAGTCCAAGCTACATCAATGCTAAGTGTAAGCACAATTGATACAATAGCTTTGGCGTGATTGAGCAAAAAAATGGACGGAAAATATTTATTTATTTAATATTATTAGAATTTAAGCACAATCAGTAAAATTGTTTGGGTATGAATGAACAATATAGAGACCGACGACATTTATTTTTATAGATAATTAGGATTGTGTAAGAAAAGGGTTTTGAGGGTCGAGCTACATATAATCGCTTATAATAAAATAGGAATAACAAGTTTTAATAAATATTGTGAAATATCATACATTTGACAAATGAACACTATTATAATAGAATGATTACAATCCCAGCTAGCTTCTACAATAAAGATCAACCATTGTTTTGTCGCTGATGATGTTTGCTGTTTTTCTGTCAGATAATATTGTTCTATGATCTCCATTAACAATATTGATACTTACTGACTGCTTGAAATACTGAAAAAAAAAAATTTGTGTTATACAAGTTCATCATGTTTATCATATTTGTATTATATAAGAAAATTAATTATGTATTGAAATATAAGCTAAGTATTGATAATCTAACCCCAATAAAAGACCTTACAACAAATGTGGATAAATACTCTATATCACTTATATTTTAAAATTAATATAAATTATAAATTTCTATTTTATTAATAATGTGATGCCAGGCCTCGACCGTGGTTCGGATTTCATCTCACAATCACCCTCCCATTACACATTACGTAAGTGCGTATAACCCGAACGGTAGTAAGACGCGGTGCTAATAGTAATAATAATAATATTAATAATGTGTAGTTTTGTGGTTTGTTTTAAAAATAAGGTTCAGAACAATTTTAATCAATTTGTAGATGGAAAATAGTTACTTTTATAGAAAGTTTGTTCTATTTGTAATAATAAATTTACCTTAGAGAACCTCATAAATGTGTGATATATTGTTTAAATGTTTCAGATAGTTTTAAAAGCCATTTTTCAGTTCTCCTGTAAAATTGGTAAAAGTGTACATAACTTAACACTTTGGTTGAAAGGTACTTAAATTGTTAGAATAAACATTGATACATTCGGCTAGAAAGAGAAAACCAAACGTTACAAACATTTTCCTCTTATTTGTTTGATGAATTAGAAAAAAGAAAGAAAGAGCCTTAAAACCACTTTTGAAAGTGGGATCAAAGGACTGTAATAGATTATATACTTATGGAAAAGAAAATGAGAGTGCATACTGTAATCTTTAAGCAAATGTTTGGTAAGTGACCATAAGTTGCTGGTGGCAGACATATTAGTGGTGGATAAAAGTAGGAAAACAAGAAAGAAGGATAGGAAATGAAGATGAAAGATAAATAAATGTATTTAATAAAGGCGAGAAGCAGGCTGGAAACGTTGGAGAATTGATGTTGTGTGATGAATGATGTAAATGTGTTGTTGTTATGTGTTGATTTGATGATGATGATGAGGAATGTATATGTATAAGTATTTTTCTGACACATGAGTAGATTACAGTGAGTTCCCTTGGAGATAGCATATGTTAACTACCCAAAACATTGACAGGACAAACCTGATTGAGAAGGATGGATGTAATTATGACTGTAATAAAAGTTGTGGTCTCAGTAACCATGGTTGAAAATAATTTAAATTGGAGCACTTTCAAAGTATATATTAAAATCAATAATTTTTTGAATAATTAATCCGTAAGATGGCGTTATAAATATTTACATCAGTTTAAAAATTAGGTGGCTCAGTTGGCAAAATAATGTTATAGTAAAAGAAATTGATAAAACTAAAGAAAGAGAAAAATAAACTACTAAGTGTAAATTTGATGAGAAAGCCCAACTAGGGAAGGAGGGAAATGTGGGAAGAATCCAATGCACAAAGGTGACATTGTCTTCTATAGTAGAAGTAGTCACACACATTTTAACACAAATAGTATAATATTTCAGCATTGTTGACTTTATCAAACACAAAGAAGAAGTACAGATAACACACACACTGGATTACAACCATTTTGAATTTAAAGAGAAAACTGTTAGTTAGGGCCTAGAAATTATTTTCCAAAATGTTGTTCTTCCTCAAGCTTGCCCCCTTGTTCATTTGACTGAAATACATGTTGGAAAAAAGTTTAAGCCAAAACGGACCATATTTAGGGGCCGCAACCTCATGCAGCTTTCACTAATACGTTCATTATTCACAGAATTATAATATGTATTTATTTTATTTGTGTAGCTCACGGCTTCCATCAAAACCAGAAGCACTGTACAAGTTTTTGTTCCGCCACATGGAGAAGCTAGCTACCCATCAGAAAAAGCCTGAGTTGTCCGTTACAGCCGTTATCGAGTTTTGGAATAAGGCGCGGATCTCTACACAGCGTGCTGACAATGCAGAGCAGAATAGTAAGAAACTCATTATAGAGTATGTGCTATTGAAGAAAGGCATGACCATTCAGAAAGACAACTGTCAAATGGAGGAGGAAATATTCAAGGGGTATATAACATACTTCTTTGACATCGCTGCCATGAACGCCATGGAGACAATGAAATTCTGAAGCGGACAAAGTCTTTCTTGCTGTGCAGAGAGAGAATTTATCAAGCTCCAGCTTTGGCAGGAAGGACAAGAATCTTGCTGAAAAGAGGCAGGAAAGAGGAAGCGATCTATGTTAGACAATATCAGAAATAAAAAACTAGGAGAAGAAAATCAACACTGATTAAACATTGATTCAACGACACTGGTGATTCATCAAGTTACTCTTTGACGACGCCAGGAAGGGAAGATGAATACAAGCCGTCAGTACCGGTGTTTGTTACGGAAACTCCTAAAACGAAAAAGACCAAGAAGCTACTCATACAGGACGTGGCGACGTCACCTTACCGAGTCATCATCAGTGACAGAAAGGCTAAGTTTGTCATCGCGGCAACAGCCCAAGCTCTTGGACACGATCTTTACAGTACTCCTCTCTCATGGAGCACTATCCGACAATTACGGAGATTCTATCGAAAGATGGTTGCAAAAGAAGAAACACTGGACTCATAGTGTGGGACATGTACAATTATTGGAAAGCATTATGATGTTATTTACTTTGGGTGGCTTGTCTCCATCACGTGTACGAAGTTGTTCTAGCTGAGATCTTCAAAGAAACCTTCGGTGGCTCTTCTGGACCTGATATTCCTCTTTTCAAACGTTTTAGGTTTCAATGTATATCACTCGAACAAATTTGCAGCCACTACAAATGGTCTCTTCATTGGTGTCCTTGGTGATCTGCGCAATGAAATGATTGGTTTCTACTCCACTGCTCTCGAAAATTGAGGGCTTCTGGGCGATGACTATGCTGAACTGGAACATTTGAGCCTGTTTTTTCTCGGAGGGATTTCAAATAAACTTATTGGCTTCAGAGCACCTCGAGCTCTTAACCATGCCAGATGGATGACCAAGGCCAATTATACCCTAATAATCTACCTCTTTAGGGATCAGATTCAACCTACTTCTCATGAATAGAAAGGCCTGCAAAGCATCTGTCAGTTTTGTGGCACTCATGTATGCCAAGTGTTGGCACAAAGCTCTTCTTGTTGCAGAGATTCCACGGAATGACAGAGCCTTCCTCATTGCACTGACAAAGTTCCTGGACAGACCTGTGGCTGATGTGGCTCTCAAGGCTTTCAAGCGACATCTATGGTACTTTGTGGAAGAACTTGTTTGGTTAGTAATGTTCAACAAAGACCTCAACGCCAAAACAAATTTCGGAATGCAGGAAAATTTGCTCCTGCCAGTCAAAACCAAGGGACTTATACGGCTGTATGGGAAATATTTTGTCACTGCCAGCACCCTAGTTGCCTATGTTTCAGAGAAAACGGCTGATATATTTAATGCTCTCTTGGATAAGGCAAGAAAATGGCAGCAGAGAACTTCTTGCTCAAGGAACACAGGGGATGCACCCACAAGCTGCACAAATTAAGGTGGTAAATGAGTGCACCGAGAGAGGAGTCGCCTTGATCCAGCACCATAATCAGAGTTTGACAAAAATTAGACCCATAAACAGTAGGCAACCTTCTGCGCCTGGCGGAACTCTATAGAAAGACGCACCCTAACCCTTCCAAGTACGCCTTGTTTAAAAAGTGATCGAGAAGGGTTGTGTTTGTATGAAACTGAAACTGATCTAATGAAATAACGTCATTGACAATGCTAATATGTGTTTGTTCCAATTTATGTAGTAGGTAACATGATTTTTTGTATATTTGCTTTTATTTTCAAGCGTGTTCACAAAGTTGAAATGGTTACAACACCTAAATATAGTTCGAATGACCAGAAATTTTGCGGGGCTTATCCATTTTATATAAGGAACAAGATACACCTTGAGGAGAAACAAATTTGTAGCGTTCATTTTTTTTAGACCACACTAATGTACATAGTGTAAAAACCTGCTTCATGATTATTGTATTTTTCCTTTAAAACTAACTATCTGAACTAAATATAATAAAACACACACCCTAAGAGAATTTAAATGACAGAAAAAACTCAAAAAACAAATTTTATTTTAAAAAATGTGTCTATAGTGAAATTTCAAAAATCCATTTTTTTTTCAAAACACTAAGCAACTAATATTTAAATTGTTCCCGATGAGATATGCCTGAGCCTGATTGTTAAGAATTCCTTGATATGGATTTTTTCATTATTTATTATTGCAGTTAATGGGATTTTGTTTTAGGAATTTGTACTACAATGTCAGAAGAAAAAAGGTACATCCATTTACTATGTTTGAAAAAAAAAAGACAGGAAATAGAAGCGTGGATGCCATGGATAAAATCCCACACCAATCTTGAGTTGACGGGTGAGTCTATATTGAAATATTAAAATTGCTGGTAAAAACATGAGGCTAAAAAAATTTCACTTATAAATATTTTTTATTTTGAAACTATTTCTGATGTTTTTAAATATAATAGGTTAATAAATCAGTGGACTCAATAACAGAAGCGTTTCTTGGTATTGTTCAGTAAATTGGTACCAAAACTACACACAATATTTAGAAACAAGGCAGGAGGTATGGCTTAAACTAACCACGTTTCAAAACTACAACAAAGATAAATAAATGCTTTATCCACTTGTCTGACAAGACAATCGTTTAAAGTTTTCTACAGTTAATGAAGAGAATCTAATAATAGAACTAATAATACCTTCTCATCGTTTATTTAATCAGTCCATAACTTCTAACAAGAAGGATGTACAAGCCAAATACTCAGAGGTACATTTGGGCTTTATCTAAGATGGAGACAAGGTCACTTGGGGATGTAGCATTTATAAAACCTTATTAAAATAATTACCTTGTCGAGTCCTAAATTGTCGTCATCCTTGGACCCCTTAGGTCGGATTAAGGAAACGTGTCCTTGTAACAGAGATTCGTGAGGCTTGTATTCCAGCAGTTGGTTCACTCGATGATAAACAGTGTTCACAGCCTCGGAGAGAGAGTGTTTCATTTCAGGCCTCAGTGAGTTGATCTCCATTAGAGACCGGCAAAGACGATCCTCCCAAGAGGACAGGTGGATAAGTTCTTCATACACCTAGCAACGTATAGCAAACACATTAACATTCTGAACGAGACTTATCATTCTAGTTTATTAACAATCTCACAACATTAAATAAGACAAACATTTATTAAAATAACTTTATTTGAATATTCAGCAATCACAGAGCTTGGAGACCATGCCTCAACCTCACAAGTCTCCTCCATATTGGTTTATCTTTGGTTACTTCCTTCTAATTTTCTCCTACCCCTAATTCTTTCAGATCCTTGGTGACATATTTCCACCTGGTTCTTGGACATCCAATTGGACTGGGGGTTTTGGGAATGCCTTCAAGCACTACCCTCAGGCTTCTTTCTTGTCTCATCCTGGCTAATTATATTCGCTCACATCTTGATGTTTAATCTTCTCATATATTTCTCTATTTTTCCTTCCTCTGTATCCCTCTTATTCTCTTAATTTTAATATTTGTAAACAAAATTTATATATTAGTATTCATATATATTTAATTCATTTATTAGCCTCCCAATTCTAGTCCTATCAAAATTTTGGTTTTGAAACAAGCATAACTTATGATATCATTACTATATATATTTATTAACCATTCGGGTTATACGCTTAAGTACTAATTACGCTAATAAGCTAGGAATTTGAAGGTTGAATATAGAGGAAGTGAGAATGCATTTGCATGGAGGGAGAGTGTAAAACACCTTTAGGAAAACCACCACCCGTTCACCTGACCAAGATTTGAACCTCAGTCTCCTTGTACTCGGCAGTCTAGCTCAACATAAAACTAGCACGTTAGCTGACTATGCCACTGAGGCAGGTCAATATTATTAGTAAAAGATTATTTTGTTCTAACATATAACAACATTGACCAACTTACACCTATCGGAAAGTCAAAATAGTATTCCCATTAATAAGATGTTTTTCAAAACTAAATGAGTCAGGACACAGAAAATAAATGGTCAAAATAATTCTACATACACTCTCATAGTCTTTTGTATATTAAATATCCTCAGAAAATATAATATCAATGCACTGCGCAAAAATTATTATTATTTTCCTCTAAAATTCAAGTAAAAGTGTAATTTACCATTAATATCTTTCTCAATTATCTACAATATAACAAAATTGTTAAATTATGTATTCTGAAACCATTTTTATTTCTATAAATCACTCATATCTAATGAGGGACTATCCCAAAGGTCAGTTTATGTGTATTCATTAATTATTGTAAGTTACTAGTTATAAAAACTATACTAGCATTTTTTAAAGATTTAGAGTTTTATAAGAACTTATTAGTAAAGTGACATTAATATTTAGGGTCAATTAAATAAAGATTTCTTGTAAACATCTAAAATATTAGTTTTAAACAAAATCCATTAAACAAATTATGTTTATATGCAAAAGAAAACATTTTTGAAATACTTTCATTTATGTGGTTTTCTAATTTTATTAAATTTAAAAAGTTAATAGTGTGGGTAAAGAAAACTTTAGTTAGCTTTATTTGTTATGAGTTTATTTATAACTATATTGTCCACTTTAGACATTTTTAAAATAAGATTGTTGAGAAACATGTTTAGATATTTGTGTTCAACTAAAACTCAGTTGAAATTGAATATATTTTTATTAATGTAGGTCTAACCACACCACTTTTTATTTAATATATACTTAACCTCAAGTTTCAAACCTATAAAAGGGAACGGGAACATTTTAATAGGTTTAATATCCAAACTTAATTTTGTTTTTTCAACATGTTGAATATGATGGAATTAAACTTACCACAGTAAATCAGTGGCTCACTTAAACAAATTTAACTTTTATATTTATGAAAATAAAATAAATAAACAACTTTGAGAATAATATTTTGGAAACATCTCCAGTGCATTTGACTGATATTAGAGCTTGAAACTTAACAAGAAAATGTCAGCATAAATATTTTAAGCATTCAATATTATTGGTATATTAATGTGAGACATGTTCAAAATCGGGCTGTTCCAATTATTAATGTAAAACATGTTCAAAATTTAATGTAAATTATAAAATAGACAAAATCTTTAACAAAATGCAGTTTTTCATATTTAGCCAGTCTCTTTTCCTGAGTATTGTATTGCTATTCAATGTAAATTATATTAGTTCTTCCCAAACCTTGTTGGAGGTTATGTTGAGGAGCCTGGTGAGAAGATTAACTTGCAGCTGATGCCCTTCTCCCAATTGTCGAGCCATGGATTGAGTAGTTTCTGGTGCTCCGTCCAATATGAACAACTGTGTCTTCTGGCCCTGATCTTCCAGCTCTCTTGCTAATTCCATTGCAACAATTGCACCCCAGGATGCTCCCACAATATTGTATGGACCATCCTTTTGAACTGCTCTTATACTCTGGATGGAACCAAACATCATACGTTAACTATCGTCAATTAGAATTCCACAATGGAACACTCCATGATGTAACTAAAATAGGAATAACTATCTCTTTATGTTGGATCATTATTTACTATTATAAACAGGACATTTAACTAGCTACAGACCTGATAAATGATAGATTATAACGGAAACTATTAAGCAAACAAACAGAATTAGCTAGAGAGAAATCCTCTTAGATAATATTTTGATGTTTTGTTAATAGTTTGAGCTAATATATTATAAGTGATATTATTAAATATAACAAATACCTAATCAATTGGATAAATTTATTATTAGGTAAACTATTGTAGTATATATTTTAATTTAGCATCCAAGTTATGTGAAATAACATTTGTGGGTAACCTTCTAAGTAGCATTACTAGCCTATGTAGTTACTCAATAAATGCTAATTCAATGTAATTTTGTTTGCAAAAGAGATGGAAGAGACTTTTAGAAAGCAACCGTCCACAAGGCAATGTCATGCGGGATCACGATCAACTTAACGTTAAATTAACATAACTTAACATAACTTAATGTAAAGGACCTCCTCTGTGTTTAAATAGAAGTGATCACGATGCACTTAAATTAACGTTGACTTGCAGTTAACTTAAAGTAAGAGATGTCTTGGGAGGTCTTTTACTTTACTTTACGTTACTTGAAGGTTTCACATGATCTAGCCAGTCAATCATTATGTGAGTGCTGTCAACAGGGCTATTTAGTAATTCATTTGTTGAGATTATGACCAATGTTTACTCTTTAGCGTAAGTTCTAGTGATCAGACAATGAAACAAAATAATTAAACTAAAATAGGGAACTAAATTTATCAAAAAAGTTTATTAATATATATTGATTATATTGATTGAAAACAGTAAACATTCACAGATCATCACTTTACAAATAGTACAAAACCACAGATCATACTCGAAAATTCATATGTTTTGCTCGAGTTGTTACGTTAAGTTAAGTGAATCGTGATCACACATAAGTTAAGTTAACTTTAAGTGAACGTTACGTTAAGTTGCGTTAAGTTAATGTTAAGTTGATCGTGATCCCGGCATCAAAAAGATGTTCAAACATGTTTTAAAGAACTTGACATTTTGAAACGTTGTAGCTTAGGACATAAGTTGTATGTACAAATAAATGGTGTGCTACTAAAATAATCTTGTTAGCCTCTTTTACATTCTACCCACATGTAGCTGTGTGGCATAACGAGCCAAAACACCAAACATGGAAGATCAGTTCGTAATAATGTCAGTGTAAATATTTTGTTGAATTCAATAAAAAAACACACATAAAGGAACATGTCTGTCCTGTTATTAAGGAAAACTAAACAAACCTTAAGGTAAATGTCTGTTAATATAAAGCAACAAGAGAGGTGGAAAGTTAGTCAATGGTTGGGCTGTTGTACCAGATTGACAGCAGTTTCAACAATAATGAAAATGAAAACAAACCAACTTTAAAAGTTGTGAAATAAAAAAATCATAATAAGATCAGTGCCAGCGAAAATATTTTCTTCGACCAGTCCCATTTTATGACATCACATAGAGGTAGACTAGCACAATATTGAACCAGTAGCGATTTGAAATCATTGCAAGGAGATAACTTCATGATATTAAATCTGCTGTGGATGGGCGTCCCCAAACGCAAATATCTATCTGTATTTAACAAAACTTAACACAACCCAAACCAAAATATTTATGATTCTTTATTGTGTATAATTTGAATGTATGACAATAAATTGAAAGAAGAGGTGGCATAGTGGTTTCATAATAAATTGAACACCCTATTATTACAACACATGTCAAATGTATGTATTATTCATAATCAATTGCTGTAAATATCATTACTAGCTAAAGTATTATCAGGAAAATAAATCTGTCATGTCTTCCAGGTTCCCAATCATATGATTCTTGCATCCATTCTCCTCTGCCCTTCAAATGGCCCAGAATTATCCAGACACTTCACTCAGCACATATTTTGTGTTACTGACATGTAGGCCTAACCCACACCTGAAATACCTTATTTCCATACACTATTGTTCTAAAAACCTGAACTGCCTCCCGAGGAAAGTTGAACATCCAGAATCTATCAGGGTCATATCGCGGCAGATAGAAGTGGTCGCTACTTTACAAAACAAAATAGGGGAATGATTGTGTCCTTGTAAATTATATTAGATGTTTATATATTTGTGCATATATTATTATTTTTGTGTTTGTATTAATGTGTATTTATTAACAGTAGGTCTATGTCTATAATTTCTTACTTATATTTCACACTTAGTTAAAACATCTCAGTTAAT
This sequence comes from Timema cristinae, assembly GCA_039000515.1. Taxonomy (NCBI): domain Eukaryota; kingdom Metazoa; phylum Arthropoda; class Insecta; order Phasmatodea; family Timematidae; genus Timema; species Timema cristinae. Next base: position 7,960,442 of record JBCFYV010000100.1, read on the forward strand.
GGTAATCTGTTTTATATTTACAGAATAACCAATCATTATAAAATTGCATTTTTAAGATAAAGTATAAGAAAAAGTGAACCTTGGAAACTTGAGCGGCCATGTCCTGTATTGAAATTTGACCCCCCGGAAGTCTGACGCCCAATGTAGGATACATGAGGTTTTCGATAATGGTTCCAGAAGCTCCTTAGTGGAACTTTGCAGTCCAGGGATAAAATAGATGGGGGGCACCTCCTGCACGATGTTTAGACCAGGGCTGAGTGATGACACCTCAACAAGTAGACTAGACTCTTTACTCGCTAGCTCTTCACTCAGTTTCTCAAATTCCTTTAACGAGTAGGGGAGGAGTAATGACAAATTCACTTCTGACACTGAAACATAAGTAAGAGCAAAAAAGCAACACTTTCCTTAATATTAAATGTATTTTTGTGGTACATTTTAAAGTAATATAATATGATGGTTATTGTAAGAAGTATTAAATAGTAGTGAGACATAATATAGAATTATTATATATTAATAGAAATAATTTAAAACAGGAATAAAAAGTTTAACAAAATCGTCAAATAAAATTAATTGCAAAATGTTTGGTATATTTTTGAGATTTATGAAGAATAAATAATTGTTTAACTCACAATGTAAAAAAATTATTTTAGATAAAAAAACTCAACAAAAACTATTATTGTTGTAACTTACCATCATAAATAGATTGAGTTTTAGTTCCTTTCAGGGAAATAAAAACGACAGACTCTGGCTGCGTGCGATTGAGAAGTACATCGAGTGCAACAAGACTTGACTCATTTGTTATTCTTCTGGTACTCGGACCATTGAATATCTACCATTGGTAGCCCTGCCTTCCTTCTTGCTTTGCTCACGTTCTCCGAGCCAGGGTTTAACAATGACATGAAATGAACCAAAGAATCAACGTTGCGAGATGCAACATCCAGGTTGTGCAAGGAGGAAAAATTATCCTGGTGGAAAAAATTATTATTATTTATAGTTTAGACTAAATAACAAACATATTCCATTGGAATAGAATGGAGCAAAGCTCCAACTATATAAACAAACATATTCCATTGGAACAGGGGCAGAGATTTATGATTTATCAAACACATGCAGCCCCCCCAAACCGCCGAGGCAAGAAAAGTTTCAAACTATATTAAATATCCCCTATAAGCTATTACAAAGGTTTTTTGAATAGTAATTGTGGATTTGGGTTCAACATTTTTTAAACTAATCACTAACATTAGGAATATAAAAAGTAAGCCTAGCCTCGGCTCAAAGAATATTGATATAAAGATCCTCTAAAAAACCATGTCCAACAGACTACCAACTTTTTCAAGAAACTTCTAACTATTTAGGTACTTTTAACTTCATACTTTAACTTCATTCCAAACCATTAGATAGCGTACTGTTTTTGACAAACACCTTTTTAGTCAACCTGTATGATACTTCTGGGAAACAAATGAAGATAAGAAGGGAAAGGAAAATTATTACATAAAGGCTAATATTATTAGTGTTGGATTACGTTGTGGCTTGTAAGAAGACTTGCCACCTATGATTGTACGAACAACAACTATCCAACCTAAACTATGAATATTATCAAAGGGAACAATTTCTACACTGCCATTAATGTTACAAAATAGTTACTTTTAGCTTTTGTTTGTAATTCACTAAAAAAAATGCTGTTCATCAATTCTATGTCCCAATTTAATTTAAACGTAATTATAGATAAATTTGATATTTATGATAACTGAAGCAAACATGTACAAGTAATGAATATTGCCCTCAACCCCTGCAATGTAGGGGTACTTTTACGCTCGACCTCTGTCTGCAGGGGTCTGTTCTCCGCCACTGATGGATGGAGGATTTCTGCTCCACAAAAGTGTCTGGTACCATCAAGAAACTTACTCTGCCATTTTGAATAAATATTTTGAGTATGTAAAGAAACATTTTTCACCTAATGTAGTGATAGTTTTTGATGGGTACCCGAAGGATTGTGCAGCAAAAAGCACTAAGACTGCTGGGCGCATTCCCCAGTTGAAAATTTGTTAATCCAGAAAAGTTCATTTTGATGATAAAATGGTTGCAATCCCAAGATAAGTTCTTGTTGAATGAGCAGAATAAAAGTAGAGTGATCTCAATTATGTGTATACAATTGTAACGTGGGGTGCACATGACCTGGGAGGGTCACGGGCCGTTCACACATGAACCACGAGTTCTTTTGAGGATATTGGGGTATGTTGCAGGTTAAATATGAATTAAAATACTTGCAGATCACCCAAAGTTTTGATTATTAAAAACCCCACTCAAAAACAACATTCACAAAGTTAAATATACAGCTAAACACTTAAACAAATTAGTTAGTCATCAAATAAAATTTAAAAAAAGAGACCTAATCACAGTTCACACTTTACACTGCTGCTAATGGACAAAGAGGTAATGGTTGCCTCTTAAAGAAATTGATCGTCACCGCCCAATCCCCGACCTAGGTTTCATTCTATCGGAACTCATCAGGGAGGAGTGTTAAACATGCAACCAATTTCCTAAAAGATTCTCCCAACTTTGTAATTGTACAATTCTCACCAAATTGAAAATTAATATTGACAAAATAAATCATCGCACACTGATTGATTCAATTATATATATTTTAAGACTGGTTTGATCAAAATCGAATAGGAAACAACAAAGTCTATGGCCGGACAATATTTTGATCATTATATATTAATGTAGAGATATTACGAGTAGCCTATCCTCCTTAAACAGTTGTATATATAATTTTAATATAATGACTAGAAGAAAAATGGAATTCTTTAAGTCATTTTAACCCTCTAGTAAATAAATTATAGTTTATAACTTTAACTCTAAATTAAATTTAAGTATTCTTCAATTCAATTACTACAAATAAATATTGCCTGCTATACGAGATAAAGGTAAGTATCAAATATGAATATGATTCATAAACCAAACTGATGTTATTAATTTTATCTTGTAAAAAAATTGTAGGACACAACCGCACAAACATTATAATGTTGTATATTATGGTTAGGAATAAATATTTCAAACATAAACTTTCAGTTATATGCCCTTAAGTAAGTTATCCTCATAAAAACAAACACACGATCTTGTTAATTACAATAAACACATACTATCGATTAATTTTAAACAAAATATTTCAAATATATATTTAACAAATTTCAAAATTTCAAAAGTAAGCTATTTGTTAACTACCATAAAACTGTTTTTAATTTGTAAAAATAAATACTTATTAGTATTTAAATCATAAAAGACTTCTCAAGATACAAATTTTAAATTCAATCTTCCGGGCCAATTTATTTTTTTTAAATTACTACACTTAAATATTTATTTTAGAAAAATTAACATTCATTATTATTTATTATACTAAAATGTCCCCCAACACAAATTTTGAAAAAATAGTTAATTCTCAAATTTAAAAAAACAACTGTTATAGAAATCCACTATAAAATATTTTTTTTTAAATATAATTATTTTTGTATGTACCTACTTTGAGCCAAATCACTTTTGAAATTTTAAAATATATTAAAAATTTAAAAAAAAAATTCAATCGTAAGCTATCCTTTAATTATTTTCCCTCCCCCAAAAAATTCACCGTTTTATTTGAAAATTGACCCTAAATAAAGATTTTATACAAAAATAGTAATTTTCAAAATATTTCTAATATTTGAAATTCAACTATTTTAAACTTCCATTTAGCGAATTTGTATTTAAAAACCAAGGGGATATTATTTTTGGAGTTTCAAACACTCTCAAGATAAAAACTTTGAACAAAATCATTGAGCCATTTGGAAAATTTTGGAAAAAAAATAATCACTCATCAGTGAACTTCTCTTAATTTGAGAGGTAATCTGAATTAAAGAAATTGTCCTGGGGTATTGCCCAATAACTCTAGATATCAAGTTTAAATAAAATACATCAAAACATATCAGATCTGTGGAGAGGGACTGATAGATGAATAGAAAAACAGACAGACATAATTGTAAATCAACTTTTTTGGTTTTAGGAAACATAAAAAAAACTAGGATTCTCATAAACTCAAGGTTTAGAATTTTCAAAATTACAATACTTTCTCTTGATGTGAGAAAGTAAAAATTATTTATATTTTTAATCATAGAGCTTTAAGAAAAGTAAAATTTGCCGTTTTTTACTTTACCATCTAAAGAGAAATTATTGTAATCAAGAAAATTTCCAACTTCGAGATAATGATATATTTACTTTTTATGTGTTCCCAAACCTAAATAAATTGATTTTACAATTTTGTCCGTCCTCTTGTCTGTCTGTCTATCTACCTGTAAATTTATTTGTCCCTGACTTCCAAAGAATACTGTATATTTGGATTTTGTTTAAAAGAAATTCTAAGGATAACTTTTTGGTGTGTAGTTTTGGAGAATTTTAATTAATTTGAAATTTACTTCAACAATCTTGTTTTAAATGTATATCTGTAACGTAATCTACATACAAATTAATACTAAATAGGTGTTTTAGGTTAAAATGTAATTTAAGACATAATGATGAGTTCTTTTTAATTTGAAATATTTAAAAAAAAACTCTAACAATGAAAATAAATACAACAATTTTCTTGGTAAATTAGGCTCATTTTAAATAAGAAATAATGATGTATACTTTTATTTTCTAAAAAAATATATTCATGATAAATTTTCAGAAAATTTGATATGCCGTTATTTAGAAAATGGCATTAATTAAGACATTTATTTGGGAATTTGTTTTTATGATGAATTAAAATATGTTTTAATATTACAATTTAAAATTAACTCTATGGTGGTTTGAAAAAAAAAATTGAAAGTTAAAAAATTTTATGTCTGAAGAGTGTTAATTGTGATTAACAGGATGATGTGCTCGTTTTTCTGAAGAAAATTTACCTATCCTTGATTTTTTTTTTTTAAGCTGTATTATATGAGGAAATTTTTGCAATTGTATTATATCATTTATTTTTCTAGTTACCTATCTAAATTCAGTTATTAGTTGTATTGGGCAATGTACATACATATATAATCCACAATAAATAGTATAATTTGAGCACCAGTACAAATTTAAATTTCTTATACTTAATAAATAAATAATATAATTTAAGTAGCAGTATCAATGTAAATTAGTGTTCTTTACTTCAAAAGTAACTTAATAGTATTAATTTGGGTACTTGATACTAAGAAAGAGAATTTGTATACCCCAATCAAATAAAAATCATGATTCCTACTAAACATAAGGTTTAATACAGTATATATTAAACTCTCTAAGGTTTCATGTAGGGATATGAAATCTCTTTTGATTAAAAAGTACTTTTTACAATAAAAATTATGATTTTATAATAATATCTCATTTTGTAATAGTAATAATATATATTTTAAGTGACTTAAACTCTCCATCTCGCTATTAGGCAGTCAGATAGTATGGAGGTGACTTAAACATTCCATCTCGTTATTAGGCAGTCAGATAGTATGGAGGTGACTTAAACACTCCATCTCGTTATTAGGCAGTCAGATAGTATGAAGGTGACTTAAACACTCCATCTCGCTATTAGGCAGTCAGATAGTATGAAGGTGACTTAAACACTCCATCTCACTGCTAGGCAGTCAGATAGTATGGAGGTGACTTAAACACTCCATCTCGTTATTAGGCAGTCAGATAGTATGAAGGTGACTTAAACACTCCATCTCGTTATTAGGCAGTCAGATAGTATGAAGGTGACTTAAACACTCCATCTCGTTATTAGGCAGTCAGATAGTATGAAGGTGACTTAAACACTCCATGTCGTTATTAGGCAGTCAGATAGTATGAAGGTGACTTAAACACTCCATCTCGTTATTAAGCAGTCAGATAGTATGAAGGTGACTTAAACACTCCATCTCGTTATTAGGCAGTCAGATAGTATGAAGGTGACTTAAACACTCCATCTCGCTATTAGGCAGTCAGATAGTATGAAGGTGACTTAAACACTCCATCTCACTGCTAGGCAGTCAGATAGTATGGAGGTGACTTAAACACTCCATCTCGTTATTAGGCAGTCAGATAGTATGGAGGTGACTTAAGGTGAGGTAGAAGGGATAGCAAGTGTTTTTACAGTTTTTATAGAATTGAAAGTTTTTAGCCAAAATAAATCAAATATTTCTCCAGTAGCAACATAGAGTTTAGTTTTCTGCACATGCTAATATCGACAGATCTTGAAAATCTGTCAAGAGTGTCCTGGAATTTTGTCAAAACTTTTGAAATAAAGAGAAAAAGTTTTGATAAAATTCCAGGACACTCTTGACAGATATTCAAGATCTGTTGATATTAGCATGTGCAGAAAACTAAACTCTATGTTGCTAATGGAGAAATATTTGATTTATTTTGGCCAAAAACTTTCAATTCTATAAAAACTGTAAAATTACTCGCGCACCCTTCTGCCTCACCTTAAACACTCCATCTCGCTATTAGGCAGTCAGATAGTATGGAGGGGACTTAAACACTCCATCTCGTTATTAGGCAGTCAGATAGTATGGAGGTGACTTAAACACTCCATCTCGTTATTAGGCAGTCAGATAGTATGGAGGTGACTTAAACACTCCATCTCGTTATTAGGCAGTCAGATAGTATGGAGGTGACTTAAACACTCCATCTCGTTATTAGGCAGTCAGATAGTATGAAGGTGACTTAAACACTCCATCTCGCTATTAAGCAGTCAGATAGTATGAAGGTGACTTAAACACTCCATCTCGCTATTAGGCAGTCAGATAGTATGGAGGTGACTTAAACACTCCATCTCGCTATTAGGCAGTCAGATAGTATGGAGGTGACTTAAACACTCCATCTCGTTATTAGGCAGTCAGATAGTATGAAGGTGACTTAAACACTCCATCTCGTTATTAGGCAGTCAGATAGTATGGAGGTGACTTAAACACTCCATCTCGCTATTAGGCAGTCAGATAGTATGGAGGTGACTTAAACACTCCATCTCGTTATTAGGCAGTCAGATAGTATGGAGGTAATTAAACACTCCATCTCGTATTAGCAGTCAATAGTATGGAGTGTGACTTAAACACTCCATCTCGTTATTAGGCAGTCAGATAGTATGGAGGTGACTTAAACACCATCTCGTTATTAGGCAGTCAGATATATGGAGTGACTTAAACACTCCATCTGTTATTAGCAGTCAGATAGTATGGAGGTATTAAACACTCCATCTGTTATTAGGCAGTCAGATAGTATGGAGGTGACTTAAACCTCCATTCTGCTTGGCAGTCAGATATATGGAGGTGACTTAAACTCTCCATCTCGTTATTAGGCAGTCAGATAGTATGGAGGTACTTAAACACTCATCTAGTTATCAGTCAATAGTATGGAGTGACTTAAGCATCATCGTATTTATAGGGCAGTGAGTTAAATGCGGTCACGTTAAACAGTCATAGTATTGGCGTGATAAAATCATGGTGACTTAAGCATCCAATGTATTAGGAGGTGATTAAACTGCCAGTCTTATTAAACTCATTGTTATTAGGCAGTCAGATAGTATGAGGTGACTAAAGATCATCTCGTAATTAGCAGTCAGTTATAGGAGTCACTTAAACTCGAGGTGACTTAATCTAGCATCTGTTATTGAGGTGACTTAAAATCCATTGAGGTATTAAGCACTCATCTCGTATTAGGAGGTGACTTAAAATCCATGTTAGTAGGACTTAAAACTCCATTGTATTAACATCATCGTATAGGGCTTAATATGATTTTACATCATAGTATTAGGAGTGATTAACTCTTAATAGCTCAGTTATAGGAGGTATAAAGTTCTTACATCATCAGTATGGAGGTAGATGAAAACTCATCTTTATTAGGCAGTCAGATAGTATGGAGGTGACTTAAACACTCCATCTTAGCATAGTATATGGATAAATATTAGTTATTAGGATAAATCATGAGTATTAACATCATGATAGATGAGTGGTACAACACTCCATCTGTTTGCAGTCAGATAGTATGGAGGTGACTTAAACACTCATCTGTATTAGGATAGATAATGAGGTGACTTAAAACTCCATCTCGTTATTAGGCAGTCAGATAGTATGAGTGACTTAAACTCTCATTCTATCTGCATAGATGATTAATCCTTATATGCATCAGTATTAGTGCAATCATGTATTAGGAGCTAATAGTATGGAGGTGACTTAAACCTCCATCTCGTTATTAGGCAGTCAGATAGTATGGAGGTGACTTAAACACTCCATCTAGTTATTAGGCAGTCAGATAGTATGAGGTGACTTAAACACTCCATCTAGTTATTAGGCAGTCAGATAGTATGGAGGTGACTTAAACACTCCATCTAGTTATTAGGCAGTCAGATAGTATGGAGGTGACTTAAACACTCGATCTCGTTATTAGGCAGTCAGATAGTATGAAGGTGACTTAAACACTCCATCTCGTTATTAGGCATTCAGATAGTATGGAGGTGACTTAAACTCTCCATCTCGTTATTAGGTAGTCAGATAGTATGGAGGTGACTTAAACACTCCATCTAGTTATTAGGCAGTCAGATAGTATGAAGGTGACTTAAACACTCCATCTCGTTATTAGGCAGTCAGATAGTATGGAGGTGACTTAAACACTCCATCTAGTTATTAGGCAGTCAGATAGTATGGAGGTGACTTAAACACTCCATCTCGCTATTAGGCATTCAGATAATATGGAGGTGACTTAAACACTCCATCTAGTTATTAGGCAGTCAGATAGTATGGAGGTGACTTAAACACTCCATCTCGCTATTAGGCAGTCAGATAGTATGGAGGTGACTTAAACACTCCATCTCGCTATTAGGCAGTCAGATAGTATGGAGGTGACTTAAACACTCCATCTCGTTATTAGGCATTCAGATAGTATGGAGGTGACTTAAACACTCCATCTAGTTATTAGGCAGTCAGATAGTATGAAGGTGACTTAAACACTCCATCTAGTTATTAGGCAGTCAGATAGTATGAAGGTGACTTAAACACTCCATCTCGCTATTAGGTAATCAGATAGTATGGAGGTGACTTAAACACTCCATCTCGCTATTAGGCAGTCAGATAGTATGGAGGTGACTTAAACACTCCATCCTAGTTATTAGGCAGTCAGATAGTATGAAGGTGACTTAAACACTCCATCTAGTTATTAGGCAGTCAGATAGTATGAAGGTGACTTAAACACTCCATCTAGTTATTAGGCAGTCAGATAGTATGAAGGTGACTTAAACACTCCATCTCGCTATTAGGCAGTCAGATAGTATGGAGGTGACTTAAACACTCCATCTCGCTATTAGGCAGTCAGATAGTATGGAGGTGACTTAAACACTCCATCTCGTTATTAGGCATTCAGATAGTATGAAGGTGACTTAAACACTCCATCTAGTTATTAGGCAGTCAGATAGTATGAAGGTGACTTAAACACTCCATCTAGTTATTAGGCAGTCAGATAGTATGAAGGTGACTTAAACACTCCATCTCGCTATTAGGCAGTCAGATAGTATGGAGGTGACTTAAACACTCCATCTCGCTATTAGGCAGTCAGATAGTATGGAGGTGACTTAAACACTCCACCTAGTTATTAGGCAGTCAGATAGTATGAAGGTGACTTAAACACTCCATCTAGTTATTAGGCAGTCAGATAGTATGAAGGTGACTTAAACACTCCATCTCGCTATTAGGCAGTCAGATAGTATGGAGGTGACTTAAACACTCCATCTCGTTATTAGGCATTCAGATAGTATGAAGGTGACTTAAACACTCCATCTAGTTATTAGGCAGTCAGATAGTATGAAGGTGACTTAAACACTCCATCTAGTTATTAGGCAGTCAGATAGTATGAAGGTGACTTAAACACTCCATCTCGCTATTAGGCAGTCAGATAGTATGGAGGTGACTTAAACACTCCATCTCGCTATTAGGCAGTCAGATAGTATGGAGGTGACTTAAACACTCCACCTAGTTATTAGGCAGTCAGATAGTATGAAGGTGACTTAAACACTCCATCTAGTTATTAGGCAGTCAGATAGTATGAAGGTGACTTAAACACTCCATCTAGTTATTAGGCAGTCAGATAGTATGGAGGTGACTTAAACACTCCATCTCGTTATTAGGCAGTCAGATAGTATGAAGGTGACTTAAACACTCCATCTAGTTATTAGGCAGTCAGATAGTATGAAGGTGACTTAAACACTCCATCTAGTTATTAGGCAGTCAGATAGTATGGAGGTGACTTAAACACTCCATCTCGTTATTAGGCAGTCAGATAGTATGAAGGTGACTTAAACACTCCATCTCGTTATTAGGCAGTCAGATAGTATGGAGGTGACTTAAACACTCCATCTCGCTATTAGGCAGTCAGATAGTATGGAGGTGACTTACACACTCCATCTCGTTATTAGGCATTCAGATAGTATGGAGGTGACTTAAACACTCCATCTCGTTATTAGGCAGTCAGATAGTATGGAGGTGACTTAGTTCAAATGTAGTGAGCTGAATTAACGACTATATTAGTCTTATTAAAATCAGTATTTAGCATAATGATGTGAAAGTAATAGGTATTATTAACATGTTAATCAGTTACATATCTCAATAATTTATTAATAAATTTAAGTTTAATTTCATATTAATATTCATTCAGATGCAAAAAAAAAAAACTAATCATTAACGTTGGCAAAAGGCGAACCAAGTCAATAGAATATAGCACCCACTAATCATAACATGCACTTATAAAAATTCATCAAGTCATACAGGCCCGGCTATATATAGGCCTACCACAGTGCTCACAATTTGTTGGAAAAATAATAAGCCCTTTCAAATATTTTATTTATTTTTTCAATCTATAAGACAAATACTTATTTTATCTATATACATATTTTTAGTCAATGCTTGTGTAAAGTTAAGATAACACTTTAATTAAAATGCTACACATTTCTATCATTTTAATAAACTAACCCTATAGATGTTTAAATTAATGGTTGATTCTGTAAATATCTGAGATTTAAAACACTTTATATAATAGTATGTATTAAATAAAGTGCATGGAGCAAAAACAATTTGTAATAAATAAAATGATAGAATACTTGGAAAATGGTAGAGCACAAATAAAAGTAAAAACACTAACACATATTTACACACACATCAATATTTCGATGCTATTATAACATCTTCCTCAGGAAGTAGTAGTACACACATTAATCAAGTAGTAGTAGACTACTTCCTGAGGAAGATGTTATAATAGCATCGAAATATTGATGTGTGTGTAAATATGTGTTAGTGTTTTTACTTTTATTTGTGCTCTACCATTTTCCTAGTATTCTATCATTTTATTTATTACCAATTGTTTATCTAATAGTAGTAAGCCAAGAGAAATATCCTACTTACCAGTGACACCGCACAGACAAATCCCAGTGGTGCGCTAGTTGTTGCCTCTTGAATGAGTTGTTTTGTGCCTTGAAGGGAAGTGGTCTTGTCTGTAGGCACAATGTTTATCCTAACATGGTAGTAGGAACACAATAGTCTAGCTCTTCGTTTGATGAGAACTGACGTGGGCCTGTTGTGCGAACATATGGTGAACAAGCGAGCTCCTCTAATCGATAACCACTCCACTACGTTCAGACAGTCTTCAGGTCTTCCCCCTGAGGAATACCGTATCGCATTAGAAAAGAAACAGAATACACATCTTTTATATAGTATTATTTTCTCCCTGTTAACGAATCTTAGCAGTTTATATAATCTTCTTTTATCATGAAAATATTTTGTGTTTTCTTTAGATTTTTTTACCTTGATATCCTAGTTTCTAGGGGCGTAGTGTCTGGATAGACTAGTCAAAATAAATATCAAAGGTTTATATACTTATTGTAAGTTTAAAAAACTTCCAAAGTAATAAAAATTACATACATGTGTATTGTACTGAGAAAGTATTATTTATTTATTTCCCTCTCCCTTTGGAAACTGATAAATATATTTTATTTCTGTTTGTCATCACTCCATTCTGATTCCTACCCTTTAATCCATACTCCAGTGGTACCGCTATTAGCCTATAGAGGAAGCTAGTCTCAATATGGTTGGCAAATCTTATTTGTGTTTAGATGCATGTTCAACATATTAATAAATCAGTATTACTTGATATACTGTAAAAATATTAACATAATTATTTTCAACTTCTTAATGCTAGTTTGTAAATGTATATTCAATACTTTGTGAAGAGTTTTGATTATTTGTTTTTGCTTGGTAATGTTGCTTTTTAAATCTTATCGAAAGAGGTGTGGCACGAAGAGGACTTTGAGAAGTTTTGGAGAAAAAAGGAGGGTGGGGGGTTGTTATCACTCAATAAAAGATGTCTACGGAAGACAATCTGGAATACATAAATGTCCTACTACCTGAAATAAAAACGTTTACTTACATAGACCTTCAGTAAGAAATAATTTAAGCACAAAGAACACATCCATTATAGGCAAATTAAACAATAGAACTATTTTTTTTAATGATATTATTTTCATGCACAATCTTGTTTTATTCCAGTTTGGGTATTTTGGATCATTTTTAAAAATAATGTTATTTAATTTTAACTTTGACTCTGAAGACAATGTTTTGATTAATGTGTGTACTATAATTATTTCAAAAGTAAATTTGTTTCTATCTAAGTTTTAACAAATATGAGAAGAACAGATAAATATATCCTGTGTAATGTGTCTTTATAAATTTGATGGGTCGTTTGAACTCTAAATCTTGTCTTTTAGAGGTTATAGAAAATAAAATAAGTAAGAAGATTTTAGCTAACATTTCAGTCTCACTTTTTTTCATAATGCTAGCTACGCTACTGCTATTGTACTACGTAGGCCCTATGGAATCTCTCGTTATAGCATTTCACATGGGGTTCTGCAAGGGACTTTTGAATTTTCCATTTTGGTGGACTGAATAGGATAATTGGTGGGAAAAGAGCTAAACTTTTATTGGCACTGCTGCAACCTGTGGGAACTTTCTCGGGGATTGGTCAGGGCTGCGCATGAAGTTTGGACAGAACCATTAATTCAAGGCAGCAGGGTAGGTGTATGTTATTTAATTTAGAAGCCTGTCAACACATAAAGGGCATTTAGGGTGTAAGTTACTAAAAATATCAATCTGGTGTGTTGGAAAATATAGAGTCAGTTTTGTTTATATTATATTCAACCATTTATTATTTATTTGGATGTAAACCCCTATATTATTCTTGTATTTCCTTTATCATGTGATTTTGAATTTAATCTATATTTTGAAATTGTTCAATAAACAAATGTTTGATTAATGTCAGTAATTGCTTTTGGCGTGAACCTAGTAAAGGAAGCCATGAGATTGAGAGAAGTAGACAAGGAGTGTGGTGTGGGAATGGTGGTTGAGAATGCCACTCCAGAAGCCATGAGATTGAGAGAAGTAGACAAGGAGTGTGGTGTGGGAATGGTGGTTGAGAATGCCACTCCAGAAGCCATGAGATTGAGAGAAGTAGACAAGGAGTGTGGTGTGGGAATGGTGGTTGAGAATACCACTCCAAATGCCCACCAGATATTCAGTTTCTATTGTTTTTATTCTATATAATAATTTAGATTTATTTGATCATTACAAAGTGAATCCTGCATGTGTTTGTTTTTAGAGGAGTTTTAATATAACCACAAAGTTACCTTTCAGTGGGAACTTGTTCAGTTGTGACAAATTGTGTATCGACATCACCACTAAGGTTGAAGTGGACGCATTGGTATAGTGTGCCAAAAACAATGCTATAGGTTTGTATCCGCATCACCCTGGATAAGAGGTGGATGTGTGGGTTCAAGATGCTAAACATTCCTGCTAATAATAGTGGTAGCGCATGTGTTAGTAACTCTCCTCCCCCCCATTATTTTTCCTGTCAGCCCAATGCCACAGTGTGATAGTTACAGGACCAATAACCCCAAACTTTCTGCCCCTTTTTATTCTGGTGGTTCAGTAAGTTCCAGCTGATAGGACTAGCAATCAAAAAGACAACGGCAAGCCTACTTAGCTCCACCAAATGACCATAAGTCCCGAGGAGAGGAGTCTCGTCCTACAAGATAACCAGCCGAGGATAGAAATCTACAAGGGAGATAAAAAATCTCAAGGTTAATATTAACATTTGGATAGAAAAAAGAATTATTTTTTGTTTTCAATTTTTAGTTGTATTTGTAATTAATTAGTACCATACAACCTTGTGTACTACCTGAACAGGTAGTAAGATGAAGTGCTAAAAAAACCTATTGCTATTTTATTCAAATTACATTTTTCTCCGAATGACTCTTTCAGGTATTTAATTTTATTTATTTAAAAAACACCATAACTATTTTATTTATCTTCTTCTGATTAGTATCCTCTTTAATATTATCGTGCACTTTCTTTTGCGTGGAGTATTCAATATTGAGTCATGTTTTAATGTTACGGTAAGCAGAGTTTTTATATAATAGGGTGTTTTATATTTCAAAGAATATTTATTTATTTCTTTTGTATATGAAATTTAAAATGAAAACAACATTCAATTTAAATTAATAATTGTATGATGATTGTGTTAATTAGCTATTAATACATTTTGGCATATTAGGCTGAATCTACTTTTAAAGATTCTGGAGAATAATTTAAAGTAATTTTGCCCAATGCCAACCAAAAAGTAGTTATTTTTAATTGTTACTTTTCTTACAAAGCTCCTTCTCCTAAGTAGCTCAAAGTCTGTAGCCAGAGAATGCAGGGGTTAAATCTTGGTGATTAGAAAACAACATAACCTTTAAACTTTAAACTATGTGTGTGGTATTTCTAAGAACAGGTGTGAAATGAGTTGACAAATAAAGAGGGATTGATAGGATAGTTAATAGGCAGGGCTTAGCCCAGATCTCAATCCCCGAACTCTTGTAGTTTGCGAAAAGATAAACATCTCTAGTTTGAGAACAGTGTACTCAGAGAAGTGTGTTATAAATAATGTGACATGTGAAGGCTTTTAGTTTTGATAGTAAATAAATGCCATGAGTTTGGATGAAATAGAGATTGTAGTAAGAATATTAGGAAAGGAATCCAGTAGGACCAGATAAAAAATAATATGTGAAATGAAAAGAGCAACTTAAACAGTAAGCATGAAGTGTATTTATAGACAGATCTGTTTATCTATACTAATATTATAAAGAGGAAAGATTTGATTTTTTTTTTTGCAATGGATAAACTCAAAAACTACTGGCCCGATTTTAAAAATTCTTTCACCAATATAAAGCTACATTATCAGCGAGTGACATAGGCTATATTTTATTTTGAAAATTTAATTTATTCCTCATAAAAATGTTGATAGTATATTATATAGTTGCTGTAAAAAAAAAGTTGTTGAAGGGAAAGTGGGGTTGGTGAAAGGGGTGGGGGGGTGAGGAAAGAGAAATAGATGTAGTGATGAGGAATGCAAAAAAAAAAAGATTAAAATAAAATTTGGGGAAACGAGGGAAGTAAATGAAAGTGGAGGAAGCTGAAAAATTAATTTGATTTTAACAATTTGTTTTATTGGTGTATACACAATTCCTTTTGCGCCTAGAGCAAACAAAATTATAGAGGAATGAGAATAAAATATGAGGGAGGATAAAAAGAGGGAGGGGGCTATACAGTGATGGTAGGACTGTATTTTTTTTTAAATATGTAAAAAAGTGTTGTTTTTATATTGACATGATGGATGATTTGAAGCTTTGTTTTACAGGATTTTTTACAATATTTTTTACGGGGAAGGGGGCTAGTGTCAAAATAAAGTAATAACAAAATACTGGGACAAAGTAGAGTTTATCTTGATTTTCTAAAAAGTAAATACTATGCAGTTCTTAAACTATAGATTAATAACATTGACTAGCCAATGGGTAAAAATATTTAAAAACATAGGTAATAATCAATGGATGAGTTTAGGAAATCTTTAAAGGTAATATGAGTGAGTTGGCTTCAATAAAGAAATATATACTACTGATCTCATATTTGCTGTGGGAAACCCATTAAAATATTCGAAATTTAACAAAAAAATATAGTGGTGTCATTTTTGGATATTTAGGGGTCTATCGAGAGAAAGGGTTTGGAAAGAAGGGACTTAAAATGTGAAGTGAAAAAGTAGTATGGATCAGGCTGATGTATATACAATTTTAATGCCGTGTTAGGACTGGTCAAAGGTAATCAGAATGGTTTGAAATTAGAAAAAGATTGCAATAATGTATTGTGCAATCACCTTTACTATTCGATGAGATAGTGGAAGGCGTAATAAGGAGAGTCAAAGAAAGTGTAGATAAGAATAAGACCATATTGTCTTTACAATGATTTGAATATATGGTGCAAAGCAAAAGAAAATATTTAGAAACAAATGGATGTATGGAGTGATGTTATTGTAAAATTAGAGATAAAACTATTAAAATAGTGGAAAGATACATATATTTAGACACAGTAACAAGTGAATATGGTATAATACTGCATGATATAACACTAAGTGTCATGAAATAGGAATATTTTACGTCATTGTGAAATTATTATTATAGGATAGGCAAGTACCCATAATTTTAACATTATATATATATATAAAGCATTTTATGGACTAATTATATAATAAGTTGAGGAGTCATGAGTAACCACAACCAAGGAATGGAGTATAATATAAACTGCATAGCTAAGATAACTATGAAGCAATATAAGAAAGTAAATGAAAATATTATTTGAGACACAATAAAGGAACTAAGTTAAATCAAGAAAGTATCAGGAATTAAGGATTAGGAAAAACAAGGGGGAAAAAATGTAGATTCCGGTGTTATGAAAATATGAAGTTACCAATTGCAGTAAAAGTAGGGAAGAGAACTAGGGGAAGACCACAAAAGAGATGAATGGATTGAAACAATAAGAAAAGATATTGCAAAAAATGAGTGGCAGGTAGTAATGGGCAATCTGAATGCAAAAGTAGGAAAAGAGAGAGGAGGAAATGTTAGGGAAGGAAGGATGAGGAGAGAGAAATTAGGAGGGTAGAAGGATGTTGGGGCTATGTGCAAGAAATAAAATGAAAGTGGCAAACAGCTGATTAAGACAGAAATGGGAATGTAGGAGAAAGGTAGTAAGACAAGGAAGAAGAAATAGGGTGTGGAGGCTAAAATATGAATTGAAAAGAGATCTGTACCTAAGAAAGGTAAGAAGCTTAATAGCCAAGGTTGATATACAAGGTGTAGAAGTTGAATGTGAAAGGTTTAAGAACAGTCTAGTGGGAGCGGCAGAGGAGGTGTGTGTAATGACAAGTAACAAGAGGAAGTGGAAAGAGACACCCTGGTAGAACCAAAGGGTGACGGAAACTGTAGAGGAGGAGAATAAAGCATTAAGAAGGAATTTTAAGAATAGGAATGAGGAGACGTAAGAAGGATATAGGGCAAAGAAGAAAAGAGTGAATTGAGCTGTACGGGAAGACTGGAAGGATTAGATGCAAGATGGATTTAAATGCTGGAACAGGACATGGAAGAAAGTAAGAAGATATTAGATAGACAGGTAAGAAACAGGAAGAGAGAGAAAAGACAAGAAGATAGAATGGTAGATGGAGAAGGAATAACATTGAATACAGAAGAGGAATAAAACAAAATATGGAGGAAATATTTTGAGAAAATGTCTAACCGGAATGAGAGTGAACAGAGGAGAAGGAAGAAATAGCAGAAGAGGAGGAAAGAGGTCAAACATGGAAATAAGTGGAGAACGCATTAAAATGAATGAAACAAGGGAAAGCACTGGGTATGGAGTTATTGACTGTGGAAATTATGAGCAGCAAGTGAAGTGGGTATTGGGAATAGAGATGTTTTACAGGATGATGAGAGTGGTTTGGAAGGAGAACAATGTACCGGAAGACTGAACAAGGGCGTTATGATACCTATTTTCAAGAAAAGAGACAGGAAGAGGTGTACAAATATTAAGGAGATAACGCTGATGTGCTGCTGTACAAACATATATGAGAAGATACCGGTAAATAGAATAAGAAATAAAATTAAAGGAAAGTGGAGAGAGGGAAAGCATAAATTTAGGGAAAAGAGATCTACAATAGACTTAATCTTCGTTATAGAACAGCTAATGGAAAGAAGGTATGAATATGGAAAAAATTAGATTGTGCTATTTATGGGTGTGGAGTAGGCATATTATAGCGTGTATAGAAATAAAGTTTGAAAAGTGATAAAGAAGGCTGGAGTAAACAGAGGAGTTGTAATGAGAGTTAAAAGCATGGATGAGGATAACAGGAGCTGTGTTAATATTGAGAGTGGAAGGATGGAGTGGTTCTAAATAAAAAACTGGAGTGAAGCAGGGAAGTGCCCTTACACCATTACTATCTGTAACAATAATGGATATGGTCATGAACAAAGTGGCAGGAAAACTCGGGTAGGAAAGAATGAAAGCCTTGATGTTTGCTGATGACTTGAAGGAATGGGGGAAGAAGGAAGAGAAAGTACAGAAACCACTACAAGAATGACGGAAACAACTACAAGAATGGAATGAAGAAGTGAAAGAGTGTAGAGTGAAATTTAGCATGTCAAAGTTTGAAGTAATAGTATTAATAACAAGGAAGAGTGTCAGACCTAATAAAGTTATAAGGTTGGATGAAGTAGAGCTAAGAAAAGTACAGAACGTAAAATATCTTGGAAACGTGATTGAGGAGAAAGGTGGATGGAAGTAGAGTGGATTTAACGAGAAGAGGACCGTAGGGAGAGTTGTTCTATGAGCCAAGAGATCTGCTATGGAAAAGAGAAATGTCCTTGAAGTATAAGAAATGTTGTACGGGGTGTACTTTGTATCCATATTCAGATTCGGCAGAAACATAGACTTTAAATGTAAGAAAGACTATGAAAATGGAAGCCATGGGAATGAAATTTGTCAGGAGCATGTTAGCTGTCAAGAGGAGAAACAAGATTAGGAATGAAGTTATCTGGGAAAGAGTAAGGGTACAGGGAGTATATGAGATAGTAAAGGAAGCAAGAATGGGATGGTATGGGCATGTAATGAGGATGGAAAAAGAGAGGATGCCAAAGAAAATTATGTAAATAAAGTATGTAGGAAAAATACCGCAAGGAAGGCAAAGAAAGAGATTGAAGGAGCAGATAACAGAAAAAGTGTTTAAGTGAGAGGAGAAGAATGGAAAAAATTAAAGGAAGAAGAATAGTGAAAGGATTGAGGAAGATAGAGGCACTTTACTAAAATGGCCCGGCCACAGGTTGGAAACAGTGGATGATGATGAATACAATAAGAGTAACTGCCTGTCAAACTGTGTTAAAGGAGTGGTGGCATGAAATATAAAAGAGGAGGGCCTTGTTAACCAACATACCGAACTAGCAAGCGAGAAGTGATAGTATAGATTATTCTATTTAATAGTCGAAAGAGCAAAGCAAGGTTCTATTTTAACTTTCAACCAATTGGAATTTGTTCTTTCTGTTTGTCCAGATTCTTGTTTAGTGATTACTGTAATATTCTTGGAACATGGAATGCCAGGTCGCCACCGTGGTTCGGATTCCACGTTAAACTGTAGGTCCTTCATTTCATCTCACAATCACCCTACCATTACACATTAGCGTAAGTGCGTATAACCCGAACGGGTAGTAAGACGCGGTGCTAATAATAATAATAATAATCTTGGAACAATTTTAAATAAATTTAGCATGTAATCTCTTCGAATCATGGCAGATGATTTATATGTTTACTTAGTTTTAAGTTTATAGGGTAGAAAAAAAAACATTTTCATAATAAAAGAGATGAAATTTAGTTCAATGAAA
This sequence comes from Timema cristinae, assembly GCA_039000515.1. Taxonomy (NCBI): domain Eukaryota; kingdom Metazoa; phylum Arthropoda; class Insecta; order Phasmatodea; family Timematidae; genus Timema; species Timema cristinae. The sequence goes on from JBCFYV010000100.1 coordinate 7,980,225, forward strand.
TAACAGAAGGGATGTGGATTATTTTACGCTGCTAATGTTTATTTTAGTTACTACATTTTTAGCCAAAGTGAATTTGGTATTAAGTCTTAGTTTGAGAGTCATTAACAATCATATTGTGTGTAACTATTTATTAATGATTAACTTTAAGAGAATCACATGTTATATCTAGGGGGCGTATTTTGCCCTAAATGCCTTTTTTATTCTTATGCTTTGAAAAGTAGGCTTTTGAGGTATAAGTTTATTATCGGTGATTGCGAAAATAATGTGATAACTTTTATAGTGCCTATAAATGCCTATTTCACTGTTTAGTGCCTATTTTACAAATGGGAGCCTTAAAGTACCTTTTTCTATCTCTCTCTTCTTCCCACCCTGTTTTTTCTCTTTAAATACTTGCAGCTGCCCCGCACCCCCCTCCTCCGTCACTCCTTAGGTTACTCCACGTGGATACTCGTGATAAGAAGGAAAAATCCATTTGTCCAGTGGTCTGATAGGTTCAGACTGGTCAGTCCGGCAACAAAGATTTTCTTCTAACGCACAACAGTGTTAGTTCATTAAGTGGTTGTGTATATTACGCTGTTGTTAGATGTGCATATCTGTTCATTAATATTTCTTTGTATTGGACTCAGTGTAAATTATTGAAATAGTAGAAAATTCCTAAATAGAAATTGTGAAAAAGTGTATTATTCAAACAGTGGATTGGTGGTTATAGGAATTTCACAATGGATGGCAAAATAATGTTTTGTCAGCCATGTTGCCAGGAGGTAAGTTATCTTTTCAAAAGGGGAAATGAAATTATTAATTTTGAAAGTCAAGGTTTTTATTAAATATATTGTCTACTGTTTAAAAGTAAATCACAATTATTTGCTATTGTTCAAACTAGCTTTCATTTCTTATTGAAGGATTTCAACGACAAAGTGGAAATATTTACCAAAGCATAACATTACGATCGAAAAAAATGAAAAAGAAAAAAAGCAATCTTAGTTCTCTTGTTAGGAGATGCTTTGTTAATTTGTAGAATCCACATATGGTACTGGGTGAAAATTTCCATTTTTAATATTTAGGTAAAATGCGAGAAGAAGTATCACCTAGAACAACACAAAAATACTGCAATACATATGAAGAATTCCAGAGAGAAAACAGGATCTCAACCATTGTTTCCTAAAGTTAACGATACCGATAAAACCCAAGATACATTTTCTGCTGACTTATGCTCTACAATGGTAGCTGCAAATATTCCTAGAAAGAAGCTGGAGAATCCAGATTTCAATGCTTTTATCAACAAATATACCAACATGAAGATACCAGACGATTAAACTCTGAGGAAACTCTACTTGCATTCAACCTATTTATCCATAAGTTTTTACAATAGCAGTTTTTTCTTTCTAACATTAAAAAATATTAATTGAATTGAATTGATTTAAACTATTTACACTAAACATTCTTTTTATTTCGTTTAAGACCGTTAAGGAAATCCGAGAAGATATAGGAGAATCATTCATCTGGGTTACTGTTGATGAAACCACTGACCACTGTGGCAGATATGTTGCAAATGTTGTTGTTGGAAAACTAGACTCTACGGGTCCTGGGAAACCTCACTTTGTTGTTTCAAAGATGCTTGAGGCAACCAACAGCGCGACAATTGCCATAGTTGTCCGTGATGCTTTGCGTAAGTATATAATGTAATTGCACAAGATATACTGTGTTAATTTAATGATTCACAGTGTTAGTCCTGTAAAAATTATAATTATAAATAAATTTATTTATTTATATTGGGTGTCCTGTGGCCATCAGAAAACAACGACGAAAGGTTTTTGTTGTTGCTGACAGACAGTGCGGCCTACATGTTAAAAGCGGCTGCAAGCTTAAAAGTATTCTACACTAAGTTAATTCATGTGACTTGTCTGACGCATGCTGTTCATAGGGTTGCAGAAGATATTAGATCACGTTTTCCAAATGTTAACGCTATTAGTTCCACAGTCAAGAAAGTGATTTGAAGGCTCCATCACGAATCTTCTCATTTAAGGCTGCCCTGACCAACACACCTTTGCCACCACAACCAGAGTTAACGCGTTGGGGTGAATGGCTTAATGCTGCGTTGTACTATGCAGATTACCTGGGTGACATTCAAAAGGTATTATACAATACATTATCTTTAGGTGCGTTTCCAAATTAAAATTGCAGTGAGCGTTTACCACTAGTTTTATTAATTCCACCTGTCCGCCTACATTATTGGAATAAAAAAATTTAATGGTTATACTTGTAGAACACAATATATTGAAAGAATGGTGAGTTTTGCTATACCAACCGTTTCGCTTGTAGGTAGTCCATACATTTGACGAGGATCAAGCTGTCGTCATTACAGAAGAAAATGCTGCCATCTCTTGCTTAAGTGTCAGTGCGGATCTGGCATACGTAAAAAGCAATTTTGGAAATCTTCATGGAGCAATTCTAGCTTTAGAGGCGAGGGATTTGCCTCTTGTGAAAGCTGTGAAGATAATGCGGGAAATAGAAAAAAACCTGAATCAGGCTTCTGGCTCAGTTGGCACAGCCATCGTCGACAAATTTAACAGCGTATTGCAGCGAAACCCTGGGTGGAAAGTGATGGCAAGTATTGCGGACATCTTAGAAGGACAAACTACATCACTCCCAGAAGTCAAGCTTAGCCCAGCTGAAATAGCTTGTCTGAAGATTTGCCCAATGACTTCATGTGAAGTCAAGAGAAGTTTCTCACAGTATAAAAACATTTTGTCAGACAACAGAACAAAATGTACACCTGAAAATCTTGAGAAGTATTTGATAATTAACTCTAATATTAATATGTGTTTATAGAAAGTGTATGCTGGATTTTAAGAGTGAATAATAAAAATTGTGAGTGTTTTGGTGCCTTTTTTTGCATTATTATGCCTATTTACGGGCCTATTTTTTTCTTTTTAGTGCCTATTTATTCCTTTTTTTACTTTATAATGCTTATTTATGTTTCTATTTTTGTGATTTTTAGTGCCTATTTGCCGGCCTTTTTTTTAATTTTAGTGCCTATAAATCCGCCCCTTAGTTATATCTAAAAATGCTTCACCTATATGAATGCTCAAAGACATAAATTATATTTTGTTAATAAGTTATAAGTTATATAAGCAAACTATTTAAAAATACTGCAGTGTCATACAGTGATTTCATGAGTGTCTATATCTACAGAGAAATTAAAATAATTTGATTTATACAATCAATACAAACAGCGCTATATCAAAATACATGTTTACATTTTTAATACGGCTGCCATAACTTTCAGAATAGAGATTCAGAATTTTTACCCTTCTCAAATTTACTTTTAATATCTTTGTAACAGGTGTTAACATATTTTTTTATTTCCTATCATTTTAAAAGGGTGTATTGTAATTGTGAACTTTCTTATCTCGAGATTATGATTAATCTCTAATTTATATATGGGCCCAAACTAAAAAAGTGTATATAACGATTATGTCTGTCCATCTATCAGTATATTCTTGGACCTAGGTCAAAAATGGTTTGATGAGTTTTGTTCTAGCTTGATATCTAAATTTTTGAAAATCATTCTTATTTAAGTAAGGGGATAAGTAATAACCAAAGAGAAAGTTTTGAAGACATTTGATAGTTTAATTAATTTAAATTGTTCTTAATTCACATTAAGTAGTCAAAAACTGTGCTTGAACATCATTTGTCAATTAATGTAGGACTATACAGTTTAAAATAGGCGAGTTTTATGTTTATAAGAATGTTAAGAAGGGAATGTAAATATTAAATTTGTTGAAACATTAGTGAAAGAAATTATAAAATAGAAAGATATTATGATTGTAGAATTCAATATGAGATATTATTTGAGATAAAGATATTGAGAAATAAATTTTAAGAATTGTGAACACTTTTATTAAATATATCTGTAGAGATTAGTTAGAGTGTATGGTTGTTGAATTTACATATATGACTAGATATAAAATATAATTTAAAAACCACATTAAAAATGTGAGTCAGGTCACACTAATAATAATATGTAAAATTATATACAATTCATTAAATTAAAATATAGAAAGAATATCAATGACTAGAAGAACAATACTATGTTGTCATATATTACAGGAGTAATAAGAAAAATAGTTAAAATGCAAAGTTGACAAAATGTTGGATAAATGATATTGAATTCTATTTCTTATCTGAATTCCCATGCTCCTTTTTATTCTTTCAAGGCATCATAGAGACGGCCTTATTTTGGGTTGTCAGTTTGAATCTGATATCAGCTAGAGCAACTCACTCAGACAGGATCTAATGTCTGATGATGGCGCCATAGAGTGCCGAAACATGTAACAACCCAAAATAAGGCCGTCTCTACAATGCCTCGTCGTCGCTTTTTCGGGCCACAGCTCTGAAAACATGGTCCCAGGCGGCTGTGGGGCGAAGAAGCGGTGGGGGGTACCGGGGGTGTAAAATACCCGGGGCGGACCAAATGGAAGGAGAGTAAGTTTATTTCCCAAGTAGGTAGTATAGGTGCCAAACCTGTTAGAAACCTGTTAGAAAAAGGAAATTGTAAACTGTTGTGGTAATATCTTTGGTGTAAAAAGGGCCTGGATTTAAATTGTAAGATACCAGGCCATAAAATAGCAATACAAAATAAATAAAAAATGCCTTGAAAGAATAAAAAGGAGCATGGGAATTCAGATAAGAAATAGAATTCAATATCATTTATCCAACATTTTGTCAACTTTGCATTTTAACTATTTTTCTTATTACTCCTGTAATATATGACAACATAGTATTGTTCTTCTAGTCATTGATATTCTTTCTATATTTTAATTTAATGAATTGTATATAATTTTACATATTATTATTAGTGTGACCTGACTCACATTTTTAATGTGGTTTTTAAATTATATTTTATAACTAGTCATATATGTAAATTCAACAACCATCCACTCTAACTAATCTCTACAGATATATTTAATAAAAGTGTTCACAATACTTAAAATTTATTTCTAAATGTCTTTATCTCAAATAATATCTCATATTGAATTCTAATATCATAGTTTAAACTGCTTCCTTATTACAACTTCCACCATGTTTTTTAGAAAGATATTACTTTCACATGTAAAGATTAAGTTAAGAAAACTTAATAATAATTTACCAAAACCGATATTAACAATAAACTTTAATACAGTAGTTTAAAATGTAATCAAATCAATTATAAGTAAGTATTGAACAGTGACATTAATACTAATTGTAGAATCTTTTTCTTAATTTTAAAATTAGAAAAAATTGTTGCTAATACTAATTAACTTACAATTTATCACTTTTAATTCGCCATTAATTTGGATTCCAAAATGTATACGTTGTTGTGCTTAGATATTTTGCTTATAGACAGCACTTTCACATATAATAAAATGTAAAATGTAAGAATCTTCTATTAAACTAATGTTGGAACTTGCCAAAAATTATTTTAAACTTCATTTACAAACTGTGGGTGGCCTGGTGGTCTAGGGGTAAGGTGTCAGACTTCAATGCTGGCGGCCGGGGTTCAATCCTCGGTCCCGGCAAAGATTTATCTGATTACCAAACCCTTCCTTCACCTCTGACAAGACATCTTGTGAATGTGAGGAATGCCAGGCCTCCACCGTGGTTCGGATTCCACGTTAAACTGTAGGTCCTTCATTTCATCTCACAATCACCCTACCATTACACATTAGCGTAAGTGCGTATAACCCGAACGGGTAGTAAGACGCGGTGCTAATAATAATAATAATTTACAAACTGTTGGGACTTGAGTAATTCCATGCACTCAATAGAGCATTTTAAAGTCCATTCACGGTAGGAATTACTCTCTGAAAGGTCTTTTTTCCTACCAATATCCTACTATATAATAGATTTATGGTAGGGAAAAAGGCCTTTCAGAAGTCAATTCCTACCGTGAACAGACAATAGTGTGTGAGCCTTGACTTGCAAGAAGATAGGCAATACCTTCTAAATGTTCTTCAATGTTTTGTTTTACTTTGTTGATTTCTTGTTCTGTGACATATATATGATCTGTACTATTAATTACAAGAATGAACAAATAATCATGAACAATTTTGCTTTGTGTTTTAAATATGTACAAGATATTGAAAACATTAATTGATGTCATAATACCATTTACAACACAAACAATTTAACTTTTACCATTAGCAAAAATGTTATATCTTTTTTAATTTTAATGAATTTTGAATATATTATTGTTGTCTACAATTTCAGAAACTTTAGAGTATCTAAATCTTATAATGTGGAGGTGGGATCTAATAGGTATGTAGAGATGAAAAGATGAAGAGACGAAGATATTGGCACAATATAGGAAGAAATGGAGGATTGAATAGAACTAGTCAAGAGACTGATGATATGAATAACTTGTGTCTAAAGTTGCATCCCACATGATTCCACATTGTCAATAGAAGAGGTTGATCAACAAGTATAGAGCAACAAGAGGATTGGCTTCTCTTGTTCCCAGAGAATTGACAAAAAAAATCCAGTCAAAAGTAAAATTTTTATGAAGATGATTATGATGACATTGTTAATGCTTGTGACACATTCTTTATTATTATCAATATTGCAGAATAAAAAAATCCAATTACTACATAAATAAAGATTTTAGATATGAGCAAGTCTTCAAAGTAGAAGTAGATAGAGTGGTGGCGATTTGAAAGAAGATCTAAAAGAGAATGATTTCAATGTTTTGAAGCTTGAATACAGATGTAACAGCAGTTTTCAAAATTTCTTTTGGCTGTCTGAGAGTGAGTTCGAAAATTTATTTCAAATAATTTAACCAACGATACCTAAACAGGACACCAATTTTAGGCAAGACATTCTCACCATGGATCTTCTTATTTTGAGCCTACAATACTTAATGTGTGTAGGATTGAAAAAGTTCAATAAGAGAAAGAATCTTTTTGTTATCCCACTCCATTTTCTAAAATAATATAAAAACGAATCTACCCTACAATGGTTGAATGTCGACTAAGACCTGAAACATGTCCCCACTATAAGAATTGACTCGACTTCCTTTGATATTTACCGACACTAGATGGGAAATTGACACATCGATTGGCATATTTTGCCAATCAACAAAGTTTATTGTAGTGTCCCTATTGACTCGACATTGTTGATCAATAGTGTTGACTCTGTGGTATGATGTTATGTAGTTATATTGCTATGTATATCACTCTCTGTTCTCTGGTGCTATTAGGAAATCTATAAACCCATTATAAAACATTTTATCCAAGAGTAAATAGTTATATACCTAGGCTAATAAAATTAATTAAAATTATCAGGCCTACAGAGAATAGATTACCAGGTTAACACAAAGTATTTTGTATCATTAGTAGAAGGATGTTAAAAACTGATTAATTAATATATATATATATATATATATATATATATATATATATATATATATATACTAGAGGTATAGCAATGTTAGGATTTTAATTGGCAGAAAATATAATAGAAAATAGTTTTAAAGCACTTATAATCCATAACAAAAGTATATTAAGGAATTATTTGTTTATACTCACCAACAATAATAAAAGATTTTTCTGGGTTGAACATGAACTTTAATGATATTTCATTTTGGACTAGCTCAGAATTTCTTTTTTGAAGGTTTTGTGTATTTTTTATATTGATCAATACTCTTCCATTGTAATTATCATCATTTAAAGTTCTGTAAAAAACCAACAATAATTACATCAAAGAGTTTATCATCTAAGGCTGGTATGATATTAAAATATTAATAAAATATGATTTCAGATGATAAAAATATTTTAAGAAAAATTGTAGAACGTAGATTAATATAAATAAATAAAAAAGGTAAAATGTCAAAATGAAAACCCTGATATAGTCTCATAAACACTAAAGACTGCTTAAATTATATTTAAATATTCAACTAAATAAATAAATTTAAAAATTCAATAAACCAATTATAGTTTGTATTATTCAGAAAACCAAATTAACTTGGTCAAAAGCATTAAGTATTTTATTATATACTAGCAATAAAGATTTTGAATGTATATAAATGAAAAAGTAGAAATAGTTGTTTACAAAATAGATGTTGAGTGGTATTCCTATGTTCAGTGTTTTAAAATACAGAAATTATTAAATAACTATTTATAAAAAAAATCTTTCTATTTTTGTAGAAAACTTACTAAAATAATTCAACGAAAAGATTTTTAAACATTGCTTTTATTTGATAACAAATCTTTTTTTTTAATTATTAGATTTACTTTTCTTAACCTCTGTACACTAAACATTTTACAAGAAGTATATGGATTTGCTCATATGATTGATATATTTTAGGACAAATGGCCAAAAATGTAAAAAACAGTACAAATTAAATCCAATCAATTTTTCATATTTTTTTTAAAAAAAAAGGTCATTTACGAGAGGGAAAAGGCTTAGTAGGATAGAAAGAGTAATAAAGAAAAGATAAGAAATGGTAAATATGGAAATAAGTAAATCTAATAAAAATAACAAGAATATAAAGATTAAAAGAGTTCAAAACCACACAAATAAGTAGTATTCTATAATAGTTGTATCAATTTTGAGCTCTTCCATTACCACAGCTTAAATTTTGGAATTCGGCTCTCAGGGAATGTCTATTGACTTACATGTCGAGATAAAATTGTACATCACACACACACAAAGTTTATTTTAGTTTTAGGAATCTTGAGGGAACCCTCCTTCCTCATTTACTGCGTCTTCATTTTGAAACTTAAGGATTATACCTTAATGGTTGTTTGGGGTGGTTCTTATACCCACCTGACAAATTTCAATCTTCTACTACAGTGAAACATAATTCATTATTTTAGTTTTGAGAGTTCTTAAAAGACCCATTTCACCAGCCCCTTTTCTAAATAGTAGAGATATAAAATATAATTTTTTATTGGAATAATTTATCTATATTCCTCGAAAATTTAAATGTTCTATTTCTTCTAAAGGTTATTTACCTAATTTTTTTCCCTCTACCCCTATTTTCCTATTTAAAATCTTAATTCTTTTACAGTTATTTGGAGTGTTCGTTATACATTCTTGCTGAGTTTCAGTTTTATATTATAAGGAAAAGTAGTTATTTCTATTAGTTTTGAAAATGTTAAGCCCATTGTTCCTCTTTATTCCATCTAAACAACTTTTACTAATAAATTTCGAATTTAAAACAAATTAGGTTATTTGGCTACCAAATTTAAAGTTTCTATAACATAATAAAGTGTGTTTTTCTGTTAGTACCTCTTAGTACTCCCCACTCCTTGTATCCCAAAATCCAACAAAAATTTGACATTTTCAGCCCTTAATATTCATTTAGAGTGGTCTTTTTACCTACCTGCCAAATTTCAGTTTTCCACTCCACTGGGAATTAGTATTTTACTCTTAGTTTTTAAAATTTTGAAACCCCACCTCTACCCCTTTTCTTCAATTCACTTTTAGAAATGTCAAATTTTAATGTGTATTTGTTTATCTAGAGATGTCTCTGCCTGTATGCAAAATTTTCATTTTCTACCTTTTTTTTATTAGTCTATGATATTTTGATCTCCTTTCAATTTTTTCCCCAAATCAGTTTTTTTTTTAAATCATTCTTAGAAATCTCATGCTTCCATATGTATTTAGTTATTTGGCATTGGCTCTCTAGCGGTCCATCAAATTATAATCTATACTTCACCCAACAATTGTTTTATAACTATATTTCCACCCCCAACCTCCCATTTTTTGCATCCCAATTTGAAATTTCCCATTTTTAGATATCTATGGCTATATGAGGCAAATATTCAGCCAAATTTCACCTTTAAAGCTCATTAAAATTTTTTATTTCTGACAAACACAATGTTCCAACACCTTGGGGGTTGAATTTCACAAATCTCCTTCTTATTGGATGCCTAAGAACTAACAAAATTACCATGATGAAATTCAAGATTCCAGGTCCAGAGCAGGGGTTTGGTATAGTTGATCCAGGGCATGTATGGTGGTGCCCGACAGCTAGCAAAAGTTATGAGATCAAATTATTTATTTGATTATATGATTATAATCTGCAAAAACATATGTTTAGACGCTCTCACTTTTGCAAGTCAAAATTTATGTTTATACTGACAATACTTTGAATAATTGAACAACCCAAAATTAATATCCTAGATAAAATGTATAGGCTTATAAAATAAAAAAAAGACTGTAAGACCTACTGACAAATAAAAAGTTATCCTAATTTTAGAAAATATTTTTTAGATTAATTAATCTTAAACAGTTAACTAAGTCTTTTATAGAACTACCATAGCTTATCACTTGAAGTCTTAACCTAATATTTATTTATTTATCACTGAAAAACACTCGCTATTTTTTTATCAAACACTTCAATATTATATTAGAAAAATAAAAATTTAAAGATCACTAAAAACTGTCTATTTTCCAAGAATAGGTAGCACGCTCACACACCGAATTAATATTCATAAAATACACTGTATTGTAAAAATTTGTAATAAAATCATTAACAATCACTTAGATAGTTAAGCTTGAATATGCAAACAATAAAATATTTTGTAGGCTTCAACTTATAGGCACACGCAAGTGGCTATGTTAATTCATTGCTATAGTGTATATTTAAATTTGTTGGATTTTTGTTGTAAGAATAACTGTTTGGCTCTTTGTTTTCTTTTGAAAGTAGCGTTTGCTGTTTGATAAAATTTAATCATTAAAAGCAAGAGCCCGTTAAAGTGGCCTTACTCACAAAAACCAGTATGGTGCACTGAACCGAAGCGATGCTTCCAGTTGATGATGTTGGCGATCCTGTTGGTGACTAGTATTAATACACTCGTGTTATCAGAATTTAAACTTTATATTATTTCACAAACATGATGTATGTCTTTTTCTCTTTATTATCACAAACAATTTTTTTATGTTAAAGATATGCAAGGTCAGTTAAAAAATAAAAATAACTAAATATAATAACATCAAATGTATAATTTCACGCCCTATTTAACCTGTGGTTGAAAAAGCCGTTAAAACAAAAAGAAGAATGGATTTATTAAATTATTTTTTCTTTTATTCAACTATGGAAAATACAATTCTACAGTAATCCTTAGGGAAGTATTGTTAAAATTGTTTGATAATATTTTTAGTGATAATAATAGTAATACTTAGCATATAATAGTTATTTCCAAATATGTTGACAACAGTGACTTTGCAATAATGTTGGCATTATTGCTAGCTTCTACTACCTGTCAGGCACCACCAAACAACTCATGGATCAACTTAGATAAGGTAATGGTCAGTGAGTCAGGGCTTTTGTTTATATGTATCTATATACACACCCACACATAAAAATATATATTTTCTTTTTGATATTAAAATGAAATAATTTACATATAAGCCAGACATGAAAGCAATGTTTATTATTATTATTTATTTTTAGTTTGATTTATAGCCTATAATGTTTAGTGGGATTTTGATTTATATCATTATCATCATCATCATCATCAACTGTTTCAAACCTGTTGCCGTGTCAGTTCAGTAAAATGCCTTAATTTTCCTCTATCTTTGCACCATGCTTCCTCCTTTAATTTCTTCCATTCTTCTCCTCTCACTTGAACACTTTCTGTTATCTGCTATAAGAAATAAAATGAAAGGAAGGTGGAGAGAGGAACAGCAAGGGTTTAGGTAACCGAGGTCTACAATATACTTAATATTTGTCATAAGACAGCTGATGGAAAGAAGGTATGAATATAGGAAAGAATTGGTAGGGGTATTTATGGTTGTGGAGAAGGTATTTGATAGTCTTTATAGAAATAAAGTTTGTAAAGTTATGGAGGAGTTCTAAAAAGAGTGAAAAACATGTATGAGAATAACAGGTGTAGTGTTAAGGCGGAAAGTGGAAGGACAGAGTGGTTCCATATAAAAATGGAGTTAAGCAGGGCTGTGCTTTTACTATTTGTAATGGTAATGGAAATGTTCATGAATAAAGTTGTAAGAAAACCCGGAGAGTAAGAAATGAAAGCCATGATATTTGCTTATGACTTGATGATATGGGGGAAGAAGAAAGAGGAAGTACAGGCATAACTACAAGAATGGAATGAGGAAGTGAAAGAGTGTGGAAAGAAATTTAGCATGGCAAAGTGTGAAGTTATGTTAATAACAATGAAGAGGGTAAGGTCTAATAAAGCTGTAAGGTTGGATGAAGTAGAGATGAGAAAAGTGCAGAACATAAAATATCTTGGAAGCGTGATTAAGGATAAATGTGAAATTAGAGAGGATTTAATGAGAAGCGGACAGCAAGGAGAATTGTTCTATAGGTGTGTAAAAGAACTACTATGGAGAAGCAAAGTCCCCTTGAAGTGTAAGGAAGAGTTTTGTACTTTGTACCCATTGTCACATATGCAGCAAAAACATGGACATTGCATGTAAGAGAAACTAGGAAAGTGGAAGCTATGGAAATGAAGTTGGTGAGTAGTATATTAGCTGTCACGAGGAGAAACAAGATTAGGAATGAAGTTATCCGGGAAAGAGTTGGGGTTCTGGGATATAGTAGATGATATAGTAGATGATATAGTAGAGAAAGCAAGACTGAGATGGTATGTCATGTAATGGGAAAAGAGAGGATGCCAAAGAAATTTTTGTAAATTAAGTTTGTAGGAAAAAGAATGCAAGGGAGGCCAAGAAAGAGATGCTTTATAACAGCTTTCTCAAAACTATAAGTTTTATGTTAATGATTTATCATTCTACTCTTTGCCTTAATATGATAATTTGAGTTAGTTATTTTATCATCACTATCAGCATCACGAACTGTTTCCAACCTGTGGCCGGGTCTGTTTAGTAAAATGGCTCTATCTCCCTATGTCTTTCCACCAGTCTTCCTCCTGCACACTTGCTATTATCTGTTCCTCAAATCTCACTCTTGATCTCCCTAGAGGTCTCTTCCCTGTATATTTTATATCGATTAATCTTCTTTTACTCTTCTCCCCTTCCATCTTGATTAGGTGTCCATACCATCTCATCCTTGCTTCCCCGACCATCCCATGTACCCCTTGTACGACAACTGTTGACCTTCCATCTTGATTAGGTGTCCATACCATCTCATCCTTGCTTCCCCGACCATCCCATGTACCCCTTGTACGACAACTGTTGACCTTCCATCTTGATTAGGTGTCCATACCATCTCATCCTTGCTTCCCCGACCATCCCATGTACCCCTTGTACGACAACTGTTGACCTTCCATCTTGATTAGGTGTCCATACCATCTCATCCCTGCTTCCCCGACCATCCCATGTACCCCTCTTACGACAACTGTTGACCTTCCATCTTGATTAGGTGTCCATACCATCTCATCCCTGCTTCCCCGACCATCCCATGTACCCCTTGTACGACAACTGTTGACCTTCCATCTTGATTAGGTGTCCATACCATCTCATCCTTGCTTCCCCGACCATCCCATGTACCCCTTGTACGACAACTGTTGACCTTCCATCTGATTAGGTGTCCATACCATCTCATCCTTGCTTCCCCGACCATCTCATGTACCCCTTGTACGACAACTGTTGACCTTCCATCTTGATTAGGTGTCCATACCATCTCATCCTTGCTTCCCCGACCATCCCATGTACCCCTTGTACGACAACTGTTGACCTTCCATCTTGATTAGGTGTCCATACCATCTCATCCTTGCTTCCCCGACCATCCCATGTACCCCTTGTACGACAACTGTTGACCTTCCATCTTGATTAGGTGTCCATACCATCTCATCCTTGCTTCCCCGACCATCCCATGTACCCCTTGTACGACAACTGTTGACCTTCCATCTTGATTAGGTGTCCATACCATCTCATCCCTGCTTCCCCGACCATCCCATGTACCCCTCTTACGACAACTGTTGACCTTCCATCTTGATTAGGTGTCCATACCATCTCATCCCTGCTTCCCCGACCATCCCATGTACCCCTTGTACGACAACTGTTGACCTTCCATCTTGATTAGGTGTCCATACCATCTCATCCTTGCTTCCCCGACCATCCCATGTACCCCTTGTACGACAACTGTTGACCTTCCATCTGATTAGGTGTCCATACCATCTCATCCTTGCTTCCCCGACCATCTCATGTACCCCTTGTACGACAACTGTTGACCTTCCATCTTGATTAGGTGTCCATACCATCTCATCCTTGCTTCCCCGACCATCCCATGTACCCCTTGTACGACAACTGTTGACCTTCCATCTTGATTAGGTGTCCATACCATCTCATCCTTGCTTCCCCGACCATCCCATGTACCCCTTGTACGACAACTGTTGACCTTCCATCTTGATTAGGTGTCCATACCATCTCATCCTTGCTTCCCCGACCATCCCATGTACCCCTTGTACGACAACTGTTGACCTTCCATCTTGATTAGGTGTCCATACCATCTCATCCTTGCTTCCCCGACCATCCCATGTACCCCTTGTACGACAACTGTTGACCTTCCATCTTGATTAGGTGTCCATACCATCTCATCCCTGCTTCCCCGACCATCCCATGTACCCCTCTTACGACAACTGTTGACCTTCCATCTTGATTAGGTGTCCATACCATCTCATCCTTGCTTCCCCGACCATCCCATGTACCCCTTGTACGACAACTGTTGACCTTCCATCTTGATTAGGTGTCCATACCATCTCATCCTTGCTTCCCCGACCATCTCATGTACCCCTTGTACGACAACTGTTGACCTTATATCTTGATTCATGGTTACTTTTCTGAAGGAGCTAAACCTTTAAGTAATAATCTGTTGATTGACAATGATATATTGTTTTTATTACTAAGCAAAGCATCTTATTATCTGTTTGGGCTATCCACAGACATATATTACTGTGGGTGTTTAAACTATTCCAATAAAGGTATGAATTCATGTCTGAAATGGCCCAAATAGAGTTTTTCTCTAGAAATATGATCAAGTAAAAAATGATTTGGCGTTCCTTCCTTAAGTTGATATAGTATTTTCAATTTATAGAATTATTTTAAAAGTGTTTGTCTTACATAATATATTATTATATATATTATAGACATATTATTTGTGCCGAGATTGAAAAATAATTATTTCAATACATAGTTTTGTAAAAACTTAATGATAAATTGGTATTTTACTTTCAAGACCTGAAAAGAAAATTTCAAACAATATATGGTGGTTTATTGAGGAGATTATAACAACAATTTTCTAAATTTGAGTAGCTATATATAGCTATTGTCATAAACTATTTATTTTGTATCAAACATTATAATATATGAAAATAGATTTAAAAGCAAATCAGACAGTTATC
The DNA here is from genome assembly GCA_039000515.1 of Timema cristinae. NCBI lineage: Eukaryota > Metazoa > Arthropoda > Insecta > Phasmatodea > Timematidae > Timema > Timema cristinae. Next base: position 7,995,536 of record JBCFYV010000100.1, read on the forward strand.
TCAAATAAATCATTAGTGTTAAACATAAATTTAAGAAAACTTTTAAATTAAATGATTATTGAAGGGCCTCAGTCTCTGAAAATATAATCAACACCAGATGAGCGTTGGAAAGGGAATACTTTTGAGGGAGAGTGTGTGATTTTATGCAAGGGCTAAACCATGGCGGGCAATACAAATTATTCAGCCCGTTAAATATTCTCAGTCATTTCTGCGGTTACCTGAGAGCCTCATCCTCCTGGAAAAAAGTGAACACCTTCCTGGCAAAGGGTTTGACGACTCCTGAATCTATGCCCTTCTCCACTAAGGAGTGAAGCCATTCACACCAGGAGGGATTTATGTCAAAAAGATGGTCAGGCAGAACACCAAAGAATCCTGTGTTCCTCAAGAAGAATTGCATCCCTGCGAGAGATAACAAAACAAAATGTTTTATTTAACAACATATTAATTTAAACATTTTATTTTTCCTTAAAATTTATAAACATCTTTATTATATAATATTTTTCACTAAAAATATCAAGTTTCGTCACTTTCTAATATTGGCTGGTTTCTTGAAAATAGTTTATATTTAATACTATACTATTTAATAGGGTTTGAGAAAATAATGAAACAAATAAATGGTATGGACCTCCGCACGGACTTTCTCGCTCTATTGTTTGAAAATGAAGATATTTACTCAAAACTCGTAATATATATGAAACGAAATAATACACACTAGCAAACCCAAGCATATATTGCACTATACCTATGTAAAACATTTTTTGAGTGCCAGTTTTAAATTTTATAAATTTTTTTAAGGAACTAATGTCCTCATTTGTATGTTTGAACCAATAAAGAAGATCAATATTGGGTCCAAAGGGTCAACACTTCGCATATTAACTTTTCAGAATAAAAATGGGATGGAAAGGTAAATAAGGTAAATACATTAAAGAAATGCAAAATAACTTTGATTGAGATTAATTACAACCTTTTTTGTGCTTTTTACAGCTTATTAACTATTTTACCATCATTTTTGGGCTTGTATATTTATAAAAAAATAGCCTATACAGTGGAACCTGGATAATTTGAACCTGAAGGGACCAAGAAAAAACTCGAATTGAATAAGTTTCTTAAACGAAATTGAAACGAAACACAGTTAAGTTTGCCACCAAGCTAAGAAAGTTTATTTAAAGTATATGGACATTAAGAGGTCATCCATAAACCATGTAACGCTTTGAGGGAGTGTGGGTGAGCTCTAATGTCTACATGCTGTTACATGGGGGGAGGGTGGGGTACATCAAAATGTTACATAACACAGGTCTTAAACTCAAATTTTAATGTTGAAAAATAATATTATTGATAAACATACTTAAAGATAACCTCCGAATATATGTGGAGTTTAAAATGCAAGTTTAGCACTAACTTTTTATTCATTAATATTTCGAATGTGCCTAGGTGGCATTATCTGCCCAAGACTACAAACGCCAAGCACATTCAAAAACACATAATTTCATGCGAATGACAGTGACATATATTCACGTCATTTGTTTAGACTTGTCCATCTACTGACACCCCCATGTGCTTTTAGTTTGATAACAGCTGCCACTAGAAATGGCCTTAATTTATAAGTATTGTTGAGTTTGAGTATAATTTAGATTCCTACTGCATATTCTTTTACATAAACCGTGAATAATCGCTTGTGTTTGTACAAAAACAAAAATAATTTCTTCACAAAGAGGATACTTGTTCATTGCTTGCATATAAAAAGTTATATCCAGAAAAAATAGTGGAAGAGTCTCAAAAAGATGTTGTAGGGAAATGGAAAGAAGCAAAAATTCAGAATTTATCTCAATGCAAGTTTGAAGAGTCCATCAATTAGTGTTATTTCTTCGTACCAGCAGCTTGTTAGGAAAAGTAAAGCTTCACATATCATTAATTATTCACAAAGGGTTGGTGTATTTAGTCCAATACCTTCTCTCTTCTGATAAATCTAGTGTGTATGTATATAAATGCAACTATTATATACCCACTACTTTGACCGCATTGTTTAAATTGTCATTCTCTCAGTAGACCAGATGGCTGATGTTGGGGATATGGGGTTTAAATACCAGTCAGGTCTACTGAGGGTTGCTTTTCATAAATATTTTCCCACTCAACCTCTATGCAAATGTTGATACATTTTCTTTAAAATAACACCTTTTTAGTATATAATTTGAAGGGTGGTATATTAAAATTGTAGTTATTCTAATTATTTTTTTATTATATTTATCTAATGGAGTAGGAATGAGGAAGGTAGAATTCTAGAGGTAACCTACCCTCATTAACGTGGAGAGAGATTGTAAAGCCATTTAATAAAAGCCACTTTTGAGTATACCCGACAAGTATTCAAACCCCGATTTCTGCTTCATTGCCCATTTAGTCTTTTTCAAGGGTGAAGCCAGGATCCAGGATCGATGTTGGAACAAAACATTAGTCTAGGTATTAATAAGTTAATTAAAGTAGTTGTAGATTAATCCAATAATAATTTAGAAAAATTTTAAACCTATAATTCTTTAAATAGCGCACTATATGATGACATGACTATCATAAAAAGTGCAAAATAAAGATGTTTTCCCCCTGCATCAAGCATCTGATGTGGGCACTTTAACATCATCATGTAGCGTTACTACAGAAAAGGGCCATCCTATTCATCACATAGTAGTGCTGTCTTTCTCTTACTCAGATCTCAAACCTGACATCCATAACATAAACTTATGAACCTGAGGAATTATAACTTAATGTATTTATGTCTGTACTTCTCTGTCTTATCTCAGGGTTCCTACAGTATTTGTAAAAAAAATTCTCCCTAACTTTTCCCTCACTATTTTCCCAAGTTCCCTGACCTATTTCTCAAAAAATTTCTACTATAACTTTACAATATTATACATCTGAAAATATTAATTTAAATACATTTATTTCGGCCTCCTCCTCCCTACAGCTGACCTTGCCACACCTCTAATGGAAGAATAAGAAAGCAGACGTCTTGCCAATCAGTTAAGGGAAAATAATGGAAAAATAATTAAATATGTCTAACCCTATAAAAAGTTGTAACAAACTTAATTCACTTAGGTATCATGTGCAAAAATACGTACTAAATAACAGGCCACTAAGGACATACTAAAAAGTTTGGTATCAGTACAGTCTTATTTTACCTAAACTGTAAATATCCTGAACTGAATAGCTCACAACAGGAGGAACTGTGTCTGCTTTCATATTATTCATGTCTCAAGTCAATTTTCTTTTTATTAAAATTATCAAAAGTCATACAATAAAATACTATGCTATATTTAATAAAGTGAAGCTTGTTTCTTCTTCAGTTCTTGCAACTCCACTTCTATTGCTTCTCGTTTCTCTTCAGTTGCCATCATTAATTTTTTTCCTTTTCCTTCTAAATCTTTAACTTGTATATCTAATTTCTTCTTTTCTTCTTCTTTTGTCTTCTTCACTTCTTTCCTGCTTCTTAATCTCCAAATATTCATGATAGCGTTTCCGAGAACCTCTCATGTAATCCAACATCTTTTTGCTAATGTGTATGTTTTTAATCCCTCCTGCTTCTTGTATTTCATCATGAATGTGACGCTGTGCAGTGACTGTTTTTTCATGCATATTTTCAACCAGTGAAGATTTATTGACTGAAAAACCACCTTCAACAGTTGCATTCCCATGCGACAAGACAAGGCAAATCTTTATTACTTCCCAAAGATGTTTGTAGTTTGCATCTCCTATTAGAAAGCTACCATAAATAGTGTCAAGTCCTACTTCATCACTAAACTGATCACAAGGAAGCAATATTTCTTGAAGCTAAGATTTTTTGAGGTTGTGAAAATGCAAGTATTCTTTCTTGGCATTTTCAGCCAGAACATCATTTATGATGTTGGCATGGTTGAGTTCCTCCAAAAGAAAAGAAAATCTCTTCTGGCCCAGTTGAGGTGAATGTTGAATAAACACAAGGATCCAATGAAGACAAACCTATCACAGCTTTCTGTTTTAAGGGACTTCTTTCTTGTAGTTTTGCAATCATGGTGGTTAACATACTGCGGCACTTGTGTATAAATTCTAGTTTTTGTCTTTCTGTTACTGTGATTGCAGTTTCTCCTAACAAACGTTTTGTTGCAAATCCTACATCAATATTTTTGCTAAGGATCAAAATTTCTGATTTTTTTGTGTTGATAGACAGTAACTTTGGACCCATGCACTTAATCAGATCAGGTTTCACGCAACGATTCATAAGGTATCTTAGAAGTTTCTCTACAGCTTCGAAAATATATGGAGTCATTGGTTTTTATGTCTGGAACCGTTACAGGAAAGGCTGACATTCATCTGCAATTGTCTTGCAGAAAGTAGTTTACACTTTAGGAATGGATCACTGGCTGCTCTTTTCAGTGTCTCTACAGGTTTTGTTTTAGCAAGTTTTGCTTCTTTGAGAAACTTAACAACATGGTCCCAAATTTGTAATGCCCTTTGAAAGCACTTGCATTCTCTAACCACCGCACAACACAGAACTTCAATGGAAAAGATGCACATCCTGTCAACTGGGTAAACAATGCTCGACGAGCTTGAGAGTCAGTGAACAGGTAGTACATGTGATGCAATAAGCTACTTATATCCCAATCAACAGACTCCACTCCTGTTCTCAATAAACCATGAACAACATGAAGCCCACATGTTCTCAGATTTAGCAAACTACATACTTCATTGTCTGTGACAGATTTGATGTGTTCCTGAGGAAGTGTTATAAACTTTAATTTGACATTTGGGCCATCCATTGACATTTGTATCAACCTAGAGAGTGGAAGAGGAAAAATACCATCCAGAAAATACTTCAGTAATTCTTCAGCAGGGCTCCTATTGAAAAAAAACTGTTTAAGTAACGACTGATGACTTTATGATTTTCCTTTTCCCAGAATTTGATTACAATGTCCATTTGTCCTCTTTGAATAACTTTATTCAATGCTTCATCAAAACAAATTAAAAAGTTGTTACATGATTTTAGGTGGTACAGTAAATTGTTATGAAAGAATGGAGTCAAGCCATGCACAATAAAGTATGCAGCCTTGTCTCCACCAAGGGTAAAGGCATTGGCAATGGAACATTCGGGGAACATCAACTGAAAAATTGTACTTAAATTATGGCACGAATTGAAAGACATTTTTTTGTAAACAACTTGCATAGCCCAAGTTACTTCCGCCTTAGTTATATCATCTTTTATAACAAAAGTGTTATGGTTTCTTTGAGGCACTACACTAATTTCACTTTTGGCAATAGCTTCCTTCTGCGGCTTTACGATTTCCGATAAAACAGAAAAACTCTTCGAGCAACCAGCCAAATCACCACTAGGTAGAATGTCTTTGTGTGAAACAGGGGAGCTCGATGAACCTGAATCACTTGACTTTTTGAGAAAAAAATCAACAGAGAACGTTGATTTGTCAAAGTTTTAAGAGTTTTGATATGAGTTGGTCCTTTTGCATGGGAAGCTAATGCTTGCTTTCCCATATTACTTAGCTTTATAATTTTGTTTGCACACTTTACAAAATGCCTGCAACTTATTACTTTCAACGCCACCTATGAGAATTCAGGAAAATGCTCTGGGCTTAGCCTGAGCTGGTTAAAAACTGTCTTTTTGTTAGACATTGCTGGTGTAGCCGAATCAGTCCTAATTCACTGTATTCAACAATAACGATGCCAAACCTTGAACAAGAACCAAAACAATGGATCACTAAAGTTAAAAGAATTGTCATGTGCAGACCATGAGATTTCTGCGTTCATCTTCTGAAATAAAATGCTACCAAAACTTGTGTTACAGCAAGTTTGAGCATGGTAAGTGCCCCTCAGCTTTCTTCATTGGGGCAGTGGCTTATGATGCAGTAAACACGAAAAATATTTTCGTTGTTTTTTTTCTAAGTGTGACATGAATTGTAATTTCCCTGACTTTCCCTAACCTTTTTAAAGCTTCCCTGACTTTCCAGACCGTATGAACCCTGTATCTGTTTGTATGTGCAGCCATCCATAAATAATAATACTATCTGAAATCATTTATGTTCAGGATTTAAAATGGGTTTTAAGAAGTATTAATTCTGAATCCCTCCTTTAGTATCCTAGTATCACAAGGCTTCCCTATGAAATAATGGCATTCATTCTTTGTGAGAAAAGTTACGTAACACAGAGAACGAGGCTTGACTAAATGTATACATGAGGGAAAGGGGGGAAGCTAAAAAGGTAAGAAAAAAGCATTATGTGGTTTATGGATGACCCCTAATCTGTTCACAATTTTTTTTTAAAGTCAGAGATTTTAATTTGTTTTCCTAATTTAAGTATCTCAGTCATAGTGCATGACTTACATTGACTTACATTGTTGTGACTTTCAAAAAAATGCCTGAATTCTTGGATATGATCCATGGCTTCTGCCGCACTCAGGACAGGCCTTTCGTGAACTAGTGAAGAATTGTCCTTTTCATCACTAGATGCTCCATCCTCAGCCTGTATGTTATTGTTGAGAGCTTCGGCGACGATGTCCACATCAGTAACTTCGTAACTTCACCACATACTTCCACATTTTCATCCCCGCTGATGAAGTCCACATAGGAAATAGCAGGATCAGGAGTAACTTCCTCCCAGTTGTCAATAGCTGGCGCAGCTTCAGTCACAGTTTCTCTATCATTTTCTTTCTTGATAAAGACAGCTTTTTAAAAGTATGGTCTCAACTTTCAATTGGTCCCACGCTTGCTTACACATTCTTGAGGCTTGAAGAACATCAAACGAAATTTTCTTAGTAGGCAAATTTCCAGCAAGAATTTTTTCAACCAACAATCATCTGTAGAAATGTTTTAGTTTCTAAATTATTCCTTGGTGCATAGGTTGAATAACCAATGTCATATTTGGCGGGGAAAAAAATTACCTTTATATTTTCCAAAAGGGCAACTCTTTTATGAGCAGTACAATTGTCAATGAACTAAGAAAACTAAGAAAAATTACTTAAAAACAATTTTCACATATTACTTTGTTGAGCAGAGTAGTGATCGAAATACACAATATGTATAAAATATTGCTAACACAATTTATAGTACGAACGGTACAGCGCTTGGCTGGAACACGACTAACGGTTTATTATTTGAAAAAGCCTTTAAGACTAAATTCATGAGACATCTGTCGGCGTTAAAGTGAACTACAAATGTAAACAAACATGAACGTTTTGACGGTAATAATTGAACCCCCCCTCCCCCCTCAATTTTGAGTCGAAAAGGTCAATAGGTAACAATCAATCATGTAAACCCAATTCTTGACAATTATTATATTGACTCAGCATGTTGACTGCGTAAGCGATGTCGGACGGGTACCGATGGTGACGTACATGAGTGCTCCCATAACTCTCTGAATGGATATTGTTTTGTTTCTTATGTGTTAGTGGAGGAAGAATCAAACTTGACCCCGGTTGATATCAGTGTCTTCGCTGGTTTGCAGTCATCCATCCTGAACGTTATGTAAGACATCCCTGATGCAGCCACTCTGACTAGTTTACTTTGTCCTTGGATTGGTTCACTTCGATTCCTAAACAATATTTATAGTTCCAAGGTCCTTTACATCAAATCTGTTTGACAGTTCACCTTTAATATCTCTGGTTCGCTCCGGGTTTCCAGAGTCGATCACGCTGTCATCAACATAGACGAGCACGTAGACTGGATGTTTACTTCGACTATCGACATACACGCATGGGTCAGAGTTTTTGGGCTGCAACCCGATGGATTATAAGGTTGCATTTAATTTAGCGTGCCAGTGTCGGCCAGTTTGACGGAGCCCGTAAATGGCCTTCCGAAGTTTGCAGACATTATTACTGGATTTCCGTTTACGAAGCATGTCTTTTGCTTTCCCAACAATGCTGTCGTCATTTTCAGTCCTATTCATCTTTTGTAGTGCCTCAACAAGCAAGTCCGGCTGTTCTATGAATGTTATTGTGTCGATGTCATCATTCAGGTAGGCTGTTGTAATGTCGAGCTGTGAGACTTTTAAGTTGAGCTTAGCTGACAATGCCATGAGTAATGGAAATGATTCAATCCTGGCAACTGGAGCAAAAGTGTCCACAAAGTCCATTCCTATCTTTGGGCAAGGCCTCTTGCGACCACCCTTGCTTTCCTTCAAAGTAACGTTCCATCAGGATTATACTTGTTTCAGAGAACCGCCCTGCAGTAGATCATTCTATCGTTGGTCGTCTATCAATGATTTCCCAAGTGTCGTTGGCGACCAAGCATCTGATCTCTGAATAGATTGCTTCGAACCATTCCTCGTGATCTGGCCCCTTCATGGCACTGTCGATGTGAATCTCTGAGGCTTTCATCGCAACTGGAGCATTATGAAACGATCCATCTTCCCTGTTACTTTGAACGTTGTTTTGCTCCATAGTTTCTTGAGATGATGCAGTGCTTGAATGCCCATTATCTTTATCGTATGGTGGATCATTGTTGAGAGCAAGTTTCTGGTCGGCCCGGTTGCTGCAGGTTGGTATATTTTAGTGGGGCGACCCCTTCTTCCAGTACGCATTGACTTTGGTCTGCCGGGTCCTCACTCCATCAGCATTTTGGATTCGGTGCCTGTGGCACCTTGATGAGCTTGTTTCTCTCCAATGTCGAGCATGGGGTCATAATTCACCTCAAATCCATGAAATGGTTCATCGTCTTCCAGAGCGTTCGGACTGATCTCTACATCCTTTTGCGAGGACTTTTCTTCATTGAACCCTCCTCCTTCATGTTGGCAGGATATTTCTTCTTCTTGAATAAAGTCTGCGGATGTGCGTCCAGGCCAAGGCTTGGTGCATAACCTTATGTCCCTGGAGACACGGATTTTTCGTTCACTTGGTAGCCATATCTTGGAACAGTCAGAGTAGCCAACAAAACCCCTTTCTTTCCTTTGGGCTCGAACTTTCCTTTATTGAGAGACTTGTCGAGGATGATGGCTTTCTCCCCGAATATACGAAGATGTGAGATATTCGGCCGTCTTCCCAACCATCTTTCGTATGGAGTTCCTTCAGACAACCCTTTTGTTGTGCATCGATTTCGGATGTGGTTGGCTGTCACTATGGCTTCGGCCCAAAAGGACAGTGGCATTCCGGACTCCAATAGCATGCACCTAGCAGCCTCAACCAGAGTGCGGTTCTTCCTTTCCGCAACACCATTCTGTTGAGGGGTGTGCGGAGTTGTTAGACGTCGTTGGATGCCTGCACGTTTGAAGATGAATCCAATTTTATCGTTGCAATACTCTTTGCCATTACCGATTGAAGAGCTTTTATCTTATGTCCTGTTTGATTTTCGGCTAGATTCTTGAACTCAATGAACTTCTCAGTGACCTCTCCCTTGTGACGAAGGAAGTAGACTTGACACCATCGACTGTAGTTGTCTATGAAGGTTATGAAATAACGTGCACCACCTTGAGATGCTTCCCTCATCGGCCCGCAGACGTCAGAACGGATCAATTCCAGAAGCTCTTTTGAGGTTACCTCTCATTTGCTGAAGGGAGTTGATGTTTTTTTCCTTCTAGACAGGTGTGACAGTTTTTTAATTCAGTTGAGTCATTGAATTTTAAACCGATCACACATTGGTTCTTGAGCATATTGACCATGTCCCTCAAATTCACAACGTGCCAAATTTATAATTCACCTTTTAGAACTTTTGATCCTGTGACCATGCACGCTTGCTAATTGCTTTCACATAAGTAGAATAAGTCACCAATTCTATTCGCAACAACTTTAATGTCACCGTTTATGCCTTTTATGGTCGCGCGATCTTCCTCAAATTTCACCTTGTTGTTGTCAACAATTTTTGCCACAGAGATGAGGTTCGTTCGGAAGTCGGGTACATATAAGGTGCCTTTCAATGTGATAAGTCTGTCACACTGTTCGCGGTGGTGATTTGCACGTCACCTTTCGCTTTTACTTGCGTGGCACTGTCATAGGCAAGTTTAAGATTCCCGTACATTTTCTTCGCACTCGTGAATGCATGTTCATTGTTGCATAAGTGAGATGTGCAACCAATATCAATGCACCAAAGTTTGTTTATGTTGATTGATCTTGTAATTTTGTTGTCGACGAAAAAACAACAATGGGCCTCGTCGGCTTTATTTGCCGTTTGTTCGCTCAACTTCTGTCCTTCTGTCTGTATCCTTTCTTTTTGCAAAAGCCGCATTTCTAGTTTAGTTGTGGTTTTTGTTTACGTTTCTGTTTGGATTCAGCACTACTGCTCCTACCACATTTTGGTCGGTTTACGAACTGTTTTCCTGACTTGACAAACATGACGGAACTTCCATTTTCCGGAGCACGTGCGTTATGTTCTTCCAAGACTTTCACTTACAACGTTTCAGCGTCAGGTAAATTGTCACAGGATTCGATTGCACATCGAAAGTCGTCATAACTGCTGGGGAGACTATATAGCAGCATGATCAACAGGTCGCCGTTTATGTCCCCTTCCATTGCATGCAACTTATCCACAGCGTCAAAAAATCCAGCGAGATGTTCAGTCACATCGTCGCCATCTTGCATCTTGTGTTGTGTGAGACGTTTGATCAATATTGCCTTGCAAGCAGGCCCTTTGATGCGTAGATTGATTCTAGTTTGACCCATACGTCGCATGAAGTAACACATCCTAGAATCTTTTTAATTCAGATGGATTGATGGACAGGATTAAATAAGCTTTTGCCTTCTGATCGGCCGCTAGCCAAGCTTTGTGTGCAGCTTGCGCGGCAACAAGCACCAGGTTTTCGCCAACCACTTCGGGTTGTGGTATTTCTCCTGACACATATCCCCATGTATAATTTTTTATTAGCAAGGCTTCGGCTTGTATTTTCTATGTATCGTAGTTGTCGCGTGACATCTCGAGTCGTGTTGAATGCATCGCATTCACGTGAGCCATTTTCTTAGGCTAACGAATCGTTCAAGTTCTGCACTTTTTTATTTATAACTTTTCGTTTAATCAAAGTATTGTTTCGTTTCCGATCGCATAACCTGTTGGACAGAGTAGTGATCGAAATACACAATATGTATAAGTTATTGCTAACACAATTTATAGCACGACCGGTACAGCGCTTGGCTGGAACACGACTAACGGTTTATTATTTTAAAAATATTTTTAAGACTAAATTCATGATACACCTGTCGGCGTTATAGTTAACTACAAATGTAAACAAACATGAACGTTTTGACGCTAATAATTGAACTCCAACATACTTTATAAAGTTTAATTGAATGTACCACATAATTAGTTGCTTATGGGTAGGGTTACCACACGTCCGGATTTCGTCCGGAGAGTCCGGATTTGGAACACCTGTCCGGTTTGGCGTTCGAATCTGAGAAATGTCCGGATTTTACTAATATGGACCGAAAACGTGGCCAAATTGGGGAATTTTACCCCAGTGCCGCACCTTAGGTTGCTCATACTGCAGCACTGCGCGTTCACTGCATTCTGTCTCTGCGTCCAATTCAAGGTCACTCGCAATCGTAGTCCACAGAGCGGACAACTCTCAGTTGTTTATATTGTTTATCACTTGTCTGTTTGTAATAACTCATTTGCTGTGTACCTAATGTTCCTGATGTGTTGATACTATTAGTGTTCAGTTTGTAATTTTAGTGTGTAGGAAGTTATAACTTTGCAAAATGCCAAAGCAAGTGTGTTTTTAATGACAAACTAAAAGAAGAATACAAGTTTCTGAGACAGTGTCAAAACAGAAATGACCGCGTGAGAATTTTGACGTGTAACTCTGAATTTTCGGTGGAGCATTGAGGACGGTACAACATAGAAAATCCCTTGCAGAGTGAGACACAAGAAGGCTAGTCAAGCAGCATCCTCGGCAAGTATTAAAAACACCGATGTCACAGATGCTGAGTTGCAATGTGTGGCAAAAGAGGCAACTTTTTCCTACCATACCGCAATGCACGGACTTAGTTTCAAAACGTCTGATTGCACTGCCAAACTTATTAAAAAACTTTTTGAGCCCAAATTTTCGGGAGCTTGGCCTAAGACCGAAGCAGTTATTGTAAATGTAATATCTCCTTACATATTTGATAAACTACTCAAAGATCTCAAGGATGCAAATTTTCTTACACTGACAATTGACTGTTTAAACAGAAAAGAGGTTAAATTGACTCCTGTATGTGTTCGTTATTTTAACCAAATGAAGGTGTTAACGTGAAACTATTTTTTTTTATGAAATTCTGGGTAAAAACTCTGATATTTTATTATAACATCTTTTAAACTGTATCAAAATTTCTATATTGATTCCAAAGTTGTTTGTCTGTGTGCTGATAACACTAATACCAACTTTGGTGGTGTTAAAAGGCATGGACAAGGAAATGTTTTTCGAAAACTGCAAAAGGCTCTGTCAAGGCCATTTCTTGGCATTGGATGCTCTGCTCATATTTTTCACAACACAGTGTAAACACAGTGCAGACTGCTTGTGATGGCCCGCCCGTTGATGTTGAGGCGATTGTTGTCAAAGTGTACAAATTCTTTTATCAATATACTGTCAGAGTGACCGCATTAAAAGAGTTTTGTGAATCTGCAGAAGTAGAGTATAAAAGAATCCTTTCACATGGAAACACAAGATTTTTGAGCTTAAAGCCTGCAGTAGAAAGGATACTGATTTTGTTTGAGCTCTTGAAGTCGTATTTCTTGTCAATTGAAAACCGCCCTGCATCGTTACTTGCATTTTTTTGAAGATCCAGAAATGAACTTTATTTAACATTTGTGCATGGAAGCCTTCAAAGTTTCAAATGACAATTCCTAAAGTTGAGTCTGATTACATTACTGCTACAGAAGCGACACAAGTGTATGAAGAATTAGTTGTAAAACTGGAAGAAAGGAAGGCAACTAACTCTATTCGTTTTGCAGCAAAGCAGTTACACAGGAAGTTAAAAAATGAAGAAGCCGTTGATGATAAGAAGGAAGAAAACTTTCTGAAAAGTGTAGAAGGTTCTTACAAAGCTGGGATAGGCTACTTGAAACTTTGGGAAAACAGCTTTGACAAGACTAACCACTTTAAATGGTTAAAAGTACAACATGACCCTACCTGGGATGAGATGGAAGACAGTGCTTTAACTGTAGCCAGCGTTATTCCGGATTCCATCAATGTGGATGAACTATTTGATGAGCGTTCGTCACTAATCCAAATTCTGAAAAATCTGAAACCTGAATGGGATTCCCTACCAAAAGATGAAACACCCAAAACTCAAAGAAATGGAAATAAGTATTTGAAGCATTTTCTAGAAGCAATGTCTCCTTTGTGAATATTTTCAAAATAGTAGAATTCGCCATGTGTCTGCCTGGTACTTCGGCTCCATCTGAGCGTATTTTTTCAATGATGGGGTCTGTTTGGATGGTTGAAAGAGGAAGATTATCTCTGTCAGTTGTAAGAGAACTTCTTTATATTAAAGCAAATTCTATTATGACATGTTCAGAATTCCACGACCACATCAAAAATTACAAGTCTTTTCTGAGGAAGGTCAGTTCATCTGAAAAGTATGAATCAAGGAAAATTGAAGAACCTGTCCCTGGACCCAGCACATCGTAATCAAAAGTTGAGCATGAATAAAGTACTTGAAAAGTTCAGAATATAATATGAACACTTATGTTATCTACTGTATGTAAATATTTCATGGAATGTAAGTGATAATGTATTAAAAAGGCTTACTTATAATAAATGTGCAACTTATTAACCCCATAATACTTATTTTGTAAATTTAAAAAGCTTATAAATCAAGCTAAGTTTGATAACATTTTTCACGTATCAGGATAGCTAAAAACGCAGATTTCAGTGCCTAATTTTCAAACATTTCTTTCAAACATTCCCCTGGGGGTATTTCCTACCCCCTAGACACCCCAGAAAGACCTTTGTCTGGATCTGGCCTCAATAAATTATGGTAGCCCTACTTATGGGCAAGTACAATAATCTATTGCTCATATTAGTTCCTAAACATTTCATGCAGAAAAATAACTATTTTTAATTTAGAGATTATTTTTTTATAATATATTTTGCCACACATACAAGGGGGTATCAAAATGTTTCAAGATTGGTTCTGTATAATGGATATAAATTATCTGATTTAAATTTGGCCATTATCTTTATCAAAGTAGTCCCCTTGTGCAATGATAGACTGATCCCAGCGCTTTTTCTCGCTTTTGAAAAGCTTCATAGAAGGCCTTGATTAAAGCGTGCACAGAACCACTCCTGATCCATATTTGATTTCATTCACGGTGTTGAACCGGTGACCCTTGAACTTAACTTAGTATTCGAGAAGAGGAAGATGTCACAGGGGGCCAAATTGGCTAGTACGAGGGGGGTGAGGAGGGCAATCATGTTGTTGTGCACGATAAACTCAGTGTTTCATGTGTTGTGCAGTGCATTGTCATGTTGGAACACCCAATTGCCTGTACTTCACAGTCCTGGTATTTTCCATCGAATGTCCTCCCTCATATGCCTCAGAACATGACGTGGACAGAAGACGTGAGGATTGTCTGCACTGATATGTATGACACATTCACATGTCGTAAATGTCCTTCATGGTCATCTGATGGTCCTCACGCACAAGTTGCCTAGCTCTGTCCACAATCTACGGGTTTGTGCTCGTGGAAGTTCTGACCTCTCTTCATCTTTCATTGCCATTTTGCCGCTCCTGAAGCGTGAGTGTCACTCAAAATATACTGGAAGACTCTTAATGTAATTCCCATAAGCCTGCTTTATCTTTTGGAAGGTGTCCATTCATTCCAGTTTTTCCAAGTTAGATGCAGAGTTTGATGTGAGCTTTCTGCTCGAGTTTGAGGTCCATAAACAAATTGCAAATGCATCCGTGCATTTCATTAAATAAAAGTGTTCAACACAGCTACTGGTATGCACAGAATGCTACTTGTACTGAGAGATAAAGGTCACAGCACACCATCCCATGCTGCACTCTGTTTTCATTTTACAGAACCAGTCTTGAAACTTTTTGATACCCCCTCATACATACATTCCTAATCATGCCTTTCCTGTTTTGGCCAGAAACCTTGCATTAAGCTCAAAAAACATCTTCGTACTTAATCCATCCTCCCTAACTTTCTCCACACTTGCATACTACCTTCGCTTCAACAACATCCATACATCGAGTCACACATAATATTTTATTATTAAAACTCACTGTATGGTAAGAAAATCATATCTGTTTTAGTAATAATGTTTACAGTCATTAAACTATGTATCATATTTACTATAATTTTCTTATCAAAGTGTCTATAAAACCCTTTTTATGGTTTTAATTTAATGAAATATTCCAATTAATGTCCATGAGACTCACCTAAGAGCTGGTTTTGTTGCATGTCGGCCATACAAAGGTTCAAGAAACGACCATAGTAAGCCAAACAATTAATATAGGATTGTATTATTTGGCCTTGTAGGCAATTAACTATGATATCGATGCCTTTGGCCTCAGTTTCTTTCATTATGTTCATCGGTAGTTGTTTGTCATGTATTTTATATATGTTACTTTCCAATATCTGTAACAAACATATTATAAAATCAGAGATTAATTTAAAAACATCCAGTGCTATAAAATTCAAAATACATTTGTTTGGTATAGAATTTTATTAATGTTAAAATAATTTATTTAAGAAATATTAGTTCAATATTTTCTTCATAAATATATTTTGTAGTCATATTTTAATTTCCAGTCCCTGGCTGTTAATTCGTCACTGTGAAAGGGAACAACCAAATTCAATCATTGATACATTTTCCAGCCATGCTGGGAATCAAACCCGGGACATTTAGTATAGAATACAAACATGATACTAAACAAGCTAAGGTGTCAAACTATGATATGTCCTTTATATACAATTTTTTTAGTTTATAATGGTTTTCGATTTACAAGATTTTTCTATGATACTTATGTTACACTATAGTGTTTTATTAAAAAAAATCAAATTTATTTAACTAACTAAAGTACAAACATCAATATCATCAAGAAAAGTATTAAAATATGTAACATGTAAAGAGTATGCCATAGTTTCGGAAAATAAAATTATCCTTAAATATTGCTTGTAGATAATATATTTAAGAGAAAAACAATGTATCTTTAATCTAAAAATCCAATTTCATAAGAAGTATGTAATGATATTGATTTAGGTCACTCTAAGATATATAAAAAATCATGGATGAAGGTAATTTTTCTTTAAAGTAACATATGTAGAATATCCTTTTATGATTCATCTATGAAGAAAACTTGCTTTTCAGAAATAATGTGAAAAGGATTTCACCATTTAAAATATATTTTTATATAATTTTTCCTGTTAAAGGAACAACTCCGCAGTATTTGGCAAAGAGGCCAATTCCCTTACAAAAAGCTAGCTTTCACAACACCAGTCGCCAGGGACTTTTTCTATTAGTTATTTTTTACACTGTTGATGAAGGGAGTAAGAGGCAAGGAGTATGTCATATATAAGCCATTGTGTGTATGTTTAAGACAGCAAACAGCCACAGAACCGCCCCAAGCAGCCACACACAATCCGCGCGCACACACACACAAAGTTGCTCTAGCACCCACGCTCACACAATCAACGCAGTTAGGGACTCACAAATGCAATAGCACTGGCGCTTGCAGTCACAATCTAACACAGAATACAATAATTTACATTAATATCACAAGTGTGCATTGATATAAAGCATTTAATTGGAGTATGTATAAGTAATTAACAGATAACCATGGAGCAATTAACAGCTGGTTAAACAGTATCTATTCCATACAGTGATGATAGGCGCTCGACCACGGAGCTATATACAACCTAAATATCATCACAGCATTATTATATCAGGGAATTAATCCATAGTGTTACAATCGACAGCCCAACGTGGGGCATTTTATTCAATAGTGTTACAAGTAGCTTTTTAGATGGATAAAGAAAACTACCATTTTGACAAGTCTCTTAATTACCTATTTATTGATTAGGACATACCAAACTCAAATATTTTTTTAATAAAGTTTATTATATCTTTACACAAAAGGCTGTGTCATGCCTTTTCATTATATTCTTTAAATAACAATCTTAGATTTAATTGAAGATAAATTGGTTAGAAGGACTTTGAATAATTAGCCAAAATTAAGTTATAAACAGTGGCCCTAATAACATAAGGAAATAAAGGGCTTTGAAAATTATAATGAGAAAATAAATAACTAAAAAAATCACCCTTTTAATCTCGAGTTTCAGATTATCTATGTGAATAAAAGTATACACTTAATTTAGTGGGTTTTTTGGGGGATTAATTAAGCTGACTTTAATTTGGAGATCAGTTTGGGTTGTTTTTGGTTGATAATGTTTTTTATTTATTTTAGCACCACATCTTACTACCCATTCGGGTTATATACTTTAAGTACTAATTACGCTAAATGGATTAGGAATTGGGAAGGTTCAATTAGAGGAATTAAACCCGCATTTGCGTGGAAGGAGAGTGGAAAACCATTTAGGAAAAACCACCCCCAGTTCACCCGACCTGAGATCGAACCTCGATCTCCCCATCCTCAGCCGTCGCGCTCAACACGACTAGCGCGTTAGCCAACTATGCCACCGAGGCGGGTAACGGTTGATAATTAAATTAAGATGAACTATTTATATTAAAAAATTCAAGTTGATTTAAGTGTTTATGATTCTTTTAGATAATTACATAAATTTTTAAATCAACAGTCTGGTAATCAGTATATTTATTGAAACACCCGACTATTTATCAGTATATCACAACTCTGAATGAATCAAATAGGAAATTAATTATATTAATAAACTAAAATTTGACAAGCTTGTTTGATAGTTATAATCAATTTAGTTTTACATAAATTCAATATTATTTACAAATATATTGTGTATGCATTATATTACCGGAAGAGAATATTAGTAACTTGAATTGAATTAGTAGATGTTATGATTTATTTAAGAAAAAAACAAAAAATAACTATGTTTTAAAGTATCAACCTGAGGAAAGCGTGTCCTGATGAACTCTTTTGTTGAGTGTTGGTAACAGTGGTGTAAGGTACAAGCTCTAACTGAATAGCTACAGCTAGAAATGCTTGTCCCATGCTTGAATGTCCACCGTGGACAAGGATGCTCTCTGTGGCCTTCACCGCTGCTTTTAGAACAAGACATAATATGCCTGTGGAATAATCAACAACAAATAATATATATTGAGTAGATATTTATAAAAATTTATTAGCATTTGATCATCTTAATAAAAGCATTAGTTCTGCAACTAACTATGCAAATCTAGAAGAAAAATGTTTAACAATAAAACTATAAGGAAAAAACCCTTTTTACGTCGTCATCGTCTATTTCCAGCATTTGGCAGGGTGAGTTTAGTAAACTCCTTCCATCTTCCTCTATCCTTTGTAGCATTTATAAATAATGTTGAATATTGTTGGCACCCCTTTTATATGACATAACTATTTTTGTTTATATATAAATATATAATTTATATTCATCTAATGTATATTTTATGACTTACCAGTTGTTCTAAATAAATCATTGCTTTTAACTAAGTTCAAATCTCTCTCTCAGATTATTTCAAATATGTTCTGAGTTTCTTTTAACTAGAAATATCCTAGATGTTTTGGCCGTTGGTTCCCTTTTTTACCGGCGCAATAATTGTCGAGTGGGTTTTGGGGAAACAGAAGAAAATATATAATAGTATGGTATATTTGTCTTTGATGTCCTATCAGCTCCTCTGCATTTATTTCTTATGTACTTTATATGTTTTTTGTAATTGTGTACCCGCTTTTATTTTGGAGGAATAAGGGTGGTGTAACATCTTTCATCATTCTTCCTCCTTTAATTTCTTCCATTCTCCTCCTCTCAGTTGAATCCTTTCTGTTATCTGCTTCTCCATATCTTTCTTGGCCTCCCTTGCGATCTTTTTCTTACATACTTCATTTCCAACATTTTCTTTGGCATCCTCTCTCTTTCCATCCTCATTACATGACATATCATCTGTCTTGCTTCCTCTACTATCGCATGTACTCCCTGTAATCATACTATTTCCAGGATAACTTCATTCCTAATATCGTTTCTCTTCGTGACAGCTAACATGCTCCTCACAAACTTCAGTACCATGGCCTACACTTACCTAGTCTCTCTTACATTCAATATCCATGTTTCTGCTCCATGTATGACAATAGGTACAAAGTACACCCTGTACAACACTTCCTTACAACTCAAGGGTCCTTCTCTTCTTCATATCAGGTCTCTTACACACCCAAAGAACCACTCTCCTTGATGTTCTCTTCTCATTAAATCCTCTCTACTTCCACCTTTCTCCTCTATCATGCTTCTAAGATATTTCACGTTCTGTACTTCTCTCAGCTTTACTCCATCCAACCTTATATCTTTATTAGGCCTTAACCTCTTTCTTTTCATTGCCATCACTTCACACTTTGCTATGCTAAATTTCATTCCACACTCCTTCACTTCCTCATTCTATTCTTGTAGTTGTTCCTGTACTTCCTCTTCCTTCTACCCCATACCATCAAGTCATCAGCTTTCATTCTTTCCTCCCCGAGTTTTCATGCCACTTTACCATTTCCATTTCCATTACCATCACAAACAGTAATGATGAAAGGGCACCGCCCTGCTTCACTTCAATTTTATTTGGAAACACTTCACTTTACAAAACATTTAAAACAAACATTGTTGTGAAAAAAAAATATTAACAAAACATTAAACAATAAAATGTTAATAACTCATTTCCTGGAGCTGAAACATAAATTCTGGTTGAAGATTGAATAAATTTATGGTTTTCGAATTAGGCCATTCAACAATTCCCCAAAAATTTGTGTATGAAAAAATTATGAGAAAATATTTGTTAAATTTCCCAATATAGTATGATGAAATTAGATATTTTACATCGATGATGCATTCTTGCAGGAATGGTTTTGGGAATTTTCCAGGAAAATTTTCGTGGTGATAAAAAATATGTTATTTTATACAATCTTACAAAGAGATATAATGATTTAAGATTTTTCATTTTATTCCAAAATAGACGGTAGCATTTTGTATTTACATAGTTACTATATTATGTTATGGTCTCATTAATATTCAATTAGTTGTTAATCCTCATAGAGAAAGCAAACATCTAAGATTTGAAATCCATAACAAGAACTGTGAGAAAATAAATAACGAGAAAATCGATCAAATCTTGTCACAGATTGTCAAAAATGCTAACTCAACAACACATTTTATTATATTTTAGAACTACATTTTAATATTTGTTTTATCTAAGGAAGACCTAGAAAGGCATATGGGAAACACATGTCAGATAGTAAAGGGTGATCTGAATGCAAAAGTAGGAAAAGAGAGAGGAGGAATTGAGGAGGTGTTAGGGAAGGAAGGATAGCGAGAGAAAATTAGGAGGGTAAAAGGTTGTTGGGATTATGTGCAAGAAATAAAATGAATGTGGCAAGCAGCTGGTTAAGAAGGAAAGAGAAAGTAAAAAGATCACTCTACACATTTGGGATGGGAGGCAAAAGTCATTGATAGACTACTTTATCATGGACGAAGAAATGAAAAGGCAGACCATAAATATCAAGGTAACAACAAGTGTATCCTTAGATTGTGACCACAGGTTGTTGGTGGCAGACATAAAGGGATGGTAATGTAGGAGAAAGGTAGTGAGACAAGGAAGAAGAATTAGGGTGTGGAGGCTAAAATATGAAATGAAAAGAGAGTTGTACCTAAGAAAGGTAAGAAGCTCAATAGCCAAGGTTGAGATACAAGGTGTAGAGGTTTAATGTGAAAGGTTTAAGAACAGTCTGGTAGGAGCGGCAGAGGAGGTGTGTGTAAGGACAAGTAATAAAATGAAGGGGAAGGAGACACCCTGGTGGAACGAAATTGTGACGGAAACGGTAAGGGAGAAGAATAAAGCATTCAGAAGGAATTTTAAGAATATGAATGTGGAGACAGAGGAAGGATATAGGGAGAAGAGTGAAATATATTTACCATTTCATTTTCTACGAGATGTTTCCCTTATTTAACACTTGTTCAGTAATTTTAGTCTCAGGTTGTTTACATTGGTTAGCATTGGATTACTTGCACCACAACTTACGTTGATTTTATCTTATTTAGTCCTGAGGATGACACCGACGACGCGTCGAAACATGTTGATTAGTGATTGATTCACATTCAGCATCACAAGGAACAATGGAATTTCAATCTCAAGATAAGAATAGAGTTCAATTTTCAATTCACATTTATTTAATTTTTATTCTCTCTCAATTGACAACTCTCTATCTTAACTTTATCACTTTGTCATTTTTTCATCATAATGGGTATTCAACTTTACTCGACTCATGTGTTATTATTACATGTATTTTAACATGTTTATCTTTGTATTATATGTGAATTGACTCACATTTTTGATATGTTAAGATCCTTTTAGAATTTGTGAAGAACAGTAGTTTAACGTTAAACTTGTCATCTAATCTAAGATTAATATCTTTTACAACATTTTTCTATCGTACATTCAAATTATGCTTTTACATCACTTTTAATATTATAATTCTATTTATTAATTCGTTATATTGTGATTTTGACTAATTTTGTTAATATTTATATCCTCTCAGATATTAAGGATAGCATTCATATCTTAATTCTCAATTGATCTTGAACTCTGTACCATTTAAAACATATTTTCTATCCCGCTTTGTAACTATTCTTTACATTGAATTCTATTATTATAATTACGATTAAATATTGTTTCCTTACTACAACTTATAATGTTTTTCAAAAATTAATTTTTATTATAAACTTAATATTATTATAGCGATATCTAATGTTTACAAAGTTTAAGTTATAATATTGCTAGGAAGTAATACTAACCATAGCATATGGAAGTGGCACAGTGGCTGCATCTTCCAAACTCCATGAATCTGGTATGGACCATGTTAGATGAGGATTTGTTTTAAAATGAATATTTGGATCTTTCTTATGGGCGAGAGCCATCACCCTCTTTCCTTCAGGAGACCATCCAGAGAGATCTACCACCCCAATATCAGGTGGAAGCTAAACAGTAAAAAACACTTTATATTACTAAATATCTTGTAGCTTCAAATAAAACTAAATAATGGTATAGTTTATTTTAATGGTTAAAAGATAAATAAATAAATACATAAATTGGAAAATAGTTATTAATTAAAATATTACTGAGCTTAAATGTATCTATTATACTATATTATATTAATAAGTTTTCATAATAAAACTCAAAGAATACCATTTTGTTATATGGCATATCAAGTAAAATGTTATAGAAGAAATAAATCTTACTTCAAGCTAAAAAAAAATGAAAGGAAGTTAAAAGAATTATTGTAAAAACATTTAATGATAAATAAAAAATCAGTTGTAAAAGTTTACCTCAGTCCTAGACCTGTTTAAACACCAGTCTTCATAATTCAAACTAATGAAGCTCAGATCCCAGTCTTTTAAGCTGAAACATGTCCGTTATTCAATTTTGTATATATTTATATGTACCTATTTTTAAAATATCTTATATAATTAGTGAAACATAATATTTTTAATGGTTTTATTATTCTTGATAAATTAATGCACTTAATTCACTCTACTATTGCAACATTATCTCAGAATCTTGTAGCATAAGTGAAAATATTATTACACAATTTTTCCCTTGAAATTTCTGCTGTTTACAATTTTTATGTTTTTTTAGTTTGTAGTTCTAACTACTCATAAAGCTGTTTTATCAACATGATTGATATTTTAACTATGAAAATAATCTAAAAGAAATGGAAAAGAATACATATTAACTGTACAAGTAATCAACAAGTTAGAATAAAGATTGCCAAGTAAAAATAAATCATTGAGGATCTCGATGTGCATTACATAACCGTAAAAATGGTATATGTATCCACCAAAGTTTACATTCCAAAGGTAAAGAGAAGAGTAAGAGATGTTTAACCTCCCATCTAATCATCCCTCTTACACGAGAACTAGAAAGGGTATCAGTTAAGGGTAGCAATCATTTCAAATCCTCAAATATGGTTTCAGTTTCAAGAAAGTCAGCAGAGTAGCTATAATCTATACCAACTTGTATTACCTCAAATATGGCCTCAGTTTCTGGAGTGTGCTAGGTTTAGGAGCTGCTGATTGGGGTAGAGGCAAGTGTCGAAGACTCCCCCAGCTCCCGTTGAAGTAAACATTGACCGTTAGATCTTGACTCAGCTGATCACGAAACAGACAGCCAGTGGGAGAAAACGTTGTTGATGATTGGTCAAGCACAAACACGTATCTATTAGGAATTCATAGTTTTTAATGGTCAATTTTAACTGGTTCATTTTAATTACATCATCCCATTTGCTTTGGTCATGTGTTAACCTCTTGCTTAGAGATATTTGATTTGTTTTTATGAATCATTTAATTAATTTTTAAATCTCATGTACAACTATTTGGTTGTTAATTTTTATCAAATATCTTTTTAAATATTTACATAAATTTCTTTTAAAAATAACAATAAAAGAGGTACTTTATGTAAAAAATCTTTAAAAAAATGTATAGTTGCTAGGAGGTGACCTGGCAGTCTAGGGGTAAGGTGTCAGACTTCTATGCTGGCGGCCGGGGTTCAATCCTTGGTCCCGGCACAGATTTATCTGATTACCAAACCCTTCCTTCACCTCTGACAAGTTATCTTGTGAATGTGGGGAATGCCAGGCCTCCACCGTGGTTCGGATTCCACGTTAAACTGTAAGTCCTCCATTTCATCTCACAATCACCCTACCATTACACATTAGTGTAAGTGCGTATAACCCGAACGGGTAGTAAGACGTGGTGCTAATAATAATATAGTTGCTAGGGTCCTACTAAGAAAGACTAATATATATATACATACATATTACATTAATAAAAAATACATATTGTTTGAACTAAATTATGAGAATGTTGTGTTTAGTTACAAGACAGTTATTTTGTGATTGTGGCCCCTCCTGCTTTCCCCCATCCTTCTCATATAAAATATTTCTACCGATTTGTAAGGATTAGCGCAATTTGAAAGAATGCTAGGCAAAAAATAACATTAAAACTACGGTTTGCAATTTTTTAACAATTCCTGTACTCAACCACAACTGTACAGACCTCTCCCACATGACGAACCAAATCATTCTACAATGACAATTTGCAAATAAACTAAAATGTGTAATTTTGATGACAAACTCACAGCTCTCCAAAAAGATATAACTTGTAGCTCACTATTTCAGCATTTCTCTTCGTTTTTTAAATGGGCACGGATTAATTCGAAACGGAGGATGGCTATGACATTCTAATCTTCCCATGGCTCCAAACACCATATTGTTCTGTCCAAATATCATCATGTGGTGGAGCTCATTACCATTTACAATTACCATCGTGACAGTCTACATGTCATTTCTCAGCTTGTACAAGTGACCATTTGAAATAAATTTCATGAGTTTGTCAACTGTTTTTGATGTGTCAAATGTAAGCTAAGTCTCATTCCACTCTTGATTGGAGATCTACCCAAAAAACGTGTCACTCCTTCTTGACCTTTCTTGAAAACTAGGATCGACTGGAAAGGTCATTTCATGGTGAAGGTACACTCCGAAACCACCATCCTGTTAAAATATACCTGTATTTGTTCATCTGCTTTGCTAATAAGGCCGTACACCTCAA
The DNA here is from genome assembly GCA_039000515.1 of Timema cristinae. Taxonomy (NCBI): domain Eukaryota; kingdom Metazoa; phylum Arthropoda; class Insecta; order Phasmatodea; family Timematidae; genus Timema; species Timema cristinae. Next base: position 8,020,216 of record JBCFYV010000100.1, read on the forward strand.
GGCTGTCAATGATATGTAGTCTGATGCCTTCATTACAGCCCTCACTCGATTTGTGTCATGAATAGGATTGTGTACCGACCTATTCTGACTTCAGCACAAATTTCATTGGAGCCTCTTCTCAAATGACTAAGGTAGTTCATAGTTTTATCAACCAACCAAAGACTCAGCAGGATGTTAAACACTTTGCACCCAAACATGCCATCCAATTTTATATTCAACCCCCTGCAGCTTCTCACCAAGCCAGACTAATGGAACATGCAATCAAGAGCGCAAAACACCATCCACCCAAGGGATTGGAGAACATATTTTGACTTTCGAAGAATGTATTAATCTGACAACTAAAGTGGAAGCAATGCTCAACTCTCAGCCTCTCATTCATCTCTTAGAGTATCCCTCTGAAATTGATGCTTTGACTCCGTGTTATTTTTTGAAATGAGAAAGAAATATATGGAATGCTACATTTGGAACATCACCCTGTATGAAGAGAAAACTTGGACCCTTAGGAAGACGGAAAAGTAATACTTGGAGAGCTTTGAAATGTGATGCTGGAGAATATGTGAGAATATCAGGTGGACTGATTGGGTGACAAATGAAGAAGTCCTAAGAAGAGTGGGTGAGAAGATCAGGTGGACTGACTGGGTGACAAATGAAGAAGTCCTAAGAAGATGTGAGAAGATCAGGTGGACTGACTGGGTGACAAATGAAGAAGTCCTAAGAAGAGTGGGTGAGAAGATCAGGTGGACTGACTGGGTGACAAATGAAGAAGTCCTAAGAAGATGTGAGAAGATCAGATGGACTGACTGGGTGACAAATGAAGAAGTCCTAAGAAGAGTGGGTGAGAAGATCAGGTGGACTGACTGGGTGACAAATGAAGAAGTCCTAAGAAGAGTGGGTGAGAAGATCAGGTGGACTGACTGGGTGACAAATGAAGAAGTCCTAAGAAGATGTGAGAAGATCAGGTGGACTGACTGGGTGACAAATGAAGAAGTCCTAAGAAGATGTGAGAAGATCAGGTGGACTGACTGGGTGACAAATGAAGAAGTCCTAAGAAGAGTGGGTGAGAAGATCAGGTGGACTGACTGGGTGACAAATGAAGAAGTCCTAAGAAGATGTGAGAAGATCAGGTGGACTGACTGGGTGACAAATGAAGAAGTCCTAAGAAGAGTGGGTGAGAAGATCAGGTGGACTGACTGGGTGACAAATGAAGAAGTCCTAAGAAGATGTGAGAAGATCAGATGGACTGACTGGGTGACAAATGAAGAAGTCCTAAGAAGAGTGGGTGAGAAGATCAGGTGGACTGACTGGGTGACAAATGAAGAAGTCCTAAGAAGAGTGGGTGAGAAGATCAGGTGGACTGACTGGGTGACAAATGAAGAAGTCCTAAGAAGATGTGAGAAGATCAGGTGGACTGACTGGGTGACAAATGAAGAAGTCCTAAGAAGATGTGAGAAGATCAGATGGACTGACTGGGTGACAAATGAAGAAGTCCTAAGAAGAGTGGGTGAGAAGATCAGGTGGACTGACTGGGTGACAAATGAAGAAGTCCTAAGAAGAGTGGGTGAGAAGATCAGGTGGACTGACTGGGTGACAAATGAAGAAGTCCTAAGAAGAGTGGTGATGGAAGATACGGTGGACTGACTGGGTGACAAATGAAGAAGTCCTAAGAAGATGTGAGAAGATCAGGTGGACTGACAGGGTGACAAATGAAGAAGTCCTAAGGAGAGTGAGTGAGAAGATCAGGTGGACTGACAGGGTGACAAATGAAGAAGTCCTAAGAAAAGTGGGTGAGAAGATCAGGTGGACTGACTGGGTGACAAATGAAGAAGTCCTAAGAAGAGTGGGTGAGAAGATCAGGTGGACTGACAGGGTGACAAATGAAGAAGTCCTAAGAAGATGTGAGAAGATCAGGTGGACTGACTGGGTGACAAATGAAGAAGTCCTAAGAAGAGTGGGTGAGAAGATCAGGTGGACTGACTGGGTGACAAATGAAGAAGTCCTAAGAAGATGTGAGAAGATCAGATGGACTGACTGGGTGACAAATGAAGAAGTCCTAAGAAGAGTGGGTGAGAAGATCAGGTGGACTGATGGGTGACAAATGAAGAAGTCCTAAGAAGAGTGGGTGAGAAGATCAGGTGGACTGACTGGGTGACAAATGAAGAAGTCCTAAGAAGAGTGGGTGAGAAGATACGGTGGACTGACTGGGTGACAAATGAAGAAGTCCTAAGAAGATGTGAGAAGATCAGATGGACTCACTGGGTGACAAATGAAGAAGTCCTAAAAGATGTGAGAAGATCAGGTGGACTGATTGGGTGACAAATGAAGAAGTCCTAAGAAGATGTGAGAAGATCAGGTGGACTGACAGGGTGACAAATGAAGAAGTCCTAAGAAAAGTGGGTGAGAAGATCAGTTGGACTGACTGGGTGACAAATGAAGAAGTCCTAAGAAGAGTGGGTGAGAAGATCAGGTGGACTGACTGGGTGACAAATGAAGAAGTCCTAAGAAGAGTGGGTGAGAAGATCAGGTGGACTGACTGGGTGACAAATGAAGAAGTCCTAAGAAGAGTGGGTGAGAAGATACGGTGGACTGACTGGGTGACAAATGAAGAAGTCCTAAGAAGATGTGAGAAGATCAGGTGGACTGACAGGGTGACAAATGAAGAAGTCCTAAGGAGAGTGAGTGAGAAGATCAGGTGGACTGACAGGGTGACAAATGAAGAAGTCCTAAGAAAAGTGGGTGAGAAGATCAGTTGGACTGACTGGGTGACAAATGAAGAAGTCCTAAGAAGAGTGGGTGAGAAGATCAGGTGGACTGACTGGGTGACAAATGAAGAAGTCCTAGAAGATGTGAGAAGATCAGATGGACTGACTGGGTGACAAATGAAGAAGTCCTAAGAAGAGTGGGTGAGAAGATCAGGTGGACTGACTGGGTGACAAATGAAGAAGTCCTAAGAAGATGTGAGAAGATCAGGTGGACTGACTGGGTGACAAATGAAGAAGTCCTAAGAAGATGTGAGAAGATCAGGTGGACTGACAGGGTGACAAATGAAGAAGTCCTAAGAAAAGTGGGTGAGAAGATCAGGTGGACTGACAGGGTGACAAATGAAGAAGTCCTAAGAAAAGTGGGTGAGAAGAGAAACATTTTGGATGGTGCAAAGTAAACTGGATCAGACACATCCTATCGAAGAACTGTCTTCTGTATGATATTATAGAGGGAAATATTGAGGAAAAGAGGAGATTATGAATAAGGAGGATTTAAATATTAGATTACTTGTGCAACCCCCCCCTTAATATCTATAAGGTGAGAGAGGCAGTAAATTAGGTAAAGAGTTACCTGAATGAACATAACAATTTTATTTAGTCAAAAAAAACAATAACAAGCTGAGCAAACAATCAACACCGCGTGAAGCGCGCTTTTCCGTCCATCGCGGAAACCAATTACATCAAAGGAAAACATAAACGTTACCTCCTCAAAACAAGTTACATCAAACCCATCAAAGGTAACGGTCCGGGATCTCAGTGACATGGTCTTTGGTTACTTCGTTAAATTGATTAGTTCCTAAACTGGTTACTCTAGCGTTTAAGTTATCCACCCTAGTATAAATATATATTTTTCTTACAGACGCCCGTAGCAAACGTGACGTCATAGCAATCAAACAAGGCCACAAGGTAATAATAACTTAACAACCCTAGGCGTTTAACTTGGCGAACAAAGATGAGTCCAGAAACAGCTATACTCGAAAACAACATAAGCCGGGTTTCGAACCCAGGACCTGACAATCTCAGGCTAAAAGCTAATATTGGCAAATGTATGAAGTACATTTAAATAGGGCCCAGACCCTGAATATAAGTGGTGGCGAAAGCGACGGTCTAACTCCCAGCAGCGATAAGCGCGTAGCATAGTCAATATTCAAATAAACATAAGTTAATAACAAAGTCCAAATAGTAATTTAGAAAGAGTTCCCCCCATGACGCCGAAATAGTAATTTTGGTAGGAAAGTAATATCCCCCGAAACCCAGTCGCTGCCCTCACCTCTTATCCTCGAGCCGGTGGGGTAGTAAGTGACCTGAGATCCCGGTACCGCTAGTATTTATACAAAATATAATTCTCAGAGAAGGGGGGCGGATCGAAGGAAAGGAAGGTTGGAGAACATTACAAACAAGGGGGGAGGAGAGGTTCGAGACTCATATCGAACACCTAGCACCTTCTCGAAGCTCGGCGAAGGCGGAAACGGAACTCTTCTATCCATCTTCTCTGCTGGCCGAACACGTGGTCGAGCCTCGTTGCCGGCAGGCGCGGACACGCCTTCAGTCAGTCCGATGTATTTGGCGAGAGCGTAGGTCGCCGGTCAAGCTAGTGCCGCGTGTTGACTCAGTTGGCTGTCCCAGTTGGCGAGTGTTGTTACCATGTAAGTCGTTACATCGCTGTCCCAGTTGTCTGTCCGAGTTGGTGAGTGTTGTTACAATGTAAGTTGTTACATCCTCCCCCCCTGACGGGATGTCAGAAGGAGTCCTCAGCAGTAGGCGTAACGGCAGGGCGGTACCTTCCCTGCCGTTAGTGGCAGACAATGGGGAGATGATCCACACGAACCCTCATGACAGTCCTTGGATAGCCGGCCTCATGGTCAAGTAGTAAGCCCACCCGGTAGTGGCGCTCTGACAGATCCTGGAGTAGCTCACGCCGGAGTACTACACGCACGGCACTGACGCTCTCGCTCTCCTTCTTTCTGACGACCCATCGAAGCTGAGACTCGTCCCACATATCAGTCGGCCCAGCCAGCCTCCGTCTTCTGTAGCAGACGCGTTCGATATCTCGCCCCGAACCAAAAGGGAAGGGGAGGGAAGGGTGAAGACCTCTCTGAGAACAAATAAACTACAGTTACAAGAATAATATAAGTGTACAGTCTACAATGCTCTGACACGGCTGCTGGCAGGCGCAGTCCATCTAATCCAGTTCATCACGGCACTTAGTGCGCATCCACATGAGGCTATGCCTCCAAGTAGACACAACAGGAACAAGAGTGTTCTACAAGGGCAAGCACTGCATCATCTTCCTTTTTCATATAGTACGCGCGCACACACGCGTATGGATTCTTCCAAGTTCCCAGAGCGACACTCAAACATAAGTCACTAACCATTAGATATATATAGAAGTTCGGGTAGGCCTACCCCTAAGATTTGAATCAATGTCCAATATAACAAATAAACATAACCTACAATAAACCCTAAACTTTACACTATATACCTAAATAACCTATGATAATTCCTAAACTTTACTCCATATACACATAAATAATTCTTAACCAATAACACGTCCTGCCTTCTTGCACAGGACGTGGACTCACTACGTCACCGCCTTGAGGTGGCTAACGTGGGCGCGGCGGGTTACAGAAGGGTCCACAATGTCCACTAGTAGGACTGAGACGGGCGTTAGGAACTTGTCGATGTGCCATGGCCCACTCCATTTGAATGCCAGCTTAGCCGACGTCTTGTCCATCGCCGAGCTCAAGGGGAAGCATTTACAAACTACTTTGTCACCCACATTAAACGGGACGGGGACACGTCCCCGATTGTAAGTAGCAGCTACTTTCCTCCTAGACTTTAACAAATTTTTATAGGCGAGTTCACACTTCTCTTCAAAGGGGCGGTCATGGCGTCAGATAAGAGCGGGTCAACATCCCACGTGGTTAAGAGGGGGTGGTTTAAATCCCTATTCAAGAAGACCGAGGCAGGAGTGGCTCCGACTGACTCGTGGTACGCAGAGTTGAACGCGACGTTCAGAAAGTCGAGGTCCTTGTCCCAATGAGAGTGGTCCTGGTGGTGGAAAATAGTTAGCGCCACATTTAAATTCCTATTAAAACGCTCAACGTGGTTGGGGGAGGGGTAGTATGGGCTGGTGGTCACGTGTTTGACCCCCCACGAGAAGCACATGTCTTTGAAAGCCTTCGAACGGAAACAGGGGCCATTGTCACTAACCACAACCTTAGGGGTTCCTAGAACGCCCCACACCCGCCTAGATAAGGCATTCACAGTCGTAGATGCCTTCATGTTCCTGAGGGGAATTAACACCACAAATTTAGAAAATGCATCCAGCACTACCAAAATAGACGTGTTGCCCTGGAGGAACGCGTAAGGGGCCCAACATAGTCAACAAAAACTTTCTCCCAGGGGCGTGTGGCAACGTCAGCAGAATGAAAACCAAATTTCGAGTTTTGTGAGGGTTTGGCCCTTTGGCAGGCCTCACACTTGCGCACCCATTCCCTCACGTCCTTGGGCAAGTTGGGCCAATAAAACTCTTTGGAAACTTTCCTCTCAGTTTTGAGCACCCCACAATGCCCACCCAAAACAGAATCGTGGAAATACTTAAGTAGCATAGGCCTGAGCTTCTCGGGAATATAGTATTTGGGTCTCCCCCTAATATTAGTCACTAAGAGACCCTTGCGCAGGCGATAGTTCCCAACTACTTCCCCAGTTCTAATCCTATCTACGAGCTGTTTACAAAATTCATCCTCGGCCTGATGAGCACCAATTGAAATAAAAGATTCTGGGATGGTGTGAATCACGCCTAGCGTTCCCGCCTCCGCTTCATCTCCTACAGGGTCCAGATCCTCTGCCATCCGCGACAACGCATCAGCTACAACATTCTCTTTACCCGCGACATGATGGGTAGTGAAGTCAAACCTAGAAAGCCTCCAGATCCAGCGGCCTATTTTACCCAGCTGTTTGGGGTGGTTCCATAGCCAGGTCAGCGCCATGTTGTCTGTATACAGGTCAAACTTTCTAAGCTCTAGGTAGTCTGAGAACTTTTCTACTGCGAAAACACAACCTAGGCATTCCTTTTCGTACGTACTGTACTTTTTCTCAGCAGCATTTAAGGTCTTGCTGGCGAACGCTACCGGCCTACATCCATCAGGGGTTCGCTGCGAAAGCACCGCGCCGAGGGCAATTGACGACGCATCAACATGTAAAATAAAAGGGAGGGAGAAGTCGGGCATGCGCAATACCGCCGGAGAGACAAGGTGCCGTTTGAGGGCGAGAAAGGCATCATTTTGTTCCCGACCCCACGCAAATACAGCTCCCTTTTTCTTAAGGCTGTTTAGCGGGTAAGCTAACTCAGAGAAAGAGGGGATAAACCTGGCGTAATAAGCGCACATCCCCAAAAACCTAGAAGTTCCCTTTAAATTCTTCGGGGTAGGGAAGTCAAGAATAGGCTTGACTCGCTCAGGGTCAACGAGCAAATTTCCCCGGGAAATAACATATCCCAGATACGGGACAGACTCCTTAGCCCATGTAACCTTTTCAGGATTAACAGTGAGTCCAGCAGAGCGCAGACGTTCTAACACAGTTTCTACGTGACGCAAATGGTCTTGAAGTGAATTACTATAAATGCAAATATCATCGAGATAATTGAAAACAAATTTAAATTTTAAGTCGGCAAGAATATGATCTAACACTCTACTAAGCGCTTGTCCCCCGCAACTAATGCCTAACGGGACGCGGTTAAATTCATAAACCTGCCACGGAGTTACAAAGGCGGTAAATTTCTTGGATGGCTCTGAGAGCGCGCATTGGAGGAAGCTAGCGTTAAGATCAATGAGACTGTAATACCTGGCTTTACCAAGGTGTTGGAATGCCGACTCTAGGCTAGGCATCGGATAAGGATCGAAAACAAGTTTCTTATTAAGTTTCCTGTAGTCAACAATGAGGCGATGCCCCTTGCCCTTGCGGGGAATAATGAAAGCGGGGCTGGCATAAGGTGATTTAGACGGGCGAATGACACCTTTTTTTTCTAAGTCGAAAATCAGATCTCTAAAAATCTCCATTTTGGGAGGAGCGCATGAGTATGGCCCTGACCGTACGGGGATGTTGTCAAGAGCAACAATGTCGTAAGGGAGAATGTCGCATTTCCCCCACCTATCAGTGATTACATCAGAAAACCGGTTAACTACCCTTTGAATGGCCTCTTTATCCCTATCCAAAGGAAACAAGCATGGCGGCGTTTTCTCGGTCGCAAACGAGACAAATTCCCCTGGCGCAAAACTAAAGGAGACAATACGTTTTCCCATATCCAACCTAGCGTTGGTCTCAAACAAAAAATCGTTCCCCAAAATCATGTCAAACGGGAGGGTCGGCACTACGTAAAAGGAACGTTTCCAAGAAAACCTGTCAATTTTAAAGGAGAGACGTACCTTATGGTCTACCATTAAACATTGCCCATTCGCAACAGTGTACGATTTCGGGCCAATATCTTCACACATAATATTAACTTTGCCCCCAATAATACCAAGAAGTTTCTCACTAATGAAGGAGTTGCTCGCCCCAGTATCAAATAACCCTAAACATCCCACATGACCAATACAAACATTAACCATGGGATTCAAAATCCGCGGCATAAAACTTACAGACGCGGCCGTACCACGGTCTCGAGCGCGCCTTATTAGTTTACCTGCCTGCACTCCCTCTGAACGTGCCCTAATCTATTGCAGCGGAAACATCTAACTCTAGAAATGTCACGAGGCCCGCGCCCCCTTGGTTAGCACCCACAGGGTTACTACCCCCCAAGTACCTAGAACGGTTCCCGAGCGGACGAGCGCCGATAAGCGGCACAGGAGAACTTGCTCCGGGATTTGAACCCGACTGCGCGCGGCTTACCACCTCAGGCGCACGCGCATTGAGATATTCCTCTTCTGATAGAAGAGTCTCTTCAACGTGCGAAGCCAAGGCATAGAGATCAAGTATACAAGTTGGTTTACTTGAGAACACAAAATGGCGCCTGGTAAGCGGCGACACATTCTCCAAAATAATATTTACAAGTTCAGGCTCCTTAAGACCGGCATTGAGTACGCGAGCTGCCTCCGTGATAGATAGAACAAAGTTCCTAAAAGTTTCACACGGAAACTGAAATCTATGCACAACCTCCCTGCATAACTTCTGTCTAACTCTACTAGGTAACAACGTATTAAGAATCTGGTCAGTTACTGCCTTAACTGATAAACCTGCCTGAATACCCCCGGAAAATAATTCGGTTAAGAATCCCGACGTTTTGGACAAACACAATGTCAAAAACTCGGGCTCACTAACGAGTTTAAGGCGGGATGCCCGGCTAATTTCAACCAAGAAGTTAAATAACTCCGTGTAGTTCTGACCACTACACACAGGAATGCGACCTAATATTTCCAATAGTACCTTACTATGACATTTAACAGATACCGCTGGCGTTTGGAGGACGGGGGGAGGGGAGGGCGTCATCGGTTGTTCACCACTCGCAACTGTGTCCATGCCAAAATCTGCCGGAGATTCCCCAACCTCACTCACTAGTTCGCATAAAATAGACCTTAACTCACCCACCGTTGCGTTGGGTGGAGTAGGGGTGGACCAATTTTGGAGCTCGGCGATGAGTTGTTCACGGTTCAGTCTGTAGACATCAGATCTCGTCAGTTTGGTTGATGGCTTGTCGCCTGGTTTCAGCGGAGGAGCCATGGCCAATGACAGTATGAAAAAGATACAAATAGGTATTAGTACAATGTATTACATAAAATATAACCCTCTGGCATATTTCCCTTTTTTGTTTAATTTCTCGGCATCTTTCCAAGCCCATACTTTATAGAGCCATAGTCGTTCGAGGCATGAACTAAGGACCAAGAGCACAATATAGACATAAACGTCGAAATTATAAAGTCAATAATTACTAGCCAGTAACCATCAATCATGTAACCACTGTTAACCACGTTAACACACATAACCATGTTAACCACGTTAACCATTCTAACCACGCTCTGCTACCATTTTGCAACCCCCCCTTAATATCTATAAGGTGAGAGAGGCAGTAAATTAGGTAAAGAGTTACCTGAATGAACATAACAATTTTATTTAGTCAAAAAAAACAATAACAAGCTGAGCAAACAATCAACACCGCGTGAAGCGCGCTTTTCCGTCCATCGCGGAAACCAATTACATCAAAGGAAAACATAAACGTTACCTCCTCAAAACAAGTTACATCAAACCCATCAAAGGTAACGGTCCGGGATCTCAGTGACATGGTCTTTGGTTACTTCGTTAAATTGATTAGTTCCTAAACTGGTTACTCTAGCGTTTAAGTTATCCACCCTAGTATAAATATATATTTTTCTTACAGACGCCCGTAGCAAACGTGACGTCATAGCAATCAAACAAGGCCACAAGGTAATAATAACTTAACAACCCTAGGCGTTTAACTTGGCGAACAAAGATGAGTCCAGAAACAGCTATACTCGAAAACAACATAAGCCGGGTTTCGAACCCAGGACCTGACAATCTCAGGCTAAAAGCTAATATTGGCAAATGTATGAAGTACATTTAAATAGGGCCCAGACCCTGAATATAAGTGGTGGCGAAAGCGACGGTCTAACTCCCAGCAGCGATAAGCGCGTAGCATAGTCAATATTCAAATAAACATAAGTTAATAACAAAGTCCAAATAGTAATTTAGAAAGAGTTCCCCCCATGACGCCGAAATAGTAATTTTGGTAGGAAAGTAATATCCCCCGAAACCCAGTCGCTGCCCTCACCTCTTATCCTCGAGCCGGTGGGGTAGTAAGTGACCTGAGATCCCGGTACCGCTAGTATTTATACAAAATATAATTCTCAGAGAAGGGGGGCGGATCGAAGGAAAGGAAGGTTGGAGAACATTACAAACAAGGGGGGAGGAGAGGTTCGAGACTCATATCGAACACCTAGCACCTTCTCGAAGCTCGGCGAAGGCGGAAACGGAACTCTTCTATCCATCTTCTCTGCTGGCCGAACACGTGGTCGAGCCTCGTTGCCGGCAGGCGCGGACACGCCTTCAGTCAGTCCGATGTATTTGGCGAGAGCGTAGGTCGCCGGTCAAGCTAGTGCCGCGTGTTGACTCAGTTGGCTGTCCCAGTTGGCGAGTGTTGTTACCATGTAAGTCGTTACATCGCTGTCCCAGTTGTCTGTCCGAGTTGGTGAGTGTTGTTACAATGTAAGTTGTTACACTTGAAGGAAAGAAGAAACTTCTGGGAGTAGAAGGTGGAGGCAGAGGACAGGGCAGAGCACATTTTTGATCTAAGTTTAATGACAAAAGAAATGTACTGTCGTATCGCGAGATGGAAATCATAATAATAATAATAATTCTTGACAATGTTACTTAAACACACAATTAGTTTTATAGGGGAGCTCCTCTCATCTCAGCTATTATAACTAAGAATTGCACATCAAGACCATCACTACATTCCTTCCATCGCTTGCCAACATCTACAGGTATGAGGCTGAACAGAATATTTTATAGCTCACAGTCAAATTCATTCTCTGTTTCAATCAATAAAACTGGCCCTCCAGAAATTTCTTGCTACAATAAATTAAATGTCTCTTGGGTTAATAATATCACACATGCATATTCTTAAATTTCCTTAAATATAAATGGCAAATTTTTATTATTCATGGTTTTTGGTTTTGTAACCATCCACCGCACACTGCTACACTACTTAGAAAACTGTTTTATTTTTCTAGTAGATTGAAACAATTTTAAATCTGCGTTTAATGAATACATATTATCATCGGCTTTTGCCTATTGCTTGTACCTATGGTGTTTGAAAAACAAATATGTCACTAATTGTATAATATAATGATTCTCTAGATTTTTAAAATCAATTGGAAAGTTATTCATGCACTTTCTAAAAATGCTGAAAATTGACTATACTAGCTCATGGTTTAGTAACTTTTTTTAAAATTATTATTGAATAATTATTTATTGTGCCCTTTCTGAATATCTACACTGGAAAGTGTCTATATAAGCACACAACCCACAAACTAGCATAATCCTAAGGTAGACCTTGAGGCTGTAAATTAATCAAAATATGATAAATATTACTCTCCCAACAGGAATTAAACAATTAGCTTTGTAAGAGGATGCGCTAAGTATTCAGTTCAATTATCTAGAGCAGCGGTTCCCAAACCTTGGCACGTACAATTATTCCAGGTAGTACGCCGTGAGAAGCCAAACAATACTAGCATATTCAAGTTGGAAAAATATAATATCTCATCAAATACCATAAATATATTACGATCAAATCAAACCAAAAGGAAAAGAGATTTAAACAGTTGTTGGAGGGATAAATATGAGTGTTTTTTTTTTTATATTTATTTGATATGTGTGCCCTATTATCTGTATTGATTAAGTAGAAATGTTAAACAATGATAAATAAAAACTGTTATCTATAAATGGTGTTGTGTCATTAAATTCCTGGGCGCCATTAAAAATGTACCTATATATTAAATATCCAGCGCTACTCTAGTGGTACTCCAAAATACGGAAATTGTTTGGATGGTATACCATTCAACAAGTTTGGGAGCCAATGATTCTAGAGTGTAGATAAATGCATAAAAATAAAGGTGTGGCCTCTATTCATATATTCCTCATTTGATAAAAGTATATAGTATATTCAGGAGCTACTCTCAAAACGGTGTGAGCCAAGCACATATCTAGGATTGAATTTTTTACTTTGGGAGGGCATTTGGTTGGAAAGAGATTGTTTTAGGGGGTAGCTGCCCTCAGCACCCTGAACTACCAATGGAAGAAGTTTTTTTTACACTATACACTTCTCGGACTGATTTAAAAGTTTTTATTGTAGCTTTGGACTTGGGTTAATTCTTCCCCCATTATATAAAAAATACACCTTTTACCATAGCTTTTATTAGAAAACTTTAATGTAGAACAAATTTTGGGGAGGCGCGCTCTAGTTGCTCAATTGACTAACGCGTTTGTCTCTTATTGCACTAGATTACAGGAACATAACACAATTATTATATAGAAATATATAGTATCCATTACAATCAAATACATTTTTAATAGTTGTAGGAAAAGAGTAAAGCTACAAAACTACCAAACTACAAAACAATAAAAAGTGGCAGCACTGTCAGCCAATGTTTTATATATGGTTTAGTGTTTTTAGTCGTGGCTGCTAGACTGTCATAGTTTTATGATTCAAATTATCATATGTTGTACAGCCAATGCCTTTATTAGCGCTTTATTCAGAAGGCATAAATAAAGTGAATGTTACCCAACATTTTATTGTTTTCTTATCGAAAGCTCTGACTGATGAAATGAGGACATTGAGGTTAGTGTTAATGTTTGGCTTCTGAAATACATACTAATTTTTCTAGCAAGTATCCATACTAGTTTGAATTGAACTGATGTATCTTATTTCAGTGTTTATTAAAATAAGCTTTCATGAAAGAAATTTAAATAGGCTCAAAGCAACAATGAAGGAAGAGACGTAATAGGGCTGTGTTACAATGTTACAACACTTATAATTTTTCATTTGATTAAGTAGACATTAAACACAAGATTAATTTTTTTTATCACGTTTTAACATTTTCAAATTTTACTATACATTTTAAAATTCGTTGTTAAGTGTATGAGTTGCATGAAATTTCGTATAATCATGTTGTTTAGCATGCTAATTTTGAATTTGTCATACGTTATTTAATATAATGTCAGGGGAAGCCCTTCACCCTCACGCGCTAAATTACAATATGTTTTGAATAGCTTATTAACGTACCAGTATTAACATTTTAGGACAACTTCTATAAAATTATGAAGCAGGATATTGGTAGACAGGTATCAAAATACTGTAGAAATATTGATAAATTAAATTTTGTAATGCTTTATTTTACAGTTAAAAATGTTTTTAAATAAACATGGCCAAATTGCTAACTTTTTGATTAAGTGACAAGCGAGTTCTACATCTCTGGGAACTTACTAGTTAAATATTGCTTCCAAGTGTGCTATAATAAAACAGCCTGGGGGTCGCAGTGTGTTTGGGTGGGGTAATAATATAGAGGTTTTAGCTTTATATTCACTTTTTCAAGGATTTTAATGATTATAAGAAGATGCAAAATTCTAATAGAAACATTAAGTTGTTATTATAAAGTGCTAAACACGACCTAGTTACTGCTTAGGTTCCTATTGGCTGTTCCATTCTGATAGCTTCTTTCTTACTTGTTTATTGTGGCAGCCTTGTAATGCTGCTTGCATAATATAAAATCATCTCCCAACTTCAGGCTTGTTGATTATATTTTACTATATATTAGTCGCATATAATCATTATTATAAGCAATTCAAAATAATTAAAACAAGCATTAGTGGAAATGCGGGTTTTGGTTTGGTTTGTTGGTGAAGGTGAAGTAAGGATTTTAATTCTGGCCAAGGGTAGATTATCCTAATATCCCTCCAAGCAAATAAGTGTACACTTCCTCTAAATTTTACCTATCACACTGGTGTAGCTAACTGTAGATAGTCCAGTCTGGTAGCAATACACAGCGAAAAAACTTAAAAACTAGGGTTTGAATGATTTTAAGTTATCAAAGGGTCGCAATGGCCAAATAGAGAAAAATTGTGGTTATAAATTACAAAATGTTGGAAACCGCTGTAATAAATTCAGTTGAATTTTTTAATCTGACCTACACGATTTGAACAATATCTGCAAATCTAAATAAATATATTTAAGCTCAATTGGATAATTAGCTCAGATGCAGGTAAATTGAAATAATTAATAATTCAAGTTGCACTGAAAATACCTTGTAGCTTTAAAAATTCAGTAAAAACAAATAAACAAAGCTGTCGCCTACAGGGGGTGGGGGTGAGGGGGTGTTTCAGGGCTCAAACCACCCCGAAATTTTATGAACAAAATGGCTTTATTTATGGCTCAAACAATATAAAATTTAAGATACAAGTACCAATTAGGGGGCTGTGTTACCATAAAAAGCACTTCAGAGAGCTTCTAGAGATATTTAATATTTGGAATTTTTTCTAGCTTTTGGCAGCTAGGGTGTTAAGGTGCCGTACAGAACACATCAGACAGCTTCTAGAGGTGTTCAATATTTATAAATTTTCCCAGCCTTCAGCAGTTTAGGGGGTTATTGTGCCATAAAAATACACTTCAAATAGCTTCTAGAGGTGTTTAATATATAGAATTTTCCAAGCCTTCAACAGTTAGGGGGTTATGTTACTATAAAAAAAAACACTTCAGATAGCTTCTATAGGTGTTTAATATTTATAATCTTTCCTAGCCTTTGGTACTTATGGTGTTATGCTGCCAAAAAAAAAACCATTTCAGATAGCTTCTATAGGTGTTTAATATTTAGAATTTTCCCTAACCTTTGGCAGTTGGCCTTGCAAATAATAAATAAATAAATTTAAAAATACAGTTGCTTAAAAGCTCAATTCAAGGCTTGATTATAAACCCAAATAAAAAAAAATTGAGCCTCCCCTTCTGCCCCGCCCCCCCCCTCCCCCACATACGTTCTCAACATTGCCCTTCTTCTCCTTTGCTACTTGGGAATTTTTCTGATTTCAAAATGCTTAGAGTTGGGAAAAATACTGGTTCGCCCTCCCGCCCCCCCGCCCCTACAAAATAAATTTTGTCCAATGCCCCTGGATGAAATCACGGATGTTTAGGGTAATTTTGTTGTGAACCTTGTGGTGGGTAAGAAAGATCCTAAGGATATTTCCAAACCATATTTGATTTACTGAGAAGTGTTGGAACATACATATCATGTTGCAAGATTCGAGAACGATGAATTAAAAGTGTTTTGGCCTGGGTGATCTCACGTAGAGAAGGACCTGGTGTAATATTCGGATGCCACGAAGCATATAATGAAAATCGCAAGTGCTATGAAGTTGTTATCTCTTGATATGATACATCTTACAAGTTTGGCTCATGGACTACATCGTGTTGTGAAATACATTAAAGTCCAGTATTTACAAATTAATAGATTAATTTATGTGACAAAAAACTAGACCTATTTGTGAAAGTCCCACATCAAGTTAAAACTTACTAACTCTTGTTTGATGTGCCGTTGCCCTTGCAGTTAGTTCTTACAAGATGAGAAACATGGATAAAACAGCCAACTTATACTATGAACAATTTGGAGTTGTGAAGTCAGAAGCAGATCTGTTGGCCTCTGAGTGTGCGTGATATCTGTATGTGAATCTCACTACTCATTCATTGATCCAAAAGTAACATGTTCAACTGCATACACCAGGAGCAATTTTGGTTGGTTTCCAGAGTGTCTTAAACGGTTGGAAACTTCTGGATTTCCACTATAAGAGTACATGGATATCATATAAAACACAATTTCAAATCTAAATGCTGTGAAAGACGAAACTGGTGAAAGTGTTTCTACTAAGTTTCAAAGGCAGTGCTAAAAAGAAACCCAGTATATTCATCGAATGAGGATACCACTGAGAAAACTTTTTCCCCGAGAAAATTATTTTGTTAAAATATGCCCTAGTGCCATACTATGACGCGGAAAAGACATTTTACACTTAAAAGCATATTCTGTCGGACAAGCGACAATCAATGACCACAGAGAGAATTGAAATGCACACCAAAGTACAAGTAATCCGTCAATGTATGTGCCATTCAGAGTGTAAATAAGATAAATGTTGCGTGGTTAGTGAAATATTTGTTTTACATGATGTTAGATTTATTTTATGAAACCACATATGTAACTACTTATTTCCTTGATTATTATTACATATCTACCTACTCATTTTGCTATATGATTCTACATAAAAATTCCTGTTTTAGTCATTACAATAGCTAATATCTTCAGTTACTTTAATTGCAAGAACATAGCACTATGTAGAAATATCTAATAGCCATTAACATAAAACACATTTTTTCAAAATATTAAAATATATATTTTTTAATCAATAATGGTATTTTAGTGATTGTTTTAAAAGTAAAGAATAAAAATCTATACAACTATTTTGTTTGCAAAATCTTTGGCTACTTTGTTTTAGACATTTGTGCATTTCAAATATATCCTGGATATTTTATTTTCGTTGATCTAGTGTGCTCTGTCAATATATAATTTAAATGAATTCTAGTTAATTTTGATTATATTTCAATTTTCCAAAACACATCATTTTTTCTAATCTTTAGACTACCATACATTTTTTGTCCATATTACAAGTAAAGATTACTTTCGTTGGATGATGTGAAGATGATAATAATAATTATAATAAAGATTGGGAGCTGTAATAAATTCCATTCATAACATAATAATAAGTGTAATGTCAATTTAATATTAATAGTAACATTAAGTTAATTAGAGAAATAGAAAAGGGTGATAGAGAGAACGTTGAGATAAAATCTTATCCGGTGAAAGGGGAGGGAGTTGTGTTATGATCTCAGTAGTTGAATATGTAAAGTTTAATTCATTTAATGCTTTTAACATATTTTTAAAAATTTGTCTTATAGTGAAGATGAAAATTTATTTGGGAATGTGTTGCTTTGAAGGGACTTGTATTCAGCACTGATACAAGTAAGGTTTAGTTGAGCTAATTGGGTGTGTGATTTCTACGCTTCCTTTTTTTTTCTGAGACAAACCCAGTATGCTCAGGACAGATTTTGTTGAGACAGGCTGTATCCAAATAATCTGAGGATCCTTGCCAAAGATATTGTATAATATCTTGTACAATTTGTTCCTTAAATAATAGATGTTTTTTTCACTTTTGTGAAATAAAATTCACCTAGCTCATGCATTTTTCTTTATACTACATTTATTAAAAATAACTTATGAAATTCACAATAATAAACAATGATTGATCCACATGGGGAAAAACAAAATAATACTATTTTGGAAGTCCTTGCAGTAACTACTATTATTTATTATTAATGAATATTATTGAATTCCACCAGTACTCCTATATTTTAGAGTAAATGGATAAAAATTTTGGGTTATTCAAAATATGTTACGCCCTCTAAAAATCCAAGTTCCATGCCCTTTTGGAGGCCCAGTCCAACCCTGGTCTACTTGATGGATAGCATATAGTTTCCAAACAATTCGAAAGGCTACGCTGAACCCAAAAAGTTAGTTATTATAGAGACATAAAAATAATTGTGTTTTTTAGAAAAATATTCAATATTCAATACAAAATAAATGTAAATAATTTAATATTTTGGTATTGGATATTATCTTACCACAGCTATGCTTTGATTGTCATAAATATTTTTTAAATATTTATTTAAAGTGGTTTAACATATTTTACGTAGTATATTTCTCGTTATATTTTAACCAACACTATAGCTAAGTCGATAGCACATGTACTTACTATGCTAAGGATCACGGTTTTGATTTCAGGTAAAGTCAGTAACTTAACTTCAGTAAACTGTTATGTCTGTCATAGTTAAATGCTAGTTTGTAATTCGTGTGCTGATATAATCCTTGTTTTAATAAATTACATGTTAAAAATTCCCATCGAAAAAAGTTTAATATGATATATTTTATATTTCAAGTTAATAGTGTTGTCCTGTCAAGCAAACAATAGGATTACCACCCACTGCGGAATCTTGGGTTCTACAGAGAAACTTCCCCCCTCTCTCTCTCAGCTTAAGTAGGTGTGGTGACTTAAACAACAGTTAAAAACTAAAGTTAACTTTCTGAAAATTTCTTGAACAATAGCAGGTTTCAAAAAACACTATGCATCAATTTTATGTAACATATTTTAACATGTTGTTTTAAATTGTTCTACATTTTAATCACTTTTAAAACTAGCTCATTATGTTATATGTGGTTGATTTTTACTATCACTCCAAATAATTGGTCAATCTTAATATATCGTATCATCTATTAGTTCATTTCAACTTGACTCATATTTATACATTATATTTTAACTACTCACCATCCTGTAAAGATTAATTATAATATCAATTATACACAATACACTATAATTATCAACCAATCTAAACCCAACTTTTATTAATCATTAATTATTAAGATAGTATCTAAGTCTTAACTTTTACTATATTCTTCACTCCTCACTAAAAATCCATTTATAATGTTTTATAAAATGTTCTATAACAATGTGTTATAACTTAAAATCGTTATTTGTTGTGTCACAATTAATAAAATCTAATTATGTCCTGTCTTGAAAGGTGTGTTTAAATTTAAACTAAATATAATACAAGTTAGTATTTTGAGAGAGGGTAGACCCTTTACTAGTTGTCTGTTTCTATGTTTAGTAAAATAAGTCATTTGTTTTAAAAGTTGTCAAAAATGACAAAGAAATACTGAGTGGATGGGGGTTTAGTCCTCTGTCTTTGCCCCGTTTTGGATTTCTAACATATTCAACTAGGATTATGCAATACATATTTTAAATGACTTTAAGAAGGATTAAAGGTTTACAAAAAATATTCACATTTTCTGTCGGAAAATCTGCCGTGAGCCACCACACGCAGAGCTCCCTAAAAATACGTTTCTGGATATGGCCATGTGGGGCACCTAATACATTTCACTCATGTAAATATTGTCTTATTTAAAAAATGATAATATAACAGCAATAGCCTGTTATCCACATCATAAACATTTTAACATTTATAAATGAAGTTGTGGATAAGAATGGATTGGGTTAATTGAATGGAGAGGATAAGGAATGAGAAGGGGTTCAGGGTAGGAGAAGATAGGAGGAGTCTGATGGGTGATGATAATAAAGAGAAAAACGTCTTGTTTGGGCCAAACACCATGTAGGGGGTAGGTTTAATGAAGAAGATCATGGAGCTGAAGATAAAGTTAAACAGGGGAAGAAGAAGTTTGGAATGCTCACAGATATTAAGAAAGAAAGAAAGAAAGAAGATATAAAATAATGAAAGGAGGAAAATGAAAGATGTTGAGTTGACAACTGTCTCAGGACATATTCACAGAAGTATTACTAAAGAGCCACTACAATATACTCGTAAATAGAATTATTTGCAGATAACTATAACATAATCTTGAATGTTGATAAAAGAGAGGGAAGGAAGTCATTATTTAAACAATATATTTGTGGATAAAAACCCTTCAATTACTTTAAAATGAATATAGAAATTTTATTTGTAATAGTATATTTCTATTTTTTTTATTAAATATTAATATATTGGCATTTGGTTGAAACAATTTTTTTAAATATATTTACTTTCTCCAAACTTTATCATAATTTAGTAACATGTTACCAGTTTAATAATTAATTGAAACAAAATGTCCCCACTTGTTTTTAATATCTTGAGTTAAGTAAAAAGATCAAACTATGATATAGTTTGTATACCTTGCATATTCCGACTTGAGATTCTTGTATATATGCGTGACAAAAGTTTCAACGTCTTGGATATTCTGGTTTTGAGCCACGACATATACTTTGGTGCCATTATCTTTACCAACATTTAAAGATGACCTAAGCTGACCAGGTGACACCAACGCTTCAGTGGAGAGGTGGATGACTGAAGAGTGATTATTCACTGGCACAACCTAATAGACACACATACACATGCACAGTAAAACACAGTTAAGCCACTTTCACAAAATATTTTACTACTAACCTCTTGTATTGCGTTAACAAATAAATATCTAGGTCTTCAGTTATTTTTAAGAAAGCTTCAAATGACCTTTTCTACCAGCAGCTAGCTGGCCTTCAGTGTGTAAGCAAGCATTGCAAGTGCTTGAATTCGCTTGATGAAATGAATAGTAGCTTGTACAATAGTGCTGTGTTTGAAATGTTCTCACTAAGCCAAGGAAGTGTTTAAATTATACTGATACTTTTTGCTGTGTGTGTAGTGAATTCACTTTAAAATCTCACTTGGCGAATCTTTATTTCGCTCATTACAAAATGTTATGAGCTTTATTTTTGTTGAAAAGAGTGACAAGGATATGAGTTAGGTCTCTCATATCTGTCGTGTAACCTGGCTTATGCTTCTCATGGGGTGAAAAATAGTTCTCGACATATGCTCTTTGAGGTTCCCATGAATTGTAACAAACCCAATGACTACGCTTCAGAACGTTATTGATGGATAACATGTAAATCCAATAACACTGTAAAATACCTGTATTTGTCTTCTGCAATGAAGCTTGTTCTTCACAACTTGTTCCACAACTTCCAAATAATGGGAAATAAAGTGATGATACAATCAAACAACAATGAGAGTGATCATTAAAATGAAGTGGTAAGAAGTGAATCACTTATTCCAGGGAGGAAAAGTATTGTGCACCTTTCATTGGTCAACCCTTATAATACTTATCTCACTATACATCAAAGTATGAATGATTTAAATCTTTGTCAAGGATCGAAATAGTTTTGGATTTGCATATTTAAAGAGAAAAATTCTTCACATTAAATGACATAATTAAAGAAGGGATTTTTGTAAGCTCTAAAATAAGGGATTTGATAAGGAAAACAAAATTCGAATATCAGTTAAATTGAGTGAAAAAATTAGCATAGACATCATTTAAAATCCTTACTAATAACTTTTTGGGAGATGATAAGGCATAAGACTATCGTGAGCTAGTGCATGAAATCTATGACTCATACAAAGCTATGGAATATAACCTGTCTTCTATTATCAATTTCTCGGACTCTCACTTGGATTTCTTCCATGAATGTCCTGGCACTTTCAGCGACTAACATGGCCAGTGATATAATATGTGATGAATCTCTATTTTAAAAATAACCAGAGGACCACTGAATTCAATAACTCATACTTAATACTACTTATTGTTACGAGCGAACAAAATAAAGAGCTTACTCAGCCGATTCACTATGAAACACTTAGACCTACAACACAGATGTATGGCGTGCACTTATAGAAAGTGCCACAAGCACCCCAAATTGCACAAAACAGTGCTAACGTACATTGTACGCATGGATATGTAATGTAAATAATGTCTAACTATCCAAGACCTTGATGACTAGAGCTTAATACTTAGCCTGGCTTTGGCAAGGGAACTGTACCCACCCAGCCTTTGGAGCTAGTGTTGTAAAATGGGCGCACTCGAGCTCCTCCACAAGGTCTGGTTTAATCCCCTATTTTAAAAAGGTACCTTAATTCCATTGATGAGCTCCTCCACAAAAGCTCTAGGAAGCCATTATAATTAGTCTGCATGCATTGGCCTAGTACAAACCTAATTTTCAATTCTTCCAAAATGTATTTACATAACTAATTAACTAATAATGGTTTCTACTTAACCTAAAATAACATAATCTTCCATGCGTTAGTGAATACTTAGTTCATGATAGCAAAGTCAAATCAGAAAATAATATTAAAAATAACTATTATGATACAAAACTAGCATACAAACCTCCATAATGTATACATATAATTATGATTCCTACCCAACATAACTTAATTTAACCTTTCATACGTAAATCAATTGGCTCTTTTTAATTTTTTAATTTCTTGTGAAAAGCTCCTCCTTTTCCTCTGGACTTCAATGCAACTTAAAATAGTGGGTCAAAACTCAACTATTACACTCGACCTACTTTTCTCCGTGGAGGAACTCGATCAGTGTTATTGAACTACTTAACTCTGTGGAGGAACTCGACCATTGTTATTGAACTACTTAGCTCTGTGGAGGAACTCTTCCAATGTTATTGAACTCCATATCTCTGTGGATGAATTCGACACTACCATGTTAAATAATGTGTGTTTAGCCATAACATTGGTAAATGGAGCTAAATACTCAACTTGGCTATGGCTAAGTATGTGTACTTATCCCTAGCGCTGCTAAGTGAAACTTATTAACTGCGAGAATTGTGTATGTAGCTTTGACTATGGAAAAATGTGCTTTATACTCAACATAGTTGCTGACCACAACTGATAATGTATCTTTCAGCAAATAATTAAAGTTTAGTGCACTGTTTACTTTAAAATGCCTAACCTTTAAAATGACATTGTAATGCATGTTGTCTTAGTTTGTTCAACATTTCTTAATATATTTATATTATAAAGCAAATGTTCTATATTGAAATATATACTCCATAATATACTTTAATTGATAAACTTACATTTATCAATATTTGCAATAATTCTTTAAGTAAGATTAACTATTATTGTTACAAGTTTAAGTATTAAGCTGCTGATAAAGTATTTTGGAACTCTAATTTCAGAAACCATATTTCTCCTACTCAATATAGTTTATATTAAAGAATGCCTTAAGTAATTGCATTTGAATCTCATATTGAAACTTATTTTAAGTTTTTTTTACATTTCTATATATTTCACTATAATTTTCAAACGAATATTATTTTTATCTTTTAATTCAGTTGTTATAATGTATCTAATAATTTCTTACCTCGTTTTTTAATGCCAATTTTTTTGTATGGCCAGCTCACAAGCTTATTGTGTCCGCAACTATTAATGCAAATTGCAACCATAATGATGATGATGATGATGATAATAATATATAAAATATGTGATTCATCACACTTAAAGACCAAAAAAATGTAAACTGTTAGTTACCTTATGCAATGTTTTTTTTTGAAAAATTATATTGAAACAGTTACAATACATAAATAATAATAATTGATAATCTTTTTTAAATAATATTATCTTTAGGCCTATAGTATTTGAATTTTTATATACATAAATGATTTGACCTAGTTTATGTAGTAAATAGATATAAATAAATATTATATACTTCAATGTAAAAATATGTATTTTTAAAACCTGGAATCTTATTTAATTTCAATCTCAGAGAGTTCTTTATCTAGTGTTGACTAAAACTAAAATTAGAAAATACCTTTTTCAGTAGCACCCAATATCCATCTTCGAATTGTTGTTGAATTATAACTACAAGCTCCTGCCCAAAATTAAGCTCTTGACTTGTTTCGAATCTGGCCAATAGGAATGCACCGTTAGTAATGGATGCTGCTTGCATGGCTGTGTCTTTGTTGGCAAGAATCAATGATATCTGTTTATCTTTGTTCAACTGGAGGATATTTTCACTAAACACAGTGTTTAGTTGATACTAAACAAAACAAAATAGCATAATATAAAAGTTTCATAATTCAAATATAGATAAAAGTTACTCTTTGATACAAAAATAAAAATCATGTGACATTTTTAATGGAAATGCCTAATTTTGGTTGAAGCTATGAATAAAGTTATTCTTGGCCTTTAAATAAACGCAACAAACTATATTAACATTAGAAAGCTAATGGTTATCATTATTGGATATTCATATCTTCAGAAGAAGAGCTAAAGTCTACCAGAGTCATAAAAATTAGACATACAGTAGCCCCATGACTTCTTTGGTGCTGACTGACAGCTGACAGCTTTGAAAAGTTACCAGACCACATTATGTATCCCTACGCCGAACCATATGATCTGCAAAAACATGTGTTTAGCAGCTGTCACTTCTGACAGTCAAAATTTTTGGTATATACCTAAATGTTGACTATCAGAAGTCAACTGTGAGCTGTCAGTCAGCACCAAAGAAGCCATGGGGCTACTGTAATTTTGCTATACAATAGGATAAATATAATGTTCTGTCAAAAACTTGGGAAAATAAGTTTTTTTTTTTTTTTTGTTAATAGAAGATGGTATTAAAGTATTTTGGATGAATTACTCTAACACTGGTTTCCCTATTGACTATCACACCCGCTTCAAATTGCAATATTCACAGACCTTTGGGTAGGAAGATTATTTATTAAAAAGTTTTTTTATAAAACTAGGGTTTCCTACCGTATCTATCAGGTATATTAAGAAAAGTATGACCGTTCTAACCCTGTCATTATTAACATAGATTGAAAGTAAATAATAAATAAACACTTATACAAATATTCACCTCATAATGGTAAATACTGCATATTTGAAGAACATTCACACTAATATTCATCCATACCTACTTCAATATAGAGAAAAATAGTAAACATAATAAAATAAGATATTAAATATGCATAGCAAACATTTTAATCTGTTTGTATATTCAATTTTCTGTCAGTCTGTTTCTTTGTCTGATGCAAGTAAACTCAAAAACCACTCATTGTATGGAGATGGAACTTCTTCGGTTGTAGTTTTTATTTTTCAGGAAACAGGGTAATCTATTTCAGGGGCTGGCAATTAATTATGTTTGTATGGCCATATGAAAATATTTTGCAGTCCACCTGTATTACAAACAATTAGTAAAACCCAATTATACCTTTTTACCCAAAGTCGCATGGAGCCGTTTTTTGAGTTGTTTATTCTTAGTAGTGAAGATTTAAATTCACAAAGATTTTGTAGCTATGTTCGCGTTTGTATTATGTTCAGTCTTCCTTAAACAATATTAAACTGATTGTGACAAATGGTGCAACAAATATGGTTGGCAAAAGCAATGGTCTATTGACTGAACTTAAGAAACAACGAGCACCCCAGATACATGTGTTCCACTGTCTGATTCATAAAACCATCTTATGTGCCAAACTTAGTGGTCCCACGTCACTTGTATTCCGTTACAAAAATTTTAAACTTTATTTAGGGAACATCAACTTTTCAACCTTTCTGCAAATTAGTTAAATAATTATATGAAGTGCATTTGGATCTTCTATTGTATAACAATGTACTCTGGCTTAGCTATGAAACTGCCTGGACAGGTTTTATTCCTCTATGACTTCTGAGACAATACCTGAGTCAATGTTACAGTTACAACTAAGCACCTATTGTTGCCAAATAATTATGATGAATTTTTGGCGCGGATGTGTTTTTTTAGCAGACGAGCATGAATGTCAATTTATAAGAACGTAATAAATATGTGATTAGTTTATTCAATCAAAGGAAAGCTTTAAAAAAAAAACAGTGTATTTATTTTTGAGCTATATTCAGTGCAGCAAATGTATGTTTTTTTCCAAAATTCAAAGACTTATCACATAATTCATCATTTAAAGTGGAAATCTTCCTAAAATAATTAAAATATGATTTTTGAAACTATAAAAACTGTTTTAAATTTTGTCAACAAGCATTTCCTGGACAATGGAAACAATTTATGGAGTAAAGTTTTGGTAATACACCCAGACATTAACAAAGCAATATTTAAATTAGAACTCATAAATTTCAATCATTCTAATAACTCAAACTAATGCATGACACAAAAAAAGGCAGATGTTTGGCTTAGTTCAACTCTTTCATTACATTAAAATGTTTGATATATTGCAGTCCAGGTATTCAGGTTTACATATGACTAGGCAGTGAGATTATCAGCAATGAACATCATCAAAACAAACCTCCACAATAATATGAGCCAAGAGCACTTGCAGGACTCATGACAAATTGTCCGTACCACCTTAACTCCCAACTCTCACAAAAGAGCGGAAAACAAGAAATATCATTTTTATAGTTAGATTTAAATGTTTTCTTACTATTTGTATCAAGTATTTCTTTATTAATATTTATGAATAAATGATAATGTTTATGAATGAGTCTGCTTTGATAACATTATTCATTCAGGTCGGTACTTGAAATAAATAAATAATTTAGCAATAAAATATAGTTTGTGATTTTTTGGCACCATTGCTATCATTATTATTATCAGCTAAAGGCTTGAAATCTAAGTGATTGCTTTCAGTAAAATTATGGTGTTGTTTGTTAATTAGGTTTATTTAGTTTTGTTTCTTAATAGGTACTAATCAAACAGCACACTTTTGTTTGGTAAGTTAGGGCAGTTACTACAGGGTTCTTTTTTAAATTTTTTTCAGTTTCATTTTTAGATAGTAAGTTAAATTTAGACTACAGTAGCCCCATGACTTCTTTGGTGCTGACTGACAGCTCACAGCTGACAGCTAAAAGCTTTGAAAAGCTACCAGACCAAATTATGTATCCCTACACCGAACCATATGATCTGCAAAAACATGTGTTTAGCAGCTGTCACTTCTGACAATCAACATTTAGGTATTATACCTAAATGTTGATTGTCAGAAGTCAGCTGTGAACTGTCAGTCAGCACCAAAGAAGTCATAAGGCTACTGTAGTTATTTGGTGTTAATTGCAACAATGACACCATGCAGGGGAGCCATTCTAAATGTAAACTAGTTATTTGGTGTTCATTGTAATAATAACATCATCTAAGAGATCCATTGCTCACGTGTTTGCATTTGCGTCTTATATTTAGGTACATTTTGAGCCATTTAATAAATTCACGTTAAAAGGTATACAAAATGGTATAAGCTTTTTTTTTTATCTAATAGTGGTTGAATTTTAAAACAACAGTTGCAATTTACATAAATAAAATTATATCATACACACATAATAAAAATACTCCAAAATTAATCTAAATTTAAATCTTAAATTGCTAATATTGATCAGTTTATTAGCCATTTGGTTTTTGCCAATTCTCTGGCCTAAGATGTTTATAGGCAATGCTATAAGATTATTTAAACAGTATTGTCGATAATTATGTTTGCTCTTGTAGCAGCTTTAAAAGGATTATTTTTAATTGAGCTATAAAATGTTATAAAAAAACTTCTTAAATTATCTAAAAATGTAAATGTATATAAAACACATTTTAAAATATAACATAGCAAAATTAAATTGATGTTAACAGAAAAAATGTGTTTTGGAGCATTTATTTATTTCTATTTAAAATATAACCAATGTGCTTAAAAACATACTCAGAATAATTTTAATAGAAATATTATTTTCAGTCTTGGTCCTAATGCCAAAAGGCACAAAACAAATGTATAAGTAATTGTTATTTTGGAATGATATTAAAAACTTTTTATTTTATTTCGAAAATAATCAAAAATGAAATGAGTCATGCAAGCCAACATTTCATTTGTATCTTAGTACACTTATAAAAATAATTAGTAAAGTGATTTAGTTATTCATATAACTAAAACCACCAATAATAATAATTTAAAATATTAAATTAGAATAAAAAAATTAATTTAGGTTAGGCTAGTGTTGTACGCATACAATATAAATGTGCTCAAAAGATAACAATTGTCATATTTTATGTTCTAAAATGTACTTAGTTTGTTTCTTACCTTAACACGTGGGTAGCTTTTAAAAATGGAGTTAACTCTAGGTCCAAGAGAACAGGTCACGTCTTTACTAATAATTTCTACTATCTCGATCTTGTCATATAGGATCATGGCATGATTTTCAATCAGTAGCTGAATAACAACATCCAAAAATTCGCTTGAACTCTAGAACAGATTCAAAACCAGTGGTGGCTCGTGAGTAAACCTTAAGGTTTCTTAAAAATTGTTTAATTAGGTAGACAACAGCTTACCTTATATCAACCATGTACCATCCAATATTTAGCTGAAAAACTACACTATAAAAAGCATAAAAAAGGATAAAGTTAATACAAGTAAATAAAAGTTATTTATAAAAATATAACAATCATTTGGTTCAAAGTCGAAGATTGTCCATTGTGAAATACACACCAGTAAACAAAAAATATATAAATAGGTTCTTAACACTAATTTAACACTATACAGACACTATACTATAAAAATTAGTGATCAGTTAGTTTATCGTTTGAAAGAAAAATCTAATCTTCGGTTTTTGTCTGGTATCTAGCGAATCATCGACAGTTCTATAGACAACATGGCCAAAGCATTTAATCTGTCTTCCCTCATGGTGTTTAAGTAGGATTTGAATACTGGCCTTACATTGTTTTTTTAATTTCAAATTTTTCTTCTAATGATAAAGAATCTTAAATAAGTTTTTTAATATTGAAAACTTTCATTATTCACTAAAGTAATTGAAAAGTGTCACACATACTAAACAAATCAACAAGTTTCCTTGTCTATGAGTCAGACAGCCGACTGCAGCAGGTAGCAGACCACATTTTAGTTCAGCCCTAAAACTTGGTGTGGTCAAAGAAAGTGACATCAGGTTGTCATGGCAACCACTATGTGACTCGTCAGAGCTCGAGGGTGCTTCTGAACAAACCCAGCTCAGAGCGTGTTAATATATGAGCGCTTAATATCATACGCTGGCGCGATTATGGTTTTGCTAATTTTCTCAATATAATGGGGGAAAAGATATAACAATTTTTAAATTATGTTTTTTACTATTTAATGAAAAAATATGAGAAATTTGGTATGAATTTCAAAATATGTTTGTTTCTTCTTTGCTTTATTTTGCAAGGAGGGCGGCAACCCAGAGTCCTCCTTCATGAGCCGCCCCTGTTCAAAACGTATGTAAATATTTTGATACGATTGAATGATTAAATATTTTATTCACAATTATAATATCTTAAATCAGTCTCTAAATACTTTGATGTAATTATTTCTCTTTTTAAGTATCTCACATTAAGGCCCATCCTAGTAATATTTTCCCTTAAGTTACAGCAAAATTTTCAAATCAAAATTACAAGATATAATATAAATTATGTTTTACTTCTTGCTTATATAGAACTTACATTTCAACACATGGGCTATAGATCGGTGTGTTATATGTGGTAGGAATTAGAAGGGTAGGTTGATGAACTAGATAGCTATTAATGTGTAAATAGGATTAAAAAGAAACACAGTGATAATCCTAGTTCACACTGTCAAACACTACCCACACACAAATGCACGGAATTACTGCAATGTGTTTGCGAGAGCCACATACAGAAATCCTGGGCAATTATATGTGGGCTGATGTGTTCATACTGAAAAAACATAACGAGTTGAAATATATGTGAGCGAGGTAGAACCGTCATTTAAAAATTATGGTCCAAAACAATACATTTATTCCTTGATATAAGATTCAGTAGTTTTATATTTTGTTTAGTTAATCATTCTTAAAGATATTTCATCATTTTACAATAAGATGATTCGACAATGAAGCATTTTTTTAAAGTTGGCCAGATTGTTCACGTCTCTAGTATCTTAGTAGGAGATTTGACATGGGGTGAAGAGGGTGGTGAGGCAATGGTATGTATCTTAGTAGGAGATTTGACATGGGGTGAAGAGGGTGGTGAGGCAATGGTATGTATCTTAGTAGGAGATTTGACATGGGGTGAAGAGGGTGGTGAGGCATGGTAGGTGTGTATTCCATCCTCGATGGAATACTGATGTAGACAAATATCTGCCTGCAAACATCCTTTTCTGTCACTGTCAACTAGGTTCAAGATACAATCTGTGACCTCTCGGTCAATGTCACTCGAGTCTAGAGAGCGTTCTCTCTCTATCTTATACTGCGATAGTGGGCTAATGTTGTTAGATACTAATGTTTAAAGAATAAGTAAAAAATACTTTAGGGATTAATATATAATTCAACATATCTGTAGACCTTTCAATAAAATTCAAAACTCACTATTGATAAAAAAAATTTAACAACTTTTAATTTAATTTCCTTTAATCAATTTATATTAGTATCCTTATTTATAATAATAAAGTAAAGGTTGAGGGAAAGAGGAGCTTAGGAAGGAGGAGGATTCAAATACTATATAACGTGAAGGAAAGAAGAAATTGCTGTGAGCTGAAGGAGGAGGCAAGGACAGGGTGAAGTGGAGGTCTAAGTTCACTGACAAAAGATATAGATATGTCATGAGACAGAACACCTAATAATAATGATGATAATAATAATGAGAAATAACTGTATTATAATTTACTTTTAATTTCATCAAGTATTACTTTAGATATTTTTTAATATAGGAAAGAGAGAGGCTAGTTGGCTACTGGCGTAGAGTGACACAGGATAAATAGCTCTATTAATAACTGGCTATGGGAGAAATCAATAGGTATATATTTCTAAAATAAAAACTATATGCTCCCAATATGATGGTTTCGAGTCTTTAACGTGTTTGGGTAAGCTCAATTGTTTAGTTCTATCCTTGTGGAAAAAGCTTTAAACATAGACTAATGGTTTTGTAGGATTGAACTAGTAATAATTGTATACATTTTTAGTGGCCAAATATCTGTTTCTTTATTTGACTATAACTGTAGCTTGTTTAGAAAATCCACTCCAATTTTTAGAAAGTGTGGAGATGATAGGACTGAGTTAGTCCCCCTTGTTATGGGCTAGTTTGAGCCTTGTGGGAACTAGTGTAACTATAGTAAATTCAGAATTTGAAAATTAAAACCAGTCAATGTGAATCTAGTGTAATAAGAAGCAGTGCATTCAAATTAGAGGTATCATACGGCACTAAGTTGTTGAAGCCTATGCCCAGAAGAAATATGGCATCTCCGAAAAACTGTTGCGAGAAAACAATTTAGTAATAATAGAAAAAGAAAGATAAAAATATTAATTAATAATTAATAAGAAACCATTTAAAGTAAAATACAATAGTCATTTAGGACGATTATGCTAAAAATTCAATAAAGGGGTTGTTTTAGGAAAGTCGAGACAACAAAACTAAATATTAAAAAACAGAGGGGGCCATATATACAGATGAGTAAAAAAAATACTATTTCCTTTGTTTTATTTCTTAAGAGCACTTCTTGAGTAGGTTATCTAAATAGTTTTGAATTCTTAAATTGAAAAATGACACCTGTATATGGTAATCGAACCCGGTACTTGTGTCTTAGTACTACCCACTGAGCTATCCAGGAATCATCTCGTGCTGTAAAACAAATTAAATGGCAAATGTGGGCTAGTATAATGTACTAATTGTATTACGCTCTGTTCGAAAGAAAGATTTGTCAAATAGCCAAAAAACTTTTATTTATATCAATTGTATAATTTGATATGTTTTTTATATCCATCCAAAGTGTCAGCTGATGATCTTAACAATTGAAATAAATGTAGTTTTTGAAACTTTTGTAAGTGTCCAATGCTAATTTAGCATGTACGGAAGGATAATGTTGTTTAAACTTTCACATGAATATTATGTCTGAATGACTGAAAATTCAGAGCCATAATTATTATTATAATATTATGTTGAATTTTTAATTAAAGAATGCTTGGAATATTTAACAAAGCCTTAGAAAAGTTTAAGCTAAAAATAAAAACAAAGAAGACCAAATTCTAATTGTAGATAAAAAGAAAGATGGAATAAAGAATAGGCGAAACAAGAATAGGAAAAGTCTGGAAATTCTGCTCTCTGGGTAGTGTGATTGAGATGTAAAACAGATTCCTTAACAATCTCAATAAATGTATATCGATGGCAAATCAAGCCTTTAAAATAAAAGGAACCGGTTTTAAATAGACACAGGAGTATAGTGACTAGTAGGAAATTTGTTAAAACTGTTATTTGGAGTGTGCTGGTATACGGATGTGAAACCACACCTTGGGGAAACGGGTAAAAACAAGACTTGAAGCCACATAAATGTGGTTTTTGAGGAGGTTAGCAAAAAAAAACTGGACAGACAGGAAGAGTAATTAACAAATTATAAAAGAAATAAATGAGAAGAGAATATACAGAAGACAAGAGGAAAGAGAAAAACGAATATCCTTGAGAAAATATTTAGACATGACAACTTTATCCGTAGCACTTTTGAAGGCAAAATAATAGGGAGAAAATTGAGGGGAAGAGCAATAATAACATGATCAGCGAGATGGGTTGCATTTTATGTACTGACATTAAGAGTATCAAAAATAACTGAGAGATATGGAGGCAGAGACAAGGCCTGGCCCTTTGGCTAAGGATGCACCAACAATCTTTCACGCCCATCCCTCTGCTAAGAAAGTCGTGAATACAAAAGTAAAATAGGAGGCTGCTGTATGAAGCGATAAAAGCAATGTCTGCAAAAATCGTCAGAGGTTGGTTACACTGAGTGACAATAACTGTTTGTAGCCCGTGATTTATTTTCAGTGTTGTCTACAGTGGTGGTACCAAACATCATTCCTGTTAATTATAACAAGAATAAATGATTTGCCGCTCCAAGCTGTGTGGTGTATGATCTATCCGCAATATCAATTATTGCAGTTCATCGACGGGAACGTTACAATGGGTATAATAATTGCTTCACTATCAATCAAATTGATGACATTGTCACTCATTTTGAACAGTGAATACTATAACTAACAATAAATATATAGCACTTAGCACAGCGCTTAAAGTAAACATGTCTCGGAGCTACACTTGAATGACAGTTGGGGGAACAACCCTAATGGAGGAGCGTCTCTCAGTTTTTGTCGCACATGTAGCAGGTAGAGGCAGAACATGTCGCCTAAAAAATAGACCCTGGTGCAGTCCAACACGACATGACCTTGAAGTCAAATCTGATATAACTCTGTTGTTGCAATATTTATCCCTTGTCTAGCCAGCATACAAACATTGAAATGTTTGTTTTCCATTTTTCGCATGAAAAAACAGCCTTAACTCAGCGGGAAAAATCGTTTGTGTGTCCTTAACCTTGGCTAAGGATGATGAAACAAAATGAAGAATTGTGTGGAAATAAACACACTCTGGTTTTGCTGCTCTGAGTATTGTCGATTTATATTAGGTTTGTATTAGGTTGTTCTCTTTCGTCTTGTCTTACTACCCCTCCTAGATTTTATCATTTAACTACAATAATAGGATGTTAGAGCTAAAATAAAAGGTATCCAAACTGTCATGAAGAGAGTGTATAAAAAATTTAGTAAATATATCATCAGTAAAACTATATTTGTTCTAACCCCAACCTCCCCATTACCAGGGGAGCCAGTCTAGATGATATTAGCACCTTTATTTGTATGCCTACTAATACACGATTTTCGTTTAGTAAAAAATTAATTTGTTTCACCTTTGCTATGCTGGTTCAATATTATTTAAAGAATAAATTATAAATATTAATGAATTTTTACATGTAGGCTATGCATTTTGGTATACAAAACCAATAAGGATGTAACATAAATGCAAATATATGTTTGTGTGTGTGTGTATATATATATGTATAAAGAATTTATGATTAGTACATTCAGTTGTTGCCTGGGAAAATGTACAATACACTAGTACTGACTAATCTTCCCCATAACTGGACTACGAGTAATATGTCTTACACACGCACACCCACACACACACACACACACATACACACACACACACACACACACACACACACACACTGAATATACTAATCATAAATTATTTTTATAGAGGAGCTTTCCATGTCTAGATGAGAGGAGTTGATAATGAATATAAGAGTGTAAAATCAGAATAAACTCTTAACCTTAATAAGCAAACCATGGTGACTATTTGGATAATTCCCCTATCGGAAAAATTACCCATGGTACCAGCCAGGAATCGAACCCAAGACCCCTATGTTCGCAGTCAGTTGTACTAACCACTATATCATGAGGTCATTTTATATTGTTTTTTATTTTCATGCAGTAAACTTAGCATATAATATATCTATTTATCGTTTAGGAATAGTTTACAATAAAAACAATTAAGTAATGTACTGTTTGTAAAAGAACGATTGTGATAAATCTGGTGATACAAATAGCGGGATATGTAATTTACTCCATATGGAGAGGTTAGTGGGAGTTTGTTTTCAAATAACACGCCATGTATTGAAATCCCATGTATTGAAATCACAGCATTCCTCCAGAAACAACTCATTTCCTTATCCTCTTGACTAATATGGCTCGTGCAATTGACGATAATAATAGCTTCTAAACATTTTCTCGAGGGACAGCTTTTGTTTGATTTAATTTATGTTCAGCTTGAACCTGAACCCATTCTGTTATACTGTTCTTCTTAATGGAACACTGGTCATATGTCTGAAAGTGCACATCATGTATAACGTATATCTGGAATTGACTTTTTGTATTGAGAGAAAATCCATGTTATATTTTGTTAGTTTAAAATAAGTTATCATTTTTACTGCATACCTTACATTCCTTAACTCCTCTCTACAACTGTATTTATATCGATTAAACATACCTTTAGTTGTGGATTGCTGTGAGACAGGAACCTAAATGTATCCAATTTGATACTATTGTAATTTTCCGTAGTCAGTTTAAACAGTTCTATTCCTCTTATCTCTACTCCTCCACATGTCAAAATGTTGGAAAATTTTTGATAAATTGCCTTTTGTTCTGGAACCAAGAAAAAATGTTATGTTCAAAATAGATAAATGCGGAACAAAATGTATTTGAATCAAATATTTGCTTCCAAGCTGTGTAACCAAAAAATTAAAGCCCTTTTACATGATTACTTTCCTTCCCTTTCTGAAAGGAAAATACTGTTAAGTCTGTAAAGGACTTATAGAGATGATTCAGAAATAATGCTTGCTTATGTTAACTGGTAAAATCCCAATTGTTATCAAAAATCTTTCTAAAGAGTAATAATCTTTTCAAATATAAACGATATTTTTAGAAGGCCAATGCGCATTTTTTTTTTTTGTAATAATATATCATAAAAAATTTTTTTTATCTGTGAATTAAACACAATCAAACTCGATAATTTGAAAAATTGAGATATACACTCGCATTACAGTGAATTGTACACAAAACATAAAGACTTTGATAACAGTTACAAAGACAGAGATCAAATAAACGTTCATTCAATCCGTTTGAATCCTCACACCTCCAAGCCATTTCTTTAATAGCCTCCATCTCATGCTGCTTCAGTTACACCCAGGAAGGTTAAGTAGGGCAACTGGCTGACATGGCTTGAACCAACTGGCTGACATGACTTGAAACAACTGGCTGATATGACTTGAAACAACTGGCTGACATGGCTTGAACCAACTGGCTGACATGGCTTGAACCAACTGGCTGACATGGCTTGAACCAACTGGTTGACATGACTTGAACCAATGAAGAGAGATAACACCGGGCTTGATGTGTTCACACAACCAAGGAATGTTTCTCATATGAAGGGGAGATGAAGAGAGATAACATCAGGCTGGATGGGTTCACACAACCAAGGAATGTTTCTCATATGAAGGGGAGATGAAGAGAGATAACATCAGGCTGGATGGGTTCACACAACCAAGGAATGTTTCTCATATGAAGGGGAGATGAAGAGAGATAACATCAGGCTGGATGGGTTCACACAACCAAGGAATGTTTCAAAGAAATTCTCCTTATAGATTTGGATGATCATTAAAAACATATAATAAGCTATACATTTATGTATATATCAGGCAAACCATTGTTTCATACTAATTTTATAGTTGAGAATTATACAGTCTATTTATTTACTTGATATATGGACCAATATATATAAATTTATGTGTGATGATAAAGCTAGATTCTAGAGTGATATAAAACATGTTACTTACAAGTTAATTTGAGGATAGAAATTCAATGTCTAAAATTAATTATAGGTTATCATTAAATCAATATTATCACTGGAAGCTAAACCACAAAACAAAATGGTCACTGAAATTTATGTAACAGGGAACCATATTATTAGGAAATGAAATTGAAAGAGCTTTCCCAAAATTAACCAATAGCAATGATAATAAAGTGGATACATACCACGTTTTTCTGGATGTCTCAATGGATCAATTATTACTTTCTGGAAAGATACTGGCAACTGCATCTGCTGACTATCTTCTCCTTTATGAAGAATTGCCAATTGTATGAGAGAATCCAAGAAAAGTAGCCAATCGTTGGACCATTCAATGACAGAAGTAGAACCTGAGGTACAGTTTGAATAAAACTAAATACAACTAGGATATCAGTAAAAGATTAAATTAATATGAGAGTTTCAATATTAATATAAACAATATTGATTACATTTATAGTTGGTTTTGCCACTTACCTTCGTGGCCAATCTGAGCGTTCAATATTCCTTTAAACTGCCCACTATAATGATAACCTCTGTGTTTCAGTTCACTGTACACATCCTCTCTTGTTAAGTTAGTACTGTCTTCTGATGGCACACTTATATTTTTAGAAAACTCCGCAGCAGCATTTTCTGGTATTCTAATTTGTCCAGTTACCAGTGGCCCTTTATTTTCAAATATTTCAAAATCTCCAGTTCCTTTTTGAATGGATAAAGTAAACCCAAGAGATTCTGAAAAATGTTTGCTATTGGTTAAATGTTTCTTAATACCGATAATATATGTTGAGAAAATCATTTATTTGATGTATTTAACGTACACTTTTTGAACCGACTGAATATATCAGCACACAACTTATAAACTAACTTAAATTATAACAAACAGAATACCCAGCCCCCGGCCATTAATTCATCACTGGGAAAGAGGAAAACTAAATTTCACCGGTTATAAAAAATAAAAAAATTGCCCTGACGTGAATCGAACAGAGGACTCTTATTACAGTAGACAAACAAGCTACTGAGCTAAGGTGTCATTATTGAGGACAGCAAACAAAGCTAGAGTAAAGGTAACACTTTTTATAGCTATTTATACTTATAACGTTTTACACGAAATCTTAAATAAATTGTGTATTCATAAAATTTAATATATTAATCCCACCTTCCTTAAAAATAGTGGAAACAATAAAGTTAGCAGAAGTAATTATAAAAATAGTAATTTAATATGAGCCCTATTAGTCAATGTTTTGAAATTCCCCTAAATATTGATTACAACAATTGGCCCAACCTTAATGAAAATAAATATAATAATTTTTAAACATAACATTTCAGATTTTGCCATTACATAAAATAATAAACAAACTACATTAAAAATAAAATTCGTCCAACTGCTTAGGAAAAGTGGCAAGAATGAAAGTCTAGCTATTAGCATTTGCACCACAAGAAAGTATGGATAATATAGATTATACTTAACAAATACAATATATATTCTTAATAACAGCGACCCTTTAAATTCGTGATTTAAATTAGTCTAAATACGTAGCAAACTATCAATAACAATACTTGTTTAATAGTAAATTATTCTTTTATTCATTTTATAAAATACATGCACTTGTCAAAGCGATTATTGTCATTACCAACATACCTTTCTCGGTTATTTCCAAAACTTTATAAAAACGTACATTTTCCATAACAATTGGCATGTTCGAATATTTTCGCCTTAAAGACAATGCCAAATTTAGCCAAATTGTTTTCTGTAAAAATAATATTTGAAAACAGTTTATTTTTATTACTGTAAAATACATGTAAGCACTAATAATAAATTTAAAAATTATAAACATATTGGATTGTAGTTCTAATGATCTTTATTTTACAAAATATTTTTTTAAATTAATTAATTAATTGTATAGATTGTTATATAGCTAAATGAGATATGATTAATACTTTTTATGTAAACACCCACTTCGATTAATCCTAAATCACCTATCAATAACAATGTGTAAGAATAAATAAACATACAGTAAGGTTAGGCACGGAGTGACAACTGAAAAATTGTGGTGATTAAAAAGCTGAAAGGTGGGGAAAAAAAGGTACTGGAGTCGAAGTAAGGTATGGGTGCAGACAGCAACTAAATAGTTGCCTTTATTGGTGGTTTTTTCCCCTTCAGCACCCAAGTGACTCACAAAAGCAGTCTAAAGGATAAGTTATGTTCAAGATAGTAAGCAGAAAATTGATGCTTTAAATAGTTAGAGAAAAACCTTTTAAATTGTTAGTTTTACAAGTTCGGGAATTTAGGAAATTACAAAGAGAAATTTTCCAACCATTTTCTAGAAATATATAAGCTTTGGTCCAATTAAAAGATACATAACCCATTTCCTAGAAGCCCCTAAGCAAATAAGTTTCTGAAAAGATTTAAAAAATAGGAACTAACATAATTTTCCAAGCTTAAAATTTAAATTAAACCAAATCTTTTCCCATAAAATGAGATTAATATTTCTAAGTCTAAATATTTTATTTAGTTGTGGAAAACAAATATTTTGAAATTTTAGAATATATATGTAGGTTATTTTTAATTTAAGATGTTTATCTTTTCTCGAAACAGATTGTTTAAATTTTCAATACATCATAATAGGCTAAATTTATATCTATCTTTATTATTTATCTATATGTTTACATGTTCAAACACAAAGCCCTTTCCAAACTCTTGTTTTAACTAAGTATATTATAAGGGTAATAGTTATATTTGAAATATTTATTAAAGTTGCATACATTTTTTCCTTTAATTCAAGCAGGAAGATGATTTCAATTTGATATAACTTATTCACACATTCACTCAATATTTTTTTTCCTTATATTTATATCAATGTATTCTTTCAGACATATTTTAGAAAACGCCGTATTTTTTTTCCCAACCTTTCATATGTTCGTCTCTGTGTTATCATTGTTAAGAGTGACTTGCATCAAACTAGAGCCAAGCTATCCGCAGTATATGGACCGTCAGCAAACATATAATCACCAGCGCATGTGGACAAGCAAGTATATGTGCATACTTCTCAAACTACCAACAGTTTATTTGCATCAATAATGTAATCTGTTGTAAATTTTAAATAGAAGTGCGCACCTATCCTAAGGTATTTAAATATATGAAAGAAATATTCCATAATTACTAATTTTATTATATTGGAAACTAACTTGTTAAACATATACTTGATTATATTTCCTAGCTTCCCTGTTATTACAACCTATAGCTCAAACAAATGAACAATTTACTTTAAAATTAAAATAATAATCTAATCTTGTATTTATTTTATATTATACTTACTTCTCTATTATCAAATATATATGTAGAAGATATTCCTATTGAAGAGTTCATTATTTTATTGTACACATGTATTTTGAAATCGACAACCAATGGCAAATTGTGTAACTTGAATGTAACAAAGAGGGAACAAAACTAATCTATGTAATAAAACCAATGGGTATTTTTACAGTGTGCATAATATGTTCAACAGTTTATATTCTTCTGTCTTTATTGTTTTCAAGTCAAGACATACATATTAAGTATTAACTGTTTTATATGTTATAACACTTTTCCTCTCAGTGCAAAAACTAATAATTTAAATCCAATCAATGGCTGTGAAAACTTTCAAAACAAATTTATAGATAATTACAAGGACCATCTTAAACAGCAAAAGGATTGAAAAACTTCTACTGAAATAGGCTCACCTGCTTATCTCGCTTAACTTTCTCTTTAAGTGTTGAGAGAACCAAATACAGATAACATTCAGAAAAATCCATCACCAAATTAATACCAAAGCCTCAATAATAATTTTTACTATGTCAGCAAAGCTTTACTGAGAAACATGATCAAGTAAACCTCCAAAGATCTCAAGCATAACACCAAGCATTCACTCCCTTTGTGTGAGCATATACTACAGCCTAAGACAAAAGTGAAATAGCTAGGCCAGAACAAACAAACACAAACAAGTAAATTTAATATGGGTAGAAGGTACCCTTGGGGACTTAAACCCCTGACTGACACCCACACACAACCTCCCCAAGGCTATCTCCGGCACCACATTCAAAGTAAATAAATCTGTATTTAATGTTAACTATACAAGCTTACAAAGTTTTAGTTTGTGCACTCTACTCTTTAGGTTTTATCACTAATATATTATTATCAAGCTTAAATATGTATTCAAACAAATTCATCGTTCCCAATATTAGTACATACATAAATAGACATATTGTATATATGTATAGATATTGTTTGAATTGAATAAATATATATTAATTATATACTAAACAAATTAATTTATCTTATATAATTATGTCTATCAAATAAAGAGAATAGTTATATATTTGTTATTGAAGATTAAATAAGCTTTAAAAAATTAATTTTTCACACCATTCTTAGAATATCATTATAAACCCTTTTAAAATTCCATACATGTTTTACCCAAAGTTATATTTGAGTTCATAATCCCAATTT
Organism: Timema cristinae; assembly: GCA_039000515.1. Taxonomy (NCBI): domain Eukaryota; kingdom Metazoa; phylum Arthropoda; class Insecta; order Phasmatodea; family Timematidae; genus Timema; species Timema cristinae. The sequence continues at coordinate 8,060,586 of JBCFYV010000100.1, forward strand.
ACAATGATCTTATTAGATGAGCTGCTTACATCTTAAAATAAGTTATACATTTTAATAAAAATTATTTTTATTTTACAAAATTAAATATCTAGTTAATTAGTAACCCATACCAAAAAAAAATAATAATAATAAGACTTACCAAACAAGCAGAAGCTGGATATATGATCCGATCATTAATCCTACATCCTTTAAGAAATAAACCATCTCCTCTGTTCAAGCTAATAGTAATTTGATGTTCGCCAAAAGTTTGACCACTCTAAGGACACAACAAATTATTTACACATAAAATACATTACTAAAAAAACTGTCTAAAATGTTCAACATAGTCGTCTATTGGTATTTATAGATTTGGTATATCCAATTGACTATGTATTTTGAAACAATGTATAATCAGTTAAATAAACTAATTGGCTAAACTGAAAGGTGCTCTATATAAGTCAAGTTTAAATTCTCCTAAATTTGAGAGTATTAATATATTATATGGTCTATAATTTAATTTAAAAAAGAGGTTATTAGTTTGTATTTTAGCTAGGTGTATTATAATTATAGTATATTAAGGCCTTTGGCCCTTATGAGTGCAAGTCTAAAACCTAGTTTTGTGGGATGGTGGGCGGGAGGGTGAAAGGCGTGGCGTGGTTTCACAACTGACCAAAGTATTCTTACGCACCAACAAGATCAGATGGATCACGAAAACTGTAGATGGCGCTAGTTATTGCGCAAAAATTATACATATGAAAATAAGTTTTCTTGAGATCTAGTGAAATTTTTATGTTAATATTTTCAACACCCCTTTTAAGATAATGCGTCAATATTTATTAACTGTTACATTTTCTTATTTTTTGTTATGAAGCTGGCAGTTTTCTATTAAAAAATGTCAATTTTATCAATATTTGTTCACTGTTAAAATTATAGAGGAGTTGTGTACTTAAATAAAAAGTATAACTTAATCAACATGCTTCTTTTCTTGAACAAACCAGTTACAAAAAAAAATGGCAAAACAATAAAAATATTTGAATATAACCATTTGTTCATTGCATTTCCATGCCAAATGAAAAGGGCCAATTGCCTTAATATATTAACTAATAATTAAGACTTCTACCAAATGTTTACGTGAATAGTTGATGCTTTATTCTTTTAAGTTCCTTATCATGGTCCTCTTTTATGAATTAAATGAGGCATACTGTGAAAAAGTACTTTAATTGTGTGTATATTTTCACACATTAATCGTAAAAGGCATTGAAAATTCTTGGTTACATTAAAAATTAAAAATTAGATACATTTTAAAGTTAATATTTAAAATAATAGGAAGTGAATTTAAGGATACAAAATTATGGAAACTACAAATACTCGGGCAAAATTCATTATTTTGAAAAAGTTTGACTCTTCAATATTCTTAATTTACCGGGTCCATAGAGGGAAAGAACATACCAAATACTTCATTTTGGAGCCTTGTATTGTCAATGTATTAATTTTTAAAGAAAACCTGTTAAAAATCAAATAAAATATCATACCGCTTTTTAAAATATAGGTAATATTTAAGTTTTCCTATATGTAACACTTCCTTTTGTTTATTGTGGCATTAATAAAGGTGAAATTGAAGAGTACTTTAAATAAAATCTATTGAAAATGTTTCATAAATATTGTATTAGATGGCCAAAGATAGCATTGGATTGTTTAAGTTAAGCGTTTAAGTCACGCCTTATTGTTAATACATATGTCATATTAGTTAAATTCATTCAATTTTTCTTTAATATGGCTGACTCCCTTACCCTTGTTATTTGTGCAAAAATAATATATTTTGCTATTGGATCATCTTTGTTTTATAAGCGTAGCACACATTATTAAAATTATATGCATATCAATTTAGAAATGTATCAGATATAAGAAGTCTATTTAAAAAAAAATTGTAAATCTTGCACTTTCAATTCAATGATTCTGAATTAGTGCTACACTCAAATAATATTTTCACCAATAAAAAAAATGACTATGCCCTCATACATTTTCTAGGATTAAGCATTTCTGGGTTAATATATTTTTCAGAAAGTACAATAAAACTTATAAGATGGTTTAAGCCTCCTGTTACTTTCCACTAATTTATTAAAGGCATAGAAGCCCTCAATAACATAAGTGGTTTAACATTGCCAAAACAAGGAGAACTTTGAGCAACAAGCAGTAAATATGGTAATAATGTAATTTGTAGTAAGATTAGACTATCTTGTAAATAATAGATTATTATTATTATTATTATTAGCACCGCGTCTTACTACCCGTTCGGGTTATACGCACTTACGCTAATGTGTAATGGTAGGGTGATTGTGAGATGAAATGAAGAACCTACAGTTTAACGTGGAATCCGAACCACGGTGGAGGCCTGGCATTCCCAACATTCACAAGATGTCTTGTCAGAGGTGAAGGAAGGGTTTGAAAATCAGATAAATCTGTGCCGGGACCGAGGATTGAACCCCAGCCGCCAGCACAGAAGTCTGACACCTTACCCCTAGACCACCAGGTCACCTACTAAATAATAGAGATTTAGAAATATTACCAGCATTTTATAGTGTTATCAGTCTAGTATATATGAGCGTTTGTAAAGGAAGAGCTACCAGTACTTTTACAAAGAATGTATGAAACATCCTTTATAAATCTCCTAGTTAACAGTGAAAATCAAATTTGACATATTATATATGATTTCTATAACATATAAAACAACTTATTCCCTAAAAATACTCAAGAGTATTATGTCTGCTGCTGTAGCTTGTAACTATGTTAAGCATAGTGCAATTTTGATTTGATAGGATAAATTAAAACAGCTAATACAATTGGTTTGAATATTATAAATGTGTTGGTATAGTATACAACATTAAGAAATCCAATCTAATGAGAAGCTAAAAGGAGATTAAAAGTTATTTTAAAATTGATGTAAGGAGGTAGAACAAGTTAAGAGAAAGGGAAAAAAAATGAGAGAGCATATAAAACTTAAAGTAATTTTCAGTGAATCTAAATACTGTAGTCGCACAAGAAACTCACAGAGAGTAAATATATTTATAATATATTATATTATATATAAAATATATGTACATCTTATAGCCCTATATATTATAATGAGTATGCAGTAAATTTTTGTAAACAGTATATTGAAACCCTATATGAAGGTGAAGAATTACAGATACCTATACTTGAAAGAGAAATAGACTTAGATGAGGATGAAATAAGAGATAAATATGTGAAGGACATTAAGGGAGGCAATTTGAAAATTATATGTCTCTAGAAGCTATTTGGAGCGGGCCTCTACTGTAAATTTTTGAAAATTTTACTACCTTAAAAACTATCTAGAGTATTCTCACTTTAAATATTTAAAATTAAAATTCCCTAAAAGCTATAAGAGTGGGCCTCTAGAAGGAAGATATAGTTACTTATTGAATGGCTTAGATATTTAAAGAGATTTTCAGATATCTGGATCTTATTTTTAATCGTAATTAGAGTTAAGTTTGATCTTCTTCCACACACAATCAAATAATTACTTCCTACATTAAGTGTGTCACGGCTCTTTTACTTCCAGCCCAGGATAACGGCTATTTACTCAATTTTAAAGATACTGTAAGTGAATCTTCTAAAACATTTGTGAGGAAGGTATTTTGATCTAGCTATTTATTTGAAGAAAAATCTATAAAACAAAGAAAGAAAGTTTGTTTGACAGAGTTAAGGAAACTATACTAATTTCCACCGTTGGCGCTATAAGCTATCAGTGGTGCGTAAAGCAACCTCTTCCAAGATTTCTTGTTATCACATTTTGAATTGATACAAAATTACTTGACCACTTATTGGATTTTGGTCAAAATAAAGAGATTGGAAACACTAATATTCTGTAATCCACACACCTTTTTATACTTTTGAAATAAATAGTTTGTTAACATTCTTGTATGTATACATAACGTAAATGGGCAATATAAACATTAATGTTATAAAACACCTTTTAATAAAAAGTAATACAAATCAGTATTATTTGTGTATTTGAGGAAACTATATTAGGTCCTCACATTCATTCTTAATTTAAATTATTGAAGAGGAAAGAGAATGTCATATCAATTCTACCAAATTAAACCATTCAGTGTTGCTAATTTTTGCCATATTTTATTGAAGTTATTAAAGTAATAACACCCTTGCACACAATAGTGACAATTCTTATCCAGTAACACGAGCCTGAATATCCTTAGAGCTTAAAGATTGTCTCAGAGTGTTCTTCTCAACGTAAGATAAGTACATTGTAGTTCACCTCTCTGGGCAGCAGGTTACAGTATAGTTCACCTCTCTGGGCAGCAGATTATAATGTAAAGCTTTATAAAGCCTTTCAAAATATACTCTTAGGCAATGTAATGGAAACATGGGGTCCCACTTCCGACCCTTTTCAATTATAATTATAATTATAATTATAAAACCTATGCAATCTGCAATATTGTAAACAACTCTCCACAGCTTTCCAAAGCAGAGGTTACCCCAAGCCTCTGATAGACAACCAAATCGCCAGAGCACTCTCCAGGGACAACGATAACCCTCCAAATAGCTGAGGATATGCCTCTCATACCAAAATACCATCCTGGTCTACAACATAACAACACCATCATTAAAAGTGGTTACAAATTCCTAACCAATTTCACCCAGACCTAAAAATTTATTAGGTCACCCCCGAGAGTCACTTTTAAACGGCTACCCAATCTCCACAATATTCTAGTCCATCCCAAACATCCTGACCCCCAAAAGAATCCGAGAAGAAAAACCGACTACTAAAGGTTCACACCCCTGCGGTAGCACCCGTTGCAGCACATGTGGAATACACCTACCAGCTACATCCTTCAACAGCAAAGTAACCAAATTGGAATACAAAATCCCTGGTATTACAATTGCAAAACCAATAACTTGATATATCAACTACAGTGCAAATCATGTGATGCAGAATATATAGGCCTCACTACAGGTTCTCTTAGACAGCGAATGAACAATCATCGCTTTGACACAAACCACAAAGATCCGGACAAGCCTGTACCCATCCATGCTAGTACCCACAACCAGGACTTTCAAACCTGCTACACCACCAAAATATTAAGAGCACTTCCCAAACAGTGCAACAGTTCTCAACTTAGACAGTGGGAACTGGCCCACCAATGGATCACCACCAGGCCTCAACATAAGATAGTTTTTCTTTCTTTCTATAAGATTAACATTTTTCAAATTATTATTATTATTATTATCATCATCATTATATTAAATAGGCCTATATAAATACTAACCATAGCCAACAATTTCTCTTTAAATTCAAAATATAGTAATCCAGTGTTTGTGATATTTGTGCTTCTTCTTTGTGTTTTGATAAAGGCAACAATGACGAAATATTATTATATTTGTGTTTAAAATGTGTGTGTGTTGTGTGACTACTTCTAATATAGACGACAGAAGAAAGGAAGAAGATGTCACCTTTGTGCATTGGATTCTTCCCACATCTTTCCTCTTTCCCTGAATGGGCTTTCTTTGTCAAATTTACGCTTAGTAGTTTAGTTTTTCCTTTTATTTAGTTTTATCAATTTCCTTTATTATAAAATTATTCAGCCTTTGGGTAACCTCATTTTTAAACAGTTATTATGATAGGTACTTTTATTTTCGTGGTTGCATTAAACTTCTTGACATAATATTAATTTCCAACTATGAGCATGGTATGACCCATGTTTGTTAATAAAACAAGATTTTAAAATAATTCCATATGTGCTTTTTGAATATACATGAAAAATATTGGGAAGGCTTAATGTAGTCCAAACCCCTTCAAATATAATCAGGGGGGATTGAGGCCCCCTCCCAACCCCTCGGTTCTGGAGTCCCTGGTAAGTGCCAGAAACATTAACACTCTGATAATATTTACCAAATGTTTATTTAACCGTTTTACATTTAATTACTTTTTCTTTCAGTCCAAATAAAACAGGAAACTCTATCACTGAAAAAGGTGACTTGTTGGTCTTTCTAAGTGGCAAGTGGAATTTGTACCCTTCTGACACAGGTAGCCACACTAATATGTGAAAAGGGGAAGGTGTCTTCATGGAGGGGGTAAAAACTGTCAGAAGAGACCACAGATTTCATGCTTGAGTGCGTCAAGTAAAGATGTAACCCGCTTCACAAAATAGCTTAGAGTTCACCAAGTTGGCAACGTCGTTAACACACCTCGTGGTCGCTCTGATAGAACGTTAGTGTACATTATGATGGCCACATACCCATGCTATAGGGGACTAATGTCCTGTTTGACGAAGATGATGGGACTGTACTTTTAAATAATATTAAGTTTCCTTACACTTGAAAACTATTGGAGTTACTCTTCAGAAAGGAACCAAAGCATTACACCTAGGAAGACTAAAAGGTCAAAAGCTATGCTTGAAGTGACGAACAAACATCAAAACAGGAATGTACCATTCAAACGTTTCAAGTCCTGTGTTGGACCAAAGTATCAAAGCATCACTAAACCCTTGTTTGTTGAGGAGGACCAACCTAAGAGAGAAGACAAGTTAGAGATTGGAAGAGGAAAAGGGATAGAGTATACTCAATCATGTGATCCAAATAAACTTGTTGAGCAATTAAGACTCTTGTAGCCTCCTCTACTTTAGGTCATTTTTTCATGACAATGAGAAAATTATATTATTGAAAAATTGCGCGAAGATGGTATCATGATATAAGGTATTTCTTCCATAACTATTTTCCCCATAATCGTAAGCATCAAGAAAGAAAACGCACGTGAACTATGTAATATGGCGAGGCAACATTTTTCCAGAAGATACAAAGAAAACGAGTACCTTCTCACAGTTATCAATGCATGTTCCAAATGTGGTTGGGCTGTATCAGCCAAGTTTAAGACTGGAATAAATGTTACTGCAGCTATGGTGCTCGTTCTTTGACAAGTGACAACAAACCATTTCCCATTTGTACATCATCTTCAGATAGATACCTAATAGAATATTGATTTACAATGTCAATTTCAAGGCTCAAGAAAGTTAAAGAAAGAAGAACAATCGTTATTCAGCATACGGCTATATCAAGGACAGCTTCATTGTAAGATTAAATCAAATGCTTAAGAACCTTATTTAACTCTATAGGTTCATATTGATGGATCGTATTCATGGATCGATATGATTGTTTATTTACTTGACAAATATAATAATACACTACATTCAACTAATGAGATAAGACTTAACAATGTTATAGATGATAGACATCTTCATACAATTCAGCGACAATCCAAACTGTATATCCTACCCCCCAAAAGGTTTCTATTTTGTGATATCGTGTGTACCAACAGGTATAATATTTTTTTCCCTAAGCTTTTTGTCTACAGATCGGTTCAAGATATGCAAGTGTGTCGAAACAAATCCTAGAACGTTCCTGCTAGAGGATATTAATGGTAAACCTATGTTTTGAGGAATATAGGTTCAAGAGCTGAAGAAAACATCGCATCCAGGTGTATATCTTGTAAACAACATTCTCAAGAAAATGAGACGAGGCGTATGTAAGATGGTTGGAGTTCAACTCTTCGTACAGTTCATGGATTTATATTTCAAATATTGTATTGTAGTTTTTTGAATGAACTAAAATAGGCCTGCATATTATTTTGTATTTTAGCTAATTCTTTCACTATTCGAAGGCAGGGACGGGGACATCAGAGATTAGTCTAGGAGATATACACTTCAATGCTCCAGGAAGGACAGCTGTTTACACTCTTTTGCTATCAAAGGAGTGTCATGCTCATATGAGGACGTAAGGGGTGAAAAAATAAAAGCCAAGTGATAGTATGGATGTATTCCTATAGTCAGGGGGTGGAAGAAGGGGCTGGATAGATGTAGGAGCTATAAGAGTGGGTGGCAGGGAGGAGCAGGTGTCTGGGAGCTTGGGAGGACAGACAGTGGATCGAGGGTGAAAATAAATCACTATTCAGGTTGCAAAAAGATGCCATTAATTTTTCTATCTATTGTTGGAGCATGGATTGTATCTTTCAAAGGTGGTTTTGAGAAACTATATCATTGTAGAAGAGCAGCATCATCTCTAGGCTGAGACCTAGGCATAGCGAGGTATTAGAGAAAATAAGACATGTCTTCTTCACTCATTAATAAAATAACATATAATAAATGGAGCATTTCTTGTACCTACTACACACTACTATAATCAGATTTTTAAAATTTTAAATTTAAATTTTTTTTTACCTTGACTAATTAAACTTGTTTTCAAAAATCTAACCCGAGTCCTAATTCCTACTGTTTGAATTTCCACAATTTATTTTATTCTTTCTTTTATTATTTAAGTAATCTGGTATTAGTTTTTAATGCCTAGCTAAAGCCTAATTTCTAACATGTTTCCCCTAATAATTTTGTGTCTTTCCAGTCGGTCCGCCCTGGGTATTTTTAGTTTTCCTGGTACTCTCCACCCCTGGCATTCCCAATGCTCACCGTTGCCAGTGAATGCCGGGCAACCTCCAGTTGTGGCGAGCGTTCCCCTATCCACCATCTGGGGAGGCACCCTATCGGAGTTGATGCTCCGGCTACTTACTAGGGAAACTACTGGGAATAATCCCTACGGTCGGATTATTGGACTGTACCATAATAGCTTCCAAAACCGTAAGATTAATGTAGTAGAGTGGTATATTACCATATCTACTTGTGAAGCTGTATGCCAAGTGTCAGTGTGATCCCAGCTGACCAGAGATCCTATGGAAGGTGTTCCTCTTGACACTGGATACTTAACCACAGGATACAGCTCATGGACTCGTGGACAGATTCCATGAAGGTACATTCTTAAATAAACAACAAATTATGACTAAGCACTTTGACATCAAGATGTTTTCATAGTAGGTATTATAGCTAAGAAAATTATTTATCAAAAAGTGTTTAGAATTATTTTCATATTTATATAGTTTAAAGGCTCATTAGTGAATTTTTTAGCTCTATTTAAGATACTAACATTAATTTAGGCAGTGGCAGCTCGTGTATAGGCACTGCAGAACCGCAGCACCCCCTATTTCCACTTGATATTATCGATAACATTTAATATAATGAGTCCTTTTTTCTTTAATTCTTTCTTTATTTTTGTAGTAAAATTTATATTCCTTAAGCTTAATGTCAGTACTTCAGCAGCCATCCACCAGTTTATGAAAAAGATATAAAAATCTTTGTATGGAACTGTGTGCTTCACAGTGCCAGTGATGTGGTGTTTGACTGTTATGCACATGCGCACATAATAGGGGAGTGGGTAGGAAGGCGGGACTGCCAGGTAGAGAGAGCACTGTTGCTCTCGCAGTGCCAGCTCAGGTGTGATGATGGAAGGAAGTGTCTTTTTTTACTCAGCGTGTGTTGTGCTTAAAAACCGTGTACCATATTCTTGAGTGTGATAAAGTGTGGAAGAGTGTAGAATTAGATTATTATTCTGCTTCCAGCTATTCTATTTGATTCATTTTTTTGTTCATTTATTTAACAGAAAGAAAACTTTAATCATGGCCTTGCATCCCCAAGAAATAAGTTGTGTGACTGTAACTTAGGAAGTGTGTGACTATATATGTGTTGATATGATGGACAGATATTCTTCCACTAAACACTTAGTAGCTGCTAAATTTTTCAGCAAAAATTGCTTCACTAGAATTAAGAATAAACATCCCACAAAAGAGATAGTACTGACCACTGAAGCTTATCCCATGATTGACAAAGAAAAGCTTTAAACTGAACTAAAAGTATTCTATTGTAGGACTGATATTCATGAATATTGCAAATTAATTGAACTGCTGAAATTTATCTTGTAAAATAATCTAGATGATGTTTTTAGTGAAAATACGAAACTGATAAAAATCCTCTTGACAATTCCCATGACTATATCACAGGCAGAGTGCTGCTTTTCAAGATTGAATAGAATAAAAACTTTTTTAAGAAGCACTATGAATTCGGAAAGACTAAATGCGCTTGCAGTACTTTCAATGGAGAAAAATTTCCTCGATTGTCATCCAGTTATCCAGGGGAGAATTATTGAAATTTTTGCGCAAATTAAAACAAGAAGAATGGATATCATTTTTAAATCAATAGATCAAGAATGAACTGTAACAATTTAAGTTAATGTAAGTAAAAATGGTTTTTTTTTTGTTGAGATTTTATAAAGTTCCTGAATAAATTTTCTATTTATAATTTTTTTTTTCCTTTTACACAATTTTAAAACAAAGGCTAAAAATTTTCTGGAGAAGCACTCCCACTAATTTTAGCTACAAGCCACCACTGAATTTAGGTTTGAATAAAATAAAATTAAGATACAGCTATGATTAATTTTTTAATCCTTTACAATTTTTTTTTATTTCAGATTTTCTAATGTAAACTGTATGAGATATACCAATTTAAGGCAATTCGACCACCAAAATTTTACTAAACAATTTTAACACGTGTATGATTATAAGCCATTAATAGAGATTCAATGGGTTCAAATCATTACAGTTCACGTGTTATAAGGGGTTTAACTTGATATTTTATGCTCTTTGCTACCATTGCTAAGGTAAACTAATTAATGTATGAAGCTGAAATTTAGAATAACTAGACATTCGTAAGAGGTGTAAACAATTAAATAGTATAAATCCTATAATATTAATAACATCATTATAGGGTGAGGCAGAAACAATTAGACGATTGGTAACTTGAAAATTAACACTTTAATTGAAAAGTAAATATTCACTTGCTAAATAAAAGCAAACTACATACTACTCTTTTTAACTTTTTGAAGGTAACGGCACTCAGGTGAGCTCCACTGATAAAAACCTCTGCACGTTGTCCATCACTTTCTTCAGCATATATCGTCTAAGTATTTCTGTCCAGCCCCATATTTCATTTAAATATTTATAATAATAATAATGTTATTAATATTATAGATAGTTCATTCTGTACACCTCATATGAATGTCTAGTTACACTAAATTTCTATTACAATATATTTTTGTAGCCTGTGTGTTGATGTTAATAAAAAAAATAATTATGTATAATAAAAAGTTATAATGCGTAATACATGCACCTATAAACTTCCAAAGTCAATATTTTCCATTAAAACTATTTTTATGGAAGCACACGATTTTCACGATTATGCTTTGGACAGAAAAAAATTCACTCTGATGAAAGTAAAGGGGCCAATGACCTTAATGCCAAACTAAATATCTTATTTTCCCCCTAATAGTTGAGTAAGAAAAATAAATAAAACCTAAGAATCCAAATTATATATACACTGATTTGAATTAATTTTGCAATGATTTTGCATCAACGTATATTTGTTCTTCTGTTAACCGTGAGTATAAGAGGAATATTTCTGTTTTTTAGAAGGCCGAGCAAAGTATAGTACTTCCTGTTCCTTCTACACCCAATGTTAAAGTTGGACCTCTTACAACAATAAAGAAGTTTGGTTTTGGAGTAAAATATGGTGTTTTGCATCTTAGTAAACTTTCTATAAAAATATTTAGCACTATAAAAGGTAACGGTGTTAAGTTAAACATAGCACTCCCACCTCTATTTAAATGAAATGATTGTATTCTTATTAATGTCAAATAAGTCTGGTTTTGCACCTTAGATCTTTTCAAGAAAAATAATTAAAAGGGAAAAAAGTGGAACCAATTGTTTTTAACTACAAAATAATTGTAATACTTTTTACTTTCCCCCATACTAGTTTTCACCAAAGAATCATGTTTTATGCTTTAAGCACAAAAAAAGTATGCTCATTTTTTGTAACAAAATGGAGAGGAACTATGCTTATTTTGGACCATAAACTTTATTTCACATTAATTATTTCTCCTTTAAAAGTATTAAAGGAAAAACAGCATAGTTAGGTGAAGCTTGGGGTAAAACCTATTGTTTGTATTATTATCATCATATTCATAATTGTTACTATCAATATCATCATCATCATTCAATATTTACACCTCCACGGGTCGTCTGGCACATCTTCTTTCATTCCTGTCAATATTTCCAAACTTCTCCCTCAGCCACCCATCTCCAGTCCGCTTCTTTAGCTTCCATGTCCTTCCACGCGTGGTCCATCCATCTTGTCCGTGGTCTTCCAATAAGTCTTCTACCCTTCTCTTTTTTTGTAAGGCTGTCTTAGGCATTCTATCCTTCTCCATTCTCATCACATGACCTGACCACAGCAACCTTTTCCTCTTCAGTGTCTCTTCTACTGATATTACTTTTAAACCATCCCTAATTACTTCATTCCTCATCCTGTTTCTTCTTGTTACATTCTCAATGCCTTTTAGCAACCTCATCTCTGCTGCCTGCAATCTGATTAAATCTCTCTTCCTCCATGTCCATGTTTCAGAGCCATATGTTAATATTGGATGATAATATGCCTTATCTAACAAAGTGTTGGCCTCTTTTCTTACATTCCAACTATCGATTATATCCTTAACCACATGTTAGAATTGTCCACTTTGCCATGTCCTTTGTCCTATTTCCTCCTGGGTCTTACTGTGTGTGGTAATCTTACTCCCTAGATAGCAGAAATCTTACACCTTTTCGAGTTACTTTCCACTGATTGTTATATCCCTTGCTGGGTTTGTTTCTATCCATCTTCATTATCTTGCTCTTTTCCACGTTTATGTTCAATCCATATCGTTCCATCGCTCTGCACATTCAGCTAGTTCTCTCTACAAGTCCTCTTCCAACTCCTCCCAGGACATGACATCATCCAAGTATGCCATCACTTTCAGTTCCCCCGGGTTTCTGTGAACCTGGACTTGGGCTATAATTTCATTCATTACAATATTAAACCATATTGGTAATAAAACACTTCCTTATCTCACTCCCCTTTCTGTTTGTAACCAATCAGAGTGTTTATCTTTTATTATTACACAATTTTCACACTTATAATATATGTACCTTATTTGTTTCACGATCCCTTCAACAACTTCCTTTTTTCTTAAACCCAACCATGAACTTTATTTTAGTAATTTGTAATATGCCTTCTTTCATGTGAATGAGGGATATCGTGTTATCTTTACCAAGTTCCCATCTTTTTTTCAATGATATGTCTAAATACAAAGATCGAATCAACTGTAGATCTTCCTTGCCGGAATCCACATTGTTCTTCCCTTGCTGTTTCTTCTATTCTTTGCTTAACTTTTCGTAGGAGTAATTTTTCATATATTTTCAGACAGTGGTGCAGCAATGTAATCCCCCTGTAATTTTCATATTTTGATTTGTTCCTTTTTTTTATATATGGGCACAATAACTCCTTTCCTCCAATCTTTTAATATTTTTCTTTCCTTCCATCCAGCTCGCATTATTCGGTTTAACAACTGTAATCCCATAGTTCCTGCTGCTTTTATCATTTCCACCGTTAATCCATATATTCCTGGTGATTTCTCACTGCTATCTCTAGGTCTTGTATATGAAATTCTTCTAATACCTCATCTGTAACTACTGTTTCTATTATCTCTCCTCTACTATTTTTTTTGTTCCCTCCAATAATTTATTAAAATAATCTTTCAATGTTTTCCCCACCTCCTCTTCTCTCCACTGGACCTCTCCAGCTGTATCCAGTACTCAATTCAGCATCTCTCTAAGCTTTGTCTTATTTTTAACTGTCCCATAAAATGTTTTCTTGTTTCCCTTGTAGTTGTCCTTTGGCGAGACATTTCCCTTTTTCCTCCTTCTCTGCTGTTCTGTCTTGAAACCATTCTCTTCGTGCTTTGTTTTTTCTTTTTACAGCTTCTGCTATACGCTCATACCACCACGGTGTTTCTTTCTACTTCCTCTTTCTTTTTTCTTCCACACATCCTTTCTGCTGCTTCTACTATTGCTGATCTGAATCTCCTCCATTCTTCTTCCAATGTTCTTACTTCATCCTTGGGTAACTCAATCTTTACTGAGTCCTGGGATGCTTCTCTCATCCCTTTATCTACCAGTTTCCAACACTTGAGTATAGTAATTATAATGCTCTCTGCTTTGCTTAGTTGAAGTTTCTTGAAATCTGCTACAACCAGTTTGTGGTCTCTTCCTAGCTTTACACTTGGTGTGACATTCATGTTTGTTAATTTCGGGTGTAGGCATTTGGGTACTATTATGTAGTCTATAAAACTTCTATGCTAACCATTTCAATCATAGCTGGTGAACTTGTGACTATCTCTTTTCCTATGCCAAGTGTTACCTATGACCAGATTGTTCCTCGACACAGGTCCAAGAGGTCTTCTCCTTCCTTATTCCTTGGTCTTACTCCATGACTTTCCATGTCTCCTTCCTTATTCCTTGGTCTTACTCCATGACTTCCCATGTCTCCTTCCTTATTCCTTGGTCTTACTCCATGACTTCCCATGTCTCCTTCCTTATTCCTTGGTCTTACTCCATGACTTCCCATGTCTCCTTCCTTATTCCTTGGTCTTACTCCATGACTTCCCATGTCTCCTTCCTTATTCCTTGGTCTTACTCCATGACTTCCCATGTCTCCTTCCTTATTCCTTGGTCTTACTCCATGACTTCCCATGTCTCCTTTCTTATTCCTTGGTCTTACTCCATGACTTCCCATGTCTCCTTCCTTATTCCTTGGTCTTACTCCATGACTTCCCATGTCTCCTTCCTTATTCCTTGGTCTTACTCCATGACTTCCCATATCTCCTTCCTTATTCCTTGGTCTTACTCCATGACTTCTCATGTCTCCTTCCTTATTTCTTGGTCTTACTCCATAACTTCCCATGATCTCTTCATACCTTTCCTATCTTTTCCTATCTGAGTGTTCAGGTCTCCACTTAGAATGGTTCTTTCACCCTTGATTTCTATCTTCAATCCTGGATGAATTCCTCTTTCTCTTCTTCAGTGCAACCAGTCTGGGGGACATACACCTGGATGAAGTATGTTACCTCCCCATCCAAAACTATTTAAAGTTTTACTATTATTCCATTTATATATATATTGCATCAATTACATTTCCTACCAGCCTCTCCTCTAACACCACTGCCACATCTTTATATCCCTCTAAAGACCACCATAATCTGTATCCCTCACCTATTCCTTATTTCTGTTTCTTTTCATTTTGTTTCACCTAATCCCGGCATGTTTATTTTCCTCTCCTTCATTACTGTTGTAATTACTTGTTCTTTTCCCTGTAGTGATACTATATTAATTTTTCCAACTCATAGACCAGTTCATGCATAAGTTTGTCGCTTGGTAGATCCATTCTTTCTGAGATTGTTCCTATTTCTTAAAACGTTTCTATATCCACTATCGGCCTGCGTCACCCTTTTTCCGGTTAACCATATTTTTCAGCGTTCATTGTCAGACCTTCATAACAACCGTGGCGGTACCAGGGACAAAGTCCCCCCATACTTCACTCAAACAAGCATTCCCCTACTTTAGCTGTTGCCCATCTCCCACGACATGGACAAGGGGTTGGAATAATAATATAATAAGTAATAATAATAATAATAATAATATAATAATATCATCATCATCCTTATTATTATTATTATTATTATTTTATTTTTTATTATTATTATTATTATTATATATATTATATTATATTATTATATTATTATTGGTGTTCTGTCTTACAACAGGTCCATTTTTTTTGTCATTGGGCTTAGACTGCAAATGCGCCCTCATTTGTCCTCTGCCTTCTCCATAAGCTCTCAGAATTTTATTCTTTCCTTCGTCATTCAATATTTGAATTCTTCTTTTTTCGCAAGCTCCTCTTTACCTCAACCTTTCCTTCTTTGACATTGTGCAGAAGACAGTTCTTCCTAAGGGTGTGTCCAATCCGATGTATAATAATGCAAAACAAGACATTAATACTAAATATTTTTTCCTAGCAAAACTATTAAGGTGAAAAAGTCATAGTTGATTGCAAAATGAAGTGCAAAATAAAATATATACTTTGGCATAAAAAAAATACAAAACTATAAATTGGGAGTGAGGGGCTATGCTTAACTAAGCCCCTCACCTTTTATCTTATTAAATATTAGTTTCTCGCGAAACTATTAGGGCACAAAACGCTAAATTTGGATGCAAAATGGTTAAAAATAGGAAATTTAAATTTTAATTATAAAAAAAATTGGTAAGGGAGGTGGGAGGCTACACTTTACTCTTCCCCCCTTCCCCCCTCAAAAGAAAGTTTCATTGGGGTGCAAAATGGTGCAACATAGGTTCAAAACTGTGTTATGTCTACATTTTAATTTGAAGGATTGGCAGTGAGGGGGTCTTAAGTGATCTCTTTGATCTCCCCCAAGACACTTAGCTTGCTACCTAAAACGACATCTTTGAATAGGTGTGAAATACTTCATTCTAACCTAATGCTAATGCGTTCTATGCACTTGTAAACCAAGATTAGAATATCGCAGTAGGTCATAAGTTGTGGTGTGGAGTTTATGCCATCATTCTTGATTGTCCATGTGTAGCTAGTCATAGTTTGCACTCATGTAGCTAGAGTCTCGAAAGGATTGTAATAAATAATTAAATTATTTCCTCTTTGTAAGGTCTCAAAGCCCATTCTTAGTCTATTTTTCTAAGATGAATGGAATATCATCGTAATACTCTAGTTGTAAAAGCTATGTAGTCATATTTATGGTGTATTTAAAGTGTAATATGGAAAAATAATTTGTAATATGTTTGATTAGAGAGTATATCCATTTACATTAGGATACAGTATCAAAGATAATAAAAATATTTAACGTTATTCTATAGTACAAGGAGCTAGAGTATAAGAAGTATTAAATGGAAATATAACTTGATTAACTTAACATCTGCTTGGCTCCTAGTATTTATTTTTTTAATACCTTAAAGAAATATCTCTCTGTACATGTTTGTACAAGACTGATGATAATAGGAGCTTTAGATGGAAGAGTCCAGCGTGGCAGGATATACACTATAGCTTGACAATGGCCGGGAAGGGCAAGTTTTAATAACAACTTATCAGAGTAAAACATGATTTAAAACTTATTACTATGGTCTAAGATGCCAAACTTCTTTGTTACAAGTAGATCGTACTTTGATTAATTAGTCCAAGGTTTTTAATTATCTTATTTTAAATTTTCCCAAGTGGTTGGAAATTATTTTCGAAATTTTAAACATCACCAACCATATATCACTAGAGATATTTTCCTGTGAGTGGCAAAATACCTTCAATTAACTATCTAAATGATATGCTAATTTTTTGTCATAAAAATAATCTGATATCAAAATATGGATACATATTGTTACATTGGCTCTATTAAAATTATATTTTCACACTTAGCTATGTTCCTACCACAACGATAAATCCCCTTAAATCGGGTTTGAGGAGGTTGGGGGTGAAGGTTAGAAATGGGGAAGGGGAGAATAGTAAAGAATCATAACCTCATCCAGGTGTGTAGAATGACCTTCATTCAATACCATCAGAAATAACTTGTGTGGATACTTTCTGCAGCCAAATTAAGAAAGGCATTGAGTTTGATTTCAAAGAATTAATAAAATTTGTTAGTAATGGGCAATTTAGGCTGGTATGAATTTTTGACATTATGTAAAATAAGACAACATTTAAAATTAGTCAGTAATTTTGGGGTAAAATAACATTTCTAACAAGACTTTAACAGAAGGCAAGATTATAAAAAGTTGATAGTAAAATAAGTCTAGTAAAATTTAAAATCATGTTTTTGGAAACATGATAAGTTTTTGGGCTTAATTCAGAACTTAAAACTACAGAAGTTAAAATAAATGAATGTCTCATGAATGTTGGTTAAGTTTTTAGGTTGAAGGATGTGACCTATTTGCATTAGTAAATAATAGCCTACTTGCTTTTTCTTTAATATTATATTTTATCTGAATTGGGTCTTACTTGCCAACCGCATTAAGCAGGAACTCCAGACCGTGTTGATTTCCACGCTGGGTGAGAGAAATGTTGATGCAATCCGGCCCCAAAGAACGTCTAAGGATTGCTTGCAACAGGCCGTGGGCGCAATCTCAATAGTAATGGCATGTTTCGGGATATGTTTGCTGGTCTCTTCGAAGAGCACTGAGCTCAACAAGTTGTTGGTGTGGTATTCTGCTGATGAGAACTTGGCCAAGGTAGAGTCCCAGTCAGATTCTGGTACTGAAGTACTGAACCATTTTGATGATCGAGGCTTCGGATAGGGAATTATCTAGAGGTTAGAGAAAATGGCATTTATTTAATATTTCATATTTATGCTTAGCACTGCAATAGTCAGCTATCATTTCTGGATTTCAAAAATTAAAACTTATTAATGATTATTTTATTAATAGATTTTAATAATGTGTGCTAATGTACTTGAAGTTATTTTTGGCCATCCCTGACCAGTTATTAACCCCTGATTGACTTTGAAAGTTTAATAACCTACAATTTCACAAATAAAATAAAATATGTAAATACATCCTACAGTTTTAAAGGTTATGTGTATCTTACTGAAATGCTTGATGAAAATTGAAAATTTGATTTTCTCGCCTTGGAATAATCTTTTAAACTATTTTTTTCTTATGTGCGCAGTTAATTGTTTTTACAACCAACTTGTTTGAAATCAAGGAATATGCTTCAATTAGTTTAATACAGTGTTTTAATTTTTTTATTTTAGAATAATCTTTGTTGTCGAACAAACTATGAACATAATCTTGTTTTAATTCAAAATGTTATTAAAACCTTCATTTGATTCCACGGTGTTCAATGGTGTAGCTAAGCTTTTGATGCACAGGGCGAATATTAAAATTTCATCCTTCTTTGCTACCGCTACCCATACAAAATAAAAATATGCTTAATTATTCTATTAAGCTTATTTTTATTCAATTATAATTTGGAATTATTAATGTCATACCCTACTCATAATCGAACATTCCTAGAATTTTTGAATGCAAAGTTGTTGATGACATCACTGAAATCAACCCCTGAGGTTATTTACTTCACTTTCTATTGAATTAATTGCCACATTAGAAACATTAGACATTGCTGAAACTAGATATGACTTTATGAGTTTTATATTGCTAAAGGATGTTCACGTGAGGTTACTGACCCAGGCAGTCTCAAAATAATTTTACAGAAGAAGCCAATGTCTTGAATACCTCCAATCCCATTGTGGAATCGAACAATAGAAGTTCCTTTGAAGAATATTCTAGTTCTTAGCCATTATGTTTAGCACTTTTTATAAAAGCAATTGTGTCCTTGTAGTCATGGTACAGCTCAGATTCATTTAAATCTTGTGAATAAATTTGGGCTGGATCGTTGGAGATCATTAATGTGCTCAGGATTTTGAGGAACCAACTCATTAAACAAAGGAAACCAAAGCGTCTCTCTAGTCATTGCAACTGTAAAAAATGATCTGGTATTTCATAATGTATTTTATCTAGAATTTCTCTTATGCAACGAAGAGTTTCTTGTTGAATGTTTAATTCGGCACAAGATTCAATTTAACCAGATATTTTGTGTTTTTATCTAATAAGCCTACTTACTTTCATACCACAACCTCTACACAAAATACGTTCATCTTTAGAAATAGCTGTGTCATAGAGTTCATTTTCCATTTATTAACTAGTTCCATTCAAGTTTCAATTTGATTCCGAGCTTGATGAAAAGCTGTTTCTCTAGTCTAAAGGCAATTCTGAGTTTTATCAATTGAAGAGAGAACCTCTGACCAGAATAAAAGCATGGTTAAAAATTAAAAGTTTTCAAGAGCATTGGATTTTCATGTGCTTCAGTTGGTGTATCATACAATCAATCCAATCAACCAATCACTTTGTCTAGTTGATTTGAAAGCGCTTTAACTGAAGCTGCTATAGAGTTACATCTTTTATCAGCCTTCAGTGTAATCTCGACAACTTCTTTCAATATAATCAGTGAGTGGAAGAGAAAATTATTTAAGTACGTGTTCTACAGTACCAAATAATGCTACCGCTGGGAGATTTACATGATCCAGCCAACTTCAAAGAGTGATTATTACATGGAACAAACACTGCCAGTGGGTCCGGGTTCAAAATTCGTCAATGGACACCAGAACGAATACTAGATTATGTTGCTGTATTGATTTAGTTCAGCAATGCTCTTTCCACTGAGCTACCCAAGATTTGTTTTATGCTCAAGGTCATTCTTCACTCATATTTTAAGGTGTGAGTCTGCAAAGAATATTAATTTATCATACAGTTTGACTTCTAAATGAGTGAAATAAAACACAATAGCAATATTTACTGACTCCAAACTATGATTGCTTATATTTGATCACAGATCACAAACAAGAATAAAATATAAACAATATAAATACAAAAAAAAAAAAAAAAATCCTTCTAGATTATCTGCATCGATTAGTTTCATGTCCCTTTGAATTCCTAACATTCTCCCACCTTGAGTTGTGTTGACAGTAACCAGCTAAATTTCAACAAAACAAACATTATCATATTATAACATACATGTATAGGTACAGTTTATTTAAAGTAAAAATACTTGGAGAATTTTTACCTCTCTCCCACAATGAGTAGCAATACTTAAATACTCAATAGAACTAACAATAGTTATTTGGGATACCTCCAGAGGATACACATGTTGGATTTGTCTCAAAAGTTTACCAGTCGATATCATCAGGCGAACCAGAACAAAAGCATCCATCTCACCCAAGTAATAACTCTTTTACTCGGGCTGAGGGCCATTCAAGTCTCTTTGTACTGAGCTCCCAACAAGTAACACTTCACCAACTGTAATGCTCCTACAGTTTTACAATTTGTCCTCTACATGAACTGCTTGAGAGACTCGATCTGGAATCGTTGACGCAAGTCTTATATTAATTTTGGTTGGGAAACGCTTTCCCCGATTCAAATCACATGGCTTACATCATCACAGTCTAGAACACCTATTTTCCTAATCTCCTGCAAAAATATCGCTGGAGTCATTGGTGTAAGGCCCAAAGAATCATTTGATGCATAATATGTGAGCAGACAATCATTAAAAACCTCACAATCACAGAGAACTCTAGGCCTAATCAAATGAGAAGAGCCTTTCCCAATACTCTTCCTAGTAAATGTTTCATTATACGCACCATCCATCCCACCATGATGCTGTTGGTTGGTTAAATTTCCAATATATATGTTGTGCAGTACTAAATTAAATAATATTTGGCCAATTAAGCCTTTCAAATGAATTTGTAGCATCCACAAAATGTATTCCATAGTCACTATATAGAACTGATGGTTTCCCACGCCTTGTTATGAAGCGACTAACAGCCTTGAT
The DNA here is from genome assembly GCA_039000515.1 of Timema cristinae. Taxonomy (NCBI): domain Eukaryota; kingdom Metazoa; phylum Arthropoda; class Insecta; order Phasmatodea; family Timematidae; genus Timema; species Timema cristinae. Next base: position 8,081,801 of record JBCFYV010000100.1, read on the forward strand.
GAAATCCGGTGTTGGTAATGAAGACACCAGCTCCAAAGGTACGGCTCGGAGCACCGCACATGTAAACAAACATATCCAGGCCTTCTGTTCACCTTTTAATCAACACCAGTAATCTCAAGCACAGTTGTTGAGCTGTCAGCTGGAAATTTTGGCCTGTAATGAGTATTAGAATATATCCTCTGGAACAATGTCGTAATCCTCATGAATCTTCTTAAACTGACTCCATAATTGCAGCCAATCCCTTCACATTATCTCCAAACTTTAGTTCAATCACTGGGAGTTTTTGCCCGGGATGGTGTTTACTCTCTCAGTAATAATGATTCTATGAGTATTTAGTGTATTTAATAACACATTACCCATCTGTTATTTGACTTTTACATGTTTATTTCCATTCACTTTTAATTTGATTAAAATTGTATTAATAAACACCACAGCTTTTATATTATATTATTGTGACTACCAACAGCCAGAATCCGAAGGATTCCGACAAAGTCACGCCATGCTTTAGTTTAAGATATAATGATTCTAGAATTAATCCAGAGCAATTCCATAATTATTAGGTAGCACATCTTTCTACGCTAACCAAGTTATATTCTGAAAGATAGAGTATTTATTGCATTTGGGTTAGCAAGTTAACACTGGTAAATCGATTGATGTAGCATTGAATTTTATCTCAAAACTAGGTTTGTATAAATAATACACTTTAATATATGTGATTAAAGTTAATCTGAAATAAGTATTTGCATGATTATTACTTGGAACTCTTAGTTATTTTCACAAACGCTATAGCTTGACAAATAATAGTTTAAAATCACGACAAGCTATTTACTACTATACAACATATTTTTTTCATTTGGTATAATTATCTATATTATTATTAATGGAATTTATAAAACCAATCAGTAATTAAATACCAATTTTGATTTTTTAACAGAAAAATACACTATAAAATAGACTATTATAGAAATATTTTAACATAATTTCAAAAAATTTAAGTACTTTTATAAAAATATTTTACACACCTTTTTCAAGTATTCCAATAATTTTGGAGCCGCAGGTTTTATATACCGGCTGTGGTAGGCAATATTAGAAACGTTAACTGCTTTGGCAAATATTCCTTTTTCTTTAAGTTCTGCTACGAATGTATTAATCTCTTCAGTTGGCCCAGATATTGTGCTGCTTTCTCCACTGTTGTGGCAAGCAACGTCGATACCAGGAGGACACAGATCCTTAACTTTGTGAGAGCTCAAACCTTGAACAGAAACCAATATGTTAATCCAACCAATTGTTTCTCTTTGGCAAACAGTACATTTCCAAAACCAGATTTGTAATAATTATAATAATAATCTCATCCTTTTTAGAAAAGACTAGATGTAAGTGCCTATCTATCCTTTTACAGTAAAATACGAATCACTACCACATGTATATTAAACAGCACATAGTAATAAGTTAATATTGAACAGAATTTGATACCATTTTAACATCACAAACCTGTTTTCACTCGATTTACACCTCTAGGCTCCTAATATGTAAATGTTGAAGGAAAATACTGCTTTACACGATCACGTTTCCCTTTGTACATATGCATGGTATCAGAATTCCACTATGATTAATTTTAAAGCTATCAGCACTCACTGCCATGCAGTCTAGGGCATCAGGCTCATGTTTAATGTACTATTTCCTGTATCCCTTTTATTATATACGGTATGCCATGTTTCTGAAATTTTTACTCTTTGATCTTGGAGCTGTCACAACAGTGATCACATAGTTTGAGACATCAGGTACCAGATGTGTTGTGTAAAAACACAAACCAATCCCAAGTACATAAGATTATACATTGTTTTCGTTTTCTGTTTTGTGTTTTTCTTCGCTATCAAAGTCTGTGATTGCCATGTCTAATATGTGATTCTTTCAATGAAAAAGTAAATAAAATAATTACAAGATACACACTCTAAGGATTTAAATATGTCCATGGTATCTAAATTTTAAGCTACTAATAAATATATCACTAACAGAATAAATGTGTGATTGGTTGGATAGCCAAGCTATTATATTTGTGAATTAAAGTTACAGACACATTTAAATATCATAATCTTTTAATTTGAAAAATGACACCTGGACACTGTTTTTTTAATAAAAGTGGATATTTTAGCTGGTCATACTTTGGCAAGACACTTTCAAATGGATAGGGGGTTAAAGATTTATAAAATAAACTTTAAATTGCCAATTGAGAGGGGAAAAAAGCAATATCAGTGCTAGATGCACAGAAATGCTTTCAATGATAAATTAAAACAGCTGATTATCAACATATTTTATTTTCTAGTGGATACCCATAAATTTTAGATCATTATCACGATGTGGGTTTTAAAACTATAATGCTGTGTGATGCAAAATCCAACACAACGATATACACGTTTTACATTGATGAGGTATTTCAAATCTATCAAAAGGCTAAAGAAGCTCTCGGCTAGATTCTGGTTGTAAATCGCATGCATTGTCAAATGCGCATATGAATTTATTTGAGATGATTGGTTCTGAGATTTGTTGGTTCTCCTGTGCAGAACATCTCGGGCAGAGCGGACAAAGTAGAGCAGATCAGCTCACACCATTGACGTAGAAATATTGTGATTGGCTTGGTGCTCGTCACAAGACCACGTTTCTGTTCTGAGCTAGTTTTTTTGGCGAGGGTTGAATCCACAGTTAGACTAATATCATCGCAAATAAAATCATATATTACAGTCTAAGGTAGGAATGAGAGCTATCATGTACTATCCTTCTCTGGATTATCTAAACACATCCCAGAATGGTAAATGTAACAAGTAACAAGTATGATTGAGGAAGTATTGTATTGAATCTGCTGCAGGCAGACATTTCTATGGGCTTATAGGTGAAGGTCTTCCAAGCTGTGAATGATTTGAGAAGTGCTAAGAGACAAATACAAGGATAGTCCTGCCCAAGGACTTGGGGGGGGGAAAAAACCTGACACTATGTGGATTTTACATTTAAAAAAAAATTACTATATCTGATTTTTATCTAGTTGAGAGTATTATTGGATGTTTCATATAATTATTAGTTTTATATTTTGTCTCAGAGTACAGGTCCAAAATGGTTAATAATATGTTGTATATATTTTGTGATGCAAGATTTGATGTTTTTAAAATACAACCAGAACTCATTTTAATGTACTTACTATTCCCCCGCACAGTGTAGACTTGGGGAAGGATGAGTGTATAAGAAGATATTCACATCTAGCTATCATCAATAATTAGGCCTTAAGGGTGAATAGGGAAGAGGGGGTAATATACTTCTGAGAGGAATTAATTGCAAACTTTTGGATCATATGAGTGGATATTGAGATGTGGTAGAAGATAAACAGCCAACGGAATAGGAACTCAGTTGATCTTAACATCATTTTTATATAATAATGTATTTTATATAATTATGTTATACCTATTTTATGTATATAATATAACATAATACATATAATACATACTATAAATATAATATATAGTATATATGTCTATATAATATATATATATATATATATGTAAATTTTAATATATATAATATATATATTAAAAATAGTTTATATTTTAATAATACTAATTTATATATATATATAATATATTATTAATATAAACAAAATTGATGTTTTGAAACTGAATACTATTTATATGAATAAACATATATTTTAATACTAAACAAAATTGGTTCTTGGCTACTATTATAATATAAACCCCATATTCTAAAACAGCTCGGATGGCCCATCGGCCTTGGCCGGTGCACCTCAAGTTTCTAAGTTTGTGCCTTTTGCCCAGACTCCATCTCCCTCTAGGTGAAAAAAAGTCTTAATGATAAAAATAAGACATTTAAATTAAAAATAATATTCGAATAATCAAGACAAGGCGGTGCCATGAAGATTAAATTAAATTTGAGTGAGTATAAATTTAGGAGGTAAGGGATGTTTAGCAACAATGAGCGATTGGAGCCCAGCGACAGCAAGAGAGAAGGCACATGATTTGTTTGGCTGTGTCATGTGACTGCAAATGGAGCAGTGGAAATAAGCTGTTTAGTTGTTTTCACGCCTTGAGTGAAAAAGTTTGGTGTTGATTTTACTCATGTGTAATTTTTAGCCCCTGCATAATTTTTGTTACTAAGGTAAGAATTAAGAAAATGTATGTTATCATACAACAAAAACTACTGTTTGATTACTAAGTTTAGTTAGTGGGTAGAGCCTTTTGTAGGCCTTAAAGTTTGTACCCACAACAGCTTACTGAGATCGTAACACAACCCCCTTCCTGAAATAAGTTTTGATCACATCATTCTCTCTCTCTTGTTTTTCCTTTTCTAATTTCTTTAATGAACTTATTTTGACTAGTAATATTAGATCAACGTCAAACATATTATGTTATAAATGGGATTTATAACAGCATCCTTCCCTTATTATAATTTGGATATGTAGAGTTAAATACTTTTAACATTTTTGAAAGCTTGGTGTGAAAATGAAGTAAGTGTGTGTTGCTTTGAAGAGACTTGTACTCAGTGCTGATACAAGTCGGGTTTAGTTGAAGTAATTGGGGATGTGATGTCTACTCTTTCTTTTCTCTGAGACAAACCCAGCTTTCTCAGGGCAGATGTTTTTGAGACAGGCTGTATTCGAATAGTATGAGGATCCTTTTCACTGATATATATCTTTTTCAATTCATTCCTTAAATGCCAGATGTTTTTGAGACAGGCTGTATTCGAATAGTATGAGGATCCTTTCATGATATATAATATCTTTTTCAATTCATTCCTTAAATGCTAGATGTTTGTGAAATAAAATTCACTCACCCCATGAATTTTTCTTTATATTATATTTATCAATAATAACCTATGAATGTCACAATATTCAACAATGGCTCAAATTCCTTGAGCCACATAGGGCAAACAAAAATAATTTTATTTTGGAATTACTTGCAATAACCACTAATATTTATTATTAATGAATATTATGGGCTCCCAATATCAACCCTATAGTTATTTTACAATAAAAAAAAGAGAACTTTTAAGAGTTATTCATAATAGTTTACACCCTCTGAAAATCCTAGAGCTGCACCCTTTTGGAGGGCCCAGTACAACCCTGATATAAAATAGGATTAATTTTCCATACCAACTGCAGCCATTGATCCATTTATGAGTTCAGTTTCCAGAGAGGCCATCCCACGATAATAGGCCGCTAGGATCATTTGTTCTGCTGAGAAGCATCCATCAGCATAGGCACATCCCAGCTCCCCCACAGAGTGACCTATTAGTCCATCAGGCACAATGTTCAGCAGTCTCAAAAGTTCAACTAATGCCATCTGAAAATTAGTCAATCTATTGTAGTAGGTTAAAATATCTCTTATCACTTTTAAAGAAAAGGGTTATTCTTTTCATTGTAAGAGCCATATTGTTTTCGTCCCTTATATATGTTTATATCCACCTTTCCTATACCTTTATCCAAATATAATACAATTACCGCATAAAGCGAAAAGAGGTTTTCCTTATAGAGAATTACTAGTGGTTATTTATAGTAAATTAGAGTTAACATTGGGCTCTAATATTATTATAGCATAACTGTTAAACTAATCACAGTCAAAAGAAAAACCATGTATATATATATATATATATATATATATATATATATATTAAAGTCATAAATTAAATTCTAATAATTTACTACTAATATGAATAATTGTTTAATTTGCTCTTAAGGCTTCCTCATTGAAAAATTAAATCAATATTTTTAATAGTGCATTATTAAAATTGATAGTATTTCAAGAACACTATAGAGGTGTAAGAAATATATGAAAACTATTTACATTGTTGTTAAAACATTTAGTTGAATATATTTCTAATCTGATTACCAGTATTTAGTGTAAACTATTGAAAATTCAAAAGTAAAATGACAAAGATTTAAAATTTTAATAAAAATCAATAATTCAAATATTTTATTGCCAATAAGTTGTCAGTTTATGTTCAGTATAGTATTTTATTTCCTGGTGATCCAAACTCCTCATCTTATATTTCAATATGATCAAGTTATTATTTAAAATACTAGCCAATTTAAAAAGTACTAAAACTTAATGTTCCTGTTAGGAAAGTTTAGTGAGTGATAATTTTGATTATGTTTGTGAAAATCTATGTTTCATATTTGAAGTGAAGACCAATCAAATACAGATTTCACTAGTGTTGTGTTTAGGATCCTACTAGCAAAATAATTTACTGAATTAATAATGTATATATAAAATCTGAAATTACACTGCAGTAATATCTTCTATTATATATATATTTCATTTGTTTCTTCCAATAGTATATTTCAATAGTTTTTTTCAAACAGAAAATTTTGATTGTTTTTATAATAGTAAATTTCTATAGTCTTTCCCAAGAGTAAATGTCTATAGTTTTTTCCTCGACGATATGTTTCTATGGTTTTTTTTATAGTTGACTTATATATGGTTTTTAAACATTAGATTTCTAAGGTTTTGTTTAACAGTCTATCTTCAAATGTATCTCTTCAAATTTCTAATAGATTTTTTAATAATTTTAGGTGCTTAGAGTTTTATAAGAGCCTATTTAAGTGTCCTATTTGTAAAACAAACTTTGTTTTACAGGCTATTTTTGAGGAATAGAAGTTTATTAATGATTAGGTTGACATTATAAGATGTTATATTATGACCATGGCCCCCACACCCTGAAGCAGGCCCCAGGCCAGGATCTTTGGCGGGGCCCCTACCTACCACTAAGGTTAAGTGCAGCGTGATGCTCTACACTATACAGGATTTGGGATAAAATAAGTCAGTCTAAATGAAGACCCAAAAGTAGTATTTATGTTTATTAAACAAAAAAGTATATAGATTTACTTAGTAAAAACTTACAATACCATCAAAAATTATCTCAAAGTATATTTTATAACTTTTGTCGATGCAAATTTTTTCAATAAGTTCCGTAAAATCAACTTATTTAAATCATGTTATGCACACATTTGCTATAAGATTAAGTCACTCTTGACATGTCGTGTGCTTCTTTGTCATGTTTTTATTGAATTTGCAGGTCTCCTGAACCATATTTAAACTGAAGAAGAAGTAACAAGTACTGTACAAAACATTTTAATGGTGAGGCAGATAGTAGCAAATATACTTTGCAGTTTTTTTTTTTGTCGTAAATTGTGTTAATAAGTCCAATCAGGTTATTTTTCAGTGCCCAAAACTGTCTTGTGAATACTTTTAAGGTGAAGGATTTCATGCAGTAAGTCTTCTGACAAATTTTTCTCTTATGTATTAACAAGTTTTGTACTTTTGTGGTAAGTTTAGCATTGTCTATGTTCTGTTAATACAAAATGGGTGATAGTAACTCACATATAGTATCTGCTGTATCAAATCTCGTCTTTTAATATTTTATAATAAAAGCCAATACTGAGTAAACTATAGAAATTCTGAAATATTGTTCAGATTCTTTAGAAGTTTTCAGTTTTTGATAGTTGGGGTTGCACTCCTACTGCTTCAGCAAATATTTTTGCCTCTTGAACAACACTTTCCCACAAGTCACGTAGGTGGTGCATCTTTTGCCCTAATTCTCTTAAAAGTGTGGTCTCTAAATCAAGGGAAATGCTTCCTTTACTTTGTATGACGTTATTGTTGTCGATAAATGATAATATTTTGTGCCAAAACATTGTCATTAGCATACTTTTATAATAATGGTTATTTACAGACATGCTACTTCCTGGAGTGAGAGTTAAAACACTTTGAGGGGAGGAAATTGTAACATGTATAAGTATTATGGACACATGCCCCCCCCCCTTTTCCACCCCCCAATTTCCAGGCCCCCAGGCTGGAGCCCTATCAGCCCTCTCTTTGTGGGGGGCATGAATACAACCTAAGACAAGGGATCAGAATCATCGGTAAATTAAATAAATCTTCTATCCGTGGCATTGTGCCATGTGCTACAAATTTTCTTTATCCTTTCACTCAAAAACCATTATACCGATTGAGATGAAATTTCAAATGAGCATAGCTCATATCTTTTGTTAGCATATAACTCAATATAATTAAAAATACTTAAACCACTTAACCTAAAACATCATCTCCATCCCCACTCCCTTTAACGTCTCCAGACATGTATCCTGAAACACTGGGACAAGAGGGTCAAAATTTGCGGTAGAGGGGGTTGCCCTTTGGGTAGAGGGTCAACCTTCAGGTGGGGGGTCGCGCTTGACTTTCATACCCCTTACCCCACCTTACACCTCTTCTCATTGTCAAAGACTTATCTTCGGAACCACTGTGGCTAGAAAGGCGGGACCCTAACAAAGAAATTTATAGAAATAAAATAATACTTGAAAGAATATATTAAGACCTTAAACCAAAAACGTATAATAGAAATGATATAATTATTATGATTGCATATACATTATTCCATAGAATAATATACACTATCAGAGTGCAAAACAGACATACTTATATAATGTACATTAAAGTTTAAAGATGAATGGCTTTAAATGTTATTTCTCTAAGTAAAGTTTTAGCAACCTTTCTTAAAGATATTTCCAAATAGGTCCTTGGACTTGCAGAGTATGATGTCATACTATACGTGGTCTTGCTCTCAGTCTTCCTCGTGGACGGGCCCTAAGCTCTTGACTACACACGTCCTTTCAGCTTCTTGGACTTGCAGAGTATGATGTCATACTATACGTGGTCTTGCTCTCAGTCTTCCTCGTGGACGGGCACTAAGCTCTTGACTACACACGTCCTTTCAGCTTCTTGGACTTGCAGAGTATGATGTCATACTATACGTGGTCTTGCTCTCAGTCTTCCTCGTGGACGGGCACTAAGCTCTTGACTACACACGTCCTTTCAGCTTCTTGGACTTGCAGAGTATGATGTCATACTATACGTGGTCTTGCTCTCAGTCTTCCTCGTGGACGGGCACTAAGCTCTTGACTACACACGTCCTTTCAGCTTCTTGGACTTGCAGAGTATGATGTCATACTATACGTGGTCTTGCTCTCAGTCTTCCTTGTGGACGGGCCCTAAGCTCTTGACTACACACGTCCTTTCAGCTTCTTGGACTTGCAGAGTATGATGTCATACTATACGTGGTCTTGCTCTCAGTCTTCCTCGTGGACGGGCACTAAGCTCTTGACTACACACGTCCTTTCAGCTTCTTGGACTTGCAGAGTATGATGTCATACTATACGTGGTCTTGCTCTCAGTCTTCCTCGTGGACGGGCACTAAGCTCTTGACTACACACGTCCTTTCAGCTTCTTGGACTTGCAGAGTATGATGTCATACTATACGTGGTCTTGCTCTCAGTCTTCCTCGTGGACGGGCACTAAGCTCTTGACTACACACGTCCTTTCAGCTTCTTGGACTTGCAGAGTATGATGTCATACTATACGTGGTCTTGCTCTCAGTCTTCCTTGTGGACGGGCCCTAAGCTCTTGACTACACACGTCCTTTCAGCTTCTTGGACTTGCAGAGTATGATGTCATACTATACGTGGTCTTGCTCTCAGTCTTCCTCGTGGACGGGCACTAAGCTCTTGACTACACACGTCCTTTCAGCTTCTTGGACTTGCAGAGTATGATGTCATACTATACGTGGTCTTGCTCTCAGTCTTCCTCGTGGACGGGCACTAAGCTCTTGACTACACACGTCCTTTCAGCTTCTTGGACTTGCAGAGTATGATGTCATACTATACGTGGTCTTGCTCTCAGTCTTCCTCGTGGACGGGCACTAAGCTCTTGACTACACACGTCCTTTCAGCTTCTTGGACTTGCAGAGTATGATGTCATACTATACGTGGTCTTGCTCTCAGTCTTCCTCGTGGACGGGCACTAAGCTCTTGACTACACACGTCCTTTCAGCTTCTTGGACTTGCAGAGTATGATGTCATACTATACGTGGTCTTGCTCTCAGTCTTCCTCGTGGACGGGCACTAAGCTCTTGACTACACACGTCCTTTCAGCTTCTTGGACTTGCAGAGTATGATGTCATACTATACGTGGTCTTGCTCTCAGTCTTCCTCGTGGACGGGCACTAAGCTCTTGACTACACACGTCCTTTCAGCTTCTTGGACTTGCAGAGTATGATGTCATACTATACGTGGTCTTGCTCTCAGTCTTCCTCGTGGACGGGCACTAAGCTCTTGACTACACACGTCCTTTCAGCTTCTTGGACTTGCAGAGTATGATGTCATACTATACGTGGTCTTGCTCTCAGTCTTCCTCGTGGACGGGCACTAAGCTCTTGACTACACACGTCCTTTCAGCTTCTTGGACTTGCAGAGTATGATGTCATACTATACGTGGTCTTGCTCTCAGTCTTCCTCGTGGACGGGCACTAAGCTCTTGACTACACACGTCCTTTCAGCTTCTTGGACTTGCAGAGTATGATGTCATACTATACGTGGTCTTGCTCTCAGTCTTCCTCGTGGACGGGCACTAAGCTCTTGACTACACACGTCCTTTCAGCTTCTTGGACTTGCAGAGTATGATGTCATACTATACGTGGTCTTGCTCTCAGTCTTCCTCGTGGACGGGCCCTAAGCTCTTGACTACACACGTCCTTTCAGCTTCTTGACCATGAAGCTTCTTGGAGCAACAGGTTACAGAACAGTCTTCAACATTCAATATAAGTCTACACATGGACTCCAGTTTGTGTTGGACAAACCGACTCATCAATGTGTTGTTCAATAAATGGATCAAACTCATTTCAAGTGTTGTTTTCCAACTAACACTAAGATGACGTCACTAGCCCCGATCACAGACCATAGCAACAGAGAGTAGGTTTCCAGAACATTCAACGAGGCAGGATAGAGTTGGAAAACAAAATAAGGAAGAAAGGATTTTATGGTAGCAGAGCATAGTGAGCAGACTTTACCTTCAATTTATAATTATTCTTTAGATTTATCAGTTTTCCCTTTACAAAATACTTCCAATTTTAACAAAAACAGTTAATGTTAAATCTCCCATAAAAAGTACATCCATTTGTAAATCAAGAAATGGATACATACAAATTATTGACACACAACACCACTTGTAATAAATTAAACACCAAGTTCCAATAATATCTTTGCAGTAAATTAAATGAAATTATTGTTTTGAATATAAAATATATATTGTTTTCCTTTTTACTATTAGGTTTTCAACAGTATAGGCTACACTAAATACTTATGAAGTGATTTGTAATATATTATAGTGTTTCCTTTTACTTTTGTTACCTAAATAGTAATCCTCAAATACTATCATGATAAAAATTAACTTAAAATTCTTAAATTACAAATTACAATATTTTAGCTGTTAATACTCATCTAGAATACTATTTGTCTCAGTAGTAGATTATTAAAACTATTGATATACTACTGAACCTACTATCGGTTTTTCTTGTTACTAAAAATTGACACTTAAATAGGTTATTCTAAAGTAGTAATGAAATTCAAGAGCAATTCTGAATTAATTTTAAAATTCTATAAAAACCCAAAATTACTATTGGTTGAGTTTAGTTCCTCTTCATTGGGGTTGATATTCAATTTTTTTACTGGGCAAAGAGAAATACAGTAAAGTCTCAGAAACTCAACACTCGATCGCTCGGCATTCTGTGTAACTCAACACGTGCACGTGCACACAGTTGTTGGCGCCAGTCATCACAATCCAAGGTCATTCAACTGTAAAACCTCTCAGTTAGTTTTTGTAACTTGAGTGAAACAGTCGTGTTGTGGTGTTTTTACAAGTGCTGTGTTTGTTAATCTTACAAATCAGTAACGTGTTATTTGTATCAATACAATATTATATGTACAGTACTGTACTGCACTTCTGTATATTACTGTTACTGTACTTTAAAATACTATATTACAGTACAACTGTAGCTATAATATTCAATACTGTACTGTGATTCATCTTTGTTTAGTAAACATGACATAATAAACATGCATCTAAAACTCGACACCATCTTAGTCCACATTAGGTCGAGTTTCTGAGACTTTACTGTACAAGAAAATAATTATAAAATATTAATTTGTGAGTTGCATTGAATGGTTATGATAGTTAGAATTTAAAAAGTCCATATCATTATTTATTTTCTATCAACAACTATAAATATAATGTGAATCTCTACAAATAAGCTTGTAGTTGTGTGACTGTAATGTATTGTGATAAAGAAAGTCCAGCCAAAGCTACCTGAATAGAAGCGATTCCAACAAAGGAATGCAATATATTGTTAAATATTGTGCTATCGTCAGTGGTGAGGATGTGAAGCAGGTCTATCCCAAAGGGTACAAGTATGTTGTGACATTTCTCCAGTGTGGCTGCCAGTACCGGCAGTTTCATAAGATGCTGGCCCATGCCAACCCATTGGCTGCCCATGCCAGAGAACACAAACCACAGGGGACGAAATGAACCATTGAAATGCTAGAAAAACAAAAGTGAGTGTTTAGTGATCGATGATTTAGAAAATTTATATTTACAACCAGGCAATTAGATTTTATTCTATTTTAAACACAATGTAAAATAATTAATGACTATGAATTAAAACAAATTTTAGATATACATAATATATATATTTACTTTGATTTAAAAAAATATTTTTGGTCTTAAATATGCGTATTGTGGCCATCTTGGTATTGGAAATCCCCTTAAAGGTCAGGGTGTTGCTTACTTGCCATTATTGGGAACGACACTATTATTTTTCTGTTTGTTTTTTAACACCATGTCTTACTACCTGTTCTGGTTATATGTCTATGTTATAATTTCAATAATGGGTTAAGGATTAGGAAGATTTAATGAGAGGAAGTGCACCCACATTTGCGTGAAGAGAGAGAGAGTGGAAAACCATTTAGGAAGTACCACTCTCAGTGCACTTGACCTAGATTTAATCCCTTTCTCCCTCTTTTGGAAGTTTAGTATTTGGCGGCTTGATGTTGGTTATTCATATATGTATCGTTCTCAGTTCGCAACCAATTATTTGGTTTTTAGTATGTTTATAATTTTCACTATAACTGAAATTGTTAAATGGGTTTTATGTACAAAATAGTCCTACTAGCGCACATATACACTGGTTTTAAGTACATAAAACTAGTGTATATGTGCGTTAGTAGCTAAGCATGGTGACCCATTGGTGTACTTTGAGGTCTAACTATACATATATTTTGATAAACAACAAAAAATTATTATCTTAATGCAACAACAATAATATAAGCATTTAAATACTCATATTGATGTATTTCTAATAGAGGAACTCCTAATTATATGAAGTTTTAAGAGAACAATTTGAAAATGGCCTGAAAGTAGTATCAATCCTTATAATATTAAAGCTATGTATTATCTGTTTGTCTGGCCAAAGTTTTCTCACACTTCTTGATAAGGTGCAAAGCTTAAACTTCACCCATTTAATACTTTTGGATTGTAGTTGCCCCTAAGTTTCTAATAATGTTTTATTCTGATGGCCCAAGGGTGAAGGAAGGTCACCACATTGCCGTCACTTGGATAGAGTATACTATGACCCCATATGCTTCCAAACAGATTCCACCTTACTACGGCAGTCCTGTCCTAGTGTCACATTACTGAACTACTCCGAGTACTGGACCGCTGATACCGGCACCTTTGTCTTGCTAATGTAACAATCTTTAGGAAATATGAATCTAAATAAGAGTAGATAGAACCAATTATGAACTATTACAACTAAACTAATTTATATAAATCCATTCTAATGATATAACCATAAAAAGTAAATGGTTTATGATGTACTCAGTACCTATTCTTTAAGATTTGATTACTGTAAAAAAACACTGGTCAATGTAGATCTATAGACTTAATTAAATTTATTGTTTATGGAATGAGAATAATACAAACTCAATTAAGACTTTTCAGATACATCAGGCTATATGCTCTTCTGGACCCTCCACCCCAATGTAATTCCCCTCAAGGGTATGCACCACCCTGGCTTCACCCCCTACCCTGGACACCCCAGCACACCCAGCACTGGTAGCACCAAAGACTGCTCACCGGGCAATACTCCAGAAACAAGTAGACCTTGGACAGATCATCTGAATACAATTGCAACCAAACACAGATTATGTCCAACTCCAGGAGACGCGGAGCGATAGGACGGATGAAGAAAGTTATCCAACCCTATGGTCCATGACCTGACACCACCAAACCATCACGGAACAATAAGACGTACGAAGAGAGTTATCCAACCCTATGGTCCAAGACCTGACATCACCAAACCATCACGGAACAATAAGACGTACGAAGAAAGTTATCCAACCCTATGGTCCATGACCTGACACCACCAAACCATCACGGAACAATAAGACGTACGAAGAAAGTTATCCAACCCTATGGTCCATGACCTGACACCACCAAACCATCACGGAACAATAAGACGTATGAAGAAAGTTATCCAACCCTATGGTCCATGACCTGACACCACCAAACCATCACGGAACAATAAGACGTACGAAGAAAGTTATCCAACCCTATGGTCGATGACCTGACACCACCATACCATCACGGAACAATAAGACGTACGAAGAAAGTTATCCAACCCTATGGTCCATGACCTGACACCACCAAACCATCACGGAACAATAAGACGTACGAAGAAAGTTATCCAACCCTATGGTCCATGACCTGACACCACCAAACCATCACGGAACAATAAGACGTACGAAGAAAGTTATCCAACTCTATGGTCCATGACCTGACACCACCAAACCATCACGGAACAATAAGACGTACGAAGAAAGTTATCCAACCCTATGGTCCATGACCTGACACCACCAAACCATCACGGAACAATAAGACGTACGAAGAAAGTTATCCAACCCTATGGTCCATGACCTGACACCACCAAACCATCACGGAACAATAAGACGTACGAAGAAAGTTATCCAACCCTATGGTCCATGACCTGACACCACCAAACCATCACGGAACAATAAGACGTACGAAGAAAGTTATCCAACCCTATGGTCCATGACCTCACACCACCAAACCATCACGGAACAATAAGACGTACGAAGAAAGTTATCCAACCCTATGGTCCATGACCTGACACCACCAAACCATCACGGAACAATAAGACGTACGAAGAAAGTTATCCAACCCTATGGTCCATGACCTCACACCACCAAACCATCACGGAACAATAAGACGTACGAAGAAAGTTATCCAACCCTATGGTCCATGACCTCACACCACCATACCATCGTGGAACGATAGAACGGGCAAATAAAATATCCAACCCTATGGTCGATGACCTGACACCACCAAATCATCGTCCCTATGGTCGATGACCTGACACCACCAAATCATCGTATTTCCCGAATTCTCTGCCCCCCCCCCCCCCCCACGCCCCCGATTCCAAAATCAGCTTACACTGCCCTCAACCTGATTGTTAACGTCCTCAATCACTCCGAGCAACTCCTTCCAAGATAAACTTAATCTCAACTCATTTCAGCCCCATTAGAGCACCCTACGATCCAAGCGATTCATGACCAGCTCAGTCTCGAGTCACTCTTCACAAACCCCTCAAACTCAACCTTTAGCAATTCTTTCCTTCCTCCTGATCCCTGTCCATCCCATTGCAAGAAATGAAGTGAGACTTCATGTATATTCTACGACAGGTCAAGTGAGCCACAGATTAGAGAGAGCTACATCACACAGACGGTGCAATAACTCACTAAAACTAACCAGCTCATTTTCCAACAACAGCTGGATACCGGGTCAGATTCCTCCACCTAACTACTATTCTCAAAGAGAAGTACAATAGAGAATAGAGAACAGCTCCACATATTTTGCTAAATGAAGTCATCCCTCTGACATAATTCCTATATGTAACCACCTACGTTAACATCAGAGGTAATGCGTATAATTGTCCCTTAAGTATATAT
Source organism: Timema cristinae (assembly GCA_039000515.1). Taxonomy (NCBI): domain Eukaryota; kingdom Metazoa; phylum Arthropoda; class Insecta; order Phasmatodea; family Timematidae; genus Timema; species Timema cristinae. Next base: position 8,097,711 of record JBCFYV010000100.1, read on the forward strand.
TACTTGTAGACTACAATGTTTACCTAGGATAGATTGAACGAATGGCGGCCCTAAACGATTACTACTATTATGTTTATTAAATAGAATTGAACAAGTACATCGGCCGTCATCGTGACATTGGGTTGTGATTCGGCTGTCACCCGATGGCCTGGAAGTCTGTATTACAATCCTACACTATGTTCTAAATGTTAGTCTAAGTCCACCAATACTTTAATTAGGTGTCTCACATCAACACTTTGCATACACGCACGTGGCAACTACCTTCGGATGATTCTCTTTGACAGTAACACACTCTCAGACAACTGTCCACAGCCAAGTGTCTTCTCTAGGACATGTAAACTAGATTACACCAACTTGGAAGATTCCTCCAACTTAGAAGATTCCTTCAGCTTGGAGGATTCCTCCGATTACAGCATAGAGCACCAATCAAAAGACATCTGGGCAACATCCCAGACACACGTGATAAGTAACACAGAAGTTCACACGGATATATCGCTGCCATCAACTATTCTAGCATCTAATGTGTGGATGTGCTAAATTGAGAGGATACAGCTACTGTTTCATACACATGACGTCACTGGCACTCAACCAGGGGACACACAATCCTTACATATAAATCAAGCTAAGAATAATGCCACTGAGTTTAGAGCATCTCATATATTTTATTCTCTAACCATATTCTTTCAATCCATCAATAATAAAAGGCAAACATAGCTTAAAACACTTATTATCAACCACAATCCTTTAATAATACTGTATAAGCCAGTCAGAGTAATACTGAACCTATTTATATGATTCACCTATTAATACCTTTAAACATAAAAGATAAACCAACTAATTTATATAAATATAAATAAAATATTGGTTAAAAAATTATAGACAGTGACACATGGGCTTGTAATGCACATGTTGGAAAATTAGCGTTCCTTTAGTATTAGAGGATAAAAATAATTTAGTGAAAAAATTCTTGAAATTAAAGATGATTTTGTAGTAATAATGATATAGATAGTTTTCTCATAATATTAAATATCAACACTTCTATGACTTCTAAATAAAAGAATACAAACTTTGATTTACTTTTTATGTATCAGAATTTGATTTTTTTTAAGACAGGAAATAGTGGGAATTATGTTAAAACAAAACGTTTTTGGTAATTAAATCAGGTACACAAATAGGACTATGAATATATCAATGTGGTACATTTATTTTTATAAAATTCAAGAATAGCTATGTGCAGACGTGTTTTATTCATTTTGGCAAATCGTTTACTTGAAATCTGGTTTATTATAGAAATTAACGTTATATTACCTTCCATTCAGTATAAGTTGTGTCACCAGTAGGAAGTAAAATGTATCCTCGGTAGTTGTGGTTTATAATGTTAGATGAATGGATGTCATGAAGAAGTCTAATAAACTCAATATCCACAGGCATGGACTTCAGCTGAAATAAACATGAAACAAAAGCTAAATTTTAGAGTAAATATTAGAGTAACATGAAAAATACAACTCGTGAATAGAAATTAATATATTAGAATTGAGATGGTCTACAGAAAAAGGGTATATAGCGCTATTTGCCCGTTTTCCGAAGATTTTTTTTAACTTCCATATTTTAAAGAATATGTTCTGAGAGTTTGAAATGGAAATCTCAGAAAATATGATTGGTAAACATGTCTTTATTTTCAGTCAGCACTGCTGTGTTTTGGTGGGTTCATCTTAACCTCAGTGTTGTTGATTGTGAATTTATAATACCATAGATTATAGTATTAGGAGTAAAAATAGAGTAACAAATAAATGAGAGAGGCAAGAGGAAATATATCTAGCAGAAAATTAAGAGAATATAAATTTAAGAAGTTTCAGGATGAAGAGTATATCACAACAGGAGGTAAACATGTTAACAGCAAGAAGTTTAGTTACTACTCATGTAGTTGTTTGAAGTCATGTTGGAAGCAGCTTTCTTTAGAAAAATTAACTTTTTGAAACATTCTACAATGGAAAAGACAAATCCCTTCAACATTTTTCTTTGGCGAAGTGTATGGAAATAGTTGAAACATCTTGTACAAAGGAGACAAACACAAAAGGAAGTGCCTGAACACTTGCCATAATCAATGAGTTTGAATTGAACAAAAAAGGAGGTATGTCAGCATTTACTAATGAAACTTTTTGAGTGTCTATGAAGCGATTATGTGTAACTCAAAGAAAAATATTGTAAAACGCGGACTTTGGGGTAGCAGGAAGATCTCATACAAACAGACCCACAAATAGAAAGAAAAAAGTTTTTGAGCTGATGGAATAACATTTAAATAACATTCCTAATAACAACCCTAATTATTGCTCTCGCAAGTATACCTTGAAATACTTTAAAAATACCGATATGTGAATTCTACTTCTACTCCCAGTTGATTAAAATGATATTAAAGTTTTAAGCTGGTAAATTAAGGTCTGGAAATTAGGGGAGCAAATAATTTCCAAATATAACAGAAAAAAAATACATCTCATTGTTATGTAAAATTAAAATATTAGCAAGTAAATAGTGAAGGCCACATTTAGTAATGAGGGAAATAAATTTCAAATTATAGAATAGGTGCCAAGATACTGTGATCTCAAAATCTACCTAAATAATGAAAATTACCTAAAATTTCTAAATCAAAATTTGGGAAATGAAAAGGATGGCTATACATACATTTTACCAAAAACATAAAATCATATTTACTGAAGGTTGATCTGGTGGTCTAGGGTAAGGTGTCTGACTTCTGTGATGGGGGTAGAGGGTTCAATCCTGGGTCCCAGCAAAGATTTATCTGATTACCAAACCCTTCCTTCACCTCTGACAAGATATCTTGTGAATGTGAGGAATGCAGGCCTCCACCGTGTTCGGATCCACGTTAAACTGTAGGTCCTCCATTTCATCTCACAATCACCCTAACATTACACATTAGAGTAAGTGTGTATAACCCGAACGGGTAGTAAGACATGGTGCTGATGATAATAATAATAGTAATTCTTTATTGAGCTTAATATAAAAGTTAAATTAGGAATGAATGTGAAAGGACCACCCCCAGATAACCGTTTAATTTGGAAATATTGAAATCTCAAAATAAGGGTCAGGGAATTAGGAGTGCTCAAAATTTCTTAAACCAATATAAAAAATAACTTTTTGGTGTGGTAGAAAATTTAAATTTAGTAAAGGAATAATAAAATAAACTAAAAAAACTAAGACAATAATAACATATTTTTATAATATGTTCTATTAGCTAAAAAAAAGGTAAAAATTAGCGTAGCCTTAAATCAATATGGCAAATAATTAAATAATACCAAGTGCCATATTTTGGAAAATAATGATACTTTTTGGAAACAAATTATGCACATTTTTAAATATGTTTTTGCAGCTTAGTCAATTAATTCATTATTTAAGTTCTTTGTTGAACTGTGATAAATTTTTTCCATTTTCTTATGTAACAATTTAGGAATGCATTATGTTTGCTGGTTTGTTAATGCTTTGTTCTAAATCCTCCTCACCATCATCTTCATCGACCGTTTCCAGTCGCCTGCGTGTAGTATAGGAGTGCTCATCATCTCTGTCTATTCTAGTACACTTCCTCCTCTAGGACATGGTAGCAATCCACGCCTTTTCCTTCCAGGTCTTACTTCTCTTTACTGATCCATTTTTTCCTTGGTTGACGTACAGATCTCTTTTCTTCCAGTCATTATCTTGCTACTCTCCTTGGATCCATCCTCTTTACATGTCCAACACATTTAAACCTTGTCGAAGCAATGGTTTCACAGATTGGTTGTTTAGTATTGATCTCTTAAAGGACCTTTTCATTTCGGATCCTATCTCTTAGTGTTTGTTGAACCATCGTCCTTATAACTTCATTTCTGCCACATGCAGTCTGTCATCATCTCTTCTCTTTGAGGTGCAAATTTCAAGGCTGTAGGTTGCTTTAGGTAAGAAATACACCAGGTAAAATGTTCGCTTGGATCTTAATGGAATTTGTTTTTGTACTCCATTATTTGTTGCATACCAGTTTGAATGACCATCTCCTATCTGAACACATCTTTGGGAGTATTTGTACATTTTAAATTTTCTGATAAGAATCACTGGTACATTTCTTCTCGTTAGACATTCACACAGCTTGTCTCTCATCACGATATAATATGCCTTCTCTAGTCTAAGAAAACAAGAACGATGTATTTTCCTTTTCCCAAGTGTGTTTCTCCATTATCATTATGTTGTGCCTCACTGTTCAGTTGGCCCTTGTATCTTTCCTCCGCACTTGTACCAGCCACTCCAACCACCCTCCCTACTGACTGGACCGCCCACAGTCCATGTTCTCTGAGCCGTCCGTGACGCTTTCACCACTGTAGTCAGCGCCAAAGAGAAATCCTCTTCCTATTGGCTCTCTTGGTGGCCACTATCACTCACGTTTTCCCGAACCAATGGGAAGCTCCCTTTTCTTTTATTGGACAAGGTCAGGCAGCAGCGGAGGGTATACAACACAGTGATTTCTAGAGCCGAGTCAGTGGTAAACACCCTGGCGAACCACCATTACGAAAGAGAAGAATAAAGTGTCATTTTTTTAAAGAACAATTTTGTTGGGACTCCTTTCACCGTTCCTACCTCCCACCGCGACTCACGTTGCCGGGAGTACTTCCTACCTCCCACCACGACTCATGTTGCCGGGACTACTTCCTACCGCCCACCACGACACCTGTGTTGCTGAGACTCCCTCCTTATACCCCTCGACTCTCACAATCGGCTGGTCCTGGTCATCGGCAGTTCCACGAGATGGTAAACACTCGCCGCTCCGGCAAAGCCCACCAAAGCAAGACCCTGAAGAGCACACCCCCGGTCAAACAATACTCCACCTGAGGGCCCCTCTCTTATCACCCCGACGGTCACACCCAAACCCCTAGACGCCTCCACTCCACCCAAACACCTTCAAAATTCCCTACCCCTGAGGTACGGTAGCTATTTCCTCTCCTCATCTTCCCCTGTCACCAACCACCCGACCTCCACCTACTCCAATTTCCCCTTTAAGCCCTGAGGGCTATTATTTGCAGGTCCTAGCCACCCCACAACCAGTATACGTTTTCTCCCCCATCTCCCTTCCTTACCCCCACCCACTAGACCCACGGGATCGGTGCCTAGCCATTAACGTCACCAGGAGACTGCACTTCGAATGATGCAACCCGCTACCGACCCGAAGACGCAGTTGGGGGATGACAATTATAACAACAAAAATGATGGCCATTGTTGCTCTCTTCCTTCTAAGCCCATATAGCTCTTTTTCAAACTGTGGTTCAATGACGGTTATTAGGCTTTGTGCCATCACTTTTTCCTTCAACTTATATGAGCCACTAGTGTGATTCCTCTCTATTTGCTACATTTTCCTCTGCTTCCTTTTTTTTTGAAGAGGAGGACTATGGTACCCTTTGTCCAATCAGTCGGGATTTTTCCTTCTTTCCAAATGGGGTTCATCACTTTGAATAGTCAGTGGTGACCATGAATTCCTGCAGCTTTAATCATGTATATGCTTAATTCATATAGGCTTAATTCATATATGCTGTTAAGAGTATTCTTAACTTCTAAACACGTAAGTACCCTCTTTTTACTCTTGTTATCTATCTCTGACTTTTCCTGTTTCTTCTTCTTTAGGTCTTTCCTAATGTACAAGTGGAAAAGGTGTCTTCTCATTTCTTCTCTTTGTTTTCCTCCCTCCTATAATTGTTCCATCTTCTTTCTCCAGAGCTTTTATTGGTGAGTACGAATTTATTTATTTTTCATGATGCTATACAGGTGTTTCTTATTTCCTTTATCGACGTCTTCCAATTTCTCAGTAATTTCCATCCAGCACTTCACTTTATCTGATTCAATAATTATTTTTGCTCTAAGTCTCATGTCCTTATACTTTTTTCTAATTCTTTAAGTCTGTCTTCGTCTTTTCCTATGCCTTTCTTATTCTCTTGTGTCTCTTTCTTTTCTTACCATATTTCGTTCTTTCGTGACCTCCTGAATCGCTTCATTCCACCAAGTATTCTCTTTTTCTTTTATTCTGGTGCTTGTTTTTCTTGCAAATTAATTGCCATGTCCAAAATAGTTTTCTTAAACCTGATCCACTCTTCTTATCTCATCATTGGGTAAATATTCACAGATTTTTCTCTGATACTCCTCCATTTTCTCTGATTTTTCCAATTCCAAACTTTTATTTTCAGTTTACGTCTTGCTTTCACCTTTTCCACTGGTATTTTTCTAATGGTAGCTGTGAATGCTGTCAAACATTCTCCTATAAAGACTTTCACATTTGCAATAAAGGTTCCATCTTCTCTGTCAGAGAAAACATAATCGATCAAAGATTTCTGTTCTCCATTTTAGATGTAACTTATGATTTTATGGCTGAGTTGTGTCTTCAAATAGGGGTTTTGATACAGATATTATTCCTCAGGCAGAAGTCCAGGAGATATTCACTCCCGGCTCCTGTTTACAAAGCCAATGAGCCCAAATTCACTGTTTTATATCCATTCTATCAATACCTACTTGTGCATTAAGATCTCCCATCACAATTATATTGTTCACTTCTAAATATTCTGCCAATTCATAAAAGAAAGCACCATTCTTTTCTTGGATGCATCCAGAGTGATGTGCATGTATGTGAATTATATTCAACGTCTTTTTGTTATTTCCGTCCCAGCTTAGTTAATCTCTCACTGGCATACTTTATATCCGACACTGCATCAACGTTCTTAATTATGATGAACGCTACTCCAGTTCTTACTTACTTTTGGTTCCCATGCCAGTAGAGCTTGTATCCTTTTCACAGAGATTTTACACCCTTCCCCTTCCAGTTAGTTTTGCTCAACCATAGGCTCTCTATATTACTTCTTTCCATAAGATCAACGAGTTCTTACACTTAGCAATCAGGGTTATAATGTTTTAGAGTCCCAATTCTTGTCATATTCTTTTTCAAGTTTTCTATTTCTTTGCACAGTCCTGCTGGTTATCTTCAGAATGCTGACCGTCATTCATAGCAGGGCTGCTGACCATTATTCATAGCAGAATTATGTAAAGATGGGGTAATATTTGTGATTGCATTATGGTTTCTGAGGCTCTTTTTGTTATTGAAAGCAGAAATTAATACTCTCATACTGGCTTGCTGGGCCTAGTGCCAGAGAGTATTTTTCTGTTGGTGTTTGTGTTGGTGCTATGCACATATTTCACAAACAAAGCCCCGTTACATGACCCTCGCTCACACATCTCTCATCCACGTCCGCACGTCACCATTTATGCACTCACTGCCTCTTTCTCTTCTTAACAACAACCAGTCTCGCCAACTTCACGCAATAAGTTTCAGTGAGTTTCTAACACTTGGTTCAACCAATGACCAACACCATTGCCCAGGTGGTAGCTCTTGGAGCTAACAAGTCAGAGTTGGATGTCTGGTGTAGACCAATCAGCACAACTTACTTTGAATCAAGACATGGTCAATCACTCCCAAACACCCCATACCCCACACTTGTTCCAAATATTTTTAATATTTCATTATTAGTTCGTGCTCATCATAGCTTGGGTATCTACAAGTAGGAATTAAAAGAAATTAGCAGCTAAATGTTAAACAACTTAATTTAATATAACTTTGATGTGGCTTATCTATTGTAAGAATGTATCAAACTAATTTATGGATTCACCGTGTGAATAGCGGGCACACCAGCTAAACTATAAATTACATAAAAGGCAAGCATATCCTTTCTTCTGAGAAAATTGTTTGAACACTTCTAAACGATCTAGAAAAAAAATATATATCTATATATATTTTAGCAGAGAGAAGGATTACAAAATACATAAATAAAATTCTAAAAATGGGCAATTTCAACATGGGTTTCCAGTAATTGGAGGGTCTGTAAATATAGAAATCCTTTTATTTGAGTTAGAAAATTTAAATTTGACATGCAGGTAGAAATACCATTCCAGATAAGCAAAAAAGTTTAAGAATAAAATATCAATGTAAAATGGAGAAATGGGGCAAGGGGTCTCAAAATGTCCAAAATTAATAGCCAAAACTACTTCTCAATGTGCTAATTTGACAGGAATGTAAAGGGGCTACTCAAAAATATATAAATATCTTATAATTTGAATTTTGCTAATGGGACTATGGAAAATAGAGAGAGGGCATTATAAGACATAGCAATTTGAGGTGAGATAAAAAATTAAAACTCGCCAGGAATATTTGATAAATACTATACATTACCAAGTGGGGGTCGGTAAAATGGGGGCTTTCAAAATTTCCAAAACTTGTATCAAAAACTAGTTCTCACTGTGGTACAAGATTTTAATATGCTGGGTAGGCATGAAAGTAGTCACAAACACTCTAAAAAACTATTTCAAAATTATGAATCTATAAAAAATTTCAAAACTAATAGAATAAAACACTTTCCAAATGGTACAAAATTTAAATTTTATATGCATGTAGAGAAACAACAGCTAAATGACCAGAAGAATATCACCATTCCAAATTTCCAAAAAAGGGTCAATAAATTTAGGGGAGTGTGGAGGGATAGTGGAATAGTGGGAGGATAGATATTTTCAAAATAAATTCATATAAAAATTGGTTTGCTAAAAATAAAGATTTAGCAGGAAGGATGATAACCAGAAAGAAATAACTAGAAAGGAAGTAAGATTTAAGATTTTACAATAATTAAAATTTCTAAAATCTGTGGGGGACTAAAAACTAGAAAACTAATACAAAAAAACACATCTTGGTATGTTTCAAAACTTAAATATTTGCAAGCAGGTTATCAGAAAATATCAAAAATATTAAATTTGAAAATTTGTAAGAAATATAAGAATAGAAGTTTCTGAAAGCATTAGAAAAGACAACTTCTTTATGAGGTATAAAACAACATTTTGGCAAGTAATTACAGGGCGAAAACAGTCTTACTCCTCACAACTACACAATTACTTAAATTATTTACTCTTATTTAAGTTTTTGTTGCTATTCCAGCTTTTATCTTTAAAGTGATTTTTTCTACTAAAATGTTTTAGTCTCAAATCAGATCGCAGAGAATATGCAGTGATGATTGAAGGAATTATTTAAGAAACTCAAATCAATTTCTTTGTTTGTGTAGTTATAAGTCTCGTGATATTAAATAAAATCCGATTAAGCTAGTCCCAGGAACATGTTTAAATCTTGGGGAAACTCATGCTGGACATTTATGTAAGCCCATCGTTGTCACGATATCATTCTTAAGTCAACTCTTTATTCTATCAATAATTTCTTCTTTACTGAAAATGGCGCAAATAAAAAGATACTGTAAACCACACTTAATTTTATTTTATTTTAATAGCCAATAAACATGCTAGGACTTTTCAAACTAAAGTATTGGTCGTGTCAAAGTAAAGCTAGCAATTATCTAACCACACTCAGCATCAAACTTGACAAATTATTTATTGTAAAATACTAAAACAAAGAATTTTAGGCATAAATATATTCAAAAAGCTCAGCTGTACCTTAACATATTATATACATGGTTCCATAAATAGCTCTCCACATTAAAGCACCAGTCACACACAGTGCATTCTCCTTAACTGCGTGCCCTTATTAGATTGTCTATTAAATAAATTACAAATTCTTGCGTTTTATTATTAATTACCGCAAATCCTAAAATAACGAATTTAGAAGGACATTTATTGCGGTAAATAATTTATGGATACTTTGTATTACATATCTGACTTTTGGTTGGTTGTGGACTGTTGAATATAATAATGATATTAAGATGTAATGAAATATATTTTCCCTTTTGTTATGTTACCAATAAAAAAAATCCCACCCTTTATTTATTTCAAGTTAAAGAACCATTTTATAACATAAAACTTAATGAATCTATATGTGCTAAAGTTATTTTCTGATTTAAGAAACCTGGATGGTAATTTTATTTTTGTTGTTGTTGACAAGACTGTGTCCCATCTTAAAATCCTAGTTTGGTTACTGAGTTTGCACCCTTATTCTGAGTATTTCATGCACAGCAAGTTATTCCCAGATAACTGTTCTAGTGTGGTTGTTTACTTTCTCTGGTTTCTAAAAGCTGATTAAATATGTTGTGGTCTCTTTGCCTTCTGTCTGACTATAAGCAATGAAAAGTGTTCTTTCTACTTCACTTGGCCTGTAACCCCGCTGTGGGTAAGGTCTGCGGCGTGCTAACATCCACACTTTAAACTTTAAGGCTGCTGCATGTTAAAAACCTTTCATCATGACTGTGATAAAGATTGTATAATCGAGTGTTATTCCCTCGAGTGTTATAAATCAAACATAGTTTATAGAATTGTGTTTCAATTATAAAATAGACCTGATGTTCAATTGTGTAAGACTATGGTTACATATGATTATTAATAGCAACGTGCAGGCACGAAAAGAGAGGCAGAGAAATGAAACACAACAGATGATTTCCCATGCGCAGACATGAAACGTCAACACATAAGATCCCGCCCAGCTTTAAGGCGAATACCAACACCAACGAAGAAAATTTACTCTTCAAGGTTCTATATTCAAACAAACAGTTTTCACTTTAAATATGTCTTACATTTAATATTTTAAAATAAATGTTTGAATTAACTGATACTTTCTAATACATGTGAATCAAGTCTTACAAGGTGAGTGACAAAGCCTACTAACACACTACTTACCTTATCAATCACTTTCGTAATTCCTTCCTCAGTTCGGCCCGACACGCAGACAATCCTGGGAACACCATCCTTAGGGTTGTTGTCTTGAGGTTTGTCCTTGGTGTAAGAGCGCAGGAGTGTATGAGCGTATGATCCAGTAGAACCTATTGAATTTAAAGCCACCAAACCACCACCCACTTAGCCTTCTCTGTCATCACCTGTAAAGGTAGCATAAATAATCCTATATAAAACACTACCAACACATAGTGCATACAGCTGGTGAGTAAAGGTTATATCTTTTTCCCACATTTAATTTAAGAAATAACACTAAACATATATTGGTTTTGACCAGTGGCGTACTTTATTTGTAATCTACAGGTGTCTGAGAAGTCTCCATACCCCTAGCGCTGATGAATATGTTGTTATGTGTAAAGAAAGTTTGTTGGCAATAATATTTATTTGGTTCTTCGCTTAGGTTGGCAATACTGCTTTCAAAGTGATACATGTACACTCACTCCCTCATACCATGGCTGAAGTAAGTGACAACAGTTACAGTGTTGAGGAGCAGTTAGTGACAAGTGTGTGTGTTCACAAACGACAACATGCGGGACTAACAATAATTCAAATAGGTTATGCATTTCAGGGACAATTTAATAAGACCTCACCTCAAAAAGCAACAATGATTAAATGTGAAAAACGTGTATTTGTTTCAGGCAATGTTAAAGACAGGCTGCGGAGTGGAGGATTGAAGATGCAATTGGAAACCTGTGCCGCTATCACTGATTTGAATGAACGATCTCAAGTGAAATCAATTCATTAGCGAGCAGCTGAACTTTGTTTACTGCAGTCAACAATGCATGGTCGTTTGAAAAAAGTTTTAAAATTTAGGCTGTTTCGCCTGATGTTCGTTAATGAATTGTCGGATGAGAACATGGAACTATGCGATGCCGCCTGCCGCACATTGCTAGCACCACTTCAAAGTGCAGTGTCCCACGCCAGGGTGATGTTTATCGATAAACGTGCAATTTATCTTAGTTTATGCCCCAGAAATGTTTTACTTCTGGGCTAGAGAGAATCTCAGTTCATGCAAGAGTTAAGAAAGAGTGATTAAAATCTTTAGTTGTTCATGTGCTATGAGTACGGGGACTTCTAAGACACCCTGTATAAGACACTTAACACAATGCAATTAGTTTATGAAACTTTAGTTATAGACAAAGACAATGTACACTATTTCAAAAAAATAAAGAACTATATAATTAAAATAATATTTAATCAATACTCCTCATGTAAATTTAACACTTGGTTATTATGTTTATTTTTCCATATTAGAGTACACTATTAAGCATAATGTAACTATTTAGTGACACTCATTTTAGCAGCACAATTTTGGAATATAGATAACCATCGTTCTTATCAAAATATCCTGTATGCTCTACCAATGGTAATCGAACCCGGGACTTTTGGCTTAATAGGGCAATGTTCTAGCCACTGAGCTATCCAGGAATCATTGATTTAAATAATATTACATTCAATGCAGCTATAGCCGTAATTATTAAAAGTAATAGCTTTGCTATTTAATCCATCATGATATAGGCATTTGTACGATTTCCATTGTATAATTGACAGTAAAAAGCCCTCCCGACTCAAAGATGTTTGTGTTATCTGATAGCTCGTGATCTTAATTAATTACACATATGTAGATCACGATTTCCACACATACATTACAAACTCTGTCCTAAAATATGAGTGAAGAATGACCATGAGCACGGGACGATTCCTGGATAACTCAGTGAATAGAGCATTTTCAAAATAAACCATAGGTCTTGAGCTCGATTTTAGTATCCAGGTGTAATTTCTTTTAATTTTAAATAGTAAAAATTCGTTTTTAAACGAATCTGTAGATTGTAATCATTCATGTACTACATGAAACGTTATTGTTTTGGTAGAAATCTATTTGTAAAGCAGTCTAAGGATGTATTTCATTTTTAGTTGAATTAAAAGTCTATACATCATATATTCCATTCCTTAATTTTAATAAGTAGGCCCTATCTATTATTACTTCCAATGTACAGCAAATTAACCAGTTCCAACATGTACTGCTCTTCCCAAGAAAACAAATTGAAATTACTCATAAACATAATCAAAAAAATATCAATTTTTATTTGGTGTTTACATAATATTCACAACTTATATCCCTACATTAAGTATTGTAAAAAGATTAGTGTTCGACATTGCACTCCTCGTTGTCTACCTTAACTGCGCTACCTGTTCTATCTCCCTCCTTGTTTAGCAGTATGTATCGCTTAGCTTGTAGCATTTAGGAGTAAACGCTACAGTTCTATTCACCATTTGACGAACTGTGTTGTGGATCTAGATCACAAGCCACGGAAAATCTCTTCAAATCAGGCACTCGGTCGATATTTTGTGTATGTGCAACGAGGGCATATCAGCGTGGCAGAGGATAAACGTAGACTAAAATAATTTAGCGGGCCTCTGGTTCTACCAGAGCTAGGTTCGTCATCACGTGACTAGTTATTTCCTCTTCTCTCTCTCGCACATCTGTCCTACCTTGTTCTCATTAGTCCCTGACACCCTGTATGAGAATGTATTACCTTTTATGGGCATGTTTTAGGTTAGAGAGAAAATTCCTGACGCTATATATTGGCAGGTTTTAATTGATAAAGACACACTTGGTTATAAACAACTATGAGGGCCTCTCTACAGGTAGTTATCATTGACATGTACTTCACTAGTAGTGCTTATTAGGGATGTGCTGTTAAAGTTGTTATCTGATGTTGTATTAGCGTGTAGTGTTTTAAGTTAAGAAGGGATTGTGCCATTGACATGTAATTATAATTGTTAGCTATTAGCACTTATCGCTTTCTGTTCAAGGGTGCGTTGTCCCATGTTTTATATAGTGTTGTGCTACACTGTACATGGTTTGACTTTGCCACGGCTTGCGCTTACCGACATGGTTTGGAACTGTCTTGCCATGGCTTTGCGCTTACCGCTGTACAGTGGTTTGGAACTGTCTTGCCATGGCTTTGGCTACGCGTACAGTGGTTGAACTTCTTGCCACGGTTGCACTAAGTTCAGTATATCTTTGATATTTGTGTTTAATGATTACCATCCTTTTCTCTAAAGAGCTATATGTTATACCTTTGATCTTAATTTTAATAATCTGTATGTTAGTTATCTGTGTGAATAAAAATTATTGTTACCTCTAAGATTGTCTTCTACTTTTGAGTACAGGCTGAGGGATTAAAAGGGACAGAGGGAGTAAAAGGCACACGTCTGGAAGGGTCTGGGTCATTATTCTATATCAGTACTATATAAATTGAGAAGTCTAGACTCTCGATTGTGACATGGTCAGCGATAGCCAGAGAGCTCCAGTCCGAGTTGTGGCTAGCTAAGTGGGTGAACCGGGTCATCTGGACTAGTTGCCAGCAAGTGGGTTGATGAGTCTAGCGTTCGTGTATCGCAGGTCATAGCAGTGTGTCATGTGTGGGGACCAGTAGGGATTTAAGTGGACCATATACGAATGATGTGGACATTTATCGTTATTGTGGATTGTGTTTTAATCTACATTTTAGTGACATTTAAATATTTGAATAATCATGTGTTTTATAAATGATAATTTGTTTATCTAATTTACTTATATTTTCATGTGTTCTATTAGTTTATTAATTTATAGAATTAATTATGATTAGTAATTAGTATTTAACTCAATGACTAGTTTACTTATTAATTAAATTGTATTTCAATCAGTATATTTATTGTTTTATTTTTAATTATCAAACACCTAAGTATTCCGTGCGAATTTTTGTTTGTGTTTAATCAGCAACTCAATCTAGTATCTGTAAAAGTATTCACAGTTCACATGGTGACGAGGGAAAAGTTTGCGAAACTCACAGGTTATGCACGGCCCTGTGTTACAATATCAAGTATTGTTCAAAAAGAGTCCAAAGGAAGCAGCTATACTATCTTAGTTTGTAATTAGAATTATGGAAACAAAAATTACTATAACTCGTAGACAAGACTTACCAATAATAGACATGTCCATAAATACTTTGTCCGTGTTTTTGTGTCTTTCTACTTGTGAAATGAGTTTCTTGTGTTGAGGTATCATCCTATATTCATTTGATTTAATACAACCCATCACATGTAGGAAAATCATTTATCCGATTATTCATTCTTATTTTGAAAGAAGAAAATTCTTTTCATAAATACTTATCTTGATTAATTAAATGGAGATGATTAAATTAATTTGGAAACCAATGCATCTTCAGGATTTTACCTATCTCTATACATAATATTGTCCTTGGATCAATTGATTTTATCTGGGAGATTAAAAGTAAGTAAGTTAATAATTGTGATGTAACTTTGATAATATTGTACTATATTTATTCCGTAAAATTGATTCCCTGAGTAATTTAAAAGATTTTAAGAGATTCAATAAAGCTACCTTGTGGTTTATTAACATTTTGTTCAACACAAAAAAACTCTACCTAAGTCTACCTTTTTTTAACTCTCAATGAAACAGTAAAAAGGAAAACTCAAAAGACAAAGTATATTTTAGAAAGAAAAAAAGTATATTTTAGAAAGAAAAAAAGTATATTTTAGATACACACTTTCATATTATTTTTATTAATATGCTTGTATTACCTACAATAAACTTACATTTAAACATAAATTACTTGTCTGTGATCTTAGATATACACTTTATTTTGTTAGCAGAGATGTTTCCAATGGAAGAATTAGCTTCTCAATGATTTACATTTGTGGTAGTGTTTGGGTTAAATGGGGAAGCAGCAAGGCTGGCCCAAAGGGCAGGCAAGCAGGCCGTGGCCTGAGGGCCACGCGTAGCTGCCAAAGTTCTTTAAAAATTTACTAATTTAAATATTATTTTAATATAATTTAATTTTGTGTGTCCATGGCACACGCAAAATACATTGGTTCATTACAGGTAGTAGATCTTTAAAAGGGACGCAGAAGATGCGTGATTGAGAACGCTATAGTGTTATATCTAGAGTATAGATATAAAAATACATATGTTCACTCGAATTTCGCTGCTCTCTGCTCTTGTCCCTCCTGTGGTTAACGGTAAAACTCATAGAAGTTGTCTCTATACATAGAGGTACACAAAGAGTGCAAGTTTTAACATGGCAGTATACACTTTTTACCAACATGCCCAAACTACATTCTCTGCCGACATATGTGTGCTCATGTCGATGCTTATTCCTTTGGGCTTGTTGTTGTCAATTTCCTCTTTACCTGAATAAGCTCGCTGTTTTCATTTAAATATTTACCAAAGCTGTCACCTGTTTATGTAAATAAATTACATTGAAGTCAAGAGGTGTCATATGTTCTAGTAGATTTTAATTTTATGCTGAACCAATTTTAGTATATTGAAAAGCTGAACATTAGTTGAAAAACTATAGCTCACGCAAGTACTCGCCCGCTGGTACTCAGATCATTGTACGTTTTCCCTGATTGATCTTATATTTGGAGCTGAAATTTTAACATAGTCTTCACCTGTCATGAATATACTACAGTGAAGTATTGTGTGCTCTGTTAGTTTCATATTAATTGATTTTTTGTGCAGTGAAAAAATATATTATATTTAATAAACAGTACTTGTTAAAATGTATAATAATTTAAGAGGGTTAAGGTTAGGTTCTTGAAAGAAAAATTTCAAATCATTTTATTGACATTCATATATTATAATTTTTAAAATTATATAAAATATATTTAAACTTTCCGTTATAATAATAACTTTATTTTTGGCATTCATTTAAATACGTATTTATGAGTGCTAGGTAAGAACAGCACGATTTCTTGTTGAGTAAATGTTTATTTTTTCCTAATGGTCTAGTAGTTATCAGTCTAAAATAAAGCTATCATGGAAATTAAGAAATTTATATGCAACTACAGTCAACAGGTTTACAGTATAATATACTGATATAAATGAATTTTTTCATGTATCTTCTATTTAAACTTTATTATTATTATTATTGTTAGCACGGCGTCTTACTACCCGTTCGGGTTATACGCACTTACGCTATTGTGTAATAGTAGGGTGATTGTGAGATGAAATGGAGGACCTACAGTTAAGTGGATCCGAACCACGGTGGGGGCCTGGCATTCCATACATTCACAAGTTGTGATCAATACACGTTTGTCAGAGGTGAAGAAAGGTTTGACAATCAGATAAATCTGTGTCGGGATCGAGGAATGAACCCTGGATCCCTAGCACAGAAGTCTGACACCTTACCACTAGATCATCAGGTCACCTTAAACTTTATTGTACTAAATGATAGGAAGATAATAAATCTACATAAGGCCATAAATATTTCATCAGATGATATACAAATTTTTCACCATTTTTTTCAGTTTATTTTATAAAAGTTTCTGTGTAACGTTTGTGAACTATTAAGTCTGTTTTGTACAAACAAATACAATTTCTAGGTCTCCTCAATTTAATTCAAAATTTACTAAAAACAAAGCAAGATGTGATTGATTTAAGATAAGATAAAGTTATAAATAATGTAAATAAAAAAATTTATTCAGAAAAATTAGTTATTAGTATAAGTTAATTCTTTTTAACCCACATAAAAAAATTTTAAAATAAAAAAGTTATTTTTTATTAACTAAGAAAATTATTTTCAATGCACTATAAACCAACATCTTAATACCATTTGTTATTTGAGGATGGTGAGCGCATTTTTTGGCATTGTCCGTGTTGCAATGACAGCATGCGCTGGCACTGGGAAGCAGGGCTGAAGAATGGCCGCTAGGTGAGGTGAATTCTTGGAATAGTCAAATGTGAAAGAGGAGACTTAGCATCTAGGACAACTTGCAGTGGATTACGGAAGGATTATGACTTGCTCTTAATCAAATACAGGTATTAATAAAAGCTAAGTCACCCCTTTCATTTTTGTCTATTCCAATAAAAGGGTATTTCCAGCTACTGAACAATTAAAAATCTTTTAAAGTATCGCAGTTACCAGTTATTGTTTATGCTCGTTAAAAAAAAGTGTAAAATAGTATGGTAATATGTATAAAGTAAAATCATTATGAATCTTGCTCATTATAATCATGAACTTATAGGGTAACTTCCATAATCGTTATGACCAAATTCTAGTGTAGCCTCATCTGGCAACAAATTTTTAAGTAGCTTTAAGATTTTCAATGTTCTAAAAGTAATCATTTTAAGGTTAGTATATCATAGCTGACTTAGGTAACAAACTAGGAAGCTTATTCTTAATTTACACCTTTCATATAAATAGGTACTTGATTATTATGAAGAATATTTAATTCTATTTTTGCATTTCTTTAGTCACAATCTCTTTATTAAATAAAAGTAAAGGAAAAATCTTGACAAATAAAATTAAACAAAAATCATTAGATATTAATCAATTTTTAAGGATTGATAATGATTGCAACTAGTTCTTTAAGGGTATTCAAAAAGTTATAGAAAATAAATCAAAAGTTCAAAAGGTGTCATTTAGTCATAAGCGCGATGAAATTAATAACTATACTTTGCAAAATTATTCTGTTTCACATATTGATGTTTTATAGATACATAATTTAATATACTTAAATCTAAATTTGTATAAAACCTACAAACTTCAAACATTTTTAGCGCTCAAAAAGTAAAATGCAATATTATGAAGACCTAAATCTATGAATAGTGTGATGGTGTTCTCCCCTAGCGATGTTTAGTAAGCCAGTGAGGCGAACAAAACAGTCTTCTACGAGATGCCCTAGTGGGTATTGGCCATGATCTGAACTGATAAAAATCTGGGGGCCCTCCCGTGTGAGGGCGGGGGGGGGGGTACTATTGGTCATTGACCTGAATGATTTGTCCAACCTGGACTTGACAATTATGCCGAAAGAGATTGAGAAAGGGAAGGGAAAGAAGAAAAACTATATTTCTAGTGTAGGTATACTACAAAATAGTGTGATATAAAATATATTAAAGAAATCAACACTTAAATCCTCAATTAGCACCTTTGATAGAACTTCAAGGATATCCATATCATCTTTGATACTAATAAATCCCAATGTATTTTATTTGTCACATTTTTTTAAAAAAAGAAGAGGAAACTGCAATAAATTGTATTCTTTGAGGAAACAATCAACATGCAGGTTTTAAAATTTTATAGGAATGGAGAAATAAGTGAATTACAAAAGAATGGATCCAATTACAGTAGTGTACATTTAAAAAAAGAATGGAATACATTACTTTTGGGCTAAACATATTTAAAATATAACATTTATAGTAAATCTGTAAATTGTGTTAGTGGAGATAATTTTACCAACAAATGGTTAGTAAAATAAAATATTTTAAATCAAGGATTTATTTTGACCCATTGGAAAGTGCAATGTATTGCCTTACCTTAATTCTTCCATCAAGTAGAGCAGGAATAAAAGATGCAGGTTTATTATAGTTTAAGTTCGGGGGAATATATCCAGTCTCCATTGCAATCAAAACCTTAGCCACTGAACAAAAAGCAGAAGCCGCATCAGAATGACCAAGATTGGATTTGACTGAACCCACCAGAAGGGGAGTACGTCTTCTGTTGAGAAGAACCTTTTCAATGGCCTTAAACTCCTCTTCATCATAAACCTTAACATAAAATACAACAAAATGTATAGTTTAATTAAATTTTCAGAACCTTGTAGTTATAGGTCTTACATAATAAAACTTCAAATCTAGAATATACTTGAAATATCCTTCCAATCTTCCATGGGGAATTTTGTTGGTGTAAACAATTGATATATTATACTAATGTGATAATAAATACTGTATATCTATAGATAAATTTATATAACATTATTTAACCTGAAAAAACCTTTATCATAAAAATTATGTTAATCTATAACAACCAACAGAGTATATTATAATTTATTATTGTATTTACAATGTTTTAATGATATTATGATCTAATAATAAAAGAAAACAATCTTACATTCAAAACCATTTGAACCCAATCCTTTTCCCGCGCTGCATGTCATGCCCAACCTAATTTGCGAGATTCGACTATCTTAACAATGTCATGTGATGAGTGCAGGGTATGTAACTTATCATTATGTAACCTTCTTCATTATTCTTTATCGTCAACCCTTTCAAGACCAAATATCTACCCGAGCACTTTATTTTCCAACACCCTAAATTTGTTTTATTCATGTGAGACATAATACATCTATAGAAGGATAACACTAGAATATACCTGAAAGTGGAGTTCAACAAGGAAGACTGGATATATCTAGCTCTAGATAGGTATAGGTGGGGTAATTTTGTAAATGCGACAGTGAATTCTTGAGTTCTTATTGCTGTTGAGTAAGCAAGTAAGACAATTCAAGGAAAAATTTAGTGATGTATCATTCATAACATAATTATAAAGAGCACTTATGCAAACCCACAACAATGTGTTTAAACTAGTTACAAAAGACCTAAGGCACACAAAGACTTACCCATTCATCATATAAGATTTGTTACTTTTTTTTTAGTAGCAGGTCTTACTATCTATTCAGGCTATAGGCTTACATCAAAATATTTACTGATAGTATATATTATGATAGAATGTGTGTGAAGAAGAGAAACCTATTAAATGTCTCGAGAAACCAGTTATAGGAGTATGTAGCCTCTTTCATTACTGTACTTTAACATAATAACGCTACATTAAAATGAACCAATATATAACATATTGATTTGAATGCCACGTTTCACACCCATAGATAACAATGGGTAAAATTATTGTTTTCTATATTCTGAGTTTTACATTCCTTAACGACAGGTGAAAAGTTGACAATTATTTACTGATTGAATAATAGTATGCACTTCCCGAATTTATTATTTTTTCATTTCCACTATACTATTGTTATTGCTAGATTAAATTGTTTCCAAATATTTAAACTCTTTTAACAATGTTGAATTATATGTTGTTTGAAGTAATCTTTGAATTATAGTCCTCAATATTTGTTCTCTGTGTGATTATAGATTGTATATTCAGTCTTTTGAATAATCACTCCAAAACCTACTTATTTACTAGCTTCTAATAAAATGTTGGGCTGTTTGAAACAGCTTCCTTACTATTGCCCGACAAAGCTAAATCATCTGCGTGCCGTTATAGCTGCATTGTACCGTTTAATCACAACCCTTTCCTACTCTCTAGCATAACCCTAAGAGCATATTTTAAGGCTAGATTAAAAATTAATGAGGAAAGTGCATCTGCTTGTTTCAATAAATTATGAATTTCAAAAGTCCCTAATAAGGACACCAATCCGTACCCTGTCTGCATATCAGTCAAACATGCCTCAATTGCCTTGACAAGTTTTTTGGGTGTCCCTAACTTAACCAAAATTTAAATTTTTTATTTATTTTAATTGAAACACAGGTCTTTTTAAAATCTATGTATACATGATTTAGTTATGTTGTTTTTCTAAATTTACTCTACTATTTGCCGAGTAGTAAAAATATGATCCATTGTTTATCCATTTCTTGAAAAGCCACACTGATGATCTCTAATTATTTCCTCTGCATATGGCATGTATCTCATTAGAGCTTAGTTTAGTAAAACATTTTAGCATGTTGGTAATAGTGAGATACTTCTATGGTTATGTAACTCTATCTTATTTCTCATTTCGAAAATGGGTATACTTTACTTTCCATACATTCTTGTTGTAATACATCATTGCTGAATATGGAATATAAGTCTATATATTTCTATCAATAACATTTCACCACCTCCCTTTATTAACTCTATTGGAATTGAATCAATACACGGAGGTTTATGATTGTTTAGCTTTTAAAAACTTTTTTAACTTCGCTAATATTTGGTAATGGGAATTGTGGCTTAGAGTATGGATTTAGATAAGCCTCACCCAATTCAGATCTTCGTAAACATTCTAAATATGACTGAAGTGGTATTTCCAGCTATTCAAAACTTCGCCCATGTATGCCATCAGATTTACATTCTCATTTTTAACTAAATTGTCCCTAGCTTGATAACTATATATGTTAATAACTAAATAATGTTGCCCAATATTCTTAATTTTAATATTATGTTCTATCTATCTTTTTTTTTCTATTTGTGTTACTGGCCTTCCTCTTTGTATCGCTAAATTGTTTGTGCTCAATTCATTCCTTACTTTATTAATTTTTAACACAATCGTTGTCTACTCATGGCTTCTTATACAGAGACCTACATTACTGTTCGTTGCATCATGAATATTATTCCTGAGAATTTCCCAATCTTTCTCTGGATGAGCGTTATCCTCCTTATTCTGTGAAATTGAAAATAGAAAATTTTAAATTGATAGATTTTCTTACACTCGCCTACTCTCAGTTTATCTACATCATACTTTTTAACTCCCTCGACAGATTTTTTTTTACTTACAGATCCACCCGAGGTTTTACTACTGTCAAGTAGTGGTCTGAATTGAAATCTGGACCCCTATATCACCTGACATGCAGTAAGTTTGTATGTCATCTTGTATCGTTGACAATGGTTTGTGTGTAATCCCATATGAGAAGGTTCAAGAACTGTTTAAATATCACTAGGCTTGAAGAAAGTACTGTCCACTTTAAGGTTCTTAGATGCAGCCAAATTTAACAATCTTATTACCTTATCATTACTGATATCATGCAAGCTTTCTTTGGCTATTGAAGGTCTAAAGAATGCTTCCTTTCCTATCGTTGCATTTAAGTTACCTATCACACTTTTAATGTGAAAGAGGGAGAACCAACTATACATGTGTTCTAGCTCCTCATAGAAACTATCCTTTACTAGATCATCTTTGTCTTCTGTTGGACAATGGACATTGATGACAGGCGTGTGCTACGTATGCAACCGCACACACAAACAATTCACAGGGGCGTCGAAATGGCCCAAAAATAAATATTTTTTGTGTTTATCTGGGAAACTATAAGTATAATTAAAGAAAGTAATTTGTAAGAAGAATGCTTATTTTTAAATTAATATTTATATCTATGCTAAACAGAGTACTTTTTTTATTTCAAATTAATACATTACAATATATTAACAAAGTAAATATATTTTGAAGGTTGTTCGGTGTGACGTACCTTCGTCAACTACATTGGTGATGGGACTATACTAGTTGCCAAGTCGAGACTGTACGATCTATGATTTAGGCTCAGGCCGAACCTTTGGCGGGCGGCAGTGAATGGGGTGGGGGGGGGGGGTATAGGTGTAATGATAGTTTTGATTCTGAGTCTGTCACCTAACCTCCTTGCGAGTAATTTATTGACAATCGCTTACTCACTTTATTTATAGTTTGGTGTGGCAATTCGTGACTTATTATTTTTAGTTTATTAGGTGTTCTATGAAATTTTGCTTAAGTTTTGTTTTCAATTATTATTTTGGTGCAAACCTTTTTAGTAGGTACTGTACTCTGTGAAGTGTATTGTGTCATATACTGTATTGCTGTTATTATTATGTTTTTACTTTTTGTGGTTTCTGTTTTTTTTAAATATTAAATCTGTTTTTTTAAACAGTTATTAACATGTTTTCCAAACTTTCTGCAGAAAATGGAAAGCAAAAACGTTACATTAAACTAGGTCAAGCACTAAACTAATTTGTAATTATTTAATGAAGGCAAGCACTAATAAAGAAAGTGAAATTGAAATTGAAACTCAATGTAACGATGATCATCTGTTGAAACAGAACTCAGAGGACGACGAAGATTGCTCAAAAGATTTAATAAATACTAATGCCGATAATTCTAACATCACGAAAATTACTGATCAAAGCTATAAGAGCTATTTGACCGATACAATCCAAGATATGAATAATTCATGTGACAAATTGAAAGATCTGGCTAATTGGCCCAAAGTGCTAAGTGTACCTGAACATGATTTTATTATTCCGCAAGTACCAATCTCAAGAGTATTAGAGAGATACCCAGTGGCGGCTCGTCACTTTAGAAGCTGGAGGGCGCAGCCTGTTTAATTCATAAATTATTTCTAAATAATATATTTAAAAGAAGACACAAATTTCGGAATATTTTTGCTAAATATTCATTTAGTTAAACTCAAAAATTAATATCACAAACAACATGGAAAGATAAAAAAAAACTTCCCCCAAAGGACATGGATGTGTTGTAAAAACTCTGCAGCTGTGTAATGTGCATAAATATATAGGTTTGTATGTTTTCACTTTATTCCATACAAAATTCAGGACATTGCCTACCTAATGAATTCAATTCTCTTTTTTGATCAAGAGTTAACCTTGCAATATTCGTTGTCTTAAGCGCCTGAATTGAACTATTCATATTAAGCCTAGTTACAAAAAATATTAAAACATATAACTCAAATAAACATTATCCTAAAATAACCCTACATAATATTATTACAAACATACACGCCACACACATCCTCAAGATGCAGGAGCACGCAGGATGACTGACAACAATTATTGCTGGTTCACACTATAAACATTTCACAAGCTTTCAACCTTAGGGCGCGTAAGGGAGTGCGCCTTCAAAAGAAGAATAAGCAATGCTAGCTAGCTATAGCAGGAGGAGACAACGGTTAAGGGTGAGAAGGTTTGGTTTCACTATGTCAGGCGCTGACCGTCGCACGTCTAACTGCATGCCATTTGATGACAAGAGGTGAAGGGTGGGAAGGTTTGGTTTCACTATGTCAGGCGCTGACCGTCGCACGTCTAACTGCATGCCATTGATGACAAGAGGTGAAGGGGTGGGAAGGTTTGGTTTCACTATGTCAGGCGCTGACCGTCGCACGTCTAACTGCATGCCATTTGATGACAAGAGGTGAAGGGGTGGGAAGGTTTGGTTTCACTATGTCAGGCGCTGACCGTCGCACGTCTAACTGAATGCCATTGATGACAAGAGTGAAGGGTGGGAAGTTTGGTTTCACAATATCAGGCGCTGACCGCCTCGCGCCCAACCGCATGCCATTTTAAAAACATTGCCTGCTATTACTTAAACCAAAAACATATTTTTCTTGAAACTATTATGGCAAGATAAAAGTGTCGTGAGAGTGCGAATAATAACTTTAAAGGAACTGGGGATTCATGGGGTTGGGGGGCGCGCGCCTCCACGCCTTATATGGAGATACCCTAGAGACGGTGCAAAAAGATCCTTTTCCAACATATTTTATTATCGGCTTGCTTCCAACGGCGAGAAAATTAGAAAATGATGCCTAATGTATTCCCAGTCTAAGGGAAGTGTATACTATTCTTGCTGAAAGGTATTTAACTCGGAAATCACCAGCACTACATTAGCTGATGAAAATGTAAACTGTGATTGAAAGCACATCGGAAAAACTCTTTCCCAACATGAGACGTTCTCTAATCACTTAAAGTGCTACAAAAAATGAGTTGAAGCAAAAAGAAGGAGACTGGCAAGCCAATTGATGGCGAAGACCAAACATTTATTGCTCATGAAAATGATGACGGAAAATTGTCCTCACGTGAGATCTTGCCATCACACAGTTCCTTGCCCAACACAACATGGCTTCTCAAGGAACTCACGAAACCCTCTGCAGCAAAAACAATGGAAACTTTCTTGGGCTTGAAGAGTTGATTTCAAAATTCAATCCTGTTATGAAGGAAAATATTTCCCGAATTCTGAGAAAAGACATTTCTCAGCTGTTTAACATATTTGGGAAAGAACATTCAAAATGGTATACATAGGGTCTAGTTTAAAAATTGTCATATATAGTATTTTCCACAGTTTTTATAGATGATGGTGAGAGCAGGGGGGCGCGGCGCAAAATGTGAGTTTTGCACACACAAAACTTTTGCTTTAGACCGGTCCTGATTGATGAAGACTGTACAGTGCCATATTTATGTTACCGCTATACTTGACATCCTATCGCCAATGAATTTAAAATCCTTAACTGCTGACATACTATTTCTGTGTATAAGAAAGCCTGTATCTAAACTATGAGTGTCCACCTCTCCATAAACATTACGTATTTGCCTGATATTTCCCTACCACCTCCTGACCAACTACCCACAATATCTAATCCAAACATACTTACTTCATGAATCATTGATTGTAGTGCTCATGGCCTTTATAAGCTCCTAACAATCCTCCTACCAATCCTAATCTCTTTACTAGCTTTACCATCCAATGACTTTCCCCTCGAATATCCTAGTTGGAGACTATTTTATTTCCGGAATATTTTACCCCAGGAACAGCCATGGCAAACTTTCTGGTGTTCCTTGGTGGGATTGTCTAATGGTGAGAATGGTGAGAGCTCATCACGCCCACGCCCAACCCTCAATCTGGAGGATCACCCCTATTGGCTGTCCACGACTGCTTATTCAATATATTCACAGACACCCTTCATATCTGAAGGCCATATCCCCTATCCGCTCATTGTGCGCAGCCATTTTAACCTCGAGTCTGTGAGTCTGGTGTATCCTCTTCTGTGACCTGGGGCCTCACGAGTTTTGTAGATCTTTTAGTGATAGGAATTTAACATAATTAAAAAATGAGATTTCTTGGATGTATCCTTAACTTATGAACTTCAAATAAAAATTGATTGTTCACTCAAACAGTTCTGATTTCACGCTGATGCCCTGTGGAATATAATATAGACTGTACTGTGAACAGAACACAGGTTCAGAGAACTTACTTAGTGGCCGACCAAGCTGAGAACAGTGTTGGGTTAACGTCTGAGTAAGACTTAGTCACGGAACAGAGTCTTCGAGACAAAACAATTCCGTCAATCTACGGCTCCACTAAGGGGCACACAAATATTCGCTGAGATGCGCTGTGACCATTACCAGTAAACAGTGAAGAAAAGGGTGATCACTAGCGTCACAAAACTACTAAAGATATTTTAATTAGATATATGCAAGCAGTGATTGAGTTTAATACTCAAATTAAGAACTTTTCACAAAAAATTGGGTAAAAATTATTCTCTTAAGCTTTTATTGATAATTCTCAAAATTGTAGATTTGGATTTGCATCCAACTTGATTGGATGTATAATATATAAAAAAAATATATATTAATAAATAATTGTATATAGTGTGTTAGCCAAGGGCTATATTTTAAGACCATCAGTAGGAAATAAGAATTAATTTCCTACATTTTTACTAAACACTAAATAAAACGTTTTATAGTGCTGTTAGCTTATCAGTTAACTTATTTTGAAGCGTAGTTTTTAAACAAATTTTTATGAATTTAACATAGAAGATATTTAGGAATCCACTTACCTTTACACCACAACCATTTGCTTCTAAGAATACAATTTCTGACGGATCTATTCCACATTTATCATAAAAACGAGTAAGTAAGCTGATCAGAGGATCATCCAGAGGTCTTACTAAACCAGCTTTTCTGTCTCCAAAGTATTCTTTGTCTGAGTGCACAACTGTGGCATATATTCTCTTTGCATCTCGAGCCTTTTGTAAGTATAGTACAACACAGGAGTCACTTCTTGCAAACCCATCACCTGAAATAAATACATTAGATTACAATTAATATATAAATTACCACACAATATTCTTATTTACTTAAATACTCTATGATATTAGAAAAATTAAAATAACTGTCGCATTTACACAAGTATGCTACCTATCCCTAACTTGAGCTAGTTCTATCCAGTCCACCTCATTACAACCTATCTCCCTCACGTCCATTCTAAGGTTATTCTCCCATGTGTGTCTAGGTCCTCCTAATGAGTTTGACATTCAATACCCTGAAAACACTTATAGATACTCCCATTCGCGCTGAATGTCCTTCCCACCATAATCTATGAGACTTGATCATCCTAACATTGTCTTGTGATGAGGACAATATATATAACTCATTATTTTGCAACCTCCTCCCCTATGCAGTATTCTTATCCCTTTTTGGACCAAATCTGCCTAAGCACATTTTTTTGAAACCACCTAAATTTGTTTTCGTCACAAAACCTTTTATTGTGTATATTCTGAATTGTACATTCCTCGAGAGCAAGCAAGATGCTAACAGTTTACTGACAAAGTTTAGTAATGGCGACTGTATTCTTTCCTAATTTCCAGTCTAATGTAGTTATTACAAGTTAAAATTGTTACTAATTATTTAAACTATGTCCAATGATATGGTGTTCGAGGTAATCCATTAATTATTATCCACAATCTGTATTATATATGTGATCATATACTTAATATTATCAGCGTTGACTTCTAAACCTTTTTCCTTACTACCATCTAGTAAAATTTCTGCATTTATTGCAACAGCTTCCTTACTATTTTCTAACAAAGATAAATCATCTATAAGTCCTAGTAGCTGCATTGTACTGTTTAAAGACAAGCCTTCCCTTCTGTTGGTATTACTCTAATAGAATACTTAAATGTACACTATTAGGGAAAACATATCTCCTTGTTGCAGTCTATTATGTATTTCAACAATATCTTATAAGTGACTTCCAACCCGTACCTTGCCACAAGCCCACTCGTATGTGTCAAAACATTTCTCAATTACCCTGAGTAGATTTTTGGGTATCCCAAACTTACCTAAAATTACATATAATTGGTTTCTTTTAACTGAATCATATGTTTCTTAAAAATATATTTATAACAACACTGGTCAACAACAAAAAAGCTATTTTCATACCTCCGATATATAAAAAGCTGATTCTAAAGGAAATTGATGTGCTGTTTAAAAAAAAAAAAAACACTAATTTTTGTGTGTCAAGTCCACTTCATAAGACGTATTAATTTTTTTTACTATCTATAAATTTCTAGTACCATACATTATACATATAATATGCAATAATTATAAACTTTTTTCATATATTAAATACCAATAATTTTATCAATTTAAATTAATTTCCAAGGTAATATTGAACTTTATACTATCAGTAAATTTATTAATTATATAATTATATCATAGTTACACAATTTGTGTATCTCATATGGTAGGGTATGATTATTTGGGTCATTTCAAATATAGTTCCAATTTCAACTTTAATATTGTTGTAAAAAGTTAAATCGTTTATGGGTGTAAACCTATAAAATTTGTTATATGGATTAGATTTCTAACAAAATTTGTTACTAATAGGAAGGTCCCATTGCATAACCCTTGTTTAAAATGTAATTTCTAAAAAATAGTTTTCATCCTGCCTATTTTTTAAGCTTAACTTTAGTGGCGGCATTCAAATTCCGGAGACTGTTAAACTGTTAACTGGTCGAGTTGACCTGGTGAGCTACTGTCAGCCTTTATACACATACAGAACTGTTGGAGGGCTAACCAGTTACAGTCTCTCCAGCATTCGAGCGGTGATACTGACAGCTAGTATACACATACAG
The DNA here is from genome assembly GCA_039000515.1 of Timema cristinae. Lineage (NCBI taxonomy): Eukaryota > Metazoa > Arthropoda > Insecta > Phasmatodea > Timematidae > Timema > Timema cristinae. Next base: position 8,126,662 of record JBCFYV010000100.1, read on the forward strand.
AACTGTTGGAGGGCTAACCAGTTACAGTCTCTCCAGCATTCGAGCGGTGATACTGACAGCTAGTATACACACACAGAACTGTTGGAGGGCTAACCAGTTACAGTCTCTCCAGCATTCGAGCGGTGATACTGACAGCTAGTATACACACACAGGACTGTTGGAGGGCTAACCAGTTACAGTCTCTCCAGCATTCGAGCGGTGATACTGACAGCTAGTATACACACACAGGACTGTTGGAGGGCTAACCAGTTACAGTCTCTCCAGCATTCGAGCGGTGATACTGACAGCTAGTATACACACACAGAACTGTTGGAGGGCTAACCAGTTACAGTCTCTCCAGCATTCGAGCGGTGATACTGACAGCTAGTATACACACACAGAACTGTTGGAGGGCTAACCAGTTACAGTCTCTCCAGCATTCGAGCGGTGATACTGACAGCCTTTATACACACACAGAACTGTTGGAGGGCTAACCAGTTACAGTCTCTCCAGCATTCGAGCGGTGATACTGACAGCTAGTATACACACACACAGAACTGTTGGAGGGCTAACCAGTTACAGTCTCTCAGGCATTCGAGCGGTGATACTGACAGCCTTTATACACACACAGAACTGTTGGAGGGCTAACCAGTTACAGTCTCTCCAGCATTCGAGCGGTGATACTGACAGCTAGTATACACATACAGAACTGTTGGAGGGCTAACCAGTTACACTCTCTCCAGCATTCGAGCGGTGATACTGACAGCTAGTATACACACACAGAACTGTTGGAGGGCTAACCAGTTACACTCTCTCCAGCATTCGAGCGGTGATACTGTCAGCCTTTATACACACACAGAACTGTTGGAGGGCTAACCAGTTACACTCTCTCCAGCATTCGAGCGGTGATACTGACAGCTAGTATACACACACAGAACTGTTGGAGGGCTAACCAGTTACAATCTCTCCAGCATTCGAGCGGTGATACTGTCAGCCTTTATACACACACAGAACTGTTGGAGGGCTAACCAGTTACAGTCTCTCCAGCATTCGAGCGGTGATACTGACAGCTAGTATACACACACAGAACTGTTGGAGGGCTAACCAGTTACAGTCTCTCCAGCATTCGAGCGGTGATACTGACAGCTAGTATACACACACAGAACTGTTGGAGGGCTAACCAGTTACAGTCTCTCCAGCATTCGAGCAGTGATACTGTCAGCCTTTATACACACACAGAACTGTTGGAGGGCTAACCAGTTACAGTCTCTCCAGCATTCGAGCGGTGATACTGACAGCTAGTATACACACACAGAACTGTTGGAGGCTAACCAGTTACAGTCTCTCCAGCATTCGAGCGGTGATACTGACAGCTAGTATACACACACAGAACTGTTGGAGGGCTAACCAGTTACAGTCTCTCCAGCATTCGAGCGGTGATACTGACAGCTAGTATACACACACAGAACTGTTGGAGGGCTAACCAGTTACAGTCTCTCCAGCATTCGAGCGGTGATACTGACAGCTAGTATACACACACAGAACTGTTGGAGGGCTAACCAGTTACAGTCTCTCCAGCATTCGAGCGGTGATACTGACAGCTAGTATACACACACAGAACTGTTGGAGGGCTAACCAGTTACAGTCTCTCCAGCATTCGAGCGGTGATACTGACAGCTAGTATACACACACAGAACTGTTGGAGAGCTAACCAGTTACAGTCTCTCCAGCATTCGAGCGGTGATACTGACAGCTAGTATACACACACAGAACTGTTGGAGGGCTAACCAGTTACAGTCTCTCCAGCATTCGAGCGGTGATACTGACAGCTAGTATACACACACAGAACTGTTGGAGGGCTAACCAGTTACAGTCTCTCCAGCATTCGAGCGGTGATACTGACAGCTAGTATACACACACAGAACTGTTGGAGGGCTAACCAGTTACAGTCTCTCCAGCATTCGAGCGGTGATACTGACAGCTAGTATACACACACAGAACTGTTGGAGGGCTAACCAGTTACAGTCTCTCCAGCATTCGAGCGGTGATACTGACAGCTAGTATACACACACAGAACTGTTGGAGGGCTAACCAGTTACAGTCTCTCCAGCATTCGAGCGGTGATACTGACAGCTAGTATACACACACAGAACTGTTGGAGGGCTAACCAGTTACAGTCTCTCCAGCATTCGAGCGGTGATACTGACAGCTAGTATACACACACAGAACTGTTGGAGAGCTAACCAGTTACAGTCTCTCCAGCATTCGAGCGGTGATACTGACAGCTAGTATACACACACAGAACTGTTGGAGGCTAACCAGTTACAGTCTCTCCAGCATTCGAGCGGTGATACTGACAGCTAGTATACACACACAGAACTGTTGGAGGCTAACCAGTTACAGTCTCTCCAGCATTCGAGCGGTGATACTGACAGCTAGTATACACACACAGAACTGTTGGAGGGCTAACCAGTTACAGTCTCTCCAGCATTCGAGCGGTGATACTGACAGCTAGTATACACACACAGAACTGTTGGAGGGCTAACCAGTTACAGTCTCTCCAGCATTCGAGCGGTGATACTGTCAGCTAGTATACACACACAGAACTGTTGGAGGGCTAACCAATTACAGTCTCTCCAGCATTCGAGCGGTGATACTGACAGCTAGTATACACACACAGAACTGTTGGAGGGCTAACCAGTTACAGTCTCTCCAGCATTCGAGCGGTGATACTGACAGCTAGTATAAGATTTTTATTGAAAACACTGGTTGACAGGCATATGGAAATAATTATGATTTACTTAGTAATACTATATTATCAATCAAAAGTGTTAGTAAACGCTTCTAAAAATACTTTCTTAAAATATTACAGTATATATTTGGATTTTTCATAACTTAATGAAAGAACACAATTTATTAAAAGCACTGGTTTTCTTATTTTTTGTGACAGCAATATATGGGGTGAGGTCAGTAAATAATTCACAAATGGTTCTAGAAAAATAATTTAGTGAGATACAAATTTGAAAAGTTATTACTTTTACATTTATCGTTATTTCTCGACATAATCTTCACCAATATATATACACCTATCCCATGTCTTGAGCAGTGCCTCAAACCTCGCAGCATATAAGACTTTGATTTGTCTCAGTCATAATCACACCTCATCTTCACCCTCTTCGTAGTCAGTGAAACAAACAGGTGAAAATCCTTAGGAGCTAATTTGGGGCTCTAAGGTGGATGCTCAAGAAGCTCCCAGTGTATCTCTTCAATTGTTTTCTTGGTCAAATGAGCTTTATGAGCAGTACTCCTCTTGTAAGTGAGCCTGGACGAACGTTTTTAGTGAATTGCAATCTAAAGTTTTGACAGAACTTCACAGAACTTCACAGTACAATGAAGTATTCACATTTTATCCTCACTTCTAGACATGGACTAGCAGTACTCCCTGAGAATCTCAATATACTGTAAGCATAACCTTGCCTGCTGATGTTGTAACATTAAATTATTTGGTTGGAGATGAACTGAGAGGTTTCTATTGCATTGAATCTCGGTTTGGTATTGACGCATACATGATTCATCCCCAGTAAGAATACTACAAAGGATATTTTTTTCCTCTATCTGCATATCGATAGAGATGTTGCTTAGGCAAACTCATTTGGTTCATATTGTGTTCCTTAGTCAGTTTTCTGGTAACTCAACATACACAATATACACAATATACACACTCTCCAAAAATCCAAACAATCATTCATCATGTAGGCTACACCATTATAACACCCTATTGCAGTCTACACTCTCTATGGTTATTCACCTGTTAGCTCGTATCATATTTTCCACCTGCCGTACAGTTGCTTCTGTCACCCTCTCAATAGGGCGACCAGTTTGAGTTTCATTTGCAACTTTTGAGCATCCGTGAGTGAATTTATTAAACCAGTTGAGTATGATTTACATGACAAACACTTCTTATTATTAAGAGAAAACTTTTCTTTATGAATATTGTTTGCAGGGAATCTTTTATCCCACAAAAACTGCACCGTGTTAGTACACCCCTTGAGCATGGTTGCCATTTTGACATTGAAATGAGCATATGCATGCAATACCTAACATATGCTATCTAAATTGTCATCAAGCTGGATTGTGTTGGGTTCAAGTGGCATATTTAGAACCTAATAAATTGTATTTACAGCTATCCCACATCCATTTGTGACCTACTTACTGACTCTACCTGGTATATTATATATAGTTCATGGAATACTATATTAAAAAGTATTATATTCATAAATGTAAATTCTCATAAATGACCAGAATAAACTATGTGATAAATAGATTTTTTTATAGCTTAGAGAGGTAGCCACACAACATATTATTCCAAATATTTTTTTAAAAAAATTCTTATAATATATGCACATGGACACAGCTGAATATTGTTTTTATGATATCATCAATCTTGATATTTTGTCCAGTTTTAGATATTTATAAATATAAAGAGAAGGCAGCGTCTTAGAAGTTCTAGTTTGTAAAGCATTTTTAAGTGAACTACAGACACCATTTCTTCAAAAAAGAAGCATTCAGACAGTTAAAAAAAAAGTTCATATTTCACTAATGTAAAAACAATTAAAATTAATAAATATTATGAAACATATGAAATGTGAAAGTTTTGATTGTCAACATATGGTCTTGCAGATCATATAGTTTTTCGAATGGATACATGAGATTAGAACTGGTAACCTCTCACAGCTGTGAGCTGTCAGCACTTCTATGCTGGATGGACTGTAGCTCTGTCCCTATAAGGCTCACTACAATAACACTCCCTGTTGAATACGACAGAAATACTTTTACATCCATACTAGGATATAAATTCCAGTCAGAAATATTTTTTACTAATCAATAGGTTAGTCACCGTGTTCAGGTTATATGTATGTGTACTAATTATGATAATGATATATGAATGATGAAGTTTGTTAAGGAAGTGTACCCACATTTACATAGAGGAAGTGTGGAAAATATCAGCAATCAGTAATCTAGTCTAACATGAGAGTAATGCCCTAGACCGTACAGCCACTGAAGCAGGTAAACCTCAGTTGAAAGAGTTTTGTTTTCAAACAGAGTGTAATGGCTATAAAGGTATCTCATTACTATCAACACACTATAAAATTTTATCTGTTATAATTTTAAGGATTTTAACACAGAGAGGTGACCTGGCGGTCTAGGGGTAAGGTGTCAGACTTCTGTGCTGGCGGCCGGGGTTCAATCCTCGTTCCCGGCACAGATTTATCTGATTACCAAACCCTTCCTTCACCTCTGACAAGACATCTTGTGAATGTGTGGAATGCCAGGCCTCCACCGTGGTTCGGATTCCACGTTAAACTGTAGGTCCTTCATTTCATCTCACAATCACCCTACCATTACACATTAGCGTAATAATGGGTTTGAACAAGGATATGCACTTTCCCCGTTACTTTTTAATCTATACTTAGGGTATGTCATTAGGAAACACAAGAAAGTGGGGAAGGGTTGTTATTAAATGGTACATTGCAGCTATTATTATAAGTAGTTGATTTAGCTTTGTTAGGTACATAGTAAACTTTATACTTAAGAAATAGGTTGGCAACACTGCACTGGCCGTTTTGATTAAATGCGCTGTACCCCGTTTTTTGTTCTTGTACTGCGCGCCAGTTGTTAAGAAGATGACTTGACTTTAGAAACAATCAATATGTCCGTAGAAACCATTTGTGTGGGAGTGAATATAATATCACGTTTTTAGTGACGAGACAAATTATGAGCAAAGTGAAGATGATTATAACAGTTAATAGTAAGGAAGTTGTTGTAAGGAATGGAGACATTTTATTAGAGGCTAGTAAGGAAATAGGTTTGAAAGTGAACGTTGAAAAGGCTCATATATTATCATACAGAGAACACAGATTGGGGACGATACTTAGAGATTACAGTGAAAAACATATCATTTGACAGGGTTAGTAAGTTTAAATATTTAGGAACACAAATAAATGTTATAACTCAAACTAAAACCGAAAGCTAAAAATCTATGTAAATTTGATAGAATAACTTTTTTTTGTTATTTGATTGAATGAGTTCAAAATAAATAAATAAATGACTGTAAGATTAAAAATAACTCTCCCAATTAAACATTTATAGAATAGTAAAACCGTGATATGCTAAGATTATTATTTACATCACAAGGAAAAATATGTCAAGCATACTTATATTGTTCTCATGAAACCAATATGTAATCGGTTTATAAGTTCAAAACTGAGTTTTCTTGAACAGTATTTTATGGAGAAGGGTGAAATGCCCAAGAAAGCCTTAAAGAACAAATAGAAGGGTAGAAGACCTATTGGAAGACCACAGACCAGATGGGTGGACCAAGCTCGGAAGGACATGGAAGCTAAAGGAATGAACTGGAGACGTGTAGCTGAGGGAGAAGTTTGGTTAGATCAACAGGAATGGAAGAGGCTGTGCCAGTCGACCCGCAGAGGTGTAAACGTCGAATGATGATGATGATGATGCATAGTTTAGTAACTCATTCAATAATGTTGGCACTCAAAGTAAACAAATATGTGTGGAAAAAATGTGCAATAGATTGAATCCTTATTTTGATTCAGATTGACCCAAGACCCAACTAACCCTAATCTACCATAGTTTTTATATAATTATTTAAAAAGAGATAATAAGTGAATAGTATGTTAGATAAATAATATACATGCATATATATTAAATCAATGGATATAGATTATTTTAGTGATCCGTGTATGTGTGTTTGTTTTTCTCTACTTACAGTCTGCATCAAAGGATCTGCACTGTCCATCCTTGCTAAGAAGATTCATTTTGCTATGCTGGTATAGACTTTCTGGGTGCATGACTAAGGATACAGTTCCCACCACGGCCCCTACACATCGACCTGATTTGATGGCTTCATACGCCATAGTGATGCCATCCAATCCGGCTGTTTCGGTGGTCACGTAGGCGTAGCTTGGGCCTAATCAGAGAATAGGTGTAACATTATAAGCTGTTTTAAAGAACTAAACATTTGCAAGATTGAGATTTTATCAACATTTTCTTAAATTATTGTAAGAGTTAAAGAAGAAGGAGCTAGTTTTAATAAAGAAATAACTATCAAGTAATATGTTTTGGATAGTGTGTAAAGTTTGTATAATGTAGAGATTAACTTGGAGCTCTCAACATATCCAAGTGCAATGGATAAAGTCAGAAATATAAAGTAGTTTATCTCATTTTTAAACTTATCCGGATAATCTCAACATTAGCCAGAAAGATTTGGGTAACATTGAATGCTTTTTGTAAAACTAAGCATGTTTCAATAGAGATTATATTTTGGAATCAGTAGAAGGAATTCCTAATCAGCAATGTCCCTGTAATGAACTATGAAACCGCAAATATTTGAAATGTTGCCTGAAGTCAAGGCAATTTTTCTGGCATGCCAGTGACGCTGCTGCAATATGGTGGTCTTGACACTATCAAAACGTAGTGCCTCATCCAGCCATTGGTCAGATGATTACTGCAAGCATGCCACATCACACGGGCAATAGTGCAACAGAGATGGAGGGTTACACATTCAGGGTCTTATCTGACATTTACCTTGTTTACAGGTGTAATGGTTGATGTTTAATCAATTGATTAAGAGATGGTTTATTTCATTCTTTCACTTTAAATTGGTAATGAGAGTATGGGTCTTAAACTATCTACCACCTTAGAAACTATATTGTAGAGTGAGAATATAATCCTTCATTTAACCCACTACTAGCCTATTAAAGGGAATGGTAGATAAGACAATAAATTATTTGTGTGAAAAACAAATATTCAAATGATACATTACTGTAAATTGACCGACACTGAAAGATACTTACATATCTATGATAATTAATATAATTCTATGTTTTACCAAATCTTTGGTTTAAACAAAGCTCTTCCTAATTTGATAGTGAATTCTTAATTTTTCCTTGTCTGAAATAAAGAGATATATTAGGAGCCTCCAAATATAAGCTAGAAGCTATAATGAAGCTTGTAGCCCCTTAGTGCCACAACAATCAGACAATTATTGGATGGTCATAAAAGCAAGCAGACACCCGTAGATACCTCATAACAGGCAAAGAGGTGTAATATGTTCTCTCATAACAGGCAAAGAGGTGTAATATGTTCTCTCATAACAGGCAAAGAGGTGTAATATGTTCTCTCATAACAGGCAAAGAGGTGTAATATGTTCTCTCATAAACTGCTGGCCAAAGAGGTAAAAACTATCCACAAAAACATACTCACCCTGGTGTGAGTACAAGCAGAGGAGAGCTGATACTTCTTAATTTCAATGGTTGGCCCTCTAAAAATAAGTCCAGTTTCTAGTCTAAGTGATATCTAGGTATAATTACATGAAGTTAAGCTAAACTCTCCTACAGTGCTATTGTGAAAGTGGCCCAACCAGTTTTACACTAATTCCAGGTATTCCTCTGCCAACTTTCCCCCTCAAAGACACAGATTATTGAATATTTCATAGTGTTTGGCCTTAATGTAGGCCTACTTCTACACATGGGACCATAACACATGGATTGTATTAATCCTCTTCACACCTAGCTTGTGTCTATATAATTACCTACCAGAAGCTTCAGGAATCACTCAAAAAACTAAGACAAATGCTCATTCAAGCCCTATAGTCAAACTCAGAACCATAGTCTACTGCTTTATATGAGGTTAGCTTTAAGTAGGTGGTAAGAAGATAGCTGAGTTTGGAAGAAAAATATATTCTCCAGAAATAATTTAAGGTCAATGAACAAGGCAAAGCTATACTCATACATGCTGCAGGGCTTATGAGAGGCTGTAAACAAGTCTGGTAGCATTATTTGAAAAATGAAGGATTTTACCAAGGATATTAAACATAAACAATAAGAAGTGATGTAGGTTAGAACTTGTATGTTTGGGGCCATTCATATATTATGTAACGCAATTTTAAGCCTTTTTTGTCACCCCCTCCCCCATATCACGCTCCGTAACTTTTTGGCAAACTCCCTCCCCCCCTCTCCCCACCCCCTTAATTTATGTAACACTTCCAGTTTCAACCATAAATAAAGCACCTTTTCCTCATGTCAGTTTCAAATGGGCTGGTTTTTTAAGTATACTAGTTAGTTTCACGTCAGATCTTATAAATTTAAAATAGGATTTGGAATAAAGGATGTAATTTCTAGTCTAGTCATATTTACAAAAACCACAATTTTAAAAGTGTGAAAAAGCTTAGGTTTATACATAACTAGATCATTTTTTTAAACATCTTTGTTATGTAATGTTAGTCTAACTTCCCCTCCCTCTCAGTCCATTCAACGTAACACTACGATGGGCCCCTCCCCCAAATGTGTTACATAATACATGTATTTGTTTAGAGCAACGGTTTCACATCATTGTTAAAATTGCTGGGAAGATTTGTTCACAAATATTTTTAAATTACTGAGACAAAATAATAGAGTTTAATTTCAATTTCAGTTACATTTCATATCTACCCAAAGTATGTGTATTTGTCAACTACAATAGAACATTTGGGCTTATATGATGGTATAATTCGGATCATTTACATTATTATTTATATTAGGCCAAAACTACAATATGAAAAAATAAAAAAATTTAAAGAAATTATTTATAAAATGGTTATATTTTTGAATTGTTGGGATACAATTTTACAAGTTTGGATTGTGAAAGTATAAATTATGAGGAAGATATTTTAAATATCAGTGAGACAATTCACCAAGTAAACAAAATGGTATTAGAGTTAAAGATAACCTAAGATCTGCCAAAAATATCTGATCTCATAGTCATTTAGAATATGTAGCATGAGTCATCATTTATCATAATCATCTATTGTGGAGCAAGGAAAAAAATCATGTTGCCAATATGAAAGCCAGTATTTTAGTATATACTAATGATAATAGGATAATTTTGTTTTTAGTTTAAATGTAAGACCAAACCAAACATTAAACGTCCAAATGTGTTATAATATATATACTATATAGGAGATGTGTTGAGCTCGACTGCTGAGGACGGAGAGATCGAGGTTTGAATCTCCGTCGGGTGAACTGGGGGTGGTTTTTCCTAAATGGTTTTCCACTCTCCCTCCACGCAAATGCGGGTTCACTTCCTCTAATTAAACCTTCCCAATTCCTAATCCATTAGTATAATTAATACTTAAAGCGTATAACCCAAATGGGTAGTAAGACGAGGTGCTAAATATTATTATTATTATTATTATATAGGAGATAAGAGAAGTTAGTGTACACTACTTGCAATACATAAATAACACAACACAAATGTAAATACCATTATAATAGTAATAGTAATAATATTTAGCACCGCTTCTTACTACCTGTTCGGGTTATACGCTTTAAGTATTAATTACACTAATGGATTAGGAATTGGGAAGGTTGAATTAGAGGAAGTGAACCCGCATTTGCGTGGAGGGAGAGTGGGAAACCATTGAGGAAAAACCACCCCCAGTTCACCCGACCGAGATTCGAACCTCGATCTCCCCATCCTCATCAGTCGAGCTCAACACGACAAGCGCGTTAGCCAACTACGCCACCGAGGTGGGTATTTTAATAGTAGCAAAAGAAATTAAATAATGATACAACTTAAGTTTAAGTAGTCTGTTCTCATGAGAATATTAATCATCAACATATGCTCAATATACTTTAAATCATGCCAACAAATATCATATAAAATAATATTAATAGATCATAAAAAGTTATATAATGATTATATAACATTATCTCTACTCTAAGAAATCTTTTTTAAAGTACAAAGAAAAGAGATCAAGATTTTGCTTGGTATTTGTTTGAAAGATTAAATGGCTACACCATTTATCGCAATGCTCATGTAAATTGAAATGTCAAATATAGTTTCAGTCCCTCTAAACTGAATTAAAAATTTGGTTTGGTAAAATCTGTGATGAATATTAATGGCTACTTCTAGATATAAGAAGCACATCAACCTTGACTAATAGTTTAATTTAATGTTTCCAAACTCATAAGATTTATATCTAAGTATTATAAAGATAGATTTAATAACTTTAATGTATATAATTTAGCTGGGGCGATAGTTTGCTCTTAAAATACATAATGTATTAACCCATATTTTTCAATAGCCTAATCTATTCCTTTTTACTATGGCTCCAATTAACACCACTGGCCAATAAAATATATGAATTTAATAACATATTTTTAATTCATTTTTAAAAGCAGCTTTTATATCAAACCAATGATTTTTTTCTACAACACTTTAGTATATTTCTCTCCCAATTAAATCTATTATAATGGTTGATGAAAAAAAAATCAAACATATAATTTAAAATTCTTAGCTTGAAACTCAAACATGATATTCCTCTTTCCATTAAATACATTAAAAATACAGTATGTAGTATACTAACTAAAAGAAAGAGTTTAACCACATACCATTAGTGTTGAGCCAATAGGAAATGCGATTGGCAAGCATGGAACGGTTATGACCAATGATGCTGAATCCATTCTCCGTCGCACCAATGAACAGCCATGTACTTTCAGAGTCACTTATATTTGAACCAACAAAGATTGAGGTTTGAGTGTTCTTTAGATCAACAGGGTTGTTACCTGATACATTCAAACAGACACATTTCCGATTATGTAAACATAACTTTTATTTTTAATCTAAATTATTAAGTTACAATTCCTTATGAAAAGTTAACTTACACAAATTGACACAGTTGATTAAATATATAAAGTCTGCTTCAGTGGCCACATTGTCTAAGGCGCTACTTTCACAGCAGAATAAGACTGCCGATAACAAGAAGATAAAGATTTGAATCTCAGTCGAGTGTACTGAGTGTGGTTTTTCCAAAATAGTTCTTCACCCTTCCTCCATGCAAATGTGAATACACTTCCTCTAAATACAACTTTCCTAATCTCTAGAATCATTAGTGTAATTACCACAAAAGTATATAACTTGAATGGGTAGTAAGACCTTGTGATTATATATATATATATATATATATATATATTGTACACACACACAAACACACATATACTTATATATTTCATTCTTATTGTTAAATAAAAGTAGCTGATCCTCATTAAATTTAACAGAATATTCTATTGTTCCTTTTCAATATCAATACATATAATAAAACTGTAAATCTTTCTGTACAGTCAATTTATTCTGTTTGTTTGTTTGGTGTTTGGTTCCAGTAAACAATGAAATAATTCATTGGATTAAGAAGGAACTTCTTCTGTTTTACTCCTTATCTTTAAGACTAAGAGGTAAGCTATATACCATCACGCTATCTCATCAGTGAGTGAGCAGTGTCAAAAAAACTGACTTTATGGTTATATTTGCTTTTAAAATTTGTAACAAGTCAAATATATTGATTTTTTAAAGTATATATATATAATACTTATATGCAAGTCTTCTTGGCAATGAGAAGCTTGGAAATATCACCAAACTTAATATAAATATTCTTGGCAATGAGTGATTTGGGATGTAAACAAAAAATATAAATTAAGTACGTTTTTGCATGCCAGCTAAAGGTTCTAAGCCAAGAAGTAGATATTCATTAGTTTTATGATGTTGCGTGTGAATTAGATTTAGTTTTGTTTCTTGATACTATCCAACATCACACGTTTGTTTGGTAAGTTTATTTAGGCTACTTACTTATTCTATGGCATTACTTAATTTTTGTTTTCTTGAAAATACATTTTAAACTGTTTCTTTTGATGTTCTCCTGTCATTAGATCTTTGGCTGTATGATAAAGCATAACATTAATATTTAGATAAAAGGATTTATAATGAAATGTAGTGGTTAAAGTCTAGGAGTAAATAATGCATACTGTCTGATATTGCTCATTGCGACAGTGCCTCCCGTAAGAGAGCAGCCTTTGATGTGCTTGAATTTGTGTCTTAAATTTATGAATTTTTTCAGCTATTTTATTGTTTAACATGTAGATTATGTTTATCTCTCACACCAAGGGGATGGGGTACATTCCAACGGGCCGAGTGTGGGGTTGAAACGGATGGGTGTGACCAGAGAGACGACGAGCAAAGGATCTGAGAGTGTCAACACGAGATAGACGTGTGTGACCAAATCAAGACATGTGTGTTTAATATACGTATTAATAAGTACTAATCCTTTGTAATATTGTAATTTAGAAATAAGAGTAGTAAATAAGAACTGTAACAAAAAGTTTGTTTTTCCAAATATTACAACCCAGACTATTGACAAAACTAGTAGCTTAGGGGCAACAACCCTCCTTTATTTGGTAAATAACAGTGAGTTTCTAGACCTTTAAGGGTGAAGTGGTACCATCGAAGAACATCAGCTGTGATAGGAGATACTTCTATGTGCATTTTCATATTCAGTCAATGGCACAGCCAAAGGGGGGAGGGGGGGAGTCAGAGTTGAAAGCCCCCTGGGGGACCTCGCTACCCACCTTCCTCTTTCTCGTCCATAAAGCTGATGAGCTCATACACGGGGAACTCTACAAATGAAGGCAGACTTAATGAGCTTCATGTACATACATCCAAAGGTGTCAGTTACGGACCCTTGTGGGAAAATGCCAGATATGGAATTGGCTAGATCTGCCCCAGTTCTAGGCCTATCTAGCCCAGATATATACCAGTTATGGCCAGATATGATCTTTCCACATGGGGGATAGGAGGGTTGAGGAGGGAGGGGGGGGGGTGATGAAGTTATCAATGAACTTTATATGAAGCTAAGGAAAATTAACATAAGACTAAAGTGATTTTGTGAGTTAAGAGTTAGTGCAAGTTGCTTATTTGAATTTTCAGACAATAGCTCATAAAATAATTTTATAAATCAAATTTCCAAAATACAATTGATTGAAACTAGCATGTTTGAATATTCTAGCAGTATGCATGAATAAAAATGTGTTCATAAAAACTGAATAGTCATAATAATTACAGAATCATGGCCATTTTTATAAATTATAAATTATTTAGGATATTATTGTATTTCTTTTGATGCATTTGCATTTTGCAATACTTAAATTTTTAAATTTTCCCGCGGGAAAAACCAATGGACCCCACTTAGTTGGTCAGTTGAACTAAACACCCTCACAAACGAATCCTTGCTGCGCCAGTGTAGTCACTTACCAAGTAGACGCGACTTGTGTGGAGACTATCCTACAGAGTGAGTCCCTGTTTAGTACGAGGAGAACACCCCATCCCTCTTAAGGTACGATTTAGAGCCCCCCCCCTCCCGCCGCAAAGACTGCGTGCTGCCATGGTGGCAAAAATCACTACCGCTTCAATGTAATTAGTAGGAATACGTTTCAATCTCCGCCACTGCTGTCTGTGTAGCGCTACCAGCACATCGCCGCCCGGCCTCACTAGGAGCAGTCATAGCTTGATGCATGCGCCCACCAGGCGCAACAGCTTATAGCCAGAATTCTGATGTGTATGTTTATGCTAATGGAGTGATGGACAGTCCAAAAAAATGTAACAGCAGTGGAGTTGTTTATAAAAACAAATTCCGTGACAGTTACTCAATGAAGCTTTCGACGTCAGTTACAATTGGGCAACGCTCCTTCACGGAATGCGATATTGGGATGGATGACCAAATGGAGGGTCACTGGTTCTTTTCACTCTTAACGTGTTCCCCATCCTCGTACTGTGACAACACCAGAAACTGGTGAGTGAGTGATTGCTGCAGTAAATTGTAGTCCACGTAGATCTGCAGCACTTAGCATCTCTTGGGGCAGTGTGGGACGATTGTTGCAACAAGTAAAGTTCCACCCCTATAAGATTTGTGTTGTTCAGGAACTATCTGATCGCAACAAAGTCAACTGATTGAAGTTTTCTAGACAGTTTCTGAGGTTTAAGGAAGACAATCCAAACATTGTGGGCCAGTTGATTATGTCAGACGAAGCTCATTTTCAGATATCCTGATTTGAGAATTTGAGAATTCCAAAGAGGTGCAACCGACTCTTCTTCAATCAGAAAAAGTAACAGTGTGGAGTGGTGTTGTGTCTTTTGGTGTCTTGAGGTCGTACCTTTTTGAAGATGAGCAGCACAGGTACGTAACCATAACATCAAATCACTATCGCCACATTCTGGAAAAATTCCTCACCCATGCACTTGGACACAGGTGCATGGACACTAACAGAATGTGTTTCCAGCAAGATGGAGTAACAGTAAACACAACCCGAATATCCATAGAGGTGCTACATGACATGTTTCCTGAACATCTTGTCTCACGGTTTGTGAACATCGTCTAACCACCACGCTCAACAGACTTGACAGCTCCGGACTTTGTCTGTAACGTACGCTGAAGAGCCGTGTTCACGTGACACGTCCAAGAAAAGTAAAACAAAAGAAAGAACAAATTGAGGTGGAAGTCGTGGCAACCTCACAAATGACATTCCACAAAGTGATGTCAAGTTGCAACAGTGTATGTAGAGAGTACCATGGTGGTGTAGGAACACTCTAAAGTAGATGGTTTTATTGCACATGATTTTCTGTCAAAGTATTTGGCAATAGTGGAGGTATAAAAACGTACAATGCAGTGAGGTGATGTTGTTCATCTGCTAAACAGAACATCTGAAGAGAATACCGTAAAAACAAAAGTAGCTATAAATCAGGGATTTACCTTCTATGCGCTACTAAAAATGATAGGGTTCCTATACATTTTAATTTTGTTAAGACGATGTGTTTAGGCACCAGAAAGATAAAAAATTTCAAGTTAAATTCCCAGAAAAGCTAAAGGGGGAAAAAAATATTTATGCGTTAAACCAATGTTCAATAACGTCATTAAACTACTCAGAAAAAATATGTTCAACGGAGCATATGCAAAATAGTAATGAAACAAGTTCAACACAATGCATTGATAGGTTTGTGTAAACTTGTAGTTATTCCCAAGCATCACAAGCTAGGAGAAATAAATTTGCAATGACGTCATCAAGTGTGATGTAAATTCAACACTAGAAGGAGATGTGCGGAGTTCAAACTCAGGACTCCTGACTCCAACACAAGCCACTAAGAGACCTGTATACAGGTATAGGGGTGAAGCGAAAGTAGTTCTAATATGTTTCAAAGAAAATGTCAAAGGGAAAGTTGATTTTTCAGAAAATCTAGTGCATTTATCTAGTGAACAATTAAGAACAAAAGAACCATATTTAGGGATCACCGAGAGGTCTTTCGTGGACGTAATAATCTACAGATAAGGCTTATTTTCTAACATGGAATTCATCTCTGAAATTTACTACCTAATACACAGAGAGCGTATCGAATACCACATAGTCAGCAAGAGCTAGTTCTAAATATGTTTGACGAACAGCTAGCTTCAGGATTTATTGTTCAGTGAGATTTGAAAGATGACCCATGGAATTCACCGATCGTTATAGTAGACCGGAAGTGGCCCACAGGAGTATTGCTTTTGTGTAGGTTACCGAGTCCTTGATAAAGTAACTACAATGAATGTTTACCCGTTATCAAATATTGTAGAAACCAGTGATAGAATAGAACAATGAAAATTTTAACATTTCTATACTTGACAAGCAGTTATCATGATGTTGCAGTGAAAGAATAAGACCAAGCTAAAACATATTTTACTAAACATAATGTGGTTTACAAATGTTAATGTTTACTTTTTAAAATACAAGGGGCAACCACAACATTTCAAAGACTAATAGAAATGGTTTTAAGAGGTAGGCTCTACACAGGCAATGTCATATATAGATGACGTAATACTTTTCTCAGTTAACTTTAACCAACATTCAGAACGTCAAGAAATGTTCTAGAAATATTGAACTAGGCTAATCTCTCACTTTCACTAAAATAAATGGTACGGAACTCTGCACGGACTTTCTCACTCTATTGTTTGAAAATTGAGATATTTACTCAAAGCTTGTAATATATGTGAAACGAAATAATATTCACTAGCAAACCGAAGCATAAATTACACTATACTTATGTAAAACTTTTATTTTTGAGTCCCAGTTTAAAATTTTATAATTTTGTTTTTAAAGAATTAATGTCCTCATTTGTATGTTTGGACCAATAAAAAAAGATCAATCTTGGGTCCACAAGGGTCAACACTTCTTATTAAAATGTTGACTTCCGGTTAAAATTTTCGACATTTTATTAGGTGTTGCAAATCTTCATGCCATCGCATTGCTATTAAATTTCTCATTTATAAATTTTGACCAATAAAAGATGTAAATATTGACAATTGAGTCTGAAATGAATATAGATCATTGTTGTACAAACATTTCTCCTAGGAGGTTTAAGGAAAAACAACATAAACTTTTAGAGACTTACTTATATTAAATTACTCTATGGCATTGGAGAATTATTGCTTTAAAACTTAGTATCTCTTTACAACTAAAGCTCACAAAATTGTATTAATATATTTGCCAATATCTCAGAAACTGTTGGATTTATAAAAATATATATTCATATAAAAAGTTTTTTATTTTTAATAGTACTACAATTTTGCGATGATAAGTTATTTAGTATCCATCCCAAATAGTTGCGGAGATACGGAAGCTTCTGCTTTTGTAAGGTACCCTAAAATTAATTTTCATGGTAAAATGAAAATAGCCAGTTTATTTATAATCTTAATCAACACCTAGAGAATTTTAATCAAAATCGTTGGAGTCGATTTTGAGAAAATGGATTTTTTCTCTTTTCGCCCTTTCTTAAACTACTCTTAATTTTAAGTTTAAACAGACACACAGACAGACGTCATTGCAAAAACTACTTTTTAGGGTTTGGGGGTTTTGAGACGTTAACAACGATCTACATTTCAGGTTAGATTTTCTTTTGCGATCGCAATACTTTTACCGTTTGTGTTCGAAAAATTAAAAAATATATTTACGTATAGCTTAAAAGTTATTGGTTTTATAAAAACATGCCTCTTATAAAATATTTGTATTATAAAGAGACCTACATATTTGTAATGATAAAGTACTTTCATATCTCAAATATTTTAGGAGATATTATAAACAAGTTAATTTACGCTTCGGACCGGAGGCCTTAAAGTCATTTTGCTGAAATATTGAAATAAATAATTTTGTTTGGAATATTTATAAATGTTTAGAAATGAAATTTAATCAAAATAGCTAGGGCCAATTTTCCCTCTTTTTGCCCTTCAGTAAATTACCCTTAATTTTAGGGTTAGATATCCAATTCCAAAAAAACCCTCGGGGCAACCCTATGAAAACCCTAGAACCAAGTTTTAGCACAACCGGTTAAATAGTTTAGGCTCTAGTTGAAGGTACAGACAGACAGACAGACAGACGGAAAGTCAAAAACAACCTTTTTGGAATCGGGAGGTCATGAAACGTCGAGATTCATCAAAATCTTGAGTACGATTGTTTTGACGATCACAATACTTTCTCTCTCTACATGCAAGATAGCGAGAAAGTAAAAATGTAGCTTTGCAACCATTGAAAGCGAGTAAATTGAACAAGTTGTTTCATAAGAAGTAGTAAAAACTGATACCAAATTAGTAAAAGCAGTAGGGCCTAAGGAACATCCCCTGGATAAGCCTCAGAATGTTAAAGAAATCTAAACGTTCCTAGGGTTGAGTAACTTTTATAGAAGTTTGTCCCCAACTAGGCTAAAATTCCTAAGCCATTAACTAACTTTTTAAGAAAGGATCACAATTTATTATGGATTACAAAGTGAAAACAAGCCATGGTAAGGCTAAAATACATTTTGACATCTTGGTTAGTTTTGGTATACCCATAATTTAGCAACCCTTTTTACTAAGTATGGACGCTTCAAGTTTAGCCATAGGAAGTGTATTAGAGGGTGACCCACTACAGATGTTATATATTTGGACATCCTTTTACTATAATTTCTGACAATTCTACATTAAAATGTCTCTTTAGGTTGAATGAGCCCAGTATAGATTGTTAAAATGGACACTACTTTCACGTGGATATGACTTTACCGTAAGACATGGGCAGTATGCAAGAACTCATAGTGAATGCTTAGTGGACCGATAGTGTGGTCCAGAGCACACTATCGCTCCACCTTTTAGCCTATGATGACGCAAGCAAACCCACGCTAGTGTTAACAAAGCATCCACTTAGTAAAGTTCTTGCATACTGCCCATAGACCAGCCATAGCTCATGGAGATACATACACCTTATTAACGAAAATAAAGCAGGGACATTAGATTAAGTTTCAAGATAAATCAGGAACATGACATAAAATGTCAGGGCTGGAGAGATCATTCCCAATTTTATTTGCAATAGATGGAATGTTATATAAGAAATCACGCCAAGGACCAAGACTGGTAGCACCCAAGAAAGAAGTTGAAAATATTTTAAAGGAAAATCACGATTACTTATTATCAGGACACAGAGCTACAAACATCAGGATTGCAGAAAAATGTTAGTAGTTGACTTGACAAGAAGGCACGAAAGTTTATATATTGAGTTGTGACAGGTGGAATAAAAGATGTTGAAGATGATGACAGGACCTGAACTAGTAGAATTACCAGAAGTAGCTCACTCTTTTGAAAGAATAGGGATGGATATCATAGCACTTCTACCAAAGTCATTAAATGGGAATAGTTGTATACCTACTATTTTAGATCACTTTTCAAGATATTTAGTAATGATAGTGATACAAGCTAAAAAATCAGAGTTAGTTGCCAAAATTTTACTCTCAGAGTAGATTCTCAAATTTGGAGTATTGTCAAGCATTCGTTCAAACTAGGGCAATTTTATGTCAGAAGTAATGATCCAGTTGTGTAAATTACTAAGCGTGAATTAATTTAGAACTACAACAGGACATCTTTAAGGAAATGGAAAGACTGAGAGGGTTCATCAGGCAATAAAAAAGGATGTCACATTTTGTAAACATCAACTAAGCAAAATGGGATATCTTCTTTCCATTTGTGGTGACAGCCTATAATATAAAAATGCATTTCAGTATAAAGAAACCACCATATCATGTAATTTATGGGGGAGGGGGGGTTGAGGTGGGGGGAGGGAGGGGGGGTTACTCCATTTGAAAGAAGCAAACTACTGGCAGATATTTCAAACAACCATCTTGCAGAGTTACCAGATAAACAAAAAGCACTATAGAAGAATGTTTATAAAATATTTTGTAATGACTATAAAGTGCTGTCTTAGTAAGAGTTTTAAAACAACAACACGAAATTAAAACCAGGTCCACTATTCACTGATATAATGTTACAAGCTGAAAACCGTATTTAGGTGCCACCTTCCAATGTGGCTGTTCAAAGAGCATTCCACTGATGCCTACAACACGTTTGCAAATTTCACGATTTTACCTATAAAATACACCATTCTGTTAAAATATTCACTTAATACTCCACACTACTATCTTGATCATAACACTCACCAGAAAGGAGATATTTTGAAAACACTGGTTTTGGCCACCATTTTACCAAGATTGTGGTGCAAGCTGCGGCTCGTCAAGGTTAAAAACTGAGAAAATCATTTATAACCAGACTCTACGTGACCCTTTCAATTACCAAAACTCAGTGATTTGTTGTAAGAAAAAACTTCTTATTGATTGGGCTACACAAGTATTATTTGTTTCACTAGGGTGATATTTTGAGAAAATTAGTTTAGTTCATATTTATCTTTATTATTTTGAAAAGAGTGGACCTAAGTTATCCAACGAAATAAAAACAAGTAGTGACGATTTAGTTAGAACTTTTTATAAAATTCTTTAAGTACAAATAGTTATTTGACATAAGTTATACACCCATCTCTAACGCATGAGAAACGCTTGAGAGTTTATGCTTTTGTGACACTTACCTATGTAAGAATTACCAGAACAGTTATCTGATTGACCGATATAAATAGCCCTGGCTCTCTGATTGCCTGCTGGCACTGGGTCAAGCATTTCCCTCACTCCTTCTGACCCCTTTCCACTTTATTCCCCGCGCCGTTCTTTCCTGGTTTTTTATGTCTTCTTATTAGATTTTAATGTGTGCCCCATCCCCATTAGTTTTTTGTGTGTGCGCACTGTTTTTTTTTGTGTGTGAATTGGTTTTTTATGTGTGCCCATTAGTTTTTTAGCTGTGCCAATGGATCGTATGTCTGGGTAGGATTGGGACGGGCATTGGAGTTTATTTGTGGGAGTTTTTTTATTTATTTATTGGTGTAGGAGTTTTTTATTTAATGGGGGGAAACGTGCAGCCCATGGCGCTAGGAACTCCTCCCGCGAAGTCCCATAAAATGTTGGCATCGCTAGTGAGCGCGGGATCTTGCAGTAGCATCCTCTATGGCCGGCCGCTTAGCGTAGAGTGCTAACAATGGCTCCTTACCACGAGACTCTGAATATATTTTGTTGTTGCAATCCTTCCCTCCCCCGTAAATGTTGTAATAGTATTTTCCTGGTGACATCATCGCAACTCTGGCACCAGTTTGGCGGCTTGACAAGACAAGTAGAGACAAGAATATATTATGACCTTGAATTATGTCAAAGCCCACCATCTTTTCCCCTATCTACGTTGTAATGGGTTTGTTCCCTGTGATGTCGCAAACAATGAACATTGACACAGCTCTGATTATGCACAATCAAGGGCCTCGGAAGCCTCACAGTGATTTATAATCGTCAGTTAGATAACGCTATCCTACCCCACAAATTTCTATTAAATTTGGTTGTTTGGTATCGTCCGTCGACATGCGCAGGTGTAGGTATACGCCATACCAACACGGACCACTGTTGGCGTAGGAGTAAGGTAAAAATGTTCCAGTGTTTATTTGGGGTGTGGGAAAGGGAAATCATTCAGTGAGAACTAGTGACAGTACACCTCAGCGGAGATTTGAACCCCTAACCTCCACCGCCATAGCTATAAGAGCTATACGCAACCGTTCTGGCTAAACGTCCATATATTAATTATGATATTGCTGTAGGGATGATTACAAAAATGTTCCGGAGGGAGAAATACCAACAGTTTACACGGCAGGGATTCTATTACAACATCCCCGCACCCCCACCAGAATTAGACGAGTCTGACAATTAGACAGCATGCCCACCAGGATTTGAACCTCGATATCTTTCGTGGAGCTAGCACCACTAATGTCTGTTAGAATGGTCATCCAATAAGATACTTCCTTCCAAGTGCACCCCACATTTGCGAGAGTGAAAATAATAAGGCAAAATCAAAAAGGGATATTTCGGTTAAAGCTGGTCAACCAGATTTCCATTTGATATAATTAGACCAGGTAGATTGTGTACCCCCATTTGAGTGGAGTGAGAAAATCAATCTCAGTACGCCAGAACGGGAATAAAACGTTGATCACCCTGTCATCAGCCATCTAGTATAACACGATAGTGATGCCTTAGACCATGCGATCATCGATACAAGTATACAAAATTATTATAAAATGCATTTCCAGTCATTTAAATTTACTAGTCGACCAAATTTAACTAAAAGGGGCCCAATTTTAGAAAACACGTGAGAAATGTTCAGATATAAAATATGTTGATTATTCATATGGCCTATATCTCCTTGCTAATAGACACGAAGACTAATTCATGTCTGACCAAGACCCAAAACCAATGTAGAAAAAGACGCAACCAAATTATATAATTTTGTAATGTGGACCACAAGCTAGCTTCCACGCCATAAACAAATTTAAATTGGTTTATATGTTCTTTGGCTGACAATGTATATTAAATCATGTCGAGGGATTAAAATCCTCATCACGATTCCCTCCTCCAAAGCGGGAGTAATACAAATATGGTGTAAAAAAAAAACACGTCCTTTAGGATAATGTCTACCTCTGACGTAATGGCAAGTCAAGATAGAATTCTCGGTGTAAATGTGTTTTGCTTTTGAAGATAAACGCTGAAACAGTCATCAGCGTGCACGTATGTCATAGCATTTTATAACTCCCTGTCAGGACTAGTAGTATATTTGGTAGGGGGAGTAATATATAAAAGGTCCCCGCACTTGTGGGAAGGCTGGGTGGGTAACCAGAAGCTATACGGCTGACCTGAATTCAATCTTCCCTACCTCATTGCTAATAGCCACCAAGTTAAGCTTATCTGTATTTAGAACAGCGTCTTACTACCCGTCCGGGGCACAACCCGCGGAGGATGAGTGAGGAAACCGACCTCGGTACACACGCACGACAAGGATTCGAACCCCATCCCTCTTCCGTCACCATTTATATAGCTAGCCCGTGGTACCCGGTGATGCACTTATTCCTTTATAGATTTGGTTGTATATTAAATAATTATTTTCCGGACTGCATTCATTAACGAACACATAATATAATAGTTTAGTTTTGAATAGCAAAAAAAGACAGTTCGCTATAATATTTATCGTTATTAGCACGTGGTTTTTTTTCAATTGAACCGAAGCAATATTTAACACAATAAGCTTAGCTGGAAACTAATATTGAGCAACCATTGACGGGGCCGCACTCCCGACAAAGGCCTACCAACATTTGTTTTGTTTGATAGCTACTGTCAGCATGTACGGGTGTAAGTATCGCCATACCACCATACCACCATACCACCATGGGCACTTGGTGGTGTACTAGGAAAATGTGGTAGACAGGAGTAAGGAAATGTTCCAGCGTTTACGTGAAGGGAATGTGGGAAACCATTTAGTGAGAACTACCAACATTGGACCTCAACCTCACCCACCATCGGAAAGCCATAACTAGATGAGCTTGACATTTAGACTGTGTACCCAACATAGATTAGAACCCCGATATCTTTCGCCGGGTGCTGCATGCCCTGTTGTTGCAGTTGCCAAACCCGAGAGAAGAATATAGCGTTTCAAATTGCACGCACCCGTTCTGTCCATAGAATATGTTTTGTTGTTGTTGTAAATCAGTGGAGTTTCAAAGACAGAAAAGTGATCGCAATATCCACGTGAGCACTTTGACGTAATAAAATATTAAATAGCACAGATGGGTAAATGTTAAGATTTATTGGTCACACACGTGTAGTTTATAGAGCCTTATCAAGTAGAATATATGAGTTGAAAGGAGGAATAAGTATACTATTATTATTATTTTACTGCTTAACTATTTGTTTATAATTTTAACTAAATTTGGTTTAAGGTAAGGTGTCACACATCCGCACGCACACGAACACCCACAGATAATTATTTTTTATTTATAAATTGTAACTTTTTTTATTTAGCACAGCGTCTTACCACCCATTCGGGTTATTCGCTACTATTTACGCTAATGGGCTAGGAATTGGGTAGGTTGTATTTAGAGGAAGTGAACCCACATTTGCATGGAGGGATATAGTAAAACACCCCTAGTTTACCCGACCAAGATTCTAACCTATAACTCCCTCATCCTCGACAGTCTAGCTCTTAATGAAACAAGCGCGTTAGCCAACTACGCCACCGAGGCG
Source organism: Timema cristinae (assembly GCA_039000515.1). Classification (NCBI taxonomy): domain Eukaryota; kingdom Metazoa; phylum Arthropoda; class Insecta; order Phasmatodea; family Timematidae; genus Timema; species Timema cristinae. The sequence continues at coordinate 8,151,007 of JBCFYV010000100.1, forward strand.
AGAAAAGATTTAATTATTTTAGAAACAATGGTTTTATTCCTTGAGCCACTTATAACAGCAAAAAGAAGTTTTATTTTGCATATCATTTAATGTTCTCATCTATATTTTGCCGATTATATAACTCTTATATTAATTCATAAGTAGTATTGAATACAATTATGAGGAACTTGAATTTATTTTAAATATAATTTAATGTTCACAACTATATTTTGACGAATATATATAATTTACATAAATTCATAAGTAATATCAAATACAATTATGAGAACCTTGAATCATATTATAAATGCCAACCCAAAAACCAAATAGCATTTAAACAACAACAACAATTATTAAAAATAATTTAATTCTCGAAACTATATTTTGTTGACATAATAAATAACATACACACAAAACAAATTAGCCACTTAAACCTCAAGCCGAAATTATAGTAAGTGTACCCACATTTGCGCGGAGGGAAAATGTAAAGTTTATTAAAAACACTCCTAAATACGCTGATGAAGGAATCTATAATATAACTTTTAAATTGAATACTATGGCGTGAATTTGTTTAGATTACCCTGAATATTTATTAAAACTTATAATGTCCGTTTACAATAGTCACTGAGCCTCCCATCGTTCTACATATCTAATATTTATCACAAGGAAAAAGCAAGGCTGAATAAATTAGATTTACGAAGGGAATGTATCTCAATTTTCCAGAGCTGGAAGAGGAATAACTTGCTGTGGGATCAAACCCCGACCTTCCCATAATTATTATCAAAATCTGTTTCTAAAATGGAAACATAGACATAATTATCTAGTGATCTGGCACACATATTATTTATAGATCATACGAACTTGACACATTTTAACACCGTGTCTTACTACCCGTTCGGGTTATGCGCTTAAGTACTATTTACGATAATGGATTAGGGATTGGAAAGTTTAATTTAGAGTAAGTGAACCCGCATTTTCGTAGAGGGAGAGAGAAAAACTACCCCCAGTTCACCCAACCGAGATTCAAACCTCGATCTCCCCGTCCTCAGTGGTCTAGCTCAACATGAATCGAGTGTGCCTGCATGTTATTTAACAAACCTTTCCTGGTAAAACAAAAAAATATTTGTTTCTAAACATATTATTAATTTGGTTTGTAATACTCTTAATTTGTTCATCAAGTACCAGGGTCATTAAAAGCTTTATATTACTCCAGTTTACAGTAGTTTAAAATAGCTGTATCAATATTTGAATTAAAAAGTAATAAAAAATTACACATAGAGTAAATGGTCAAATATATATATACCATAAAGAGGAGTTAATTTCAGTGGGGGGGGGGGGGGGGGGGGAAGGTGTCACCATTCGTCCGGAAAAAGCTATAAATATATTAATCCTCTTGGATTCTTTGTTAAACAATAATTTACATTTGATGCACAAGATCAATCAGTAGTGAGACTTCTTGCTGAAACAAATGTCTTAGGTTCGAATATCAGCAGTTGAAATCAGGGAATTTATCACGTTTAAATTATATATTTTTGCCACGCCAAGTGGTGAACCTGCGATCTACGGGATGGTTTCTAGACGGTGTATTTCAAATCAGTGCCACTAGGTAGTCTCACTAGAGATTACTAAAGAATAATTTATTGCGAGCCACAGGTCTAAGACAGCACTCTCGCAATATACTAAACTGCAGGGGCTCGGATCCTGGTCCACTAGCTGCCACCCTCTTTGGTCAGTTAGGGGTCTCCAGCTCAAATGGTTATATTTGAAATAGGTTTGGTAGCAACATAATTACTTTTATTTTGAAACAATGAAAATTTCTCTAATGGGGTAAGGACACGCTGTTATGCATTGTGGGCCTGATGCCTTAGACAGTGTGGTGGTGTGAATTTCCATTCTACCTCCACGAAAATGCTGTACACATCATTTCTATCACCTAGTATTTTCTTATAACTTTTATAAGTGTTCGTTAAGTGTGGGGTTTGGATTTCTGCTAATTAGTATTCACAAATATCCTCGCAATATATGGGACAGCCAGTGACTGTGTGAACAGTTTTCCATTAACGGTTTACCACGCTCATTTTCACGCAAATGTGGAACATTAAATTCCTCCTCTACCAAATTAGCATATATAACAGCGCCTAACCAGAGCACAAGATATAAATGACTATCTCTGTTGACAATAATCAAGTACTTCTAAAGGAATTAGTCATTTCATATTGTAACAAGATTAGTGCTTAACCTTGGGACCAGTGTGCTCTCATTGTTTACCCTGGCTGCGCTCCTTGTTCTATCTGTTTCCCTCCTTGTCTAGCAGGTAGGTAGTGACCTTCTCACTTGACTGGGGGGACTAGAGGGGCCAGGGAGGTGCGGGGGGAGGACGGAGACACATCTGGAAGGGTCAGGATCCTTTTTATTCTGGACTCTTAACTTTAGAAATGGAGGATTCCAGACCCTTAGCTGTCACCACCCCTATATAAACAAGCTCAGCGATAGCCGTGCAGAGAGAGCGAGGTTCAGTTCTTGGCTCTCAACCATTGGGACTGTGAGTGGACCGGCGTGTCCAGTGTGTGGACCTGCGTGTCCAGTGTGTGTGGACCGGCGTGTCCAGTGTGTGGACCTGCGTGTCCAGGGTGTGTGGACCTGCGTGTCCAGTGTGTGTGGACCTGCGTGTCCAGTGTGTGTGGACCGGCGTGTCCAGGGTGTGTGGACCGGCGTGTCCAGTGTGTGTGGACCTGCGTGTCCAGTGTGTGGACCGGCGTGTCCAGGGTGTGTGGACCTGCGTGTCCAGTGTGTGGACCGGCGTGTCCAGGGTGTGTGGACCTGCGTGTCCAGTGTGTGGACCGGCGTTGTCCATAGTGTGTGGACCTGCGTGTCCAGTGTGTGGACCGGCGTGTCCAGGTGTGTGGACCGCGTGTCCAGTGTGTGGACCGGCGTGTCCAGGGTGTGTGGACCTGCGTGTCCAGTGTGTGGACCGCGTGTCCAGTGTGTGGACCGGCGTGTCCAGGGTGTGTGGACCTGCGTGTCCAGTGTGTGGACCGGCGTGTCCAGGGTGTGTGGACCTGCGTGTCCAGTGTGTGGACCGGCGTGTCCAGGTGTGTGGACCTGCGTGTCCAGTGTGTGTGGACCGGCGTGTCCAGGGTGTGTGGACCGGCGTGTCCAGTGTTGTGGACCTGCGTGTCCAGTTGTTGTGGACCGGCGTGTCCAGGGTGTGTGGACCTGCGTGTCCAGTGTGTGGACCGGCGTGTCCAGGGTGTGTGGACCTGCGTGTCCAGTGTGTGTGGACCTGCGCAGGTGTCCGTGTGTGTGGACCGGCGTGTCCAGGTGTGTGTGGACCTGCGTGTCCAGTGTGTGGACCTGCGTGTCCAGGGTGTGTGGACCTGCGTGTCCAGTGTGTGTGGACCGGCGTGTCCAGGGTGTGTGGACCTGCGTGTCCAGTGTGTGTGGACCTGCGTGTCCAGGTGTGTGGACCGGCGTGTCCAGTGTTGTGGACCTGCGTGTCCAGTGTGTGTGGACCTGCGTGTCCAGTGTGTGTGGACCGTGCGTGGTCCGGGTGTGTGGACCTGCGTGTCCAGTGTGTGTGGACCTGCGTGTCCAGTGTGTGGACCGGCGTGTCCAGGGTGTTGGACCGCGTGTCCAGTGTGTGTGGACCGCGTGTCCAGTGTGTGGACGCGTGTCCAGGATGTTTTGTGGACCGGCGTGTCCAGGTGTGTGGACCTGCGTGTCCAGGTGTGTGGACCTGCGTGTCCAGTGTGTGTGGACCTGCGTGTCCATGTGTGGTGGACCGGCGTGTCCAGTGTGTTGTGGACCTGCGTGTCCAGTGTGTGTAGGCCGGCGTGTCCAGTGGTGGACGGTGCCAGGTGTGCGGGCACCTTGGCGTGTCCAGTGTGTGTGGACCGGCGTGTCCAGGTGTGTGGACCGCGTGTCATGTGTGGACCGCGTGTCCAGAGTGTGGACCGGCGTGTCCAGTGTGTGGACCGGCGTGTCCAGAGTGTGTGGACCTGCGTGTCCAGTGTGTGTGGACCGGCGTGTCCAGTGTGTGGACCTGCGTGTCCAGTGTGTGTGGACCTGCGTGTCCAGTGTGTGTGGACCGGCGTGTCCAGTGTGTGTGGACCTGCGTGTCCAGTGTGTGGACCTGCGTGTCCAGTGTGTGTGGGACCTGCGTGTCCAGTGTGTGTGGACCTGCGTGTCCAGTGTGTGTGGACCTGCGTGTCCAGTGTGTGGACCTGCGTGTTCCAGTGTGTGTGTGGACCTGCGTGTCCAGTGTGTGTGGACCTGCGTGTCCAGTGTGTGGACCTGCGTGTCCAGTGTGTGTGGACCTGCGTTGTCCAGTGTGTGTGTGGACCTGCGTGTCCAGTGTGTGTGGACCGGCGTGTCCAGTGTGTGGACCTGCGTGTCCAGTGTGTGTGTGGACCGGCGTGTCCAGAGTGTGTGGACCTGCGTGTCCAGTGTGTGTGGACCTGCGTGTCCAGTGTGTGTGGACCTGCGTGTCCAGTGTGTGGACCTGCGTGTCCAGTGTGTGTGGACCTGCGTGTCCAGTGTGTGGACCTGCGTGTCCAGTGTGTGGACCGGTGTTTGTGTATCGCGGGTCATCGCAGTGTATCGTGCGCGGGACAAGTGTTGGACTAAGTACACGGGTGATGTAGACATTTATTGTTACTGTGTTAATGAACATGTTTGTGACCGTATTTAAATATTTGAATAGTTATTAGATGTTTTAGAGTTGTTAATCTATTTATTTTTTACTTACATCTCTGTGCTCTATTCGTTAATTTAAGTTACAGACTTGCTTAAGGTTATTTTTTTATTCTAATTAATTACTTGTTTAGTTATAATTAATTTTGATGTATAGTTAATCAGTGTGTGTATGTGTGGTAATTTTAATAATCATAACCTTGAATATTCCGTGGGCATTTTTATTCGTGTTTGGTCGGCAACCTACCCCAATATCTCTAAAAGAACTCGTGGTTCACACTTTCACGTGTGAACGACCTGTGACCCTCCCAGGTCACGTGCGCCGCCCCCACGTTACAATATTATACCATAAATCAGTATCGACAATATTGATCTGAGGTGCAACTAATATATATCATACATTACCACAATCTTATTAAATAGATTTCATGTGAATATTACATCCATTACATAAAAATATTTACAATGTTGTTTTAAGTTCTGATAAAAATAAAACATAATGATTTCAACGTTAGCAAAACTACCATAAAGGTGGCTAGATATATTTCACTTATTTTAATGTAATTTTTAATATAGAAACAAAATCTTACCTGAGTCCACGATTGCCTCAAATGTGGTTTCTAGTGTTATGCGAGTCATTGGATCCATGTGTTTGGTCATAATTGGGGAGATCCCAAAATATGACGTGTCAAATTTATTTAAATCTTTCATTCTTCCTATGCAGTCTGGAACGCCCAAATCATCTATAAAAATAAGTTCTATGAGTTAAGATAATCAAGATATATATATATGTTTACACTGGTTTTGTTTTACACATAATGTGATATTATTGTTTATAGGTATTTAAATAAAATATTATTAAATTATATCTAATATGAATTGTCTATAATTTTTTGTTTTTTATTTTAATTATAAAATTATATCACAGCTCTATTTATACAAGCTAGAAAATTAATATTTTATTTGTTGTACTTTTGTTTATTTGTAAGAATTTTAAACAAATAATATTAATACTAAAAAATAACTTAATTATATTCAATTATATTGTCTATTAATATAGATATTTTTGTGATAACTAGAAGCGTTCCTTATAATAATCGTTTACACTTACTCCTTACTACTATTAAAATGAATATCACTACAATTATTAATAAACAGTTTAAGAGTGTACCTAATATAATATATATATATATATATATGTATATATATATATATATATATATATATATATATATATATATATATACACACCAGAATAATAGAACAGAATTAATAAATTATTTATGAAAACAACCTGTAAAACATCAGCGTTCATTTAGAGATTAGATCTACTATCAAGTATTGTAAAACTCTAGTTTCGCTATAATTTATAACAAATACTAATGTTTAGTTAGTGTTATGAAAGGTACAGTTAACACCTTACCCTTGAATCACAAATACATTCTTTATCAAGGTCGAGAGTTACAATAACATGGGTCTACTTTACATTGTAATAGAGTTAAGGGCTTAGTTGTTTAAACTTAGTGTTTAAGACTAAAGACTTAAAAATGTAATTTAACAAATCAAAAAAGAAATTTGTGCAATATATCTTATTTTACTGTGGTGAAATGTTTAGTGATTAATCATGCAGTTTGTTTAATTATAGCTTAGAGAATAGGTTTAAAATATGAGTAATGTATTGTAAGATTTGATAATCCTTAATCAAGAATCGTGCTTGGACATCCTCGCTCTCCAAACATAGACTTGAAAGAAGTAGCCCCCGCATAATGCAATGACAAAGATGTGTTTAAAGCAGGGTAGGAGGTTGTGAAGGGCCTTCCACTAATCAATGATTTTGCAAAAAGAGGGGAATCCCTGATGCAAAACTTTAATTCAGCAATTACCACATAATAGGCTCAAAGTCAAAAACAATACCTTTTACAAGTTTTCGAACAACATTGTCACAATATCCAACACTAAAAAGTAATCATTGAAAACAAGAAAAAGTTTAGGTACCTGTTAGTTAGTGTTGTGAATAAATATATGTGTTGTTTGATAAAGTATTATGTTCAATTTACTTTATTAGTATATTCTCAAAATAGTGTCTATTTTGTTAATCTTTGAAAAATTTGGGATATCCTTATATGTATTTCTATCAAGATAAAATGCAAGTTTGTTAATTAACTCAAATACTACACTAAATACCTTATAACATATTTTACATTATTTACAATAAAACTTAAGACAAACCTAATATGTATATGCCTAAGAGCTAAAACAAAAATAGTACCTCTATTCCAATTGGGGTCTTTCACATTCTTTACCATAGGTGTCTTGTTGAAAAGATGGTACTCAAGCTCCGACATGTTCTCCGATAAGGGGAACCTGCCCCCTATACCGCTGATTACTACGTCATCTTCCGAAGAATTGCAGCCAGAGAGCTCAACCATGGCGCGAAAACACTGTCAAATAGATTGTTAAAATATTAACACCTAAATATTTTAGATAGATTATGAACTCAATAAATAATACATATGAAGTCCTGACCAAAATTATATTTCAATCGATTTTTTATTTAATTTTGTAAGAAAAAATTCAATTAAGAGTAGTAATCATTATTTTGTTTTAGTTTGATAGATAATTTTTCAATGCAGATTTATCATATAGGACTGTTTACATATATATATAAAATATATATATATATATATATATATATATATATATATATATATATATATATATATATATATATATATAATATTAAGTGATGTTAGATATCGTATATACCGTGATATATTTATCTTTATGATCTCAAATTAATATCCACATTACAATAACTAACCAAAATAAATTAATTATATATCAAATTAAAGCAAAGAAAATATAACATTTAAAATTGTATTCGGAATACAAAAACTACAATTTTAGATATATATTTCTAAAAATAAAAATGGTACAAAATGAAAAACTATATATATAATAATCTGTTAAAGAACAATGTATACAAAAACAATACCGGTGACTCTGTAAAACGGCTGTAGGATATAATGTACTGTATATACAGTAAATAAATTAAAATATATATTCTTCCTATAACATTCTATTTTTGATATCATAAATAATTAAATCTGAACACCCAACATAAAATATTAAATTAAGTTCTTGCTGTGCGCTTGTCGTTGTAACATCATAGCAAAGAGGTCCCAGCCAAAAATAATTTTAGGATTTGTTGTGTTACATGTAGAATACGTTATTTTAATTGTAATTTGTTAATTTTATAGACTTTTTGTATTATAAAATTATTATGTACACAAGTTTCAAATAGCCAGAAAAATGGATATTTGTTGTTGTATATTTGTGAAAATATCATAGGTATCTATAATTCCTTGAAATATGATATTATACCTGTCATTATTTCTGGTTGGTAATTAGTTTAGTTTGTGTTTGTAGATTATTTCATGTATAATATTAAATTAAAACCACAACCCTACTTTTATTTATGCTAACTGGTGTATCCGCTCTTCGCATGAGAAATCTATAAAGTAGTTTTGTTATTTTTAGTACCTGTATAAAATAAGCCACCAGGACAGATAAGCAAATCTTAAACTATGTTTAAGTATTAATCCTTTATTGATTTAATGTTTTTTTACAAAATGTCAAAGTAGTCAAAATAGAAACATAAGCTGGGCGTGTTTTAAAATATGACATTTATTTTAAATATTAAACTATAACATCTCTATACACAATATTTGAAGGTCTTAACTTTTTGTGCTGGTATTAAAAAGAAATAAAAGAAGAGTGAGAGTTAAAACAAATTAAATTTATATAATAACAGTTTACAGTGTATAGCAGGAATTATTAATTTTCCACTTTTCTGGCCTAATCCAATCGGTTTTGAAAAACCGGGGGCAGTAGTCACGCATTTTTAGGGGTAATACTAGAAATATAATGAAGTTAAAAAAAAGTTACTGTTGCACATTTTCAAGATTTCTTGAAAATTCACATTTTATATTTTCTGAATTTTGCTATCCACACATCTCATCATTTGATTTAAGGTGGAATGTAAGTTGACGCAAGTAAAGGACACTGTTTTTGTAATTCTTACAACAAAAAATATTGTTGTTCTTGTGAAAGACATCTTCAGACATCCCTAAGTTCCTTTAGAAAGATTATTGGTATTGAGTTGACATTGTCATCACACAAATTAAGCTAAGTTTTTATTGATTTATTTATTTTCTTTGGCGTTTAAGCTGCTTTTATTGGCAGAATCCATCTATTCATATAAAAAGGTATTGAACGCTAACCATGTATGTTTTACTATCTATATTAATAAAATGAATAATTTGTGTGCCTGTCAAGAACGTTGTGTGATCTCTACCATGCGTATAGGTCTGATATTAAAATGTTGGAAACACCTAAGCATCAATATGTGAACCTCGAAGCCTAAATTTTAAATCTACTATTTTTTTTAAATTAATCAGAAACAGGGCTGGAAAAAAAATATTTTCTTTCTGTCTGTTTGGAGCAAATAAAAGCGTTAACACGGTCAATGCCAAGTACTCGTGCTAGTGATAATAAACACCAAAATAACCAGCACAAAATATAGTTTCTCTCTGGCTTTCAGATTAAATACAATATGTATTATTACTCTAGGAATTTGCAATTGATTTGGTGAACAAATAAGACTGACATATATCAATTATATAATATTTAGGAGAATACAATATTAATCACATGTTTTAAGACAAAATATGTGAACAACATCAATTATTATATTGGAATTCAAAGAAAATATAGAAACTACAGATATACAATGGAATTCCAAGCTATATCCATGTGAGATGTCAGTGGTCCTTGAGTTACATACAGAGATCAACTAATTTTCATAATATATACCGTACTATATTGGTTAATAAGTGCATAATTGTTTTTGTTGGGTTGGTTATTAAAATTATGTTTGAAATATGAATAACTCTGTTCTTGTGATGTTTTTGATATAAATTCTTTTGTATTTGTAAAATATTTAACATAAATATGATAACCCCATATGTCCGTTGAAGATAATATTTTTATAATGCAAGTTCATTTTTCTGCACGGGTTCATATAAATTACGAATTTAAGTTATTGTTGTTTGTGGCGGTGTATATTGGGGGTGTACTTGAAGAAACTTTTTACCAAGGGCGTAGAAAGGAAATTTTCCCGGGGAGGGGGCTCCACTTGAAAGTTAATGTGATAGGCCTAGTGTACATTTCTTTAGTAGCACTTATTCTCCTTGTTTGTGTTATACGCTTGTGTACTAATTACAAACGTGTTTGGGATAAGGAAGATTGATTTTATTAGAAGTGTACCCACATGTGCGTGGAGGGTGTCACGAAGTTTCCACTCGGAGAAATATCCGCTCACAACTTCCATTTGACAAAGGTATTTCTAAGTTAGCGTTTTAATATATCAGGTGTTCCGGTTAGGCTAGGCTAGGTTTGCCCCTGGTCGTTGTAAGAAACTCCATAGTGCACCATACAAAAGTCACAGCAGAAATGAAATAAATAGTTGGTGGTAAAGGCGGGTGTTTGGAATTTGGGGGGATTACTCTCAGAGGTGAGTCATACGCAGGTGCTCCACTTGACCACGGTCTTCCAGCTATTTGGGGACATTACTCTCAGAGGTGAGTCATACGCAGGTGCTCCACTTGACCACGGTCTTCCAGCTATTTGGGGGGATTACTCTCAGAGGTGAGTCATACGCAGGTGCTCCACTTGACCACGGTCTTCCAGCTATTTGGGGACATTACTCTCAGAGGTGAGTCATACGCAGGTGCTCCACTTGACCACGGTCTTCCAGCTATTTGGGGGGATTACTCTCAGAGGTGAGTCATACGCAGGTGCTCCACTTGACCACGGTCTTCCAGATATTTGGGGGGATTACTCTCAGAGGTGAGTCATACGCAGGTGCTCCACTTGACCACGGTCTTCCAGCTATTTGGGGGGATTACTCTCAGAGGTGAGTCATACGCAGGTGCTCCACTTGACCACGGTCTTCCAGCTATTTGGGGACATTACTCTCAGAGGTGAGTCATACGCAGGTGCTCCACTTGACCACGGTCTTCCAGCTATTTGGGGGATTACTCTCAGAGGTGAGTCATACGCAGGTGCTCCACTTGACCACGGTCTTCCAGCTATTTGGGGACATTACTCTCAAGTGAGTCATACGCAGGTGCTCCACTTGACCACGGTCTTCCAGCTATTTGGGGGATACTCTCAGAGGTGAGTCATACGCAGGTGCTCCACTTGACCACGGTCTTCCAGCTATTTGGGGGATTACTCTCAGAGGTGAGTCATACGCAGTGCTCCACTTGACCACGGTCTTCCAGCTATTTGGGGACATTACTCTCAGAGTGAGTCATACGCAGGTGCTCCACTGACCACGGTCTTCCAGTATTTGGGGGATTACTCTCAGAGGTGAGTCATACGCAGGTGCTCCACTTGACCACGGTCTTCCAGATTTGGGGGGATTACTCTCAGAGGTGAGTCATACGCAGTGCTCCACTTGACCACGGTCTTCCAGTATTTGGGGGATTACTCTCAGAGGTGAGTCATACGCAGGTGCTCCACTTGACCACGGTCTTCCAGCTATTTGGGGGATTACTCTCAGAGGTGAGTCATACGCAGGTGCTCCACTTGACCACGGTCTTCCAGCTATTTGGGACATTACTCTCAGAGGTAGTCATACGCAGGTGCTCCACTTGACCACGGTCTTCCAGCTATTTGGGGGATTACTCTCAGAGGTGAGTCATACGCAGGTGCTCCACTTGACCACGGTCTTCCAGCTATTTGGGGCATTACTCTCAGAGGTGAGTCATACGCAGGTGCTCCACTTGACCACGTCTCCAGCTATTTGGGACATTACTCTCAGAGGTGAGTCATACCAGGTGCTCCACTTGACCACGGTCTTCCAGCTATTTGGGGACATACTCTCAGAGGTGAGTCATACGCAGTGCTCCACTTGACCACGGTCTTCCAGCTATTTGGGGATTACTCTCAGAGGTGAGTCATACGCAGGTGCTCCACTTGACCACGGTCTTCCAGCTATTTGGGGGATTACTCTCAGAGGTGAGTCATACGCAGTGCCCACTTGACCACGGTCTTCCAGCTATTTGGGGAATTACTCTCAGAGGTGAGTCATACGCAGGTGCTCCACTTGACCACGGTCTTCCAGCTATTTGGGGATTACTCTCAGAGGTGAGTCATACGCAGGTGCTCCACTTGACCACGGTCTTCCAGCTATTTGGGGGATTACTCTCAAGGTGAGTCATACCAGTGCTCCACTTGACCACGGTCTTCCAGCTATTTGGGGATTACTCTCAGAGTGAGTCATACGCAGGTCTCCACTTGACCACGGTCTTCCAGCTATTTGGGGAATTACTCTCAGAGGTGAGTCATACGCAGGTGCTCCACTTGACCACGGTCTTCCAGCTATTTGGGGACATACTCTCAGAGGTGAGTCATACGCAGGTGCTCCACTTGACCACGGTCTTCCAGCTATTTGGGGGATTACTCTCAGAGGTGAGTCATACGCAGGTGCTCCACTTGACCACGGTCTTCCAGCTATTTGGGGGATTACTCTCAGAGGTGAGTCATACGCAGGTGCTCCACTTGACCACGGTCTTCCAGCTATTTGGGGACTTACTCTCAGAGGTGAGTCATAGCAGGTGCTCACTTGACCACGGTCTTCCAGCTATTTGGGGGATTACTCTCAGAGGTGAGTCATACGCAGGTGCTCACTTGACCACGGTCTTCCAGCTATTTGGGCATTACTCTCAGAGGTGAGTCATACGCAGGTGCTCCACTGACCACGGTCTTCCAGCTATTTGGGGGATACTCTCAAGGTGAGTCATACGCAGGTGCTCCACTTGACCACGGTCTTCCAGCTATTTGGGGGATTACTCTCAGAGGTGATCATACGCAGGTGCTCCCTTGACCACGGTCTTCCAGCTATTTGGGGACATTACCTCAGAGGTAGTCATACGCAGGTGCTCCACTGACCACGTCTTCAGCTATTGGGGGATTACTCTCAGAGTGAGTCATACGCAGTGCTCCACTTACACGTCTTCCACTATTTGGGGACATTACTCTAGAGGTGATCATACGCAGTGCTCCACTTGACCACGGTCTTCCAGCTATTTGGGACTTACTCTCAGAGGGATCATACCAGGTGCTCCACTTGACCACGTCTTCCAGCTATTTGGGGGATTACTCTCAGAGGTGAGTCAACGTAGTGCTCCACTTGACCACGGTCTTCCAGCTATTTGGGGGATTACTCTCAAGGTGAGTCATACGCAGGTGCTCCACTGACCACGGTCTTCCAGCTATTTGGGGATTACTCTCAAGGTGAGTCATACGCAGTCCCACTTGACCACGGTCTTCCAGCTATTTGGGGATTACTCTCAGAGGTGAGTCATACGCAGGTTCTCCACTTGACCACGGTCTCCAGCTATTTGGGGGATACTCTCAGAGGTGAGTCATACCAGGTTCTCCACTTACCACGTCTTCCAGCATTGGGGGATTACTCTCAGAGTGAGTCATACGCAGGTGCTCCACTTGACCACGGTCTTCCAGCTATTTGGGGGGATTACTCTCAGAGGTGAGTCATACGCAGGTGCTCCACTTGACCACGGTCTTCCAGCTATTTGGGGACATTACTCTCAGAGGTGAGTCATACGCAGGTGCTCCACTTGACCACGGTCTTCCAGCTATTTGGGGACATTACTCTCAGAGGTGAGTCATACGCAGGTGCTCCACTTGACCACGGTCTTCCAGCTATTTGGGGGATTACTCTCAGAGTGAGTCATACGTAGGTGCTCCACTTGACCACGGTCTTCCAGCTATTTGGGGGAATTACTCTCAGAGGTGAGTCATACGCAGGTGCTCCACTTGACCACGGTCTTCCAGCTATTTGGGGGGATTACTCTCAGAGGTTGAGTCATACGTAGGTGCTCCACTTGACCACGGTCTTCCAGCTATTTGGGGGGATTACTCTCAGAGGTGAGTCATACGCAGGTGCTCCACTTGACCACGGTCTTCCAGCTATTTGGGGGGATTACTCTCAGAGGTGAGTCATACGCAGGTGCTCCACTTGACCACGGTCTTCCAGCTATTTGGGGGGATTACTCTCAGAGGTGAGTCATACGCAGGTGCTCCACTTGACCACGGTCTTCCAGCTTTTTGGGGACATTACTCTCAGAGGTGAGTCATACGCAGGTGCTCCACTTGACCACGGTCTTCCAGCTTTTTGGGGACATTACTCTCAGGGTGAGTCATACGCAGGTGCTCCACTTGACCACGGTCTTCCAGCTATTTGGGGACATTACTCTCAGAGGTGAGTCATACGCAGGTGCTCCACTTGACCACGGTCTTCCAGCTATTTGGGGGATTACTCTCAGAGGTGAGTCATACGCAGGTGCTCCACTTGACCACGGTCTTCCAGCTATTTGGGGACATTACTCTCAGAGGTGAGTCATACGCAGGTGCTCCACTTGACCACGGTCTTCCAGCTATTTGGGGGGATTACTCTCAGAGGTGAGTCATACGTAGGTGCTCCACTTGACCACGGTCTTCCAGCTATTTGGGGGGATTACTCTCAGAGGTGAGTCATACGCAGGTGCTCCACTTGACCACGGTCTTCCAGCTATTTGGGGGGATTACTCTCAGAGGTGAGTCATACGCAGGTGCTCCACTTGACCACGGTCTTCCAGCTATTTGGGGGGATTACTCTCAGAGGTGAGTCATACCAGGTGCTCCACTTGACCACGGTCTTCCAGCTTTTTGGGGACATTACTCTCAGGGTGAGTCATACGCAGGTGCTCCACTTGACCACGGTCTTCCAGCTATTTGGGGACATTACTCTCAGAGGTGAGTCATACGCAGGTGCTCCACTTGACCACGGTCTTCCAGCTATTTGGGGGGATTACTCTCAGAGGTGAGTCATACGCAGGTGCTCCACTTGACCACGGTCTTCCAGCTATTTGGGGACATTACTCTCAGAGGTGAGTCATACGCAGGTGCTCCACTTGACCACGGTCTTCCAGCTATTTGGGGACATTACTCTCAGAGGTGAGTCATACGCAGGTGCTCCACTTGACCACGGTCTTCCAGCTATTTGGGGACATTACTCTCAGGGTGAGTCATACGCAGGTGCTCCACTTGACCACGGTCTTCCAGCTATTTGGGGGGATTACTCTCAGAGGTGAGTCATACGCAGGTGCTCCACTTGACCACGGTCTTCCAGCTATTTGGGGACATTACTCTCAGAGGTGAGTCATACGCAGGTGCTCCACTTGACCACGGTCTTCCAGATATTTGGGGACATTACTCTCAGAGGTGAGTCATACGCAGGTGCTCCACTTGACCACGGTCTTCCAGCTATTTGGGGACATTACTCTCAGAGGTGAGTCATACGCAGGTGCTCCACTTGACCACGGTCTTCCAGCTATTTGGGGGATTACTCTCAGAGGTGAGTCATACGCAGGTGCTCCACTTGACCACGGTCTTCCAGCTATTTGGGGAAGCCGAGCCGGTTGAGCCCAAATTTCACAACATTCCATTTGAGCGGAGATTTCACTGAGTCCACTTTTCATGCATTCGCGTGGAGGGAGATCGGAAAAGCATTTATTAAATACCACCCCTTAGAACAAATGACCAGGTTAACATAAATTATTTTAGAACTTTGTTTGAAACTTTTAGATATTATAATTTTATATTAAATTTATAGATTTTTAATTGTGATTAATAATCACAAACGTGAAATATAAACCCACACACACACACACATATTCAATTCCACTTGAACATTTATGTATTTTTTCAATATTGTATTTGGTAAAGTTGGAATTAAAGTATATAATAACTATTGCTTTAGTTTTCACACAAACAATAAATTGTTAAGCCTGGCTTTATTAAATAGTAGCTAAATATCTCGTTCTTCGCACGGGATTGTTTTATAATATGTTTCATCTCTATAGCTCAAGTGGATCGGAAGATACGTAAAATCCATCCCCTCCATACTTCACTCCCTTAAGGATTGAATTAAAAAGAACTAAAATGATACCCCCCCCCCCTTATATAAAAATAGCCTCCCTTCCAAAATTCATATTTCCAGCTCAAGTGGTTATTAAGGCTATAGGCTTATTTGATAATTGCTAGAATGAGGAAGGAAACAATTTAGAGATAATATACCCGCATTTGCTTGGAAGTAGAGTGGGAAAGACCTTTAGGAATAACTATTCCCACTAGACCCAATATTAGTTTTAAATATTACATTTTGATATTTATTTATTATATATTCGGTTCAAACCGTGTTTTCTTCAACAGCACAAAAGATTACCTTAAGTATGAGCCAAGACGATTTCTAACTGTTGACTTCAAAAAGTACTGTGTGACATGACATGACTGTCGAAATTGTATCGACTTAATAAAATGATACCACGTTGGGAAAAGTTGTATACAATGTTTTAATTTTGTTCGTGTCAACGTGCCACCCCAATCGTGCCATAGATTTGCCATCCCTGACCCGTACTGACATCACGATTCACGAGTCCTCACAACCATCACATTTATACAACAATAACATAACTAGTATAAGTAAGAATAACCGAACTGATAATGAAATTCGGGGAGGTAAAACTAATAGACCAAATCTCACCTCTTTTGGAGTCTCTTCTGGTGGTTCTTTTACAACCTGGTGTCAAGCGTGTATTTATGTTTTTTAAGGCTTGATTTTGTAACGGGCTAACCAGTCAAGCCCCGTACGACCTAAATCAACTACCAAGAATAACATTTCTCGAAATAAAATCTATATGGATTACTAAATACGTGCACATTAGATACATGTATAACTCCATTTGTTACATACCACGTTACGACAACATCGCTGAACAAGAATGGCTCTATCAGATGTGTTCAACTATTCTCTCGGCCGGCGACGCTGCACTTTACCGTCCCTAGCTATCTATTCAACTGACCGAGGTTCGATTCAGCGCGTGGTATCCGTGGCTCGTGTCTACGTGTCGATTTGAACGTCAAGGGGCGTCATTCCCCCTCTCCTCTCCAATGGTTCATCAGGCTCAGCCGCTATAAGACACCACGGTTCGCTGGTCAACGACACATTATTTAATCCAGAGTTCTACACGCTGGACGTCTCTTCACTCAGAACATATCTACACCACAAAGGTGGTCACGACGATGTTGCCGATGGACAGACCTGACCGGCTGAAGTAACTCACCGTAATGTTATACATTCAGATTGATAGGGAGTAGGCAGCTTCATTAGCCATTATGAAGTTTTAGCTACTGTTCCCACGTACGTTGAGAGCATCTGTAGCTCTCGTGGGTATATTTTATGTAATGTAGGCTAGTCTTCAATCTTTTACGGCATGCTGTACTAGCCTTCAGTGATGTCTCGTCTTACTGTTGTTATCTGCTAGATCCTTAACACCAGCTGATAAGTAAAAAGTTGTGTCTCACTCCTTGACCTGCACGACCATGTTGTAGTCTGCAGGGTCTTCAGGCATAAAATGGGCTGTTTAGGTTGTTCCAGGCCTGATGATAATACCTAGTTAGGTATTGGTTGACGTTCATTGGGTACATCTGGGCACCTCATGCCTTATTGTTGTTCACCTTGTTGCGTTGATCAACTCGTGGGTCCTCCTGCCCAACTAGCAGGCTCGCGTTTATTATGTAATTTGATTATTGTTGTTCACCTTGGGTTGGTCAACTTGTGGTTCATTCTGCCCATCAGACATGGCTTGCGTTTGTTAGATGTTTTTGATATTATAACTCTGAGAGGTCGTTTCTCGCCCTCCTTGTTGATCATTGACCTTTGATGGATTTAATTTCCACGATCCCGGCTAAAAAGATTGGTTGTTTGCCAGGCCATAATGTGCTCAGGCCCAGAACCCTGAATTGTAACTTTCATTTGTTATTTGACCGAAATATGTATCACCAGAACAAACTCTCGAATTTTTAAAACCTTTGTAGCTCCGCTAAGAAAGATCAAGCTAGATTAACTAGAGTGGGTGGTCTTCTTCCATTAAAATAGTGCTGCATATTTATATCTCTGAACTGATTCTATTTTGCTTGCAACTAATTCACTTCATTTAGTATAATGTAGATTTTTCAAGTATATGAGTAGATGGCGGGACGTATGGGAACTCCGCTACCGCTGACGGGTCAAAACCCCTTTTCCCAATGACGTAATCATTGCGTGTTATGTTGCAAGACTCCCCCCACCCCTTGGGTTTTCCCTTGTGACTCATACCTGGTGCCAGTATATTTCCGTCTGACCTGAATTTCCCCTCTGTTTATTTCCATGAAGACATGGGGTTAACGACCTGTTGTCCTCCTTCATTGTCGCAAAGGTTTATTTTTTTGTTTTTATATGTGGCAATGAGTTTTCCCTGATGACTGGCGCCAGTTTGGCGGCTCGACAAGACAAGCCTCCTCGATTTGTGTGACATAATCATTGCGTGTGATGTCGCAACACTCCCCCCCTGGGTTTTCCCTGATGACTCATACCTGGCGCCAGTTTGGCGGCTCGACAAGACAAGTAGACACAGGAATAGATCGTGACCTTGAGACACCGAGCTAGTACATGAGGTCATTGACCCTGGAAACTATTTTCCCCTCTCTGCTTTCTATGTGACAATGGGTTTTCCCGGTGACTCATAACTGGCGCCAGGTTGGCGGGTCGACAAGACAAGTCGGGACAAGAATAGATCATGACCTTGAATAATGCCACAATGAGTTTTGCCGATGACGTCATCGCATTGTCGCAATCCTGATGACTCATACCTGGAGCCAGTTTGGCGGTTCGACAAGACGAGTCAAGACAGGAATAGATATTGACTTTGAAACCGTGAGCTAGTACATAAGGTCATTGACCCTGGTACCCCTCCCCTCTGGCAATGGGTTTTCCCGATGACGCCATCGTACTGACGCAACCTGATGACTCATACCTGGTGCTAGTTTGGAAGCTCGACAATACAGGAATAGATCACTACCTCGACTATGCTATGATTGGTTGAATTTTATCACGTGACCACGCCTCCTCGCTCTCTGATTGGCTGTTGGTTTTCCCCCTCTCCTCCACTCCTCCCAACCCCCTTTCCAGACATGTTGGTTCTTGTTCCAAACATGTTGGTACTTGTATTTTTTTGTTTTATTTGTTTTTTATGCATACTCATTGATTTTTTTTTTTAATTTATGATAATAGCTTTTTTATTTGTACTTATTGGTTATTTATGTCTGGGTAGGATTGGGATGGGACGCTGGAGTTATTTTATTTATTTATTGGCGTGCAGTCCACGGTGCCGGGTGCTCCTCATTCGGCATCACTAGTGAACGTTGGTACCATCTTCTCTGCTCGGCCGCTAAGCAAAGAGTGTGACCACCGAGCAGCTGACAGCGTATCACGGCCGTAAGGCCCCTTTCACTTTTTCTTCCCTCCACGTCCTCCTTACATCGCCACGGCACAGAACGAACTAAGTTACATTGACTGCTCCCTCGCTCTGTTGGACGGCCTTTCAATTCCCGGAACAAACAGCACGAACCTCGCTTGACGAACGTTAGGGGTAGAGTGTGATAAATGGTTCTCCTGCTTTGAGATCCCTTTCACTTCCCTTCCTTAGAGGTATGTGTCGCAACCCCTTATGTGGTAATGGGTTTTTCCGGTGTCGTCACCACAATGTCGCAACCCCCATGTGGTAATGGGTTTCCCCTGATGACAGGTACCAGTCTGGTGGGACGACAAGACAAGATTAGATCGTGACCTTGTAACTGTGAGCTAGGTCATTGACTCTGGAAACCCTCCCCTCGACAATGGGTTATTTCCCGTTGATGTTGCAACTTGCCATCGCAATGTCACAACCCCTATGTGGTAATGGGATTTTTCACAACTAGAGAGCATTGACACAGCTCTAATTATGCGCAATCAGGGTTCTCAAAATCCTCAGATAGGGGCCTCTATCCCCCACCACAAATGTCTACTAAAATTGGTTGTTTAGTATCGTCTGTCAACATGCGTGGATGTAGGTAACCCTTACGGACCGGAGGAGTAAGGTAGAAATGTTCCAGAGTTTACGTGGAGTGAGGGAGAGTATAAAACCACCCCCAGTTTACCCGAGCAAGATTCGAACCCACGACCTCGCCCACCATAACTATATGAGTGACACGTGCCCTTTCTGGCAAAACGTGCGGTAAGGATGATTAAGAAAATGTTCCGGAGGGAGAAATACCTACAGTGTACACCGCTGGGGACTCGATTTCCGTCCCTGCCATAATTATATGAGCCTGACATTTAGACGGTGTGCACACTGGGTTATGAACCTCGATATCTTTAGAACGGCCGTACTTCATGCACCCCCACCTTTCTCTAAGGGGTTTTGCCGGTTGACTAGATTTTTCTAGACCAGGTATTATGTGTATCCGCATTTGCTTCAAACGTCAATTACTCTGTCATCGCCCGTCTAGTGACGCCTTAGACCATGCGACCATCGATGCAAGTATACAAATTTATATGGAGCGCACACCGGGATACGAACCTCGATATTCTTAGAACGGTTGTACTTAATACACCCTCACCAATTTCAAAGGGGTTTTGCTGGTTGACCCGATTTTTCTAGACCAGGTAGAATGTGTACCCGCATTTGATTGTAGTGAGAAAAATCAAACGTCGGTCACTTTGTCATCTGCCATCTAGTGACATCTTAGACCATGTGACCATCGATGCAATTATACAAATTTAGATGGTGTGCACACCGGGATACGAACCACTAATGCAGGTCTATAATAGCTATTTGATGTTATATATTTATAATCATTAATGTATACTTGAATTAATTTAAAATCTAGTATGTCCCCGATGTAAATTAAAATTCCCACACTCAAGTAATTAAAGTTAAAACAAAAATATAGGATAGTTTTAAATAGTTCTAAGGGTTTCTGTTATTTAAAATTACGTAGTAAACATTAAAGTTAAACTATTGTATTTTGTGCGAGTACATAAATGCAGGCCGGATAGTAATAAAGATATTGCAGACATACGGGCCGGTCAGATATGACTCGCGGGCCGTTTGTTTGGGAATCCTGCCTTATCATTCGATCTTGAAAGGGAGTTTTGTCTATTAATAAAAGTTAAATCGGTTTGAATGTTTAATTAGTCATATAGATAAGATAAAATTATGCACAGTTTATTGAAGCAATTATTCATCATATTATATACCCTACAATCCATTTATCTTAAACCTTAGCAAGCTTTCTTTTATTAATTACTAGCAATCCCGCATGGCGCTGCCCGTGACCCACTGATATAAGGATTATGTAAGTACTTCTCCCCCCCTCCCTAATGGTGCTCGTACCTCTGAAACGTAATTCTAAAGCAGATAAAAAAATATTTTCTTCAATTCAATCCATCTGTGTTAAAAATTTCAGATCACTGCGTGCCGTAGATTTAGCTGGGCATCGAATACAAACAAACAAACAAACAATCACTTCCTTTAATTATTATGGACTATGATGTAACATTGTGACTTATAAAATACGGCTGTAGGCTAGTCTAGTCCATTGAAGTATTAATGTCACCTTTCAGGGTAAACCGATTGTTGGTTACATAAATATTATTTTTATACGTGAGATACAAAATAAATAGGTATCTCTGAATGCTTTCCTATTTACTATTTAACATATTTTGTTATCAGATGAGTGGTATTTTAAATAGGAACTAATGAGTATGAAAATACACATACAATTTTAACGTTATTTTACCATCACAAATTAAGATTAGATACGTATTGGTTTGACCGCTCGAACTTTTAAATATGTTGCTGGCTATCTTGCATACAAGATAGAACGGAAATCTCACTGTAAACTCTGCATGAATACATTAACAAAGTGTGATGCCAACATGGAATTATGAAATGATTATCTAATTTTTCATAGAGCATATCTCAATAAAGAGCATGATGACTTAAGGAATCTCAAATCCCCCTCAGATATGTTCACACACATAGATAGCCTTGAAACATTTATTGAGCAATTTCCTTATATGCAAAACAAAGAAGGTATTGTACATATAATGTTAGTAAAAGCATTGAAGAAAATAAGGATAATATAGCCTCATTGGCTTAAGCAATGCAAAAATCACTATTTTGCACAAAACCACTTCCTTAAAGTTAGAATTCACAATCACTTGTTGTGGACTGCAAAGGAGAATACTTAATGTTTAGGGAATCCGACGCAGAAAATATGGAACGTATTACACCAATAATCTCATCTCGTTGAGCGAACTTTGGAGAGTTGAGGACTTGTGAATTTATGCTGAATTTGATCCCAATTAAAAGTAATAAATCAACTGTGTTTTGACATTTTCTATGAATCTAGACTCTTGTCTCAAAATTAATATTGGTAGCGTCTTCCATTTCTAAACGTTGAAATAATATAAGGATTTATAAGTAGTTTTAATGTTGAATGGTTAATATTGTTCTACAAACAAAACCAGCTGTTTGGCTTAAGCTTTAGGTTAACAACTTTGGCTTTTAAATAGTAGATTTTGATAAGAGGTATGTTTAAAAAAAAACCATTTAAGTTGTTAAAAGTGTCTAAAAGATCAAATATCTACCGGTATTAACTAAAACACTCTTCATAAGACTATAGAACTATAGTTGTGATAAGTTAAAAATAAATACAATATTCAAATAATGGAACATTATGACTGTATTGACTAAAAAACTAACATAAGTGGCCAATGTAATATTTACTACTTTTTGCTTCTTAAATTGTGATTATTTTACTCCATAGTGTCATTGAGCCTTTAGTGAAAAATAGTTTTAAGAATGTCTAGAAATGTGTTTGCACCATAGAAGCGTATAAGACTATGATTTGTGCTCATCTTTACGTAAATAAACTATATTACTTTCTCTCGACACCTTAAGAGAAAAGTACTTTGTTCGTAAAAAAGTCCAAATGTTGATAATGTCAACTTCCCGAAACTGAAAAGGTGTTTTTTGCGATGCCGTCTGCCTGTGTGTCTATATCTAGGCCTAGGACTGGCACCATTTTACTGATCAGACTAAAACTTAATACAAATGGTTTAATAAGGTTCCCCCGAGGAGTTTTTGGAGTTACATATCTTACCCTATAATTGAGGGTAGTTTACTAAAGGTAAAAAGGAGAGAAAACAAGCTATCTCGTAACGATTTTTTATTAAATTTCGTATCTGGGCATTGTTTATCATTATAAACTAATCATCCCATGAACATAATTTTAAAGGTAATTTATATAAGCATATATTGCCAATTTTAATCATATATTTGAAAGTATTTGAAACATGAAATAACTCATTATTGTAAGGTTGTAACAAAATTAAAATTAAAAAAACTTTTTACTTTAAATATATTTTTATAAAACCAATAATAGGGGCTGTCGATAAATTACGTAAGGATTTTTTCATTATCTCAACCCCTCTTCCCCTAAATATAACTTCGTAATTTTCTTACTATTTTGTAAATTATATTATTTTAGACAAAAAAGGAGTGAGAAGTGAAACTATAGAATACTTATCGCAGTAGAATTAGGTTTAACACATCATAAATAAATGACATTTTATAGTTATGTATATCTGTGTGCGTCAATAGGCTACGCACGCTTCTAGGGGCTAACTTTTGACCGCGCGTCTGTAGAAGTGTTTTTTTTATATTTAGTCTCACCATAAACATTGATAAAATCCTTAGTTATTACGGATTCGGCTCACCCCCGAAAACGAAATAAATTACTGATCACCCCCACCCCAAAAAAATCCTTACGGGATTCTTGAGTGGTCTCTAGCTACCAAGCTATTGGCATTTTTTTTTAAATTTGAGGTCCGGAAATCGGGAGTTTATTATTATGATGAAAATATGTAAAATCGGTAAAATATGAATAATGAACAATACGTTTCTTTCATTTATGACTCTTGGTGGAATGTGATGCTCATTTTCTCCATCATGTTTTCGCAAAAATGTTTATTATCCGGTTTCACAAATCTTACAAATTTTAAGTAGGCTAATTGTTTCCATTTTTAGACAAAGGAGAGAGAAAGTTGTTTGGTGCACCGTACCATTTATTTGTTGAGGTAGGCCTAGCTATTAGCCTTAATAATATGCACACATGTTAATATTATAAAACTTACAAAGTTGTTTGTAGTTTCGTCTTTATTAAAACATTATTTCTCACTTAGTGGATAGCAAAACTAATATCATAGAAGAATCATCTATTGAAAACATTTATCTAAAGTTAATTTCGGCCAATAGTCCATTTCAACTGCTATTTAAAAACAAATATCTAAATATTAGAAGTATAAAGCACAAATATGAGGATTTATTATGTTTTCTTTCTTATATTAAACTAAATATTGATTTAATAATATTAACACGAGTGTGGATATACGGGAATGAGACATTATTGCTTACAATTCCAAACTATAGGGCCAATTATGCCTTTAGAGACAATAAATTAGGTGGGGGAGTTTGTGGTTTTGTTAGAAGATCTTAATGGTTTCAAACATGGACATTTGGAATTTTTAGTAAGAGTTCTTTTTTGGTTCTAGACCAGAGATAGGATCGGATTTAGTGAAATTCATCAACCTGTAAGACATGAAAAAAGGGGTTCAAAAATTTTCAAAATTCACTGACCGTAGATTATTTGAAATAGTGGACATAGAACCTTTAAATTTAAAATGAATGATTGTTTATAGAATTGGGTAATACATTTTTAGGAATTTTCAAATTTAATCACCTAAAGGGGTGTAAAGGAAAAAAAAGAGTCAGTAAATTCTATGTCCTCCAATCTAGATGAAATTTGATATATGGGGGTTTATCGGGTTGCGAATACTAATATTAAGTTAATTTATGTACGCCATCCCCACGATGGTTCCTGAGGTGCATTGGTAAAAATGGCGCTCAAGACTAAAAAAACTAATATAAATAAATACTTTCCATGGTGATAGACGATTGAAATTTTGCAGACAGCCAATGGGACCACTCCAAATAATTATAAACGCATGAACATATTTGTTTAATAAGTGAGACCCTGGGACATATGGAGGGGATATAAACAGAATAAAAACCTTTTATGTGTGCTAGCGAATTTAAATTTGACACTCGTTTAGGAGGACAACTCTAAATAACCAAATAAGTCTTAAAAACATAAATTTCTAAATTATAGTTAGAAAAATGAGCTTAAATATTTCAAAACTAATAGAAACAACTAATTTCCAGTGTGGTAGAAGATTGAAATGTATTGTGCAGTTTCTAAATTTGTTCTTAACTGCCAGCATACTCTACTACACTGTCTGCAGGCTCTGGTTCTCCATACATCACGTCATTGGTAACCGTACCTCCCGACCGAACATGAGATAATAAGGGGTGAATTTCGTCGAATCTTGTGGACTGGACCGGTATGCTAGAAGAACTTGTTGTAGGGCCTTGTCCCAGTTGTCCTCAGAGTTGTTGACGTACTGGGAAAGCATTGCGCATAGAGTCCTATTGAATCTTTCTACCAGGCCATCTGACTGTGGGTGGTATGGAGTTGTGCGAGTTTTCTCTATCCCAAGAAGTTGACACATTTCTTGGAATAGATTAGACTCAAACTGGCGTCCTTGATCTGTATGAAGTTCCACTGGCACACCAAACCGGCAGATGAACTCTTCCACAATGAGCTTAGCTACTGTTGACGCTTCCATATCTGGCATAGCATAAGCCTCCATCCATATTGGTGAAGTGGTCAGTCACTACAAGAATGTATTTGTTTCCTTGAACTTTCTTTGGCAAGGGTCTCAAAATATCCGCAGCTACACGCTGGAGGGGAAATCCTGCGATGTAAGTCCCAAGGGGTGCTCTCAGCTTGGTGGTCGGTAATTTCCTTCTCGCGCACTCAGGACATAATACTCTACACCACAGCTCTACATCATTGGTCATCCCTGGCCAATAGAACCTATGTCGGATTTTCTCTAACGTCTTTGTAACACCTAAGTGGCCACCAGTAACCGCATCATGCAACGATCTTAAAATATTGATAGATAGGTGACGTGGTACTACAGCTGAAGTATGTCCGACTTATTTTCTTCCGGCCAGCGACGGTACAGAAGGCCCCGATGTACTTATAGTCGTTTCCACTGTGCCCACAAGCTCATGTAGCTATCTCCTCTACTAGATGCTTCACAGGCGGTTACCCTCTCCTTGTCTTCCCGTCCGATGGCTTCATCAGCGTCCTGGAGCAATCTGATATCCGTATCTGACCAATGAAGTGCCCAGCTTGAGTTATCTTGAGATATAGCAGATACCGGAAGCTCCTCCTGCCCACATTGTTTACATGGCAAACGTGATAGTCCATCAGCATTTCCGTGACTTTTTCCAGGACGATGCTCAACCATGAACTTAAACTCGGCTAATTGCTCTAGCCACCGGGCAACCTGCCCTTCAGGTTCTTTAAACTGCTGCATCCAGCGAAGAGAGTTGTGGTCTGTGCGTACTTTAAACTTTTTGCCGTATAAATAACTCCGGAAGTGTCGAGTTGCATACACCAAGCCAACATCTGTCTTATAGTTACACAATAGCGACGCTCAGCCTTTGTTAGCGCTTGACTAAGGTAGGATACTACGCGTTCTTCTCCCTCCTGTACTTGACTTAAAACAGCTCCAATGCCTGTCCCACTCGCATCTGTATCCAAGATAAACTCAGTGTCCATCCTTGGATAGGCAAGAATTGGAGCAGATGTGAGACTTTGTTTCAGCTGTTTAAAAGCACAATCACACTTTTCACTTCACCTAAACCTCTCTCCTTTCTGTGTGAGCTGGCACAGGGGCGTCGCGATGTTTGAAAATCCCTTTACATAACGTCTGTAATATGAAGATAGCGCCAGAAATGCCCTGAGTTCAGTGATATCACTAGGTATGGGGTAGTCCACCACTGCACGTACTTTTTACGGATCTGTGGCCACACTTCCTTTGAAATAACGTGTCCCAGAAACTTCACAGTTGTTTGAAATAGATTACATTTCGATGGTTTCACTTTTAGGCCTGCTTCCCGTAACCTCTTGAACACCTAACGTAGTCTACTGATGTGCTCTTCAAAGGTTCTCCCAATCACGATTACATCATCCAGGTACACCAATGCCGTATCCCACTGGAGGCCCGATAGAACTAGATCCATAAATCTTTGGTACGTGCTTGGGCCATTGCAAACTCCAAGGAAGCACTAAACTCCACAGACCATCTTCTGTTGTAAATGCGGTCTTCTCACGATCCTGAGAAGCAACCTTAAGCTGCCAGTAGCCACTCACCATATCGATTGTGTAAAAAAAGCCTCAAACTTCTTAGAGAGTCTCGTAGATCGTCTATACGAGGGAGGGGATACGCGTCTTTCATAGTAATATCGTTCAGCCACCGATAATATATACAAAACCTAGTTCCGTCATCTTTCTTCTTCACCATTTAACAACAGGTGAGCTCCATGGGGAGGTTGAGGGTTGAATGACGTCATTTTCGCTCATCTCTTTCACAACACTTCTCAATTCCTCACTACGGTGGAATGGTACTCTTCTCGGTGGTTTACAGATGGGTGTACTTCCACCCGAATCAATTTCGTGTTAAACTAGATTAGTACGACCAAGGTCGTTTGGTCCCAAAGAACACACATCTGGAAAATCGTTCAACATGGCTTCTGCTATGGAACGTTGGGTAAGTGATATCTTGGCTGAGTCTAAATCAAATAAGCTAAATGCCTTCTCGCCGGGTAGTTTTATCTCCAGTCTCTACCGTGATCTATTTATATTATTTATGGAGTAAAGATTGTTAACATAATGTATGTTTTAAAATATTTAGTTGGCTGTTAATCTTAAACAAAAAGAATTAAAAGTTAATATAGCATTTGTTTTTCCCAATAAACGAGTAGCTTTATTTAAATTTTTCTTTCTAAGTTGATAACGTTATCAGGACATGGTGAGTTATTAAAACAGAAAATTTATTCTTATATTTATAACACGGTGAAAAATCTTCCAATGAACTGTGCTAATTTATTATTACCTAATATCTTACTTCTTTGAAATAATCTTATACAGTATTAAAATACTCCCAAAGTTTTAATAAAACTAAATGATCTAATTTTAAAATATATATTTTGCTTTCAAAAATGTAATTAAACATTATTATAATTGACGTCTTTAAAAACAAATAGAACAGTAAAGGCAAAAGATTAACAGATCTAATTATTTAAACAAATTAGCTCAATTCAATAAAATTTCACAGTTGGATTAAAAGTTTAATTTGGACACGAAGAAATTGTTGTTTTTTCAAACAACAGTTTAAAATTTAATTATGCCCATTTCTATCCACCTAATAAACTAAAATAAAAAGCTGTAGATTTGATCAAAAGCCCACCTGTTGTGGTTTGAATGAAATATTTCCATTTATTTGAATCACTTTTAACTTAAACTATAGTTATTTGATTATGGTGTATATAGCTTATAAGTTCAGCAAGTTGCCACACACACAACATGAGCGCTGACAGGGTAAACAGTAGGAACATGCATGTAAAATAGGGAAAACCTTAAAAGGTCAATGGAATTCTTGGACAAAGGAAAAAGTCAAACAGTAAAATACTTTATAATGATAATTGTAATGACACATTATGATAATTTTATTTATTACTTTTCATATAAAATACTGGCGAATGTATATTTTTTGGGTTGAAAAACTGGGGGGAAATTAGGAAATTTTAAAGTGAATCAAGCCCATTTGAATGTTTTTTATAAATATATTGTTTTATCAGAAATAATCCGAGCTTATAATTATATTCTTTGTACGTATTCGTCGACCTTGAGAATATATTTAGAGGGGAAGGATGCCATAAGGCGGGGTCAATGTTTGGTTAATAGGATTGAGTATTTCAGTAAATGGTTATTAGTTACCTTAGTACCCGTTACCAATGTTACTAATACTGCATACATGTACTCATGCATAATAAATATGACAATCTGATATTGGATAAAGAGTATGAGTGGTGACCGGGGTTGGAAAGTTTAAAATGGGGGGGGGGGAGGGGGGAAGTACAGGAGGGACATCTCCCCAGATGTGAAATTGGCCCCCGCCCCCTGTAATAAATTTGTCCGACTTTAGATGTAACTAACGCCCTCTAATATTAAAGGATATGAAGCTGAAATATGGCCTTGAATCAAAATAAATCTAAAAAAATAAACTAGCCTACAACTGTACAGAGTTTGGTTAAAATTATAATATTTATTTTAAAACTATAAAAAGGTGTTGGTAGGTAAATATATGACAGTTTCTCGAGCTTTTTATCTTGACCGGCAGCCAATCAGCTGTCGAGTGTCTCAGGATCAGTCAAAATCTTGGAAGTGGTTGTTTTGTGCCCTATTCTGTATGTGAATCATCGAGAGTAAAGTTTTCCTAAAAAATATTAAATTCTCATTTATCTGTATTTTAATTATTTTCCTTGGCCTGAATATAAGAAGATATTTTGAGAATTGTGTTCATTCAAATGAACTTTATAATCTCGGCCATAAATAACTTATAGGAGCACTCCAATTTCAAAAACTGGCTTATTCTATGTGAAAGCTATTCCCAATAACTTCTAAATGAATAACTTTCCAATTTTTTCATAAGTAAGGATCAATCTAAATGGCTTAGCTATAGGGGCATCTACATTTTTTTAAATCCTGGGGAGAGCCTTCGAAAGTCCTTTTGTAATGTGGGTCACATATAAAACGTTTTTACTAATATCTTCACAAATGTAAATGTAAAGTAAAAAATAAAGTACAAATTTTCATTGTTGGAAAAAAAAGTATTGTATTAGGCCTATATTCTCTTTCCCATTGTTATACTTGGTGACAAAAGAAAGACATAAAAAAGACCAACCCATGAAAAATAAATCTCTTTCAAATAACTTCAAAAGTCATCCAGGAGCAGGACTTTAAATTTAAACAGGAAGGGCCTCCAGACGCCTCACAGTTACAAGGCCGTGGCAAACCAACAATTTCAGGGGGGGGGGGGGTTCAGTGGGCTTATCCCCCAATTACCGCAGATTAGAAAAAATTCTAAATGATAAACAGTTCTAGAAGCAATCTGAAGTGTTATTTATGCCAACATAGCCCCTAACTGCCAGAGGCTAGGATACATTCTAGATATGAAACATTCTAGAAGCTCTCTGAAGTTATTTTCATGGTAACACAGCCTCCTAGTGTGTACTTGTATCTTAATTTTGATATTGTTTGAACCATAAATAAAACTCTCTCTCTCTCTCTCTTATATATATATATATATATATATATATATATATATATTATACTACACATTGTTCATAAATTTTGGGAGGGAGGTTTTAACCCCCCCCCCCCCCCCCTGTATATGGCCTTGCGCAATTAAGAAACCCCTCCATCTCCCCATTCCAAAGAGCTTCCAAAGCCTGGTCATAGTATAAATTTGAATCAAACAGCATCATTAAACATTGGTTATCTCGGGTAGATCCAACAAAACTCACTGGAATAATTCGAACAGTGAGCTGACAGAATGGTGGCCACATTGTTTTCTATTTAACTTGAGGATTACTTACTAGCTTCTATAAAGTTAGGGAAACATGAAATTTAAATAAACTCATGCTAACATTGAAACTGGAAGAAAACTTTAATCTCAGCCAAACAAGATATTGAAACAGTTGGTTTTAGTGACTTGGTTACATAAAGCAAAGTGGAAGAGAAATTAGGTTAAGTATGCAGTGAGTGAACGTTGTGAAAAAGATATATTATATATTTGTCGGAAACTATTTGTCGGTGATTTTTACTCATTCGCCATCATCTTGTCAAATACATTTAGATTTCAATCTCAATTCACCGTGGATCAAAAAGATAAATGGACAATAATATTTGGTGAAACAGTGTTTATTAAAGGTGGAGTAATATTATATTAACGGTTATTATCAAATTAGACTTTTCAACACTCACTCGATTCAAATTATATGTGACCCGCTTCGGTGGTCACGTGGTGTAACGCACTCCTCTTGGTATAGAATAGGTTCTAGGTTCGACTTTCGGTCGAGTGTACCGAAGGTGGTTTTTCCAAAAAGGTTTTCCACTTTCCCCCAATCAAATGTGGGTACAATTTATCTAAATATAACCTTCCTAACTCCTAAAACAACTAGTATAATTATTAAATAAGCGTATAAACCAAACGGGTCGTGAGACGCGTTGCTTACATTTTTTTTATTATGTGTGCGCCAAGTCGATGTCACGTTAACGTGGTGTTGTCATTCTTTATACTAAGATACAGAAACCTCGCTTAGAGCGACTGGAATTGGTCATAACGGTAGGTTTGACCGGTTATGACGTGTTCCGACAGGTTCTGACATGCCTTAATTTCGGACAAAATACGAGTTTTGCAAATGATAGTCAACGGGTAACAGAAGAAAGGAAAGAGCACCTGGAAGTTGTTGGATAACTAAGAGTTTTAGTGGAAGAGTTTCCACCACAGAACTGAGCTGTTGGAACACAGTGAAACACGTAAGACTCAATGGTCGGGAATAAAAGTTCAAGGGCGAGTGGTTGGCAGGCCCGTTTGCGGGGCCCACAGTTATCTGCACCCCACCCCGAAATAGAACAGCATCTTACTGCCCGTTCGGGCTATACGCTTCTGTACTAATTACGCTGATAAGTTAGGGATAAGCATGGTTGAATTTATAGGAAGCGCACCCGTATTCACGTGGAGAGAGGAGTGGAAAACCATTTAGGATAAAAAAAACATCAGTGCACCCAACTGAGATCAAACCCTGAGCATTTGTTTTGTTCTCCTGTAGTGGTATATTTAGAGTTTGACCTCCACCGTGAGGGTCAGTTATAAGTCTAGAATTATTAATTAATTATATCAGGCAATAAATCATAAGATGAGCATGTATGATTATCATCTTCTTGACTTACTAATGAGTCGGAGAAAGAAGATCGAGAAGACGAGGTTTAAACTTTTAGACGTTTTTAAAAAGCTCCTTTCTCGTTGGGAATAAACTGTTCACGTCGTGTTTTCTGATCGGTTTTCTGCACTCCTGATTCTTACTAAGGAAACTTGTCACGATCAAGAAATAGACTGCAAACACCAACTAAATACCACACATGACTAAATTAAATTAACACCATACAAGTAGAATTTTGTGAATAGCCCAGAAGATAATTTACGTGTGGCTATTTTAACACTATCACAAACGCATACGCATTTAAAAATTATTTTAAGTAAGTTACAATTTACAAAGGAACCCGGAAATATAACGTAGTTTTATTGTATGTTCGTACAAATACGCACAGTGTTGCACTTATTTACTGCTAGTGTCTGTCTCCTAGTCCTTAACAGTTAGTAAGTTACAACCCCCTTGTTGCGGGGGTTGAGTGGGGTAAAGTCACCTTACTATTGTCAAGGACAATGCTTCCCCACTGCTTATATTACTAGCAGCGAAACCTCGTCACTACAGAACAATAAACATGATGGTTGAAGCAAAACAAACAAAATGTGAACATACTGGTGGTTCGCCTAAACAGGGGGACGCTCCTCCACGAGGGTTGTGCCTCCACGTTCCTCCAACTAGACAGGGGGACGCTCCTCCACCAGGTTGTGCCTCCACGTTCCTCCAACTAGACAGGGGGACGCTCCTCCACCAGGTTGTGCCTCCACGTTCCTCCAACTAGACAGGGGGACGCTCCTCCACCAGATTGTGCCTCCACGTTCCTCCAACTAAACAGGGGGACGCTCCTCCACGAGGGTTGTGCCTCCACATTCCTCCAACTAAACAGGGGGACGCTCCTCCACGAGGGCTGTGCCTCCACGTTCCTCCAACTAAAAAGGGGACGCTCCTCCACCAGGTTGTGCCTCCACGTTCCTCCAACTAGACAGGGGGACGCTCCTCCACCAGGTTGTGCCTCCACGTTCCTCCAACTAAACAGGGGGACGCTCCTCCACGAGGGTTGTGCCTCCACATTCCTCCAACTAAACAGGGGGACGCTCCTCCACGAGGGCTGTGCCTCCACGTTCCTCCAACTAAACAGGGGGACGCTCCTCCACGAGGGCTGTGCCTCCACGTTCCTCCAACTAGACAGAGGGACGCTCCTCCATCAGGTTGTGCCTCCACGTTCCTCCAACTAAACAGGGGGACGCTCCTCCACCAGGTTGTGCCTCCACGTTCCTCCAACTAAACAGGGGGATGCTCCTCCACGAGGGTTGTGCCTCCAGGTTCCTCCAACTAAACAGGGGGACGCTCCTCCATCAGGTTGTGCCTCCACGTTCCTCCAACTAAACAGGGGGACGCTCCTCCACGAGGGCTGTGCCTCCACGTTCCTCCAACTAAACAGGGGGACGCTCCTCCACCAGGTTGTGCCTCCACGTTCCTCCAACTAGACAGGGGGACGCTCCTCCACCAGGTTGTGCCTCCACGTTCCTCCAACTAAACAGGGGGACGCTCCTCCACGAGGGTTGTGCCTCCACATTCCTCCAACTAAACAGGGGGACGCTCCTCCACGAGGGCTGTGCCTCCACGTTCCTCCAACTAAACAGGGGGACGCTCCTCCACGAGGGCTGTGCCTCCACGTTCCTCCTACTAGACAGGGGGACGCTCCTCCATCAGGTTGTGCCTCCACGTTCCTCCAACTAAACAGGGGGACGCTCCTCCACCAGGTTGTGCCTCCACGTTCCTCCAACTAAACAGGGGGACGCTCCTACACGAGGGTTGTGCCTCCACGTTCCTCCAACTAAACAGGGGGACGCTCCTCCATCAGGTTGTGCCTCCACGTTCCTCCAACTAAACAGAGGGACGCTCCTCCACGAGGGCTGTGCCTCCACGTTCCTCCAACTAAACAGGGGGACGCTCCTCCACCAGGTTGTGCCTCCACGTTCCTCCAACTAAACAGGGGGGCGCTCCTCCACGAGGGCTGTGCCTCCACGTTCCTCCAACTAGACAGGGGGACGCTCCTCCACCAGGTTGTGCCTCCACGTTCCTCCAATTGTCATTCAAGTGTAGCCCGAAGCTACGTTTACGTGTGCTGTGATAAGTGTTGTATTTCTATTGTTATTTATAATATTCGATATTCAAAATAAATGACAATGTCATCGAATTTTTTGTGGTGAAGTAATAATTATCATCCGCGTTGAAACTTTCCCGTCGCTCTATGATGTCACAGCCACGGGCGCCCATAACTGGGTGATAAGGGGGGCTCTAGCACCATTATCACTCTGCAACATTTACTCTTTTTTATGTTAATATTTGGAAAATATAACATCGTATCTTTGGGATTTGGCTGCAATGGCCTACTAACAACTCTGAATCATCAATATCCTTGTTAATATATGTATATTTCCTCCCATTTCCCTCTTCAACAGCTTCTTTTCATTTTGTTATGTTCAATAAACTTGTGAAAATTATAATGTTACTTTCAATGGGTTCAGCTATAACCAAATTTGATCTCGTGTTAATTTTTCAGAAAAATATTTTCGGAAAATTGTCTCTTGAATTTCATAATTAGCTCAGAATAAAGTTCAGGTACTCTAAAATTCCCTCCGCAATGTTAAATTCATGAAATTTTTTCTCGAAGAGGGGCAAATGGGACTCCAATACACTCCCCATTTGGAAAATCCACTTGGGCGCCCTTGGTTACAACCACACGCACCACGTAGGTTGGGGTGGCAAGTCGTTTTTCCTGTTATAATTAAAAGGAACAATGTTTTCCCGATTTAAATGTTGACAAAATTGAAGAGAAGTCATGTGCGACGAGCGGCTTAGGTCTCTTTTTGTAGCCTCTCTTATGAGTGTTTAGCGGTGACTACGCTGCGTCTAGCATCCCCCTGTCCGACTGTTGTAGCTGGGGTCCGAGCGGGGAAAACCGTCCGTATGGCGGCCCTGAGGGTAGTTACATAACTCGGTTGTACAACAACCACTGAGAGTGTGTGTTTTTTAATAATGGTTTTGGAATTGTTAGCTGTGGGATAACACCCAATTATTTCCTGAAAAACTTATACTAAAAAAAAATAATTAAAATATATTATAAGGAATGTTAGTTAATTTTGTTGTAGTTTTTTCTGTACAATAAAACAAATAAACAGTTTCTTTAATCAAATTGCATTAAAGACTATCATTTTTGAATCCTAAAATTATTAAAATATGCCTTACAGATTATATATATATTTGTATACATATAATTAAAGTCCAAATATATGCTTTTTTATTTATTTTCAATTAATTTATTTTGTTTAGGCAAAAAACAAACTACATTGGTCTAAGAATAAAAAGTGAACCGTAAGTATAATACAACAATCTGTGATACAATTTTCATATTTCATAACTGTAATATATTTAGCGCGAATGGGAGTACCTAGAACCGCGTTCAAGGTATTGACTGACAAACCCAACGGGAAAAGATCACTGGGAGACCCAGACAGAGATAGGGTGTAATGAGATAGACTGGATAGAGTTGCTCAATATGGGGATAGGTAGCGTACTTTTGTGAGTGTGCTAATGAACTTTCGAGTTCCTAATGCCATCGATTAAGTAAGTAATATATTTATAAATATATAAAACTTACAATATATGTTACCTTAGGTACGTCATATAACTTGGTTGACACTAGATTAAGATCAGGATTTTTATTTCATTGAAGGGAAGTGTAGTGTTTCTAAGCAATTGGTTTATATTTATTTTTAAGTTATTGTATTAATCTGGGTTTTGTTTCTCTGTTGATGATATTTCCTCCACAGTTCATATTAGGGCCTAGCACCACGTGTGTATGTTGTGGCGCGAGCCCCAAGTTAGTTTTCACATTATTGTTTACAGCAAAGGATCTTTAAATTGTCTAAGACATGTTTATGTTTGTGTGCTACTTGTATATATTTAAGTATAAGCAAAATTAAGAGATCAATTATTTTAAGCAACAAAATTAATTTAAAATATATTTTTTATGCTAGAAAGTTGTTTTAGTTTACATTAAGTAAAGCGATAGTTGATTTATTTCAAATTAGGTACAGAATGTTAATTTTAAACAATCAGTGACCTTGAGAAAAACTAACGCCCAATTTAAGACAAAAATAAAAAAGGAAGTATTGTGATAAAAAAAATATACAAAGGTAGTTCCAAAGATCTATTAAACTTTTTAACTCTAAGAAACACACATCTAGATTTGTAAATTTCAATTAATTATTATATTTTATCATTTTTATACCAAAAACAGATGTGTACATTTTCTCTAAGTTTAAAATATACAATATAGCAAGTATATTGGAGTCGCTTGTGTGGCTGTGTGGTCTGCTCTATTGTGTGGCTGTGTGGTCTGCTCTCTTGTGTGGCTGTGTGGTCTGCTCTCGTGTGTGGCTGTGTGGTTTATTCCCTTGTGTGGCTGTGTGGTCTGCTCTCTTGTGTGGCTGTGTGGTCTGCTCTCGTGTGTGGCTATGTGGTCTGCTCTCTTGTGTGGCTATGTGGTCTGCTCTCTTGTGTGGCTATGTGGTCTGCTCTCTTGTGTGGCTGTGCGGTCTGCTCTCGTGTGTGGCTGTGTGGTCTGCTCTCGTGTGTGGCTGTGTGGTCTGCTCTCTTGTTGGACTAGTCTGCTGATTTCGGGGAGATTGAGGTTCTAACCTCGGTCGGGTGTAATTACGGTGGTTTTCCACTCTTCCTCCACGAAAATTAAATATGTCTAAGTGGGCACACAGTTTGGTTTATATCCATTACTATCCTGAAATGGCTTTGGTATTTCAGACAAAGATGGGTTTAGTAACCATTTGGGGAGTGAAATAAAGAATAATAAAGAGTGCGGAGGGATTTTGAAGGAAATAAGAAGGTGTTCAGAAAGTGGGTAAGGAAAACGAAAGAAGGAGTGCCAGTAATAAAGACATATGGCATTCAGAATGGACGGGGTGAGATGTTCTGGGATGAAAACAGTATAAGAGAGCCATGGAGGAAGTATTTTGAGCAATTGTATGGCAATAACGTAGAGAAAGTAGCAGAAAATAGGGAAAATGTTAAGATAAGTGAAATACCTAACGAGGCTGAGGTGTTAAAAGGTACGAAAATGATAAAGAATGGCAAAGTCGTGGGTGTGGATGGGATCACTAGTTAAATGCTTACGAGGGGGTAATGGTATAAATTGCCAGATTGTTTGAGTTGTTCAATGTGTGTGCTGGGATTTCTAATGTTAGGTACTAATGACTGGAATAATGTTGTAATTGTTATTTTGTAAAAAAGGAAAATTAATTAAAAGTTAATGTAAGAATTATAGGTCCATTAGTTTTTTGATTATGCAAGGCAAAGTTTTGGGAGAGTATTAATTGAGAAGGGGCATGAAAAAACTGCTTACAATATTTGCAGTGTGCAATGTGGTTTCATGCCAGGTAAAGGTTGCATGGTCTAGATATTTGCCTTGCAACAACTGATTGAGAAATGTATGGCAGTAAGGAAGAAAGTGTCTTGTGAATTTGTTGATTTGGAGAGAGCGTACATTCATGTGAATAGGTGTATGTTATGATATGTTCATAGGGAATATGATGTGGATACATGGTTAGAAAATGCAATTATCGTGGTGTATGATGAAAATAAAGGGTATGTTTGGGTGGATGGAGCTTTTAACGAATGGTTTGACATTGAACAGGGTGTTAGACAAGGTTATATTATGATTCCATTGTTGTTAAATGTTTTCATGGATAAGTGTTTGAGGGATGCTCGTTAAAACGTGGTTGGTGTGTAAATGGACAATATGAATATGAAAGTGCTGCTATGAACAGATGATGCCGTATATACTGTATAACTGAGAATGAAAGTGACGTGCAGAAAACCATAAATAGTTTGAATGTGGTGACAGGTAAAATTGATCTTCGTATAATGTCTCCAAATTTAAGGTGATAGTTTTTAATAAGCACGGATCAGGAAATGATTTTCAGCTTAGTATATACGGAATAAAGGATTATGTGTACCTTGGTAGAATGTTCTGTAAAAATTAAAGGATGGATGGTGAAATCGACAGATGGTAGAGTACATCTATTTGAGTAGTTGGATGTATGTGGTATATTGGAAAGAATAAAATAGTACCAATATAGACAAAGATGGCAGTATATAAAATTGTGTTAACGTTAGCATTGTCTTATGAATGTGAAGCGTTGGTTTGTCTGGAAAAACCCAAAAGAAAGATGAATGCGATTGGATTAAGATAGGCCATCTAAGAAATTTAGTTGGGTAAACATGTATTGACAGTGTCAGTTATGAATGGGTGCTGAAGAAATGCGGTTTGAAAGGAAAAATATGAGTCAATTTGAAAGAAGCGTCCTACCTTGGTTTGGGAATGTTGAGAGGGGGATTGTGGATTGAGTGACGAAGTGAATATGTGAATGTAGAGTGTGTGGATCAAAGGAATGGGTAGGCCATATAAAACTTAACTAAATGTTTTAGATTAATGTGTAAAAAATATAGATATTAAGATTTTTAAAAATAAAATAGCACGTGTGGCTATAGTTAAAGTGAAAGGAGTATGCAAGGATAGGGAATTGTAGAGAAAGTTAGTGAAAAGTGACCTACTATAATGGCACTTGGAATTGCACAGTACAATATTTTTGAAGCGGTCACACTTTTTGCTGTCAAACTGTTTTTTGCATAAACACCGGTACTAAGAGCTGTAGGAATAGACCCGAGCAATGTCTCAGTATTCGCCACTTCTCCAATTGTAGTTAAATTTTGTTCACAGACACTGAGATTGGCTAAGAATACAGCTGCTTGATCCTACCATTTCTTGTGCCCAACTGAGATAAATGGTACGGCACGCCACTCAGACTTTCTCACACTTTTATCTTAAAATATACATTTACTAAAAATTCGAAGATTTGTAGAAATAATAGGTCTATACATTGTTGTAGAAACATTATACCAAAAATCATAAATGAAATAATATACACTGTTACTTACTTACTCTATGACATTAGGAACTAGGAACACTGTTACAGGAAAATTGGGAAAAGGGAAATATTTGTGATCACCAAAGAAGATAAAAATATATTTTATTTTCGAAGACCCGAATTAAAAAATAGATATTTAATATTATAGCTAAGAAACTAGCGATTTTATAAAAATAGATTTCAAATAAAATATTTGTATTTATAATAGTACTACATTTTTACAATTAAAATATATTTCGTATCTCAAATAGTTGCGGAGAAATTATCAAAATTGAATACTTGCCCTCATATAAAATACCCTCAATGTCATTTTCATGAGATAATGAGAATCGCCATCTTGTTTATAATAATAAAAAAATTACTGGATACAATTTAATCAAAATCATTAAAGAATATCGAGAAAATCTATTATTTATATTTTTGCCCCTCAGTAAACTACCCTTAATTTTAGGGTTGGATATCTAATTTAAAAAAAAACCTTTGAGAGACCTTATTAAAACGCCAGATACCAAGTTTTAGCCCAATTGGTACCTAAAATAGTTCCAGCTCTAGCACTAGACACAGACAAAAGGCGTCACAAAACCACTTTTT
This sequence comes from Timema cristinae, assembly GCA_039000515.1. Classification (NCBI taxonomy): domain Eukaryota; kingdom Metazoa; phylum Arthropoda; class Insecta; order Phasmatodea; family Timematidae; genus Timema; species Timema cristinae. The sequence continues at coordinate 8,190,239 of JBCFYV010000100.1, forward strand.
AGATTTCAGAGGGTCATGAAATGTCAACATTGATCAAAATCTATAGTTTGGGTTTTTTGACGACCCCAGTACCATCCCTCAGAGGTTTTAAGAGAAAGTAAAGATCCTTTGTTTATTTTTTCCATTAAAACAAATAAAATAGATCTGTCTCGTCTTTGTCAACTTTAGGTACTGGAATATGGATTATAATACCTACAGTGGTTTCAGAATAAGATTTCTCCTATATAAAACATATAAAATTGATCTGTCTCGTCTTTGTCAACTTTAGGTACTGTAATATAGATTATAATGCCTACAGTGGTTTCAGAATAAGATTTCTCCTATATAAAACAGATAAAATAGATCTCTGTCTCGTCTTTGTCAACTTTAGGTACTGGAATATGGATTATAATGCCTACTGTGGTTTCAGAATAAGATTTCTCCTAATTTTCTCTTTCTTAACTTAACCTTCCAGCCATTCTTTATTTTCGTGTTCTTCCTTCTCGATATCCATTTTATTTCATCACAACCATCAGCCCTTATATACAATTTTATCTTTCAAGTGACATTCTTCTTCGCATGGTATTTGGACAGGATGTTCACATTTCCAACAAAATAGGTTTTCCTTGCTATCTTTTGAACCAAAGACACAATATATCTGAACACTTTCATTTGGCGTGGTTTTTTCAGCCAAAACTTTATTATTGGCTTATACGATGTGCCTGATTCATTCAAAGCATCTTATAATTTTTTTTCATCCTTCATATAAACAATTACTTCTTTTTGATTAGGAATTATTGACAGTATAACTCTAGGTACACAGCCAAACATAGCCTCGTAAGGGTACCTCTCAATTTCGGTATGAAGAACTCTGTTTTTTACAAACGGTATACATTTTATCTTTTCGTGCCAGGAAGTGGATGGATTGTCTTACACCCGAGTTGTCAATATATTTTATATGTCCTGGTTAGCCATCTAGATGCTACCTTGGCTCTGGTTATGCTTGGTTTGCTATGAACGATCTTAAACTCTGGTCAAGATATTATTAAGTACTATCTAAGTTTATTAAAGAATTATCTCCCATTGTCAGACTGAAGAATATATGGAGCGCCAAACAAAAGGAATATATCAAGCAACTGATTAACAACTTATTATGCTCGCTTTGTTTGAAGAGGTATTAACATAACAACCCTATTTAACTACAATAAATGAATAGTTTCCTTCAGGTTGAAATTGGAAATCTATAATGTCTAAATTAAATATTGAGTTCAGATGTGGAAATTCCATGGGTTTAACAACAACGCCTTTCTTGCCAATGGTTAATATTTGTTTACAAGACTTCTATTTACTAAAAAAAAAATCTTCATATCTTTGAATAATATTTTTATATCGAGACAAATTTCTTATATCATACGTTCTCTACCGCCATGTCCAACAGATAAATGGTTTTCATATAAAATATCAAACACTGCTTCGGTTGAACAATAAAACACACCAGAATTGGCATCCATTATTGGTAATATTAGTTTATCTTCTCTTTGGATGGCAATGGCATAATTACGTTGAATTAACCAACAGCCACGTGGTACTTTAATGTTTTCTATTTGAGATTTATTGACCTCTGCTCTCAAACTTGACAGTGTTTCCCGGGTTAGCAAAGCATAGCTTTATTTCACATCACGATTACTAAATTAAGATAAACCTCTCTTTCATTACGTATTCTTTGTTTGCATCACTTAGAGAGCTCCTTGAACAAATCTACGTCATAAATGTCACACGCACAGTCGATAGTAAGAATTAAGAAAAATTCAACATAGAATTATAGCTCGCGTTTAAATTTCTTTTAAGGGTTTATAGAGAACATTACACAAAAAATGATACCTCAAATAGTGAGATGCATACACACACTCAGACAATAAAAAACTAACTGGGACTAGAGTGTGTAGGCTTACTTTTGAGAGCACCGTGAGTGAATAACTAAAATTACTCAATTACACAGAATGTGGAGATCCCTGTGAATGAGTCACTACTGCAGGCCCGATTTAACACTTTTGGGGACCCTGTGGGGCCCTTGGAAGCTAGTTCCCCAAAAAATGATCATGATCATGAATATTGCAAATACATCCATCATACATGGATAGTTTTATTTTGAGACAAACACTTTACGCAAAATTTGGCAATCGTGGTGAGTGCAATGCGTTTTGTTATTAACATATTAATATTATAGTAACTATTAAACTATACAGTCTATAATAAACAGGCATAATAATACTGAACATTATATAATTATAAAAAATGTCAATGTAATTGATTGTTATTGATTGATTAATATTATTCAAGAGAATTGTGTTAAAAAGCTTTTAAAGGCATTAAATAAAGTTTTTGATTTTAAAACCTAGCTCTAAACATTAATATCTCAAAATTTTCTAGTCAATAATTTGAGTTACAGCCCAGAAGACCTAGGATGTTTAAATTTTGCAGGTAGGTAGATCCTAGCCCATAAGGGTGACAGAAAATTGCAATGGGGGTACCCAAAATACAGGAATTAAAAAAAAGGTCAAAAACTCTCTAAGCTTTGAAGATCTAAAAAGCTGTCATTTTTCAGACAGGTATTCCTTCGCTCAAAAGGAGGAAAAAATATATTTGGGGACAGAAAATTCCTGAAATGTCCCCCCAAAATAGGAAAGTTCCCTAAAAACCAAGTCAAAATATTATCGAAGCCCAGTAAATCTAAAAGGCTGAGATTTTTCAGGCTGATAGCCCCAAACATATATATATATATATATATTTTTTTTTTTATTTACTACTTATTAATTAAAGAAACTGCTGGGTTCCGAGGTTCAATCCCAGGTCCCGGCACAGATTTATCTGACTATCAAACCCTTCCTTCACCTCTGACAGGACGCGTATTAATCACAACTTGTGAATTTGGGGAATGCCAGACCTCCACCGTGGTTCGGATTCCACGTTAAACTATAGGTCCTCCATTTCATCTCGCAATCACCCTACCATTACACATTAGCGTAAGTGCGTATAACCCGAATGGGTAGTAAGACGCGGTGCTAATAATAATAATAATAATAATAATAATAATAATAATATAATATTATTAAAATGTCTTGTTTAATTAAATCAGCATAAATAGTTTATTATATGTGATCAACCAATAGCTTTATATTTTAAGAGACATACAATGTACTTATAATAAAATATTGGTTTTAAATTACTATACAAATAAGAATTAACTTATAAATATTAATATTCTAATGAAAATAAAATGTAATTGCCTACCTTTAATCTGGAATGAGCTTTGGATATATTGATGATATCTATCTTGTTTACTGTTCACTCACTAACACTGAACTCACAATTCGATTTGATAATGCAACCTTGAACTTGCTTAAGCAACGAGTTTATGTCAGCACTCAACACCTTATACGAAAGTTACCATTTACTTTATAATAAAACCCTTTATATAACATTCATACCTTTACTAGCACACCAAGCAAAAATGGCATATAGAGCCAACCATGATAATAACAAATCTAGTATGGACATGAAGGTTTTTATTCTGCGAAGACGTTATTCATACTAATCTATAAATAATATAATATATAATCAAATTAAACTTATATTTAGTTTATGTGTCTTCTTAATATAACATATAAGCGTAAGGAAATGTTTCCCCTGAAAGAGTGAGGTATGCATGTTTTGAATTATGCCTTCTGTCTATTCGCTAGAATAATTATCATGAATTTCATTAGTATTGTATTCTAACCAGTATTTTGAATAATTCCCTTTGAAACCAACATACATAAACGTAATATACAACGCTGTGTACCAGGAATATATTTATATTTAAATAAATACAAGTTTAATTTACTAAATTAAAAAATTCAATTCTATCATTATGTACAGTACGTGTTTTAAATGATAAAAAAATCAATTTCATCATTATGTATGTATTTTAAATGATAAACAATTCCTTCACTATATATGTGTTTTAAATAATATATAAATAGTACTAAGAATTTATCATTTAATTATTGTTTTGCTCAGCATAAATATCAAACGGTCACAAGTGTCAGAGGTAGCAAAGTTTGTTTATATTTATCTTCAAATTTTTAAAATAATATTTACACATAATATACAGTATTTGTAGTAGCCTAATATTTTATTATTAGGACCGTTTAAATGGTGTTATTTTATCGCTTATTTTCCCAAGAACTGAATGTTTGTACAACATATTTATCACTGTCCCCAACATGTGTGTAGATATAATACAATTCATTAGTTTACAAACGTCAGACTTCATATTTATCAATGTCCCCAACATATGAGTAGATATAATACAATTCATTAGTTTACAAACGTCGGACTTCATATTTATCAATGTCCCCAACATGTGAGTAATATAATACAATTCATTAGTTTACAAACGTCGGACTTCATATTTGCATTTAAATGTGCAATTATTAAGAATCTGATTATTAACAAGAAAGGGCTCAAACCATCGGCATAGGTTAAATAAATCTGTTTAACAGTTACTTGAAGATTATTTATAATTACTTTTATTAGAGTGTATCATATTTATATATAAAATAGCACAATAATCAATACCGCAAATACACAAATTTATAAATTTGTTGTTCTTGATCTTTCAATTTTATAAGAAACCCAAAATTGTCATAGATGAGTTGTTTCAAGAGAACAAGAAAATATATTAAATATAGATGCCCTTTGTGTTAACTAAGCTATCTTCGTTAAAAATAAAAATAAATGTTTAAGAAATTAATTTTCAAAATATTTCATCAATGAATACACACGAGTCTTACATTTAAAAAAATGTATATTGAATATTGGGGTTTGCGGTTGTCATAAACATTGTTATGTGGCTAATTTAGCTAGGTCAACTAATCCTAAATATCTGCATGTAGGTCAGGTTGAGAAACCAAGAATATTACTATGTTGTTTGTGTCTTATTTAAACATTGTGATAAAGGTGATGGATCCAAACCTAAAATCAAATTTATATGGGCCTAATATTCTTCTGTCCGAAAACCCCAAACCATCTAAACCTTATAGCTCACATTGGAAATAATTAATTATATTAATTTATCACACCATACAGATCATTAGTAGTAATAATAATAATAATAATAATAATAATAATAATAAAAATAAAAAGAGTAATAATAATAAATTAATAATGATGATGATAATAATAATTTCTATTAAATTTCAATGGATTTTACTATAGTGCTGGCCAACAGTCGTGAGACTTATGACAGGCCAGCACTTAAAAGTACACAAGTATCTTACTAATACGTGTAATTTCATGAGAAAATAAGATAAACAATCATTAGATAAGTAGTTAATTAATATACTGATGAATAGTTACGAAATAATAGAAGATTATAATAATAAGAATAAAAAATAACACTAATAAAAAATAACTAAAGAATAGTAAAGCAACTGACCTGGTGGTCTAGGGGTAAGGTGTCAGACTTCTGTGCTGGCGGCCGGGGTTCAATCCTCGGTCCCGGCACAGATTTATCTGATTACCAAACCTTCCCTTCACCTCTGACAAGACCTCTTGTGAATGTGGGGAATGCCAGGCCTCCACCGTGGTTCGGATCCCACGTTAAACTGTAGGTCCGTCATTTCATCTCACAATCACCCTACCATTACACATTAGCGTAAGTGCGTATAACCCGAACGGGTAGTAAGACACGGTGCTAATAATAATAATAATAATAATAATAATAATAATAATAATAATAATAATTATAGTAAAGCATAAATATCTAAAAAGCAGTAACAATAAGAAGAAACAAAGCAGAATAATGTAAATTTAATTAGTTGAGGCAGAACCTCTATGGAGTAAATTAGCGATATGGGAGTTCCTTAAGTGGGGTGGAAGGGGACGAGAGAAAAGGACAGCGTTTTTGAATATATTTTTTTTTAGAAACATTTTTTGGCCAAAATAAATAAAATTTTGCTTCAGCATAAACATAAAGTTCAATTTTCTTTGCATGGTGATATTAACAGTTCCTGAATATATGTTATGATCATAGTGGCACTATCTAACAGACTTTTTAAATGAAGAGAAAAAGTTGTAATTAAATTCCAGAACACTCTTGACAAATTTCTCTCGCGTTCCATCCTATTTCACTTTAAATAACACTCTGAGTTTGGCTTTTCTTTTATAATAAAAGTATAGTTCGACAAATCTAGAATTGGCGCTGTGGATACAAAGGTCTATAGGGCTCACCTTTTAAGAGCTATTGATAAAAAAAAAAATTTAATAATACGGTCTATATATAAAGGGTATGTATTTGAACAAGTTAAGTTACATGATTGTTGTATATGCATGTCTCCTTCTTCTTCTGTGACTCTATCCAGAGACAGGTATAAACTACACATCCTCCCATTTCCTCTCCTCTTCTTCTGTGACTCTATCCAGAGACAGGTATAAACTACACATCCTCCCTTTTCCTCTCCTCATCTTCTGTGACTCTATCCAGAGACAGGTATAAACTACACATCCTCCCATTTCCTCTCCTCATCTTCTGTGACTCTATCCAGAGACAGGTATAAACTACACATCCTCCCATTTCCTCTCCTCATCTTCTGTGACTCTATCCAGAGACAGGTATAAACTACACATCCTCCCATTTCCTCTCCTCATCTTCTGTGACTCTATCCTGGGACAGGTATAAACTACACATCCTCCCATTTCCTCTCCTCATCTTCTGTGACTCTATCCAGAGACAGGTATAAACTACACATCCTCCCATTTCCTCTCCTCATCTTCTGTGACTCTATCCAGAGACAGGTATAAACTACACATCCTCCCATTTCCTCTCCTCATCTTCTGTGACTCTATCCAGAGACAGGTATAAACTACACATCCTCCCATTTCCTCTCCTCATCTTCTGTGACTCTATCCAGAGACAGGTATAAACTACACATCCTCCCATTTCCTCTCCTCATCTTCTGTGACTCTATCCAGAGACAGGTATAAACTACACATCCTCCCATTTCCTCTCCTCATCTTCTGTGACTCTATCCAGAGACAGGTATCAACTACACATCCTCCCATTTCCTCTCCTCTTCTCCTGTGACTCTATCCAGAGACAGGTATAAACTACACATCCTCCCATTTCCTCTCCTCTTCTCCTGTGACTCTATCCAGAGACAGGTATAAACTACACATCCTCCCATTTCCTCTCCTCATCTTCTGTGACTCTATCCTGGGACAGGTATAAACTACACATCCTCCCTTTTCCTCGGTCCTGAGAGTCTTCTTTAATACTTCTGTAGCTTCTTCCTTTCTTGATATTAATCGTTAGCATTCCAGACCTTCTTCTTCCTCTTTTTCCCTCTATCTTCCTCTCCATGATCCTCTTCATTATACCATCCCTACGTAGTGTGTGGCCCAACCGAGACATTTTCTCTTCGTTATCATCCTCATTAGGCTCCTTTGCTCTCCTACCCTCCTACCCCCCTCATCATTGCTCCCCCTGTCCATCCATTTCACCCTTTCCACTCTTCTACACAACCACATTTCAAAACCCTCCAAATACCTTTGTTCCCTCTTTCTGATTGTCTACACCTCAGGTCCATACGTCACCACATGAAACACTTTTTTAACCTCTTTTTTAACTCAATCAGGATCTCCCCTGCCCTCAGTCCTCCCCTTGTCTCACATGTCTGGTAATGTTAATTAATCTATTAATAGTGAGACGCATTTCAGTTGAAATGTTAGGATGTCCTAACAGGAGAGTTATCGGAGTGGTCCCAGACAGATGTCAGGACCATTTTAGTCTCGTCAAATAGGTCACCTATGGGGTTTGGTGTTAGTCGGACAAAGCAGTAGTAATAAAGGAAACTTTCAAACAAGCCTAGTAAAAGTAGGGCAGCGTTTGGATACTGAAGTGGCGTCATCCATGTTTATAAAATGCCCAAAGAGAGTCCTATCCAGGGCTGTTCTTATTTCCCTTCTAATATAAGGAGTGCAGGCAGGCAATCCAATAGAAACAGTGCCCTGTGATATAGTAATATAGTAACTCTTTTATTTATTACGGATACTTACAGCCTCTTTGATTGGTGACTTATTTAAACATGTCTTTAATCAAAGTATTAACAGAACAATTTGTAATGAATAAACACAACGCAATAATATTTTATTATACGATCATATTGAATTTCATTCATGTTTAACTTTAAGTAACTTAACCAAAATTATCATAATAATTTGTTTCGGTCGTATAGTGAATTGGTCAAATAATAAATAATAGCGGTGCACTTGTTATGGAAAATATAATGTTACAACTAGCTAAATGTCAAAATGTTGGCAGGAATGACAGTTTAGATATCATAATGTGATAATAATTTGCTAAATTTTAATGTAATTTCATTAAAACTATTTTTAAAATTACATCTTCAATATTTTCTAACATTACCAACATTAAAATATATGAAAAAATTAAACTCATTAATTAATTTTGTTTTAAAAATGTATTTATCATATGTCAAACTATGTTTTTTATGTTCAAACTACTACCAAACCTAAGTAACCAAGAGTTCGTTAACCTATCAAGTTCAATCACCTTTTTATTGTTATGAATCAAAAAGCGTGTATCTTATTAAACACTAATGTATTGTTCTTTAGGTTATCTTAAGTATAAAGTAAAGAACAATGAACTTGAGGTAATTAACATGCTATTGAATAACGTTAGCTAAAAATGTAGATTAGGTGAGCTAGCTTCCGTACGAACAAACATGGCCATACTATATGCATATGTGTATCTAGTAATCCTGTAAAAATTAGCTTCTAAGTGTACAAACATATATTTCGTCTGGTTGAATGTAGTTAACAATATGAAATAATAAGTATTTTGTCAGACTTTTATCAAGTAAAAAATATGATATATTTTACACTTTATTATTTATTTAAATATAAAGAGTGTACACGTTACAAAAATTGACTGCTCAAGGTGAAAATTTAGTCTAACATAAAGAGTGCAAGCACATTTCGTTAGTAAGTGGTTGGTCTGAATGGAAATTTACTCCCTCTGAAGCCCACAGCGTGTATGAATCAAGGTTTTCACAATACTTTGGATAAAATTATCTTTTTAAACTTTTTACCTTAAAATATTTACACAGGCAAAACTGGTTACTTCACGTAAAAAGGCTTAAAAAATGATAAATGTAAATATAATCAAATTAAGGATAGATAAAAAAATGATAGAACGCGTGAATTTTTGAAAAGTATTAAAAGAGTAAAAGGTCAAAAATAACTTTATGGGTAAAAGGGCAAAAAGTTTCAAATTTTGAAAAAATGCAAGAGGTGCAAAATGAATAAAATTTGTAAAAGGGATTAAAATGCTAAAACGGTATCAAAAGGGCAAGAAGGTAAAATGGGTCCAATTGGTTTAAAATGCAAAAAGGCTAAATAGGTTAAAAAAAAGGCCAAAGTGTAAAAATATAAAAAAGAAGTAATAGGAAGGGCAAATGTGCAAAAAGAGTAAAAAGGATGGAGGGGGCTGGAGCGACACGTAACTTAAAAGTGGTATAAGAAAATTCTAAAAAATTCTAGATTACCCTTTTTGAACCTTTTGTACCATTTACCCCTTTTTACCCTCAAATTTTATTAAATCAATAAGATGTAGGAATAAAGTAAGGTTATAAAATCATGATATTCTGGCTTTGAAAAATACAAGAAGAGGAATGTCCCAAATAAAACATTTAAAAAAAGATCACATCAAAGTGGTTTGATTTTGAAGGATGAAGGGAATAGTATATTATATTTTTTATTTATTGGTCAGTTCAAGGTCAACTTTTTTTTTTAAAGCGGATAGCCTGAATGCATAGTAATACGGGGTGATAAATAACTAAATAATTTTTTTTAAGCGTAAACATTTGTTCATTTTTCTGCGTTTGATCCTAAAAGAAAAAACCAACAACATTTTCATGAAACCTTCTTTAAATTTTCCGAGGTAATTAATCAAATTTCAGGACATGTTTGGACATTATAGAATTTTTAGCTACTCACCTCGGTGGCATAGTTAGCTAACGCGCTAGTTTCTATGTTGATCTAGACTGTCGAGGATGGGAGGATCAAGGTTCGAATCTCGATTGGTGAACTGGGGGTGGTTTTTCACTTTCTTTCCACGCAAATGCTGGTTGACTTCCTCTAAATTCAACCTTCTCAATTCTTAACCCATAAACGTAACTAGTAATTAAGCGTATATCCCAAAAAGGTAGTACGACGCTGTACTATTAATACTGACAGTTTTTAACTCTGAAATCATCAACCTTAGCAAAGAAATGCTGGAAATTAAAATGTGTTTCTAAACTAATAAAACATAGAAATTATTTTAGAATTTTTTCTTATCAATTTTGAGTTGTGGTATAAAAAACTTCTTTGTTGAAAATCTACAGGGCCTCTTCTCTAGAAGATATAAAGTGAGTTATAAATATAATTTATGTAAAATAAAATTTTCAATCCCTGATTTGTGTAAAATGTTTCTATAACTAGACTGTTCTATTAACTGACTCGCCTCAAGACACAATCTTACTTAAATATGTCACATTCATTTAACCTCTTTATAGCCACCATCAGATAACTAGATATAACTATCCATAAATATATCAACCACTTTACTAATAGTGAGCACTGGCTTCATCAAACAACTTAATATAGCTAGGGTTTAGATAGTACAGTGGACCAAAAGTGGCTTACATACCCAAACTCACAGTGTGCGCTTAATTATTGGTCCAGATCATATACAGCATCTTTTGTTCATTCTCAACATTTTAACAAAACTAGATATGAATTGTCCAGAGATCCAGTTTTAAGAAAGATTTACTTACAGTTTTACTTAACGCCAAGCGATAGAACAGCAGGCTTCTCTTTATACAGTAATGGTTGGCGGGCCTGTATCGTCCTCTTGACGGGGGTTGATTCCCGTCAGAATGTATGAATACACGCACTGTGATAGAAATGTAATCTTGCCTTCATACATTGGTGTTTGACGGGCCTGTATCATCATCTTGACGGGGGTTTATCCACTACTAATTTCATCTAAATATAATTTATCTTTAAAGAGGGCGGTTAGTGTCTAATTTTTTAATACTTTGTTAAACGATTGGGATATAGTATTGATCTGTTCAAGATTGTTGTATTGAATTTGTATTATTCAGAATATCTCATATTTTCATTAATATAATTTTAACCTCTGCTTACCAAACTGTTTGGTATTTTTTGTAAATTGGACAAATATTGGATGGTAGGAGATATAGCTCTACAACACCCTAGTGAGGATAGAAATTGTCTAGATTGTCTGAGTACAGCTATCATTCTTTACAATAATGCATAGTATTTCACTAGTTCGATCAGGAACCCTTCACAATACAAGTTTTGTTCCCGATATTAATTTCTAAAACTGTATTAACTAGGTATTGTGTCCCCTTAGAATGAGTACCTTGTGGAGTAATCTTTGTTAGTCTATCCTATGAATGGCTGAAACTAGGGATTTCTGCGGGAGCTTTTTCTAGAGTGAGGAATACAATATAGCATCATATAATGCTAAGTTTAGGCATCTTAAAAAAATTGCTTTATTCAAGATAACTCAGGAATAAATCATTATCTTATTTCTTAATATTTGTAAAACCCCACAAGGGATTAAAGCTGTCACGTGAACCTTCCCACGCATGTTGACACAATGGTAAGGTTGAGGCTAGGAAGGTGGAAGTGGGGGGGAACAGCTGTAGCAATATCGCATTAGGGTTCAAACGATGCTTTGTTGGTAAGATAGAGAGAGACGGTATATAGCATTTTCAAAACCTGAGACCAATTAGCGTTTCTTGAGTGGTCCCCACACTCTAAAATACAAGTGCACCATCGATCAGCCGCCACTCATATCAGCATATCTACTCCACTTCACACATAACAACAATACTTTAGACGCTGAACATGTAATAATGGAAAACACTTTCCGTGATGTAGGACCGCTGATGATGACCCTCAGAACGTATTCCCATTTCTAGATGAACTGCAGGGCTATTATGACCATTCGACGCAAAGTTAGTTGCTACCGCTAGTTAGCTTCACTTTCGAAGAAAAGATAGCGTCTGGGTTATTATGACCACCACACTTTGTATGGTTCGCTAGTTTTAGCTTCAACTTTGCTTCTAGCGTTAACGCACAGAATAAAATCAGTTTGCGTCAACAGTTGGCAACACTTTTCCAAAGAATATTACCTTGTTAGAGGCTAGAAATTAGGTACATTTATTTCAAGAATGCTGGTGTTCATGATTGAACATTTTTCATTTATTTTTATTTTCCCAAACGGCTGATCACAAGTCACATTATTTGCAAGAACGATTTAACCTAGCTTAATTTAATAAATCACTTGCATAATTTTGTTTGCTTACGATTTGAAATGAAAAAATACTAGGCCTACATTATTCAATACACATAACATATTGTAGTAAAAAAACAAAACATGTGAGCTATGCATTAAAATAGTAATGTCACATGGGGAAATGAACAAATTAGTATGAGAAGTTGGCTAATAAAGAAACAATGCATTTGTAAGATGTATGCTTTACGACCCAATGCTTTATTCTTCATATATTCATGTTGATACTGGAACAAGTGTGTTTTATTATATTAATTGAAATTATTTTTAACAGTTTATAATGTAGACTTCCTTATATTTAGGCCTATTTTAATTTAAAATAATTAAAATTTTTAACTAAAAAATATATGCCTTATAAAACTTTATTTCAAAAACAACACTTATCAAACAGTATATTATTATTTTGGATTTCTTAGTAGGCCTATTTTACAACCGTCCTCAATTTTGTCAAGCCAAAAATTTAACGTTCAAATATATAGGCCTACAGTAAGGTGTTTTAAATTTTATATTGTTTGATTGAATTGAGGTTAGATAAAGAAAACTTCCTATCTATACAGTACTCCACCTGAACATATATAGGCCGACTTTGTGCTAATTTTATTAAATTACAGTGTTGAAAAGGTTCTCACGTTTGAGATTGAATCAAATATGCGGTGTTTAGATCTTAGAAAATAAAACTAATTAAAGTTGATGAAAGCGTTCAAGATCTCCCAAAAATTGTGTTCACACTGAATATTTCCGACAACTTAATGTTAGTTGTCCTATTAAGTTAACAAAAAAAGTGAACTAGAGGGTTGTTTGGATGGCTAAAAATAATAAAATCCATCATTTACCTAAAGGGAATTATTGAGACTTTAGTTAAGTGATTAAGAATATAAGGATATTATATTTCTTTATAATGATTTGTTTGCAATTTATTCACTTCAGTAGGCCTATAGCTTTAACTACTAATTATTGGTTTCAGATAACTTTGGTAAACCTTTTATGATTTAAATCTAGGCCTAAACCAACCAAACCGCATGCAAATATTAAGCTAGGGCCTATTTAGTTATTTCCAGTCTTGGCTGCAATATTTCATAGGCTTACAACCCACATTAATGTGGATAGTAATTACTACTGTATATATGATTCAGTTTAAATATGATTACATCATTAAAGTTTTGTTGAGGTATCTTAAACATATTAGGCCTACGTTTTATTATTTTATCACCTGAATTATCATTGTGTTGATGGTGAATAGTAATGCATTTTGATAGTGTTGTGTTTCAAATAAAACATTCTTTTAACATTCAGTGTAGGCCTAAGCGTACTATCTCCACTCATGGCCTAGATTACGATATAGGCCTATTTAAAGCTATATTATGTGAAACACACACAAAAAGTTTTGAGGTAATTATATTGAGCTAAAGAGATGGCAAGTTTAAATAATGTAACACAAAACACGTAATAAATTACAAAAACTACCAAACATAACCTCGTAACGCAAACCAAAGGACAAGTAAAATGTTTGCGCAACTTAGCGTCACGCTACTAGAGAAATATTTGCGCTTGCAGGACTTTGCTTTCGCAAAGTGTTCGGCCATAATAACTTTTGACGCAAAGTCTAGCGTCTCTCTGCTAACGGTCGCAAATTCGTTTTGCGTCGTGGTCATAATAGCCCTGCTGGTGTGTTGTTTACTATTAACTGTGGTATGCTCTGCTGCCGTACTCCAAGATGTCGAGGTGTGTAGTGCTGGGTGCCTAACTCTTATACAACCTGTTGTACACGCATTCTTTAACTGCTTTGCTCTTCCGGCACTGTACGCCGAAACTTTGAAAACATTTGAATGGTAGTACTATAGTTTTCTGGATGTATGTTTATAGGGGCTTTGTATTATTTTTGGTTCAAACAAACTATATGTGCAGTTTGGGCTACGAGTTTAGGAACATTCTGTATACATGCTTATACTTTTAATTGGACTTATTAATGTGACATTACTTAAATATTTTTCCGAACCTACCTGATTATTTCTAGTCAAATGTAATATTTGTATGTGAATATTTTCTTTGTTTCTATATATTTAAAAAAAAATCTAAATGGAAAATTTTGTTGTATATAATTTTAAATGGAAAATTGTTATGCTACTTTTAGATGACGACCGCAAGCTCAGTCAGCCAAACATTGACGGCCGAGCAATCATTGTCGGTATGGTGCGTACCAGAAAGGGGTGATGGCCGAGCAATCGGAGTCGAGAGGTCACGCGTCCAGAAAGGTATGGTTCTCACACTCCTCCACAGAGTGCAGCCACACAAACTAGCTCAAAAACACGATATCAAGTCAGAAAACTCTTTCTTTGAAGTGAAACAATGTGTTAATAAACCATTTTGTACCTTAAAATAACTAACTAGAACGTAAGGATAACTTATAACAGTGGCGGCTCGTGTATAGGCACTGCGGAACTGCAGCATTCCCTATTTCCACTTGATATTATCGATAATATTTAATATAATGAGTCCATTTTTGTTTAATTCTTCTTTTACTATTTTTATAGTACAATATATATTCCTTAATGTGAAATGCACCCTATTTGGGGATACAAATAATGTATGTAAATAGATATTAAGTAAGACATAAAAATCCTTATAAAAGAAAGATAATGTCTGTACTTCAGTAGCCATCCCCCAGTTTATGAAAAATATATAAAACTCTTTGTAGCGAAATGTGCGCTTCACAGTGCCAGCACCGTGATGTTTGACTGTTGTGCGCATGCGCACATAAGAGGGGGTGGGGATGAAGGTGGGATTGCCAAATAGAGAGAGAACTGTTGTTCTCGCAGTGCCGGCTCTGGCGTGATGGTGGAAGGAAGTTTTTTTTTTACTCGGCGTGTGTTTTGCTTGAAAACCGTGTACCATATTCTTGAATGTGATAAAGTGTAGAAGAGTGTAGAATTAAATTATTATTCTGCTTCCAGCTATTCTATTTGATTAATTCTTTTTCGGTTATTTTATTTGCACTTGCAGTGCTTTCAATGGAGAAAAATTTCCTCAATTATCATCCAGAGATCAAGAAGAAAATTATTGAACTTTTTGCGCAAATTAAAACAAAAAGAATGAGTTTCATTTTTAAATGAACTGTTACAATTTAAGTTAAAGTAAGTAAAAGATTTGTTTTTTTGTTAAGATTTTATCAAGTTCCTGAATAAATTTCTTTTTATACATGTTTTTTTCCTTTTACACAATTTTAAAACAAAGGATAAACATTTTCTGGAGCAGCACCCTCACTACTTTTAGCTACGAGCCACCACTAGCTTATAAATATACTAGCTAAATACCTGTGTTTTGCTATTGTGTACCATTGCAGAAAATTGCTTTTTTGAACTTGTTCAATATTTATAAGGGAGAGGAAAATAAGGAGCAACATATATTTTAAACAACACCGTAAATTTGGCTGAAGACTTTTTATAAAACTTCCTTGTAAACTATATTTTTCGTTCGCCCATATGCTTGAAGAAACATGAGGCTCTCAGGAGAGCTTACACATGAACAGGCTATTTACAATTGGCCATGTAATAAACAGTCATTCCTTAAATTCACACCAGCAACTTTCAGAAACTGCCCCCCTGAGCTTTGTTTATCGTCATTGCGAAACATACTCTGACGGGAAATTGCAGTCGTTTTAATTGAAAGTGGTAGTCGGAGAAAATCAAAGGAATGTGTGGTATGAAAACTGTTTCTCCCGCACCACATCCTGTAAAGATGGTTGCTTCAATCAAGTTACTATGTAGACTTCACCTGCAGCCTGGTTCCTTTACAAAGCTTAGGAGGTATCAGACTCCGTAGCTGCATTATTGGTGTTCCAACTTTTAAACAGAGAGTGTGAGGTGGAATCTCTGATGGATTTAAAGTGTCGAGGAACTCCATTGGGTAGTGGACCACGTCCTCTATCTCCACAACAGATTCCACAGACTGATATCTCACCATCTCAGTAGGAAGTTTGACCAATAACGAATCATTCATGCTTGCTGCAGTGTTGTTCTTAGGTGTGAGACTAGCTCTCCCTTAAGCCAATTTGGATCTTTAATGTGTAAATAACTCAAATAAGGGTAAATCTAGTCACTTAAAGTCTTCAAATCTTAAACAACTTCACAGAGATTTTCCGGAATGTGGACTTTGTCATCTTCTTCCTTTAAACTTCCATCGCCAATTTCTAGAAGTAGGCTTGAAAACTATTCTGCCTTCAAATTTCCTTAGAGATGAACCCTCATGTTGACTCGCAAGGATAGGACTTGGACTCTAGGCTACAGGTAGGATGACTTGAGGAAGGCTTTTACCTCGTCAGCCCACATACCTCTAGGCACGACAGGTAGTGTCTTTTGGAAGTCACCGGCCAGTAGTACAGTCATTCCACCCATCAGATGTTTACTACTACGAATGTCCTGGAGAGTCCTGTCCTACGCTTCTATTCCTCCCTTGTGAACCATAGTACACTCATCTCAAAAGACCAACTTGCACTCTTTAAGTACCTGGGCAGTATCTATCTGTTTTGAAATATTATACAGAGGAGTTTCTGATTAATTCAATCTTAGAGGCAATTTGAAGGTAGAATATGTTGTCTTCCCACCATCTATCAAAGTCGAAGCTATACCTGATGAAGCGAAAAAGATCACCATTTTCTTGTTTTTCCTTACACTGACAAGCAACAGAATAATCAAAAACGTCTTACATGTTCCGCCTGGAGCGCCAAGAAATAAAAGCCGTCCAGAATCTGAAACAACACCATCAATGACCTCTTAATACATTTGACTTTGTTCGATGCTTACTTTGGTAATGTTTTGAGCAAATGACTAAGAAAGTTGGACTAAGTAGTGAGAAATTTATCTCAGGTATCTGCGATTGACACTAACATACATTCAAATCATTGATCGGTGAGGGAAGGCCAAGGTGCTGAATTAGTTGATTAGACAGTGAAAATATTACGTTTTATAAAAGCACTAAGCATTTGTTGTAAACAATGTATATACAGCGTTCAATACCAACCTCTCAAAACTCATTCTCCATCTGCCTTTTTATATCCTCAGAAATACTTTATCTGGGGTTTTCCCAAAGTTTAAAGGATATGCAAACTGACAAAACATCAACATGTCAGAAAATAGTTCCCGGAGCTTACACGGTAAGTCATAAATGACAGCTTCCTCCAGAGTGCAGTCCCAATAAGTGTCATTCTCTAACATCCCCAATGCTTGGCAGGTAAACTGATATGTAGGATGAACCACACCTGACACTTTCTGAAGATCATTAAAACAAGTGGTTCCTCAAAAGTCATGAAGTAGGAGTCGCAAGTAATAGCATTCAGCATTGTTCGGATGTACAGTATACCCTCGACCAAACATTTGAACCTGTTTGACTCCTGCTTGTACAGGGACAGCCTTTCCCTGCTTCCTTCGGCTAAATTTATTGTTCTTCCAAACATACTACACCGGAACTTCACTGTAGAGTAGCTCTCTTGCCAAAGAATCTACATTGAAAAGTTCTAAAAATTTATAACTTACCTATGGCATTTTCATTTGTAAATAAACTCATTGAATGTTTTCGAGATGGACAGAGTTATGCATGACGGGTGGATATCTTTCATGAAAGTGGAAGCATAAGATTCTCTAAGCAGCTTTAGCACTGATAATATAGCGTCCTGCCTCATACTTGGTAATTTCATCCCATTCTTTCTCTAAGCCAAACGCTGTCCGATCAATGACCTTTTTCACATATTTGCAGATATACTTTATAGACGTCACAGAATGAAATAATTCCACGTTAATGTGGGCCATGAAGGTTCGAGACAGGACAGGGATGTACGGCACCGCCCACTTATTATCAAGGTCTACTCTGTTTATATTGACTATAAAACCGCCATCAGAAGGAGATCGTCTACAATACTGGGGATAGCCATCATATGAAGTCTGCGTATCCTTGGTTAGTGGACATGGGTATCTCTTGCTACATGAGCCACTGATCATACATGGTGAATTTCTGTTCAGATTTCCACATGGCCCATGAATCATCGTAGGCTTTACGATTTCATGAAGGCCTGGATCAAATTCTGCGTCAGGAATTTCTGCGCTTATGACACTGGTGATTTGGGCATGCATGATTCGTTCATGAAGCCATAGCAAAATATGGGCATGAGGAAAATCATGCCCCTGCCAATCCACAGTGTACATGTAACACCTAATTTGACTGAAAATAGAGCCTTTAGTAAAGATATATATATATATTATATATATTATGTATATATTATATATTATATAATATAATTCTATATGAAAAACCCGAGCAATAATTATTTAATGTCTCTCTTGCGGCTTTTGTCTGACACATAATGCCTCCTGTAACTCGGTCCCCTTAGGGTTACATCTGAATGTGATAAATAGATCAGGACGACCTTATTGACGTACATAAGTCATAGTGTCCTGAGTCCTCTCATGCATGTAACGGGCCCCCAAGTAAAACTTTCAAAGTAGCACAGCCAACTTGCCAAGCTCAGAAACTTGCCCATCTCCCTTGCCCATGGCATCCCACAGGTGTACGTAGTTTTCCCTTTGCAGTTTAACTTGTTTGTGTCTAATGAAATTCAGTCTTTCTGTTTCTATATTTGCGTACATGTCAACCAAAAACTGATTAAGAATACTGTGATGGGGTAAGATGTAGTTTTCTTGACCCCCACTTTCCATGATTTGGTAAGAGTAAAAGTCTGAAGCAGAAATTGTTTTCTTAAGAGGAACTTTGGAATATTGATCAAGAAGCTGGGCGATGCTAATGAAGTATCCATCTTCTCCATGGAAGAACATAATACGGTACTGAAGAGCGTCAGAAGTATGGTAAGTTTCGATGATCTGCACCAACTTAGTTCTCTGCTGTGAAGAACGATGTCCTGGTTTTCAAACTCCTGCCCCACATTCACCAAAACCACCTCACTCGTTGTAAGCACGTTATATCTACCCCTATGTTCAGCTGAAGGCTTTGGGTCCACATTAATCTCAATTTTAAACTCTAGACCATATGAGGCATTCTCCATTGCTGTTTTACAATCTCATATGTAAGGATTGTGATAATGCAGAACTTTTTGAAGATGTCCAACTAACCAGGGATTCACAACAGGGAAGATATCGGACCGAATTTCCCCCTCTTTTTAATAATTGCAAAAAAGATTGTTAAAATGAGTAGTTTTGTTGTGTTGAAGGTAACAAACCTCCAATCCTGTGGTAAACTTGCCATTAACCTTAAAATTTGGCAAAAAAATTTCTCTCATGTACCTCCTTAGCTCCAAAGGACGTCATTTGAAAACATCCATTATACTTCCTAATGTTTGTCCTGAGACTCGGGAGGCATTGGATAGGAAAAGGAGATTGTTCATTTGGAGGAAGATGTGCCTTTCCGTTGCTACCAAGGTTTTCTTCTTTTCACTATTTATCGTGACAGGACTTAATTCGACTTACTTTCCAAAAGAAAAAACCTTGTCATTACTGTAGTTTTTATTTCAGTCATACTTGAAACCTGATAAAGACTTTATTTTCCACGGGACCAATAGTTTAATTTCACTGTATCTCCTAACAGCTTCTTGATTGACTTTGGGATGTTTGTTTGAGTATCTGGATTCGGAATCTCTGTTTACATTGGGATTTGCCTCGTATCTTTTAACAGATGCTTTGTTCACATAAGGATTTTACTCAGTGTATTTCCTGACAGCCTTCCTATAGACGTCAAGAGTTTTTGCAGTTTACGTCTTAACAGCCTCCCTATTAACCTCTGGATTTTTCTCGTCATAAGCTTGTACTGACCGCCTATAAACATCGCGTTTTTCAGTACATTTTTACAGACTTACTATGTTCTATTAATTTATTCTCGTGTTTTTTCCTCTTTTATTCCTCATTGGAAGGAATAACTTTGGAACTCTTGTCCAACTTAAGAGGAGAATTCATATCATTATCAGGCACATCAGAAATACACTTATTTTTAAGAAGATCAGGGTAATATAAATCAGTAAAAGGAAATTAACTGTTGGTTTTGTCATTGGCGGATAGCTGGACAACAATACTTGCAGTGCTGGTTACATCTAGTGATGTAAGAACAGGACAAGCAATAATGGGTTGATTGTTGAGGAGGAGGAACATATTGAGGTATGAGCAGTTCAAAATGTGATGACATCATGGGGCCAAAACACCTAAAACGTAATAAGAGTCTTTCCTCAACAGGTTATTCAGGCTGTATAATTACCTTGCCATCACGATACATCACCAAATGGTAATAGTATATTTCACCAGCAGACTTAATTTCACAGTTTGTAGCGTATATGGTGTGGAGGGACATGTGAGTCTGGTATTCAACCACGGTTTTGTATAAGTTACCACACGGCATGATAGTGAAATCTTAAAACGGTTGCCAGCTATGAGAAATAATCTGTGTATTTTTAGGTATGTGGAAAATGACACAAATAAAAAGATTGTCTCAAAATAAGAATCAGTAAAAGTGTCACGTTCAGATAATATCAGAGACCAAATTTAGTGGAAAAACAACTATAAATATTGAAATAAGAGGAAAAAAAGTATCTCGAGAGTACAACTTCTTCCTATCTTAAGACCAAACCAAAATCATTGAACGGTTTGTAGCATTTGGCTACAAGTAAAGAGAATACAAGTCGGAGAAATAAACAATCATACCCTATTTCCCCATCCTAGCGCCTCTGATCAACAGTTCGGAGAGACAACGAAACACAACCGAGCACAACTACACTGCGTGACCAACTGACCGGTCTTGCCAAGATTCAAACGGTGACCATTAAAGTTCGCTACAGTTAAACATTCATAATTACTTAAGAAGGAAGGGATGCCTGCTCTAATCTATCCCAGAGCATTCCAGTTGTTTGGAGTTGGTTGCAAAAGCTAATGTTGTAACACGTATCCCCTCCCTTGGTGATCCTAATGTGTTCCCCTACCTTGATCCTCTCCTTCCATTGTATCTGAGTTTTCTTGCATATATAGTGCTGGGATGGAACAGGTAGCCTAAAACAAAACTGACAGGAACTCAAAGAACTTCTAAAACTAAAAAAAACCAACACTCTAAAACTCCTTAAAACTTCTATACAGGAACTCAAGGTAAACAGTTCATAAAAATGAAATCTGTTTATGTGCAAAGAATATTATCTTAAAATGGAATTCACCATCTCGGATTTTAGAAGATGGCACGTAACATACATATATAAATATAAGAAATAAGAAGAAGAGGGTATGTTTGAATAATATACATTTAATTAATCATACGGCAGAACAAGGTACATAATGCATCTTTCGAACACCATCTCAAATAAAATGGTCTATAAACTTGGCTGTGTCAAGTTACCTATTAGATTGATGTGCAGAGACAAAAGTAAACATGGCGTGAAGAGCCCATTAGCTGTACAATAACAGATTAGAAAAGCTAGTAACAATCCGTCTGCTTGATACATTAATATGGATCAATCTACAGACAATTGTACCGGGCAAGTTCAAAGTATGTGTTTTCGACCATTCCCTTTCCTTAGGTTGGCACACGACCCATTGGTCTAAGCCAGTATGGCAACATAAATACAATAGTTGGGCACCCCATAAAAAGGGCGAGCAACACAAATTAAAGTCAAAATATTAGATACCACGAGCCATGCCAGAAAAGCTGAAGCGGCCCACAAGTTGACATCCAAGCGGTGAACAACATAAATCAAACATGCCTAACTAAGCACCATCCCAAGGCCCTGAACAATCAGAATTATTTCTTTCCCGGCTATCCACCTTGAAGACTGCTAAATAGTCATACGGGTTAAGGTGTGGGACTCACTCCCATTGAAACTGCTGGTCATTAGGACTCCGCAGGAAAAATGTGAAGTATCAAACAACTTCACTTTATATACTACTAATCAAATGTTTCCACCTACAATAGCGTGGTTACACAATTTAAGGTGTGGGATCTACTTCCATTGAAACTGCTGGCCCAAGAACTCAGCAGGAAACTCGTGTGAAGCGCGAAAGGATATCATTAGATATAACAAACTGCGACAGACATTAAGATAGATAATAGGCTAATCCTCTAAACTAATATTCCCTAAAAACTACAATGTGAGTCCAGCCATGGTACAGGCTATTCCTTTATTGATCTATAGAAGTCCAGGTTACTTTCTATGGTCCGGTCGGTCCCTCGGCGTGAACATCTTGATCACTGCCAAACGTAGGCTGTTTGTTGAGAGACGACTGTATAGGAGACGGTGAATAATAGCAATTATATTGTTGCCAACCGAACCACGGAGTTTTTTAGTGGTTAAACCTACTGCATGCTGGAACGGATGAGAAGAGGGTGTGATTAAACATCTACGATGTTCTGGAAGGTTGAGTCCGCCTAGTGAGCTGGCCGAGTGCCGTCTTCAGTTGATCAAGAAACTCGGACCGGTCAAGTGCGATATTATTGAATGGCACGGTCCCCCCACCATTCTGACGGCATCGCTTCTGATGGGGCCGGAGTCGTTCCATGAAGTATCCAAGACGTTGGTATGTAACACAGACATCTATGTATTACAAAACTTGTTTGTAGATTAGGGAAGAATCATATGTGAGTGTATTTTACCCATGATTAGTTGCTTCAAATTTTAGGGCCGAAAAGGAATGAACTGGTTTAGGCCGTTACAGGAATACTAAAAATGAAAGAAAAACCGGGTAGCACAACTATAGCGTTGCGATAAAATTGAATCAGAAATAAAAGTAGGTACTGTCAGAGTCATAAATATTCATACACTTGTATTTTTTTTCCATTCAAATTTGTGCGTATACTATTTTTATTCTTTTCAAATAAATATTTTTATTCATACGTGGATTTAGATCAAATAAAACCTTTTTTAAGAAACATTAACTATGTAAAAACTTTATATATGCTGTAAAATAAATAAATGGAATCATAAAGTGCAGTCAAAAGTATGTGTACACTGGACTTTGGTCTGTAATCCTTGAATATTAAAAACAATTGATAGATTTATTTCATACCCCATTTCATTTTAAACATTTACCATACACTACAGTTAATTTCTAAACACTCGAAGATAAAGATTAGTGCAAAATTTATAAAATAAAATGTGTAAAATCACAATGGGACGGAAATTCAAGGAAATAATGGAGTCGGAAGGAAAAATTAGTATACGCTTACATAACGAGTACCAGTTGCTATGGGAAATCAGAAAAATTGTTAACAGACCCTACATAACTGTTAAAAACATAATTGACCGATACGGGATTAGAAAAGCTAATAAATGGGCTTATGCCTGAGATCAGTTTTAGGCATCTTGGAAGTCAACTTTTTCAAAAAGCGTTCCATATGCACCTCTACAGTAAAAGAAGATTCACCGTGCAAAAAGAGAGTAGAAGACGAACCACTATGTGGAGATACGAAGGAATAAACGTGTTTTGGCCTTAGGCGACTTTTAGGTCTCTTAGAAACTTAATTTTTGAAAACCCTTTCTTAGTGAATATTGAACATATGAGACTTACCACCAAATGCAGAAGTGGATTTACATTATAGGCCCAGTAGGCATGGACCTAGGGGCGGCACATTTTGGATAACATTATTTTTATTTTAATATTTTGTTTTAAATAATTACATTTATGACGTGTATATGCCTGATTTTCTTTCGTAGAAATATTTTCTCGAAAATTAACTGCCCCTCCCCCCCCTCCACATCTCTTTCCTTCAAAACCTCCTAAAGACCTTGAAAAATGGAGGGTGGGGTGGGGGTGCATATTATAACTGTGCCTCGGGGTGCAAACAATTTAAATCTGCCATTAACCATGTGAAATTTCAGCGCCCTATGTCTTGTTACCCTGAAAATAAAATAATAAATGGGTTTAGTCTTGAGGACAGTTTTAAGCTGCTTGGAAGTCCAAGTTTTCAAAAAGCGTTCCATATGCACCTCTACGGTATAAGAAGAATCACCATGCAAAATGTCAGCTTCCTTGGCCCTGTTGGTCTTAAGATACTGTGATCAGTCAGTGAGTATGTGGGCGAGTGGTATTTGGCTTTTATGGATATAAATTAGAAATAATATAACCTGGAATTAAGAATGGTATAATTGAATAAACAATATAATATAGATAACGAAGAACGTTTAGGCATGGGTTTCCTAATTGGGGAATTCAAAAAATTTAGTCTCTTCATCCATCAGCCTCACTTGCCTTCCAACCTCCCTGGAAGCCCTCGTCACCTTCCTAATTTCCTCGACCTCGTCTTGACCACGAGGAAGCCATTCATCTCCCCTCTGATCACACCCCTGTCCTAATCCTCCGACCATAACACTGTGTCATGTGACCGGCAGTTCCTTCCTTTGCCCAATATACCCTTCTCCCAACTTCAATTACAGACGTGTGGACTGGCCTAGATTCCAGGCTAGGTTGGCCCACGTAGTCTTTCCCGCCACCCCTATCCCCGACGTCGGGGAGTTGTGTAACGTGCTAATTATCCATTAACGCGCACACTCAAAATACTCTATTTATAAGATTATCACTACAAATCCAAGAACTAATAAATTTAAATTATAAGTGGCAGATATAAACTCACGGTGCAATTGAGCTGCTGGGAATGGGCAAGTTCAATAAAACCTGCTCCTGTGGGCGGCTACGTTCCCGGAGGAAGTTCTCTACACACAGACTCCTTGCTCGCTTGCAAAACTCAACTGTTATGACTGTCCACTCCCCAATGTCGTCACCAGAAAACGCCTCCAAGCGCTTGTAGGTGTTATAATTTGTTATGGAAGGTCACCTCTCGCTCCCCATTTGTTTAGCTTTCCTAACACGTCAGTTCATCTTGTATCAAACCACCATCCCTCGCCCTCACCTCGTATTTTATATTCTCTTCTAATGACTCGTCGTTGGAATGCCCTAGAGGTCTTTAAGGACTAGTGGACGTACACACGGTGGTCACGATGTTTGAAGCATTGTTCTTGCCTCTTTGCCACAAATAAAGTAATATCTGAAACTAATTGGTTTTATATATAGTATTTTT
This sequence comes from Timema cristinae, assembly GCA_039000515.1. Lineage (NCBI taxonomy): Eukaryota > Metazoa > Arthropoda > Insecta > Phasmatodea > Timematidae > Timema > Timema cristinae. The sequence goes on from JBCFYV010000100.1 coordinate 8,215,689, forward strand.
GATAGGGTCTTCGTAGACTGTTTCACTATGTTCAGATGACGTAGCCTTTAATATTAGGATTTTTAAACTGTCTTTCTATGTCCATAACACAAAATTTAAAATGTCAGAGTTTCTGACCTGTTTTGCTATGTGCTTATGACATATTCTTTAATATTTGGGAAACTACCCGATACCCTACAGTGTGTGGCTATGTTCAAGATAGTCTTACATTTACAATCGGAAAAAGGGTAAATCAGGTAATCTATAGCTTTGTTCCATGACCTAGTTGGGTCTTTAAATGATACTAGTATCTAATCTATTGTTGTACTTTTGTACGGTATAAACTCGTGGCTATGCTACTAGTCCAGAGTAGTGGCCCGCGTCGTATTGTTTATTTTGTTCGGCCCCCTTTAGGTGCCGCTTGGATTAATTCATGTTGAACTGTTTGCAATTGTTATAGTCTGTCTCCAGACTTATGTTGGAATTTTTAATGTACTATTGAATGACCTGGCAGTACTAAGGAGGAATAGACCGGCCATATTATATTTACAGTCTAGATTCCCTTAAATATTTGTAAAATAATGGTTCTAGTTCTAGAAATTTAACCTTTGTATCTCGTTTCTTAATATGGAGTTAACTCATGCTAGCTAGACCGTTTAACTACCAACGTTGTAACTAATTAAATTTGACTATTTAGATTTTAGTAATGTTTAACTATTGTTATTTTATATGCTTAATAGGTTAAAGTCTAGTAACTGAAAGCTAGAGTAGAGTTATGTATTTCGTTTAACCTCAAATCTATAGTTACATCCAATTTAAATCATCGTTGTAATCAGGCAGACACACCTTCGTTTTAGAATGTGTGTTTGTTCTACTTTAACGAGTTACACCCTTTTCTAATGATGACACAACCAACCTTTTTGTGGTTGCAGGTCAAACCAAAATGCTTCACAACTAACGCTCCCGATTGGGGCAACATTGTATGAAGTAACTGATATGATTACAATCAATAAACAATGTAATGTTTTGTAAATGATCATGTCAAACCATTTGTAATACTTTCATTTGTATTACGTTCATCTTTTTTAGATTTAAATAAACTGATTTGTTAAACGTGTATATCTCTCTTATGTTTCATGAAACCCATTCTTCTCTGTATAGCTTTGTTACTGTATTCGTCACTTCTTCTATCTGTTAGTAGAAGTGGCGATACATCACCAGGCCCATCTCTTCAAGTCCTCCCTTTTCTCTGCCACGTCCTCTTCCACACCTGGGCCCTCAGATCCCCTCCCCCTATCATCATAGATGAGATGCTGCTTCGTGACAGGGTGCAAGCCTTATGGCAGTGCTCTTACATCCTTAAAGTTAGAGAGGTCTACGGCTTCACCCACTCCCGCTGTCGGTGGCTACTCCGTTGGTGGTGGGCAGGGCTTAACGCAGGAGTACCCAAGAACTAAATACCGATGATCTTTCCCTGTGGCGCCACCTGAAGGGGGTGTGACACAGGAGAAATTTAATCCTAGACCTGTGTATGGTGGGTGGTTTGGCGTACACCACCTCGGACCAAGTAGAGGCCTTGATGGTGGCATTAAGGCCAGATTCACGTGGCGGCTGTGTTCTACATTGAGTGATCCTGACCCTCCTACAGAGCTTCCTGGACATAATTTTTTCTCCCCAGTACAGGGTAATCCTCCATATCCCGACCATCGATTGGTTACCCTTATTAAGCTGTCTCAGGTGCTCACGAATTTGAAAAGCTCATCCATCCTGTGCCTTGATCGGGTCTCCCCGCTTCTCGCTTCTCCTCAACCACTTTCCTTGCAAAGCGTTTGTCTCCCTCCTCTGGATCATCAACGTCATCCTGACGCTTCTCTACTTTCCAGATCAGTGGAAGTCGGCATATGTGGTCCCTATACATAAGCCGGGAAAGCCACCCTCTCTCCTACCCAGCATCTTAAAGAGGGATCTCCCTTCTTCACTGTACTGGCAAGGTGTCAAAGAGATTGATACTGGCTATATTGGAGACCTGGCAGGAGGTGAATCCCCTCCTGTAGGATCACCAATTTGGCTTTCAGAAGGGCCTGTCGACGACCCACGTGGTCACCAAGGTAGTTGACCTGGTGACCGGTGCTTTCAATGACAGGGCCCAGATGGGATTCGTGTGTTGGACGTAAAAGGGCCTTTGACAGCGTGAGTCACCGTGGGCTTCTCACCACTCCTGTCAGGGCAGGTCTTTCTCCACCCATCGTCCACCTCCTCAGCTCTTTCTTCACCGACCGCCCCTTCAGAGTGAGAGTCGATAACACCCTTTCCTCCCCCAACTGATCTGGGCAAGTGTCCCCCAGGGCTCCTGTCTCTCCCCTATCATGTAAATTATTCTTTTTCATATTGGACATGCCCGTTCCGCAAGGTACGGTACTCTTTCAGTTCGTGGACGAAGCCGTTATACTGGCACAGTCCCCGGATGCCAGGGGGGTTTGGGCTATTTTTACTTTTGTGTTGTGGGGGCTGTTAGCCTACCTTCAATAACGGTTCATAGCTATCCAGTACCAAAAGACGGAGGCTATTCTGTTCGCGCATCTGGGAGAGGGCCCCCTGCAATCACTTCAAGTGAGGGTGCCGTAGTCTAGTGGTCACAAACCGTCCAGTGACTGAGGGTGACCCTGAACCCGAGATGAATTTGGGAGCCCCACCTACGTATGGTGGCGTGTAGGGCTATGAGCTTCATGGTGGAGTTGGCTCCAAACCTGCGCCCAGTCAGTCCGTTGGCATATGGCCACAAGATCAGACTTTTACTGCTCTGAGTAATGTCCATCCTTCTATATTCCGAGTCCATATATTCCTATTTACTTTGATACAGATACAATTGTTTCCGTTCTGTAGACCACTGGCCATTTCGCCTGAACCTCAGGGCGTTTCCTCGCACCCCAAACCAAGTTATCATGACCATATCAGGCCTTCCATCCTTGGACAGCCGTATTCGCGGACTGGAGAAGAGATTTTTCAGTCGGGCACTAGCCAGCTCAAACCAGATCGTTTGAGGTATCGGTGATTAAGATGCTCCAGAGATTCAAATCGGAGGGTTTGCGACCACCTCTTCTAGTCATGTGAGACTAGCGGCCAGATAGAGAGAGTTGCCAGTCTAGAGGCCCCAATAAGACGATAGCGGGTGGGTTACTAGGTGTGGTCTCTACATGTTAAAGGCTGGGGCAATTAGGTGATGGTGCCCGTCGTATTAAAAAAACTAATGATTTTGTGTGGACATTTAGAGAAAGCCTAAATGACTCCCGGTTAGATTACTATTTGTGCCCTAATTGGGGATGGACTCAGAACTTTTGTTTGTTTTCTTATATAATTGTTACATTTGAGAATCCAAACGGGTTGATGTGTGTCGAAATTATGTGCATGTCTACGATTCAGTTTGTATATGTCTATGTATTGTAACACGTATATTAAAATAACTGCTAAAAGAAAAGAAAGGAGATTATTATAAACGTTTTATCTTCACACATTCTCCTCCTAATTACTCAGCACCCAAACACTATTGAGCCAGCCCTTGTCTCTATCTCACCTTCCCAGCACCCAAGCAATATCCAGGTTGTTCTCCCCTCTTAATCGTATCTCCTGCCCAACTCTTCTGGAATTCAATCAATGAACTCCAACCTCTTTCCGGCATATTGAGGCCCTGATGTACCAACGGAGATAAATAAGTCTGACAATTACGCGTCGCAATTTACGCCACCTTGAGAGACCTCTGGAAATCAAGAAAAAATGTCACCCACAGCTCAAAAACCCGCCCACTAAATGCCCCATCCATACCATCCTCCCCTTACCAACCACAGCTGTACCCCGCATTCCCCTGACCATAACTGAAAGTAGACAGCTCTAAATTCCTCAAGTTGGACCCACGAAGAGCCCACAGCATGTTCCTCAACGACTCCAAGCTGCAAGTCAAACTCCTGGCCCTGGGGTTGGACACTTCTAACCTCCTCTTTCACTAACAAAATCCTCGCGCACCCATTAGTCACGCTATTAACCTCACCAACAGACACTAGTGTCCCAAGTCACAACCCCCCTTTTCTCCCTCCTCATGTTGGACCCCGTAGAACTCCCAGTGAACTCCTCTTCATTACCTGACGGCACTTCTCCCCCTCTACTCCTTCCACCCACTCCTCCACTCACGAGGAACCCCAGAACTCTACCTAAACAACTACAAATCCACAAACGACGAGTGAGAGCCTCTTTTCTGCATATTTATGTATTTAAATATTATTTTAAATTGGACTTTATTAATTTCACATTGATTAAATATTCATCCGAGTTGTTTAGTATTGAGACCACTATTCCTACTACGACATCAAGAAATGGTTTATTCTTTCCTCTACAGAGAATTTTCTTATACTTTTCATGGTGCAAGGTATAAGTGGTAAGGGTGTAAGTGTATGCCTGTGAATAAATATTCTAAAACTGTTTTGTTAGTGTTTTAACGTATACACCCAAACACTCCTTCCCATCCTATACAATTAATAAAATACCATTTAGTTTATTAATTTGATTTATAAGCTCAGTATTAAATACTCAAACGCTTGTACACATATTCGACTACTTCAATCTCCATATCAAAAGATAGAAATTTGATAAAGTCAACGAAATAATTACTTTTATTTTGAACAAAGGATAACTACTCTAAGGAGGTAGGGATGAGAAAGGAACCAGCATTTGCTTGGAGCCACCTTCACCCCTACGCAAATGCTGGTACATAACCTCACCTAATTTAATCGCCAGGTCAAATTATTAAATATGACACCTTACTTTAAACAACATTTAGTTAAAACAATAAACGATATCTAAGTGGTGAAACTGTTTGAAATAGTAATAGTAATAATAATAATAATAATAAGCTTGTTCATCCTTTCTAATCATTTAAATATTGTTTTTTTTTTGTTTAAGCCATATTTACTACACATGTGTGATCAATGGAGCTTAACATTTACCCGTCAGCAATTTAATATTTGTTCCAGCAATATTTTCACGTGTACATTGATTATTAAATATTCCCTGTCTCTGAATCTCCAAGGATTTACAGAAAAAATTCACGTACTCATTGATTGCTATCTCATTTCTGTCTTTCCAAGCGACATATTTTAGGTATTTTTTAAAAATAATAAAAACATTTTCTTGCTATTTTTTATTGACAAACAGCAATAAATAAATTAATTAATTAATTTAATTTAAAACATTTATAACGTGCAACCCCAACAACATAAAAAAAAATTAGTTGACAACAGCAATATTATTTAGGTCTTGTGAACGCTACAAGTAATTAAGTTGAGAGTTTAGCGTGCAACATGAACTATATTGTGATAGCTAGAAAACATGAAGTTGGGAAGTTGGGTATAGTTGTGTGTGTACCTCGATGTGCTCGACTTTTCTCTTTTGGAAATTTACTAGTTATGATGTAGCTTACAAAAATTGCTCACATTATCCAAATTAGGCTCCATTTTGTACAGGGCTGACATCTTGTTTTTCCGATTAACCAATGTAGGTATTTTGAAAGGGATTATAATATAACCATGTGAACTATCATGTTATGTGTTTTTGGGCATGCCCAATTAACTGGTGATACCGGAAATGGATTTAGTCAAGATATTGTTGGGCACTAATGGTCATAAATATATGACTATATGAATAACTAGTAGCTAAGGAAGGATTGAAATTGCAGCGCTCACCTCCGAAGAAGAGACGAAGAAATGTGGTTGATTCTATTTTGTGTATTAGCTGCCAACAAGTGTTAAAAGGTGAAAGCACCTGTGGGATTGAACCTGGTAGAGAAAAATTAGTTAACCAAGTTCCATTCTTAAAGAAATTGCTGAATACTTCAGATAATAATTAACTGGAAATGCTAGTTTACCACATGAAATGCTACAGACAATATATTCTACAATTTGAAAGAATAGAGATAGCCATGCAATGTGAAAAACCTAGAGATAGCCATACAATGTGAAAACCTACTCCACTAACTAAAACTTCACCTAGCAGTAAAAGAAGAACTCCCAGAGCTAGCACGTCAAGTGTATGATATGTAACTGCAGACAATGTAAGGCTGACCGGAAATGATACCACATCTATGAAGAAGAAAGAGCCCAAGGCTGTTTAGATGCAACACAAATGTTTGAAAATGAGGTATTTAACAGAACCTGTACATTACCAGATATTTCGAGTGTATATGGGAGCCGATGTGATCTGCCACAATGCGTGCATAAAAAAATATTTTCAAAAGCAGTGGTTCCCAACCTTTTGTGGCCCATCTCCCCTTTCTGGAGGTTGACTAACACCTATCGCCCCCTTTTCATTTTCATTGTATGCCTAATTTTAATTTGAAGTAAGGTGTAAATAATAAAGCAGTTTTATTATTATAAACAATTTTACTACCGTATATAAAAACAACCAAAGCAGTTTTATCCGGTCACTATTGAATAAAATAGAAAAAAAAATTACATTTCTTTCAGATTTTTTTAAATAACAAAGAGGTGACATAATTAAATAAGATCATTGATGTACATTTAATAAGTAGGAGTACATGTTTTCATTTTTAAATTGGAATCTGGAAAAATTAAGAACGTTGACAGTTAAAATTTGAAAAAGTAAATGAAAGCTTGAAAATTTGTTATTGTTTTATTTTACCTTTTCAATGGCTGCCTTGTGCTTGGTGGATTTCAGTTAAAGCTTAAATAGCCGGCTTTATGTTCGTCAAGTTCAGGCGCAAGTCTCCTTTGAGGCAAATGTCCAACTTATTTCTTTGTTTTGTGAGGAGCTGGACAACAAAACTAAATCCTTTTTCAACTAAATATGTTGACGGGAACGAGATGAGAAGTGGTTCAGTTTTTCCCCACAGTTGTGGATAAGTGTCCATAATCTTCACCCAGCCTAGCTCGTAACCGCTCTGCTTGAAAATTATTTTCGCCTCACAGTCATACTTCAGATCTAGAAACTCTGTCTGCAAAGAGTTATCAAGCTTATCCACAGCTTCAAACTTGAATGGATCTAGAATCCAATCAGGAATTTGTAACTTGGTCAAATCTTCAAATCTTAATTCCATGTCAGTTTTTAACTGGTCAAGGTGATCAGTAAAAATTAGGATTTTGTCTTCTGGGAGTTCAGGAGTCCCGTTAGCTGACACTGAACACTTTTTAAGGGTCGGAAACTGAATCAGCTCTTTACGGCCAATATTTACCTTGTGAATATCAAACTTGGCGATGAATGATGAAATAATTCCTTTGGTCTTGATAAGGTTCATCTTGTTTCCTTGAAGCCTTATATTGACTTCGTTCATTTTTTCAAAAATATCTGTAAGGTACGCAAGTTCCAACTTGCGTTGCTTCAAATTCTCACTTAAAACAGGATCAGACGTGTCGAGAAACTCAGTAACCGTGTCAAATAATTCGAAGAAACGGCGCAAACAGTTTCCTTTGGAAAGCCACCTCACGGCCGTATGTAGAAGCAAGCGTTCGAATTCCTCATCATTTTCATCGCAAAGTTGTCGGAACAGACGGTCATTGAGGGAATTAGCTTTAATCCAGTTGACACCAGTAATGACCAGTTTTAGGGTTTCATGCAGGACACAACTCAATTTATTCGCAGCTAAGTGTTGACGATGAATGATACAGTGAATAGTGATGACCTCTGGCACTTCTTTCTTAAGGTGGGCTAGAAACCCAGCATGACGACCTGACATGGCAGGACCACCGTCTGTTGCGCAAGCGCTCACGTTTGTTAGGGGAATGTCTTTTTCCTCAAAATAATCTTGTACCACTTTAAAAATCGACGATCCCTTCGTATCAGTTATCAAAGTTCTAGCAAACAGCATTTCCTCGGTAATTTCCTTTTGTTCATTGATAAACCTCACATAAGCTAATAAAATTGCATTGTTATCAATCACAGTTGATTCATCAATCTGCAATGCAAATTGACTTTTTTTCAACAAATTGGTGAGTTTGGATTCAACGTCTGTGGCCATTTCGTCAATTCGCCTGGAAACAGTATTGTTGCTCAAAGGAACCAATTGACTTATTTTATTACTAGGGCCCTCGCCTAGCATGATTTAAACACTTTTTTTTGGTAGCCGGTAAAACAAGAGTTTCGCCAATTGTGTGAGGTTTAACACATTTAGCGATCAATAAAGACACCTCGTAAGAAGCAAGAAGACCTTTGTCAAGATCGGTTGCTCGTTTTTTAAATAATTCACTCACATTAGACCGTTTAACAGCTTTAGCTTTGAGGTGTTGAAAATAACTAAGTTCTTTACTCACTTTATCACTGTGTACTCTTGATAAATGATATTTCATTCGCAAAGGCTTCATGGCTTCATTACTAGTAAATGTTTTATCGCACAAAAGACAATGTGGAAACTGCACATTTTGCGGTGATGTGATAAAACCGAATTTTAAATACTCAGCTGAGTATTGACGACACTTCTTCTTTTTGAATCCATTGTGCATGAACTTCTACACTTCAAAACAAACGCAAAAAAACAGAAAAGGCACGCACAAAAACTGATGGTGAGGCACACAATGGCTAGTGAAGACTGAAGACGAGTGTAGGTCAATGGCAAGTGTGTTGTGATGGCAGGAGGGGAGGGGTTGATTCACCAGTCAGCCGCGCTGAACAACAACAGATGGGCACTGTGGAGAGGGGTGAGTGCAGTGAACTCACCGGCTGAGAAAATAGCCAGTGACTCGTGCTACCCGGCAACTTCTACTGTACAGTACTATTTTAATTTTCCCCCCTTTGAATACTCATCGCCCCCAAATCGCCCCCCACTTATTTATTGCCCCCCTGATAACCCAAATTGCCCATTTGGGGGTGATCGCCCCCAGGTTGGGAACCACTGTTCTAAAGCATAGGAGAGCGACAGTATCAAAAGTTTATAGTTTTTTGAAAAATATATTAAAAGTTAATGAGGAACGAATTATATAATTAATAGAAGAATTCAATTTTAAGTAAAGTTAATAACTATGTCAATCAAGTATAAATAAACATGGAGATATATAAGACAATGTGAGAAGCACAAAGGCATCACTATATATGTTAATGAAAAAGATTGGTAGTACAATTAAAAGTTAATGTCATTTAGATAAACATATAATCACAATAGTTTTAAACTCTAACCAACATCTATAAGTTATAAACGTGTTAAAAATTACTAAATTTGTGACTTTTAGTTAATTGCTTTTTAGCCAATGATATGAAAATATAGTTTTATCATGAAATGTTAATTGCTCCACGTTGAATGGGAATAAAACAAAAAACATCCATGATTAAAGAATTTTACCAACATGAAAGAGTTTTTGTAAAATTGAATTATTCCTTAGCTTGTAATCCCTTGTTCCTTGAAAGCTGCATTCATTGCAACGTGTTTAGTTTTTCTTCAACTTATTTCGATGCACAACGGCATCATCATCATCATCAGGACTAATGGAAAAAAGACCAATTCCAAATTAAAATATGGATCAACCACGCCCTACCAGCCAATATGATATACTCTAAAAGTTTAATGGAGATTTAAAAGTTTAATGTCAAAAGTTTCAGATAATGAATTAGCAAATTTAACAGAGTTGAAGGATGAAGGTTTAGTATTTCAAGTGATGGAGGGAGGAAACTAAGGTGAAATTAAAAATAACGTGTATATATAAAGTGAGGACAAAATCAATCTAGAATGATTTAAATGCAAAATCAAAGATGTGATATTATATCACATAAGTAGTCTAGTACGTCATATGGGTACAGCGCTCTGACTGGCTGAATTTGATCACGTGATTACGCCTCCTTGCTCTCTGATTGGCTGTTGGTTTTCCCCCTCCCTTTTCGCCCTTTACAGTGTTCCAAACTTTTTTATTCTTTTCCAAACTTGTTTTTTAATTGTGCTCATTGGTTATTTTGTTTGCTCATTGGTTATTTATGTATGCTCATTGCTTTTTATTTGTGATCATTGGTTATATATGTATACTCTTTGCTTTTTTAATTGTGATCAAAGGGTTTTTTATTCAAAAGGTTTATGTCTGGGTAAGATTGAAGTTTTTTTTATAGGCATGTGGCCCACAGCGCTGGGCGGCATCGCTAGTGAGCATTCTCTTTGTCCAGATGCCGAGCATAGAGTGTGACAGCTGAACAGCCGACTGGGCGCAGAACGCGTAAGGGTACGGCCAGACTGAGCGCGCGAGCGACTAAAATATAAAATAGAACACATTGGTTATAATGGGAGGTGGCCACACTGGAACGAGCGCGCGCGCTTGAAAGATAGAACTGGTTCTATTTTTCAAGCACGCGCGCTCAACCCGGTACAGTCTAGTTTACAGGCGCTAAGCAATATTATTGTATGTTGGTTAATTGAGTGCTGGAGAAACTTCTCATTTTGACATTATATTTGACTTTTTTCTATCAGTGATAGGTTTAACACACTTGCTATTAATGGCCTAATTTAATTGGTAAGACCATAAATAATATAATGTATATATGTAAGCCCAATATGTTAAAATACTTCAATATTATATTCAAAGTAGGCCTTTACAAATAAGAATCACCATTAGTGTGGAGAGAGTATGAAAAAACCACAACAATAAATAAGTTTTAAAAATCACCTTCAGTTCACACAGTATTTTGAATTTTCGAGGAACAGAGATGTACCAAGTGTCTTTGACAGAGACATCTTCTCTAATGAACTAGGGTCTGCTAATTACGCGCTCGCTCGCTCGCCAGTTTGGCCACCCAGTCGCTTGCGCACTCGCTCGCTCGCACGCTTGTCAGTCTGGCCGAACCCTAAGACACCCAATTGACCAACACTACTCGCGGGGAACGTGCAGTCCATGGCAGCACGACCTTTCCACCAGCAGCGTAACATTGAATGCGAGCAGACCCTCCTTTCACTTCCCCGCATCTCGTCATACCCCTTTTCTACTTTCTTTATATTCCCCCCCCCATCCCTGCCGCTACCCATGTGTCACGGACGTGATGTGGCAATGTTGAGCCATTTCAATTGTGGGGGTCAGATGCCTCACTGTGGAAAATTTTATGTTTAAACAACCCGATATTGTAAGAGAGAGACAATGACCCCCTACCCTGTGGAAGTCATGAACCCCGAGTCCTTTGAAGCAACGGGTCGTAGCCCTCTGAATGCCCCCAAGCCAAAGAACCTTGTTGTGTTTTAGCGTTCCATGTAGATTCAAATAGCCAAAGTTGATATACTCCAGATTGACATGGGATTCGAACCCTGGGACCTTTGGCACATTAACTAATATAAATTTATGTCTCTTCTGCTAAAAGTGATATAATTATTAGTATCGCAAGTTTTTTACAAATATATCTCATACCACGTAAAGTATACTTGTAATATTTATTTACACACAAATAAATGTTTTAGGAATTTTGCTCACACCGTGAAAAGTATACTTGGAATATTTACTTACAAAAATGATAGTTATAGAATATATCTTACACATTAAAATAAATTATACATGTTTAGGTGTAAAGGAAACAATAATCAATTTCTTGAGCTCATAGTGGGAATGGTGGCCGCGGTAATAATTTGCAAATTCCAAATTAAAGAGTATTTGAATATATGTACACTGTCGGATGGTTTCAATTTAAAATATATATACAAACAACTAATAATCAGGTAGGTGAAGGATTGTACTGGCGGATAAAAAAGTATCCCGGGAGCATAAAATATAAAAAAGATATGCGTGTCTTCATGCAGAAAAAAATAGCTCAAAATCTTTAAAAAATTGTATGTCGGTGGAACTTTCTAGTGTGAAAGAAAAAATGTGATTATTCAGCCCATCTCAATGATCAACTTTTAGTGCACAGGCATTTGTCAGTGTTTGAAAGGTGAAATTATCTTTTGTTGACCTTGCAGGTTGCGTATCATTGAAACCTGAACACGGGATTCGAATCAGAGACCTTTTGAGGCAGAAAAATAAAATTATTACCTTCGCGGGGATTGCAAACATATAGGTGATTTCAAATAGCCAAAGCTATTATTTATGCTTACTCCAGATTAACACGGGAATTGAGCTCGGGTCCTTTGGCTCAGCATCAAATATAGGGTTCTGTCTCACAAATAAAATTCATATTTTTTTAGTCAAGATTGCGGATTATTTTTTTGCCCGTGTGAAATGTTCACCGACATATGTCAGGATTTGAAAGATGAAATTATCGTTTGTTGACCTTGCAAGTGGGGATTTAAACCCTACCTCATCCCGTCGCAGGGCGTGATGTGTACCCCCGGAAATGAACGCAGTAGATAGATAGCTCCCCGTCAAAGCATATTGACCCCCCTATCCAGTGGCTGACTGACATGACCGTGTTCGCCGAGGGTGCTAGCACAAATGATATCTAAAGGTGTATACATGCTCCTTTACGTGGATCACCGATGTGGAAATAATTTTGTTGCACAATAACAGCCCACCATATTTACAGGTGGCACGATCCTTTTAAGCGACTATAAATATACCTCAAAATCATTGTAGTTGGTCATTTCAATACGTAATTGCTAGAGATAATCATAAAGATGAGTTTCAACGATCCAAAAAATTGGATAAATTCAGGTATGTTTTAAAGCGATTTGTATCTTTTAAAGGTAACTATTTTGCTTATTACGTCTTTGGTGTACAGCGGTATTTGCTTCTTTGACAGATTTACAAGAAGACGACGCAGTCCCGACAACTTTAGCGCCCGATAGTCTGGACCCTTAGGCGCTTTTTACCGAGGATGGAATTGGCCTGGCTGATAACAAATGGTCCATGGGTAATTAGCGTCCTGCAATATATTTTAGAGAAATGGCAGTGTTTTTCTCCACCCATGATAGTAATCAATATGTATTTTATTAATTTCAGATTATTGGGATCCATACGATATGGAAAACAGTCTGAGGGTGGACCCGGAGGTACAAACACCACCGCTCAGTGATTGGGGGCAGCTACACGACGTAGCGCCAGCAACATGTGTGCGGCCATCGGGTGCTAAAAGCAGTGAAGTTGAGATGATGGCTTTACCGGTTCAGCTCCGTGAAGTGGGCGGTGCTCTGCCCAACGCCATTGGAAGTGCTGTTCCCGATGTTTGGGGTGAATTAAACTTGATAGACCAGCTGATATGTAAGGTTTCTATTCTACATTTTAGTACCGTCTACAAGTAACTATACTATAGCCAACAGTTTGGAAATAGACAGTTATGTGTGCGCTCTATTCCCCAAACCACCGTTAATTCGACGGCATACCAAAACCTTTTGTCATCTACCCGTTTCGGGAATATTAGCTCTTGCCATTACAAACATTCAAAAAGAGAAAATTATAATTGTTGCTTGAGCCACTTATTAAATTCACGTTTGAAATGTGCTGGATTAAATATTCAACCACCACCTTAGCGCATTCAATAGCGTGTCTGTGTAGTAAACTATTGGTCCCAGGTTCATTTCCCGACACGGTTAAGAAATGTTGGTTGGTTTGATAAATTATCATACAGTGGACAAGGTTTGTGGATGTTATAGTCTTAGCATTTTATGAATAAAAAAAGTGACCCAAGATTTGGACTAGCAAAAATATCTGTATAGTAAACTATTGGTCCATGGCTCGTTTCCCGACACGGTTAAAACAATATTGGTGTGATAAATTAATCATCCAGCGGACAAGGTTTGTGAATGTTATAGTCTTAGCATTTTATGAATTAAAAAGTGACCCGAGCTTTAGACTGGAAAACAGTATCTGTATACTAAACTATTGGTCCCTGGTTCGTTTTAGACACGGTTAAAAAATGTTGGCTTGATAAATTATCAGCCAGCGGATCGGGTTTGTGGATGTACTAGTCTTAGAATTTTATGAATGAAAAAATGACTTGGGGCTTAGACTGGAAAATAGTAACGGATATAAAGTAAATTGTTTTTTATTTAATTATAAAACAAAATTATTTCCACAAAGAGTAAACTTAATTCAGTCCACTTTCTAACATCAATATCTATTTTTACCAATCTGTGTAAAGATATGTTTTCCCCACAATACCTTATTTCATGCATGACTAGTGTGTGTAGCTATACTCGCTTATCGGGCCAACAGATGGCGTTGAAAGCCTGTCTTGACCATGTATACGGTTTTAAAAGGGGAAGTTATGTGTTTTAAGTTTACAGATATTTCCTACAGGAATTTAAAAAAATATATATACAGGAGAAATTATATTGTTGATTTAGCCGATCATTAAAATGAGAGAGAGAGACAAACCCTATATATTTGTGAATTATAATTTGTTTGCTTACTGAGCCAAGGGACCCTGGTTCGATTCTAGACAGGGGGTAAAAATAAGGGTTTAACCTTTCATAGTGATAAATTAACTGCCCTGGATTGTATTTGTAGCTGTCCTAGGGCGTATTTTATTACACACACTTTGCGAAAGGTCCCGGGTTCGATTCCCTGCATGAATGAAAATGTCTGTTTAACCTGGCCTGGACTGTATTTTGTAGTTGTACTAGGATTCAAGTGTACTAGGTTTAAAGTGTATTTACTACACACACTTTTAGACGTGGCCCTGGTTCGATTCTTGACATGGATGAAAATGTAGGTTTAACCTTTCATAGTGATAAATTAGTTGCCCTGGTCTGTATTTGTAGGTGTACTAATATTCAAGTGTACTAGGGTTAAAGTGTATTAATTACACAAACTTTGCGAATGTGGGTATCAGTTAAAGCAATTATGTTTAGGAAAAATTATAGCATATTTTATTAATACCGAAAGTAGATTAAAATTGAAAAGTATAATAAATTTTGTGGTATCATTTTGAAGAGAAAAAATACCCGTATATTTGGAACAATTTTATTTAAAGGTCTTACTTTAACACGTGCTTTTGTGTTATAGTTCAAATGGAGGGTGGAAATAGCAGATTGATCCTCTCGCCGTCACCGGTAGTGAGCACCCTTCACCCCAGCACAAGAGCACCGACTCCGAGCCAGGGAGACTGTGTTCAAGCCCAAGCTGCGGTGAGGCAGACGGGGTCCGCAGTCCTCCCGCAAACCGTGGTGGTGGTGACAGCGGGAGCATCTTTCGTGCCACAATCGGGATATAGTATCCCGGTAAACCAGGTAGGTGGAGCTTTGTTCCAAGGTATCCCTCATCGAATCGTCGAAGAGAGAATTAAACAAGGGAGGTGTTTCTTTTATACTGGTAGAAAAGTTACCGTATACCTTGATGCTCCAGAAATCGATAGTGACGCATTAAGCTGTCTTGAAGAACAAATTACTAATTTGCTCAATCGGTTGAAGGAACATGGTGTCAGTGCCGTTGATCATGTCGGCTTACTTTGGAACAGCACGGACTCGCCTTTGAATCCTGTATTCATCTCTTTAGAAGGGCGGATCAGTTAGACTCTCGGGCCATGCTTGATAACGTAAGTCACGTGTTGCAGAGTAATAATTTGTTCTTAAGTAATGCACCACTGTATGTTAAACTCAGCCATTTTAGGAGCCTCGTGGGAGTGCACGTCATTGTGATAAGCTCTGCACGGCTACCACATAGAGTCGAAGAAATCAAGGAATCATTACTAGTAAAAATGGCAAACGATACACTTTGCCTTGCCCGTGCATTGGTTGTCGCCAATGCTGTGTGTGACGTTAAAAGAGAACCAGGTGCATGGATGTGAACACAGTTAAACAAATCAAAATTGGTCGTCTTATTCAAAAACTCAAAACAGAATGTTAAATGTGGTGGACTCAGTGAAATGAAACAATTTCAAACATACAGTACCTCTCCGAATACAAAATCACAGTATTCAGGGAACGTCAGGGGTGGCAGGTCTTTTATGAGGTGCCTACTCCCCCCAAACATTCCTTTAAGAGCTAACTTGATTTGTATTTCCACGACGATAAGCTAAACCATTTTAATGTCATAACATCTTTGACAGCCGCATTTAACTTTTCGTACTTTTGCCGTGAGTGCCGTGTGCCATTTTATCATAAGAATGCACATAAGTGCAAGTCCACGTGCAAAAAGTGCTACGGTAGAGTGTTCTGCAGTAGACTGTAAGGACTGTGGGCGTTGGGTCACAAACCAGTCATGTTTTGATCACAACGAACTTCCCGGTTTTTGCATAGGTCACATGTCGGTCTGTGATGTCAAAAAGTTTTGTGAGGTACGTGGGCAATTTTTCAGTTTGGAAACATCAAATTATTTACACAGGTGTTATAAGACTTTTTGTAGAGTATGCGATACATATAGTTATTTTGTTCATTTCTTCTATATGAAGTAAGCCCCATCCAAGCCGTCACTGGAAAAAAGCAATTTCATTTTGTGTTATATGATTTTGAATGCAGACAGGAAACGCTTCTTCAAGGTGCGGTCAACACGTACTTGCACGAGCCTAACTTCTGTGACGTACATACGTGTGTCAAGGCCTGCTTTCATATAGATGTAAATTCTCGCATGTTCAAGGGTGATACAACAATGGCCAAATTTTTCGGATTTATAGATAAAATTAAAGCAAAAAAAAAAATTAAGGATATCACCCTCCTAGGCCCGAAAGCGAAAGGCTATGATGGGAATTTTATTTGAAAATATATGATGGAGGTAAAAAATTGGACTCCAGAGCTCATAATGAACGGCGGGAAAATCATGTTTATGCGTTACGGCTCGCTCCACTTTATTGACTCACTGAACTGTTTCCCGATGTCACTGTCCAAGATGCACAAAATATTCGGCTTGGACGAGTCTTGGGCCAAGGGACATTTCCCCCATTTTTTCAATAAAAAAGAAAACGCGGGATATAGGGGTCCCTTAAGTCAAAGGAGGACTACGGTATCGGTAAGATGTCGGTTGAAGGAAAGGAGCACTTTGAGAAGTGGTATGAAGCATTGGTCAAAGAAAATTATGTCTTTGATTTTAACCGCGAGTTAGGAACTGTATTGCGTGAAAGATGTAGATATCCTACGGAAGGCCTGCCTAAAAATTAGATAATATGCTTATGAAAAAAGAAAAGGTTGATCCTTTAAGAGAGGCGTATACGATCACAGGAGAAGTCATGATGTTTTACCGCCGTTGTCACCTTAAGGAGAATACCATCGATATCATCCCTAACGGTGGCTATAGGTGTGCAGAGCAACAGTCGCACGTCAACGTACAATGGCGCTGCTGGAGGCCCACTGACATGGTTTCTCTATCCTGCATGCGGGTAATGGCCGTTAGGTATATGTGTTAGGGTGACGTGTAGATGGCGTTGTTAAAGCTTGAGATACCACCACCGTCTTCCAGTTCTGGGGCTGTTATTGGCACATGTGCCTTCTCTCTTATCCAGACAGGTATACCCCTATCAAAAACAGCAACCACGAGACCATGGAGACGTGCTATGAAGCAACCATGCGTGCGTGGAAAAGTTTAAAATTGCCTGCTACACGTTCGTAGAGATGTGAGAGTGTACGTTTAATGTGATGAAACGCACAGACAAGGACTTGAACAATTTGTACTCCAGCACGAGGTGTTAAGCAAGGAGCCTCTCAGTCCCAGGGACGCATTCTTCGACGGCCGTACAAATTGAATCAAACTGTTCCACGAAGCAGACCTTTCACGTGGAGAGATGATCAAGTACTTGTATGTGAGTTCATTGTATCCTTACGTTTGTAAGTACAAATAATATCACAACGGCCACCCCAAAATTCACTTGGAACCAAATTGTTTGTCTATATATCTAATAGAATACATAGCCAAAATTACAGTGACGCCTTCGCGGGATTTATTCATGCCCGTATTGCCTACATGGATGCACGACAAGTTAATGTTCATTTTGTACAAGAATTGCGGGGAGGAGAAAACCAAGATGCGTATCAGCACAACGACAAAAATGATCGCTGGTTGACAGGTGTCTGGGTGATTGACGAGATCCGGAAAGCCGTTGAGAATGGCTACACCGTTAAATCAGTACACGAAGTGTGGGAGTACAATGTATCTATTTACGAACGTCAGACACGTTGTGGTGAATTGTTTCACGGTACATTGATACTTTTTTTGAAAATTAAACAAGAAGCAAGCGGATTGCCAGAGTGTTGAACCTCACAAGAGGAAAAGTTAGCTTATATTCAAAATAATGAGGGAAGGGAAGGGGTAAAAATCGATTTCGGGTCAGTTGGTAAAAACCCTGGTCTACGCACTCTGGCTAAACTCTTTTTAAATTCACTATGGAGAAAGTTTGGGTAAAGACCCGATTTGCCATACGTAGCCGTTGTCAACAACTACCAGGAGCTCCACAAGTACCTGATGGATCCGTTTGTACATCACCATGGACAGTGTCATATATTTAAATGATGAGGTTATGTTCCTTAATTACAAGGATGCGCTTGATGCGTTGCGCCCTAACCTTAACACGAGTGTGGCAGTGGCATGATACATGACTGCTATGGCAAGGTTGCACTTATACAGCATCCTTAAAAAAATTGGGGGACCGCTTTTTGTATCAAGATACAGATAGCGTTCTATTAACGGAACGCCCCGGCGATTGTATTCCACCAACTGAAGACTTTTTAGTTGACCTCAATGACAAACTTCAAGAATACGGTCCGAGAAGCTACATTAGCGCCTTTGTATCTGGCGGTCCCAAGAATTACGCGTACCTAGTTTGTGTTGGTGTCAATCCTGGCAAAACAAAAACGGTGTGCAAGGTTCGCGGGATCACCATAAGCTATGTCAACTGGAACGACGTTAATTTTGACGTTTTGAAAGCGATGGTCATCGAACAGGCCACGGAAAGATATATATAGATACCGCACAAAATTGTAAGAAAAGGTCTTGCGACTGTATGTACCGTTTCGCAGACTAAAGTCTACCAGCCCGTGTACACCAAACGGCGGAGAGCCGATGATTATAATATGTTGCCGTTTGGGTATCAGAGTCCGTAAAGGCACTCACTACGACTGAGAGGTGATCATTTAAACGGGCTGAATAATCACTTTTTTCTTTCACTTTACACAGTTCCACTGACATACCATTTTTCAAAGATTTGAGATTTTTCCATTTTTTTTCTGCATGAAAACAAGCATTTTTTTATTGATTTATTTTATGAAACCGGGATAGTTTTCTATATTTTTTAACTGCCAGTACAATCCTTCACCTACATGATTATTTCTAGTCAGTATAATTAGTTTTTTGTATGTATTTTAGTTCTAGTCAATTTTTTCCACCTACATATTTTAAATTGAAACTATCTGGTTGTATACACATATTCCAATACTTTCTAAACTGGACTCTGTAAATTAATACCGCGGCCACTATTCCCGCTATTAGCTATATAAATAGATTATTGTTCCTCCACACCTAAACGTGTATAATTTACTTCAAGGTGTAAGATATATTTTATAACTATCTTTTTAGTAAATAAATATTCCAAGTATACTTTTAATGGCATGACCCAAATTTTTAAAACTTTTATTTGTGTTTAAATAATATTCCCAGTATACTTTTGATGGTGTGAGATATATTTTTATAAGCTTTTATTTTCGTGAAAATAAATATTCCAAGTTTAATTTTCATGGTGTGAGCTATATTCTAAAACTTTGATTTCTATAAATAAATATTCCAAGTATACTTTTCATGGCGTGAATTATATTTTTAAATAAATATTCAATGTATACTTTTCACTGTGTGAGATATATTTGTAAATAAATATTCAATGTATACCTTTCATGGCGTGAGCTTTTTTTATGTGAATAAATATTATAAAAACTGTTATGTTTGTGTTTTAACGCCTAAACCCCTCTCCCCCTATCCTATAAATACAAGTTAATTTAGCTTATAAGCTCGTCTAAAACATTATGGACAAGTTGAAACATTCATTTTCGGCCGTCAAAAGCGGCCTTTCCGGCTGTGGAAAGTCACATTTTGTAGCCGAATTTATCCGTCATTTGGACACAATGTGTGACTTTAAATTTGATTAAAAAATTACCTGTTATTATGCCTTATGGCAAACGGGATTCAAGCAAGACAGGTCACTCCCCATGTCATATTCTGCAAGGGTTTGCCGGAAATGGATGACACCTGTAATGACTCTCCACAGCTGATTATCCTGGACAACCATATGCGTAAAGCCAACGAAGTGGTCTTTGTTCTTTTCACCTAAGAATACCACCATCAAAATATTAACGTCATGTACCTTACACAAAATATATTCCACCAGGGCAAGGGCCAAAGAAACATTTCCTTAAACGTACATTATATCGTTATTTTTAAAAATCCCACGGATAACGCTCAGATTCAACACTTTGCACGTCAAATCTATCCTGAAAACCCTCGTTTTTTCCAAGAGTCTTACACTGATACTACAAGTAGTCCCCACGGGTATATATTGTTAGATTTCAAACAAGGTACACCCGAATGGTTCAGATATAGAACACGCACAAATGTGGGGTGCTGCGTGTACATACCATGCAAAAGCTATAAAAACACTGACACATCCCGATTACAGATCATTTCATAAGCATGAGTCTAAAAGTGCTGAATCAAGCTCCTCTGCTACTGGCGATTCATCGCATGAACCCGTAGCAAGGTGTCGCCTTGCTGATAACGGCCGATAAGAAACTGATTTACTCTGTTTGTGAGTGTGCCTACAACACTTTAAAAGGGCAGGTGCCGTTGAAAAATGCGCAGAAAACAAATTTACGTGCTCACAAGCAGGTGTTGCGCAAGCTGGTCCAACGAGGAGAGTGCTGGAATAAGTAGAGACGACTACTCGTTCAGAAAGGAGAAGCGTTCCGGCCCTTACTCTTAGCCCCTTTAATCAGTGGCGTCCTCGGTTCCTTTATCAACAAGTAGATAATGGAACACACGAAAAAGATAATATTTGTATCCCTGGAAACATTACACCACTACGAGCAACACCACCAACAAGTGGCATCGGCACAAATCTAGTGGTCTCCGAGCTGGACAAGGGAATGGAAAAAATCCTCGCTTCAAAACTTGGAAAGTCTAAATGGACTTTATACCAACAAGTACTACAGCGCTATTTGCACTTTAGTCAACACCCTCCCCCACCTTAAGATACCACCACCCCGACCATCCCTGAAGTGACTGTACTTCCCATCCCTGCTGTTCTTTTCTAAAGTACTCAAATTTCCTTATTGCTAATCCTTTTGTCATTATGTCTGCTACTTGTTCATCAGTAGCTACATACTGTAATTTAAAATCACCACTACTAATTAAATCTCTTACAAAGTGATGCCTCACATCAATATGTTTGGACCTCTTCGTCTCATAGGTTTGTGCCGTTTTCATACAAGATTGGTTGTCTTCAAAGACAATAACTGGCTTTACACAATCAAGACATTCATCAAATAACTGGATTAAAAACTTAACATTCAGACACTCCAGCAGAAAGAGCCAGATACTCAGCTTCACTAATAGAGAGAGCCACAACATTTTGTTTTTTGGAACACCTTGACACAACATTATCGTTTAATTTAACAACAAAACCTGTAACACTTTTCCTATCAATAGGATCACTAGCATAGTCTGAATCAACAAAAGTTTTAACATTTATATATGTACAAATTTTATTTTTAACATAATTCAAACCAAAATTACTAGTATATTTGAGATAACGAACAAAATTCTTAAGATAATTCCAATGAGTTTTATTATAACAATTTTGAAACCTTCCAAAAATAAGATACTGCAAAACAATGATCTGGCCTTGACCCAAACATCAAATACATTAAACTACCAATCAATTCTTTATATTGCACTTTATAACTTTTTCCCTCTCGAGACCTTTTGTACATTCAATTTTGGTTATACCGGTATTTTTGAAATTTTACAATCATTCACCCTTAAATGATTTAAAATTTTGTCTATAAGATTATTCTGACTAATCAATATATTATCCTCTTTCTTTTCAATTTCAAGACCTAAAAATCTACCATCAGAAGTTAAATCCCTAATGTCAAGAAAATTCATTAATTTACCCTTTGTACTATTAACATCATCAATTGAGCTTGAGAAAATAATAAAATCATCAACCCAAATCAAAATATATGTAGAATCATTAAAGTATAAGCATGGATTAACTTTGGATCTTTGGAAATTTAACTCACTCAACAATCGGTTAACACTGTCGTTCCAGCACTTTGGGCTTTGTCTCAAACCATATAGGCTTTCACCACATTACACACTTCACCCTTTTTTATGTGTAAGCCATCAGGAGGGTAAAGATACACCACTTCTTTTAATTCACTTTTTAGAAAAGCAGATTTTACATCTACCTGATGAATGAATAAGTCACGCTGAACAGCAACAGCCAATAGTGTTCTAAATGTCACCAGCCAAACTACCGGAGAATAAACATCATCCTCCTCCAAAGTAGGTTTCTGGTAACCTTTAGCTACCAAGCGGGCTTTCTTCTGAGCTACACAATAAATTGTCTTCTCAGTAAACACCCATCGAGATTTAATTATGGATACGTTAGGTGGAGACTACGAATTCCCATGTATTATTGCTCTTAAGAGATTCTAACTCTCTTTCAATAGCCTCCTTTCAACCATCATCTTGTTGAACAGCATCTTGATAGGACCTAGGAGTTTCAAATGGAAGATAACCAGCACTGAGAGCCATAGCCATCCCGACATCATAATCTTCAAGATGTTTTGGCATTTTACTCTCTCTTTTACTGTGTCTTCTTTCAGGAACTTAGGAACATCACCCGTTTTAATATAAGAGTTATCAGGATCAGGTTTTTTTGTCTTCTAATCTATTTTATCTTGGATATACTCTTCTACATCTGAATTTTCCGAGTCATGATTTTCAACATCTTTAGTTACAATCTTTCTCTCATCAAAAACGATAGATCGAGTAGTGGCAACCCACTTACTCACAGGATCCCACACTCTATAGCCATTATGACAATACCCTATCATAATTAATTTCCTTGAACGAGCGTTTAATTTCCCGGAATGATCTTCTTTGGGAATGTGTGCATAAGCTGTGCAACCAAAAACTCTAATTTTACTCAAATAAGGCTTATAACCATACCATTTTCCTGCAGGGGTTACGTCTCCATGTAACACAGATTTCGGAGTTCTATTAAGCAAATAAACAGCCGATACAACTGCTTCTCCCCACATGTCTTTATCTAAACCTGAGTCAAATATTATGCACCTAGCTTTATCTAAAATAGTCCTAAAAGGCGTTCACTTACTGAATTTTGTTCTGGATTTCTTGGAATAGTGTACATTACATTAATACCTTTAGCTTCACAAAAGTTTTTAAAGTCATTGGCAATATATTCCCCACCATTATTACAACGCAAATTCTCAATTCTTCTATTAAATGTAGCTTCAACCATAGCAATGTACTTTCTGAAGCATTCTTCAACTTCACTTTTTCTCTCAAGTAAATAAACAACTGTAAAATGACTATAATGATTAATAAATGAAACAAAATAGTTTTTACCATCATATGTAGTTGGGGTTATTTTGCCACACACATTTGATGAAACAAGTTGCAAGATTCTTTTTGCTTTTCTTTCTTCTGATACACATTTAAAAAATGGTGCTCTTGTTTGTTTACCCTGAAGACAAACCTCACATAACTTACTAGAAGGAAACTTAGACAAATGTTCCATCCTTCTGTGCCACAAGTCTGAAGAATTATCCACAAGATTTACTTCACTTGAATTCAAATTCATAGTTACAAAATACAGATTGTCGATAAGATTCCCTTTCAGAACAAGTTTGTCATTCTTCAGAATAGTCACACATTTATTATGAAAAATTACCTTTAAGTTATTTTCTTCGAGCCTTTTAACAGAGAGCAGATTATGGGAAAACTTTCCCACGCGAACACCTTATGCTTTGTTACACCAATACCATTGCTAGTTAACAAACGTAGATTACCAAATCTATCAGAGTTAACTATTTCACCAACTTTAGCCACATTAATTCGTGAAGAGATTTCCTGACCATCAAATAAATACTTTGCATATTCAGCTTGAATTAGATGGTTTGTTGCCCCACGGTCAACCACAAAATTAATACTATTATGATTATTTGACATTCCACAACTTAACTCAGTGTTACCATCAGAGTTTGATACCAAAAATGAAACTTCTTTTTCTGAATTTACAACAAAATTGTTTCTGTTTGGACATTGTGAATGCATGTGTCCTTTCTGATTACAGGCATAGCACTTACCGGTAAATAATTTAGGTTGCATCACCCTATTTGGTTTCCACAAATTATCATTCCGTTGACCAAACGTATTTGCACGATTCTTTTTGAACTTATTATGCCCTATAAAAGCATGGCTTTGTGCACTTGAAACACTTGAACTACGACTTTTTAAATTATATTCTTCTATTGATAAAAGCTTATTTTTTACAAAGTCTAACGTAACTGCACTTGTATTAGACATAAATAAAATGTCAATAGAAGTCACAACTGGTAAATACCGCTCAGGCATAGCTGACAACAGTTGAGTAATACTCTCTTGTTCTTCAACAGTACCTCCAGAATTCCTCAATTCAGCTACTGTTTTATCAAATTTGATGATAAACTCATTCAAGCTTGATTTACCTTCAAAAGACATGTTTCTTAATTTTTTCTGAAGTTCAATACGATTCATTATACCCATTTGAACATATGTAGACTTAAAGAAGTAATCATTACTTTAGCAGTACTTGCATTTTTTATTTGTTCCAAAACATTATCAGCCACGCATTGCACAATCAAATCCTTGGCCTTAGCGTCTTTCTTCAAAAAAGTTTTCTTTAACTTTTGAATCCGCTAATACATCCGGTGGATCAACAGTCAGAATTTCTAGCACGGCATTCCTTTCCAAAAGCCTCTCCAGACGATATAACCAGTTTTCAAAATCACTACCATAAAAAGGTTTTAATCCTGGATGCGTATAGGATACAGATGCCACCGCCATATTGAACTTGATCAAAAACTTTGGTCACCGTTACACGTTTTCCACAAATCAATCAATTACAAATATTAATAAATACTGATACACTCTGGGCCCATAACCTATTAGGATTAATAGGCCATGAAACGAAATCACACACGCATTAACATAGTGTAGACAGTGTATTTAATATAATATATGACAGAAACAACTAACCGTAATCAGAACAACGAACTACTAGCAGTAAGATACAGTTACAGGGAGTATGATATAGAAATAGCCAACATAACACAAACTTTGCAGAGTTGCCAATACAAACATATTAATAATTGTGCTACCAATCTGTTTCATGAACTTATAAATTGATGCCTTTATGCTTCTCACATTGTCATATATATCCCCATGTTTATTTATACAAGATTGACATAGTTATTAACTTTACTTAAAATTGAATTCTTCTATTAATTAAAAAGTTTATAGGTTAATTGATGTCACTGATATAGATTACATAGAATTTGTGGAAACATCGGATATAAACAATAAATGATATCAGTTAACAGATATTAGGAACGAGTTTTTGCGACGTTATTCTGAAAACATTATAGGTAATAGTTCAATGAAAGACATCTTAATCTGATATAAGCTAAGAGCTGAGAATATTATGTTGGATTTTCTATATGTAGAGGGTTGCTTATTTTAGACAATTTACAAACCACAAAGGTGGATAAAAATGGGTCACGTGGTATATCTCATAGTCGTCTTTCAGATATGGCTACCATCTTGTTTTTTCGAAAAAAAAAAAATCATTTAAATTTGATTTCTGTGCCCAATATGTAGGTGTGATGTGTGATTTTAAATTTAATACATTCTGCTGAATTAATTTAAAAGGTCAAAAGTTTTATGAAAAGAAAAAAAGAGTCTAATTGTATAGGCCTAGTAAAACAAACAATTGCTTTCAATTTCATGAGAATACATACCATATAATTTCTAAACTGACCTATTTAAATGTTTCTAAAATGTATACAGCTATGTACGAGCAAAATGTATTTGCTATTTGTTGCTGATTCTACGTAGGTCTAGAAATGAGCAAAGAAGAGTGAAGAAATGCAGGCGCTAGGATTGGAACGTTCACCACCTTGTAAGAAAACCAAAGAATTTAGTGAAATTTGTGTTACTCGCAGTTTAAAGGGAAAATAATCATTATATGGGACTGACTCTGGGAGAAAGTAAATAAAAGATGCAAGGGCATTTTTTAATTATGGACATCTTAATACACTTGACAGAGAATCTGGTAATGTTTTCGTCTATCATTTAGTATGTTACAGGCCTTATATATTAAAGGCATAAAAAGTAACAAGAAACGCAAATTATTCTGAACATAACTGTTCATCCTCAGGCTTAAAATGATACAGGAGATCTTAAAAAAATGTAAGAATAAGTGTGTGAGTGTTAAATGACATAAAACATCCTGATAAGGTGACATCAAATTATTTTAAATCTGTGAAGAAGGGAGAGCGCAAGATTTTTTAGATGCAACAAGATTTTTTAAGGATGAGGTTTATGATGATACATATATATTAGAGGTCAAATCAAGTGTATTTGCTGCAGATATAATGTACTATAAAGTGTGCATGAAAACCCACATAAATAAATATATAACCACTGTTAATAATCATGATTATTCGTTTGGTAAAAAATCTTTAATTGATGTTGTTTATACGACAAATTGTCCAAAAGTTGAAAATTGAATCTAAAGGTTATCTTTTGTCTAACTTCGGGAAGAATTTACTAGAGAAAATTATTTCTTAAATATATCAAACAAAATAATGAAATATATGCTAATTGACGATTATGATAAGAATAAATGTTTTTCTTATCGAAGAGACATATTTCTTTCTCATATTGCTTATGCATCTTCCATTGATGTCAATATGATTGTTAATAAAGTTAGATCTTGTGATAAAGTTAAGATGGTTATGATGAAGTTTTGCGGCAAACAGAGCAAACAGAACCACCATCAGAGCTTAAGGGCACCGTGTCCCAATACCACCTTTAATAAAGCCCGGCATTCCTGTCCGTGGTGCTATGGACAATTTCGTTAGGGAAGAAGAAAGATACATTTTCAGCCATGAGTGGAACACATGACATGGTCTTAGATTTATTCCAAGATCATCAAGTGTCATCTACAGAGCCAGGAGTAATTTAAGAAACCAATGATCACTATGAAAATCATGCAGGTCAATAAGAAGGTTCATTATGTTGTGACGAAGGGATAGCTCACATTTCCCAAGAGTTTCAACATCTTTTGCCAGCTATATTTTTCTAATATATACCTTGGATTAAGTTGTTTCACCATGCAGAAAGTGGTTATAACATGCTTAGAAATGTATCTGAATAACAGTGGTGTGCTTAATCTATAAACAGAAGCTGAAACCTTGTCTCCTTTCAGCACAATGTGATCTTCAGGGCAACCACTATTCATGAGGTGTATGAGCATTATCAATACTCTGTATAGTAATACAAACTCTTCAATGGATTTAATTTAGGAATTAAAAAGGTGATTTAGAGATTTAATCTGACGTGTTTGACTCTATAGATATAATACAATGATTTGTTCAAGCAAATAATACACGATCAAAATGTCAAGTTGAAAACTGCGATATAAAAATTGCCTAAAATTATGCAAAATTTTGAAGTATTTCAATCAAATGGTATTTGCAAAAGTGTCAAGTTTTGGTACTGAGATTTTTGAAAAAACAAAACAAAAAAGACTAAGCCCTTTAATAAGAGATCTTACACGTGCAGAACGAGGAAGCAATTGTAATCTTCATATCTGTACATTGAGAAGAATCTTGCCTCTAATTTTTTTTAATTTGATAGGACAATTTATATCAGATGAAGAACATGATACTACCATGATTGTCTGGCCCTACCATCAAAATTTCCTCAAATCTATTACGATTTCTTTGAAGGAAAATGTACAATATAACATACCGGTAGGAAATTCAATAGGTTTGCCATTGACTAAGGTTTACAGCTTTTCAACAAACCCGCAAAAAACGTCTGATGAAGTAATTGGGATTACAAGAAAGAAAGAAACTGTTGCAAAACATGATATAATTAAACATGAGAAAGATTTCATTTCTAATTTACTGATAGAACTGTGTGGTTTCTACGAAGATGATGAATTTGCTCTGCGTCATGAATACTCGTCATCATTAATTCAACAAGATCGCACATGCATATTTAAAATGGTACAAACTATTTTGGCCAAAGGAAATCCATTTAAGATTTCTGAACAGTGTGAAGTGGAAAATTTGGTTACAGGAATTCATTTTGATAAAGCTATTGTTGATTATCTACTAAACTTCACAGAAAGTGGGTGGATTGCATATAAGCTATATTTAAAGGAGAGGTTTGTCGATAAAACAAAAGCACTCATGGATGTTATATAGAATAACTTTCCAAAACTGAAACCTCGAGCAGACAGTAGTACTATCTCAAATGAGAAGGATTGCAGAAACACCATCAGATTTATTGAGATTGCTCAAACAAGAGACTATAATATAGAACAACTACTATCGTATAAGCAAACTTCGACTTCACACTTATTAACCAAAGATGGTTTTATACGTAAGCCTGAAAAAACACAACTAGGAAGAGAAATGGAAAAGCTTTACTTGAATGGTAACACAATTGATAAACTGTCACCATCACCTAGTTAAATGTATTTTGTAATTGATTTCATGGCATATGCAAAAAAGTACCTTTCTGAAATTTTTAAATCTTCCAGCACATTAAGAAGTATTTTTTATATGTTTTAGGTGAACTGGTGGTCTAGGGGTAAGGTGTCAGACTTCTATGCTGGTGGCCGGGGTTCAATCCTCGGTCCCGGCAAAGATTTATCTGATTACCAAACCCTTCCTTCACTTCTGACCAGATATCTTGTGAATGTGGGGAATGTCAGGCCTCCACCGTGGTTCGGATTCCATGTTAAACTGTAGGTCCTTCATTTCATCTCACAATCACCCTACCATTACACATTAGCGTAAGTGCGTATAACCCGAATGGGTAGTAAGACGTGGTGCTAATAATAATAATAATGAATTTATATGTTTTAGAAAATTTGAACCCTCCCATATTTCATAAAACCCCATTTATAAATTTCAAATATTTAAGAATTACTTAGGTATGTGGAGTAGTAATTTCACTACATTCCTGGCAAAATTCAATTGTATATATCACCTAAAAGTGTTGTTTTTCGTTAATTTTCTTGCCCATATTCGCAGAGACACATTTTAAATGTTGAAATTATCAGTTTTCTTGGTATTTGGGGTAGTTCCTTAACTTACCTAACAAGTTTAGTTTTATAACAACCTTCTAAGTTGTAATTTATAATATTTTTTTAAAAATTTTGAACCCCCAACCACTTTCATTATTTCATCAACTCTAACATTTAAGTCTCAAATTTTAAGTCTTGTTTGATTATTTGGCGTGGTACTTCTATCTGACAGATTTATTATTATTATTATTATTATTATTATTATAATTATTATTATTATTATTATTATTAGCACCGCGTCTTACTACCCGTTCGGGTTATACGCACTTACGCTAATGTGTAATGGTAGGGTGATTGTGAGATGGAATGAAGGACCTACAGTTTAACGTGGAATCCGAACCACGGTGGTGGCCTGGCATTCCCCACATTCACAAGATGTCTTGTCAGAGGTGAAGGAAGGGTTTGGCAATCAGATAAATCTTTGCCGGGACCGAGGATTGAACCCGGCTGCCAGCATAGAAGTCTGACACCTTACCCCTAGACCACCAGGTCACCCCTGACAGATTTAAATCGTCTATATTCCTTAATATATTTTTTATGTATGTAGACCCTCCAAGAACAAGAAATTCCCAGTGTGCCATTTTAAAATGTCCCATTTTCAGACTTTTCTGGTTATGTGATGCAATCCCTTTACCAGCCTGTCAAGTTTCAGTTTTTTACCCAACTCAGCAGTGACTAATCTTTTTCTTGGGGTACACACCCCACCACACACTTAATTCCTGATTTAATGTATTGATATAGTTAAATATACTCAGATATGTAGTAATATACGTAATATATACGTATATATATTTAGATATGTAGTAATATACGTAATTATATATTATATTTATATACACATATACACGTTTGTATGTATATATGATTTCTTGAGGATCATTAATCGACATAACATGTCAATCTAGACACTATACATAATTCAGTGTTTCTGTTTGCTTTCGTCATAGCGCCATTTTACTATTCAATTATCAGGAGGTCAAGGATAAATATTTGAATACATTTGGAAAGTACCTAATAGTGAAGCATTAGTAATGAGAGATTGGTTTCATAACTATTTCTTTCTTTATTAGTTTTGTAGAAGGTGGTTAACACCCTTTAGTTAAAAGAATAAGTAACGAAATTCAAATTCTACTTTCTCAGTAATTGAGATTTGTAAAAATAATTTTCAACAAGTGAGTACTTAAATATAAACATATTTTAGCTTTAGCTTATATTAGAAATCCTGAAGTATTATTTGATAAATATTCTCACTAAATATCTCTTTAGCATTTGAACAATTTCTTTGAAACTCAGTTTCGTAAGTTTTCCTTAGTAATTCTTCACTAATATTTATTAAGATAGTGAATATATTGGATTTAAGATTAGTTTATGTTTAAAATATTAGCCATATCTATATTTTATGAACATTTAAGGGCTTTTCTTGAAAGAAACAAAGCAAATTAATTAATTATAGTCATTTAATTGTACTATTAATGTTTAATTATTTATATAATAGATATATCTACGTTTTGTCCCCTATACCCTTTTAAATATATTTTTTTACCCTTTTTACTATTTATTATATTTTGTCCACTTTTCCCTTTTATTTGTTCATGCCTTACCGCCAGTGGTTTAGTCGTAAATTACTTTTTGATTATATTTGGTTTTACAATATTTTCTAATCTTTATTCCCTTTTAACACTTTTTAACCTTTTCGACCCTTTTAAACATTTCTACTTTTTTTACTCTAAAATATTTATCCCGGGCTAAGCCATGTAAAATGGTGTAAGAAGTTCAAAAAACGTAATAGAGAATGAAAAAGGTAAAAAATAAATTAATATTTTTTTAATTATACAAAGAATAAATAAAATGTGTAAAATTTTAAAACTTTAAAGTGTAAAAAGGGCAAAAATGCAATAAGAGGATAGGTGGTAAAAAGGGCTAGAAAATTTGAGATTTTCTAATTCACCTTAAAGTTATATTACTATTTATACATTCCCCCACCCAATTTCATTTGTTCCTAGATAAAGATTAAAAATTTTCTGACTATAGTTATCAGGAAAAATTTTTTAGATGCCCAACAAATTTTAATTTTCTGCCAAACTGAGAAGTAGCTTTTTACACTATTTGTTGAGGTTTTAAATCCTTCTTCCTCTTTTGGCCAATTCCTTCTTAAGAATTTAATATTTCAAGGGTTATTGGTTTAACTGAAAATAATATATTTTCTTTACATGTCTGCCAAATTTTAGTTTTCTACCTTATTTAAAAACAATCCATTTCCTTGAACCCCATTTTGAACTATCCCATTTTTAGATTTTTCATGTTTTATGTAGCAATCCCTCTACCATTTTGAAAAATCTAGGCTTTATGACCTTAACTTTTTCGAAATTAAAAAAAAAACTATATTTCGTTATTACACTGGTTTTCCTTTGATTTCTTTTATAATGTATTTTAATTTTTTAGATAAAACCTCAATAACTATTGTATGTTTACCAATATTTTGATAAGAAATGAAGTATAATTTAATATTACCTGTATTTATTTTACATTTATATTTATTATTAATGATCTTATTTCTTTACAAATCCATTATTTTGCTAAAATTTGTAATTAAGAATAAATTTCTAAAATTTCTATTAGAATCTATGTAGCTTATGTACAAAATATATATAGTCTAATCTCTATTAATACTAAAATAAATTATTAATAACAAATATTAATCCAAATAAATAAATTATGGTATAAATAAATACATTAAAACTCTGTTTAAATGTACAGATATTTCATTGTAGCTTATGCCAACGAGTTATCAGACTACAATAAATCTACCTAAATGCTAATACACCTCAATAGCGATAATATCAATATTAATTATTTAAAATATATATTATATACACAGTTAAGATCAGCAGTGCATATACATCATTTTATAGGGCCTATGTATGCTAAATTAGTTATTTAGTCATGGTTTTACTATTATCAGAACTATATTAATGAAACTAAAAGTTTTTTCAACTATCTTTTTAATAAGAGTTTCTTTTTGTAGGTACCTACTTAACTCAAAAGCCCAAACCTCCTTGCCCCTGCATGGCCACTGGATATAAGTTGTATCCATAAAGCAAATATAGTCTATCTCACTGTGTAAGTAAGAAAGAAACGTTTTAGAACAAGTTTGGTAATAAATGACTCCTTTTTATATAACTTTGTATTGGTTACTAACATATTATCTAACAAATTAATTAAACCATTTAATTGTGTTTTTAGATTTTCCCTATATTTCAAATTATGTAAATCGGAGTTACAGGTTTCTGATAGTATATGGAATAATATGTTGATTGTTTTCTGAGGACTTACGTGCACTTTGATATTAACAAAAAAAATTGTGAGTGTTATTCAACAATCCCTCATATTGAAGTTTGATTTTTGTTTAATTCTTGTTCTTTAATAATAATTCAAACATGAAAATATTTAAACATGTTTTATTATAATATGTTTTTACATATTATATTAATTGCTGCCTTCTTATTTTATTGTAGGTATAGACTGTGTAAATAAAAATATACACTAGTTGGCCCTACGTCGTGTTCCATTTAAAATATGAATTTATCGCAAGCTTTTCCAAGTATGTTCATAAGCTATCTCATATTACTAAATTGCTAACGTTATTTCCGGTATTTCCTAAGGGCTTGTTAGTTTGTACGTTCTATAAAAGTAATTGTGAAATTGCATACCAAATATTTGTAGGTCTGTAAGGGTTCGTGCGTGAGAACTGACTACTCCTGCTCAAGGAGGTAGTTGTCATAAATCAATCTTTCGATAACTGTATGTCCGTCATTTCTAAAACAACTTTCTATCTCCATGGAGCAATAGCAATGTAGATTTGATAACTACGGATTATGATGGAGCAATATGAGAAAACCAGGATCGTTTTCTACTTCACTTTGATCCCTTCATTAGTTCTCTTTTTTTTTTTTTTAAAAAGGATAAATAAATATACGGCAAGGCTAATGATGGAAACGACAACCAAGCCTCAAAGTGTAACTGTCAACAATTATGATTACACCTCTATCTATCTATCTATCTATCTATCTATCTATCTATCTATCTATTTGTACGATTCCGGTTTTCCTCCGATGATAGCTC
The DNA here is from genome assembly GCA_039000515.1 of Timema cristinae. NCBI lineage: Eukaryota > Metazoa > Arthropoda > Insecta > Phasmatodea > Timematidae > Timema > Timema cristinae. Next base: position 8,249,043 of record JBCFYV010000100.1, read on the forward strand.
CTCATACCAGTTATATTTATGCGGAAGCTATAAAAAATCTTCCGACTTCGTTATGAACAGATTAAATGTTCGACGTCTGACTGGCTATAATGTTTATGAGTTGATTAGTAGTACGAAGCGAAAAGATACGAGCTTTCTTATTCCTTCTATATCTAACATCATGGACCTGAAAAATAAATGAAAGAAGTATATACTTTTCAAACATTGTGTTTTGCAGCTGTAAAAACAAGATGGATGCTGGAGTAAAACTTTCTCTTATTGAACCTGTAGTTGAACCTAAACACCGGCATAAAATATAGATTTTATAAAAAAAATCCCCTTTTGATAGTAACTAAATGAAGGGTCAACGTATATAATTAACATAAGCATATTTTTGTATTTTTTGTTTTTTTAAGATTTCTAAAAACTGCGAAATGCTGATTAACTTGAGTTTTTTCTCAGTTAATGTAGTACCGTACTTCTGTGATGAATACTTCTCTATCTATATTGACATGTTACTAAAACACTTGATGACCTTTGGCCAGCATATTTACATCAATGGTTAAAAACTAATATTATTTTCGAGTGGGGCCTGATCTTATTTATACCGAAAATACTACTATTGTCTATGCTCTTATTCGAACGTCTGATTTTGTCTATATTCATGGAAGGGATAATACTTTGATTATTTAATTTATAAGTTTTCGTAGATGTGCTTTGATCGATATTAAAGATTAAAATAATCTTACTCATGATTTGGTACTTCATATTATACAATTGAGGGTTATTGAAATACTATGAAGGAATTTCAGCCTGATACTTGTTGGGTGAATAAACAATGTGAAAGGCGTTCTGATCCACATGAAGTAGATAGATACAATCATAGAACGTATCTACGTATAGTAGCTTTATTCTAAAAATAATTGCTTAGCATTATTAAATCTCCTTCTGAGCTCTGCATTATGTTTAGCTATAATATTTTATCTAACGAGTTCTTAGGCCTCTCTAAGGCAGGTTGATTATAAAATTAACCAACCTAACAGAACCTAACCTTCAAATTTATAAGCTAACCTGCATCAGTGGTCGCATGGTCTAGGGCGTAACACTCGTAACAGTTTAGAATGTCAATGACCGAAAGATTGGGATTAGAATCCCAGTCGGGTGTACTGAGGGGGGTTTTCCCTAAATGTTTTTCCACTCTTCCTCCACATAAATGAGGGTACACTTCCTCTGAATGTAATCCTCCTCATCCCTAACTTAATAGCGTAGTTAATACACATGCGTACAACCTGAACAGTTAGTAAGACGCGATACTAAAAAAAAAATGATAAACTCATGTAATATTAAGTTTTTTGTAAAAAAATAATATTTTTATCATAATAGTGGTTAAAGAAAGACTGAACTAAATTAATTATATGGGTAAGACTTAGAAACCCCACTTAAGATTCCAATAGAAAGGTGATAGGCTGAATAAATAGAAGAATTATTAGAAAAATAATATTATAAAAATTAATCTAAAGTTAACAATGATTATATTTAATTAGTGAAAAACACGTTAACCAATGATACAGCAAGCATGAGATAAGCGAGATAAAAAATGAATAAATTGATAGATTAAAATAAATCCATGCGTATAAAAATAGATCTTAAGGCAATTGGTGATCATCAGTCAAAATAAACACATCAAAAACATATTAAAATAATTAATATCAGCACAAAAACTTATAAAAGTACACACAGTTAAAGTCTATATAATGGAGATCGTTGTTAAATGGAATCAAACTTTGAGAGAATAGGGTCTTTTTAAGTTAGAACATATTGTGATAAAAGTTTAGAGCGAAAGGCAACGATAAATGAGAATCCAAATCTTATTGTTGTTCTGTCCCATATTCCTTGGGTTAGGTAATCAGCGTTTAAAAAGCCCGATTAAATTCTGTCCGACATGTTTCGGTATAAAATACCATATTCATGGCCCAAAGTCGTGACTCTCAATCACAACATCTATGTCGTAACAGTAACTTGTGTTCCGCACGACGACTTTGGGCCATGAATATGGTATTTTATACCGAAACATGTCGGCCAGAATTTAATCGGGTTTTTTAAACGCTGATTACCTAACCCAAGGAATATGGGACAGAACAACAATAAGACTTGGATTCTCATTTATCGTTGCCTTTCGCTCTAAAACTTTTATCACAATATGTTCTAACTTAAAAAGACCCTATTCTCTCAAAGTTTGATTCCATTTAACAATAATCTCCATTATATAGACTTTAACTGTGTGTACTTTTATAAGTTTTTGTGCTGATATTAATTATATTAATATGTTTTTTATGTGTTTATTTTGACTGATGGTCACCAATTGGCTTAAGATCTATTGTTGAAGTTATACTTCTTTAGGCGCGTAATGAAAACATGATGAGAGTGAAATTTTAAGATACGCGCGCATCACTGTAACACAAAAGTAACAGGTTGAAGCTAAACCGCTCATTAAGTCTCGAAAAAAAAAAGCTACCAACAAAATAGAAATAGAATCTCTGGTAGTCGCGCATGTTGGTACGCTCGTCGCCTCTGATCCCTGTTTTCATATATATAATATTTATCCACATGTTTCTAGTTTCTACATTCACAACACGTGTTTTAGTTTCATACAAGTGCCAATTATATATGTTCTAATAAATTATATTCAGTAGTGATTTAAATTGAATATTTTGATTAATATTATTTACTATTCGTAAATATTAGTGAAAAAAATTGTGCTTATAGACTTTTTCAAGTGCTCCAATATAATTGAGGTTAACTATCCGTATGTATTATTTATTGATATAAATTAAAATATTATTATTTAATATAATTAATACTAAATATTATTAAATTATTATTGTTAAATATTTATTATTGGTTATTTAATATTTTTAATGATGCCATGAAGTATAACTTCTCACGCGCGTACATAAGTACACACACCAATTTTTTATACGCATGGATTTATTTTAATCTATCAATTTATTCATTTTTTATCTCGCTTATCTCATGCTTGCTGTATCATTGGTTAACGTGTTTTTCACTATTTAAATATAATCATTGTTAACTTAAGATTAATTTTTATAATATTATTTTTCTAATAATTCTTCTATTTATTCAGCCTATCACCTTTCTATTGGAATCTTAAGTGGGGTTTCTAAGTCTAGCCATATCATTTCTACTCCTTACATAATTTTGAATTTAAAATGTTTTCTGAAATGATAAATTAATTATATTTTTATTAAACATATCCACTCCCCTGCCCTCTCAATGAGGGTAACAGACCTCTCCTTCTAAGATGATAAATACCTCCTCACTATTTATATGTCCTGGTCATTCAGCGGACACAGAATGGCCGTTTCGAAATGTCAGCTAGGTTCAGTCTATTTCAAATGCTTAGTGATCTACCGAGACATGTGTCAATATTTAATCTGGCCCACCTACTGTATTTGCTTTCAAAATGTATATTTTTTGTTTTCTTTCACTCAATTGAATTAGCAAATAACGGAAGTATTGTCGATATCCCGTACATTATTATTAACTTGAGAATTTAAATTCCTCCCACAGCTGAGGGTATTTGACTTGTCTGAACGATTACTCTCCTATGAGCACGAGAAAGAATGGGTAAACATTACCTGAAATCATCCCCCAATAGTAAAATGTTCTAAATGTAAATAGAAATCATTATAGCCTATTCTGCAATAAATGATTTACTGCATCTATTGCAATGCTTGAAGCCATGCTTGAATCATTTCTTGTTGGTAGTTTGGCCTCTGATGACAGTCGCATCTTTCAATGTCATCATCTTGCAGTTTTTGTTCTGCATTAAACATTAAATACATGCTGATGCAAACTATTTATTCCTTTTTTTATGTCAAACCTATCTTGGATGATTTCTGTAAGGTGATATTGAGGCTTCCTCTAGTTAAAATCTTCCCACTTTCTGCATTGTAGGATCAATGTCTTGTAGATCTCGGAGAGTCAAATGTTTACTATGAACACATCAGGGAGTAAGATTATCGGATCTCCTTACAAATTTCTCTGTGAAGATCTAGAATTAAATTTCTCACAGCTTCTTAATCTCGGTCGATAAACCAAATACACAAATGAAGGCAAATATTTGTTTGAGAGGATATGGTATTTTCACTAAAACAGTAAATGTATCTTTTCACACACATTCATTTTCAGATCCTTTAAATTATAGTAGTCATGGAGATGTCTACATAAATATATTTGTAAATGTAAAAATAAATTGATAATCAAGTTAAAAGCTATTTGTGCGGGTTTTTATTTGCCAAAGAAACACTTTTTTACTTTATCATCTTAAGAGAAAGTATTGTGCTTGTACTTGCCTCGGTGACGTAGTTAGCTAACGCGCTAATTTGGTATTGAGTTAGACTGCCGAGGACAGGGAGATAGAAGTTCGAGTATCTGTCGGGTGAACTGGGGGTGGTTCTTCCTAAATGGTTATCCATTTTCCCTCCATACAAATAAGGATTCACTTCCTCTAAACTCAACCTTCCCCATTCCTAGCCGAATAGCGTAATTAGTACTTAAGCGTATATCCCAAAAGGGTAGTAAGACACGGTGCTAAATAAAAATATTATGATCGCGAAAAAAATCAATCTCGAGATGATGATAATGAGCACAAGAACCCACAGAAGTAGACCCTATATTTTACCATTCTGTCTGTCCCGATTTTTGTCTGTATGTGTGTCCTTGTCACAGATCCAAAACGGTTTGATGAATTTGTTCAAACCTAATAGTTAGATTTTATAGGACTATACCACTAATTTTATTTTTATGTTTACCATAGCACTTCAATTTAGAGTAGTTTATTGATGACTTTTTATAATTCCAAATATTTCAAAAAATGCCTATAACGATTTAGTTTAAAATGAATATCTATATCTATAAAAATGGGTGTGTGTACTTATGTACCGCGCGAGAAGTTATACTTCTTTGGCATCATTAAAAAATAGTTTTTAATTGCATGCAAATAATTAATTACAATAAAATGATAAAAAGACTGGTAAAGGATAGTCAACACAGTCAATAAAGTTCAGTTTAAATTTGAAAAGTAAAATAAATAAATATTTATTTTCTTACATTAAGTGTAACATAAATTCTCTCATTATTCGAATGTTATTTTTAAATTATGTCCACTGCCATAGCATCTTCCGATATCAATAAATAATACATACGGATAGTTAACCTCAATTATATTGGAGCACTTGAAAAAGTCTATAAGCACAATTTTTTTTCACTAATATTTACGAATAGTAAATAATATTAATCAAAATATTCAATTTAAATCACTACTGAATATAATTTATTAGCACATATATAATTCGCACTTGTATGAAACTAAAAAACGTGTTGAGAATGTAGAAACTAGAAACATGTGTATAAATATTATATATATGAAAACAGTGATCAGAGGCGACGAGCGTACCAACATGCGCGACTAACAGAGATTCTATTTCTATTTTGTTGGTAGCTCTTTTTTTTCGAGACTTAATGAGCGGTTTAGCTTCAACCTGTTACTTTTGTGTTACAGTGATGCGCGCGCATCTTAAAATTTCACTCTCATTATTTTTTCATAACGCTCCTAAAGAAGTATAACTTCAATAACATGACAAATATAATGGGTTTTAGGGTAAAAATACTTTGAAGGATAATTTACAGATGAGTGATTTTTCAAATGGCTGTAACGATTTGGTTAAAAATGGGTATTATAGTAGGGTTTGATATGAATAATAACTCTCTATACTTTAATGAATCAGATAGCCGAAGCTATCATCTATGCACTTTAGTGAGGCTAGCGCCATTTAGATATCATATACTGAAAATTGAAAAACGACACCTGGACACAGGAATCGAGCCCGGGACCTTCGGCTTAGTACGCCAATGCTCTTACCACTGAGCTATCCAGGATTCGTCCCGTGTCCAGGTGTAATTTTTCAATTTTCAGAATATGATATCTGTATACTTTGTTCTGTTTAAAAATTCGATAAAGGGTATTTAACTGAGGAGTGATTTTAAGAATTCGAATTATTTTGAAATGGCTATAACGATTTGTCTTAACATGTGTATCTGTGGATTATATTAACGATCAATAGACCTGTTATAACTTTTTCAAGGATCAATTAGAGTGGGCCATAATTATATTGAAAACTTGACTATCACTATTGAAGAGGAATACTCGAATAGTGATTTATCGAATTAATTTAAAGTTATGCCATTCATTATCTATCAAATATATTATAGGTAAAGATTTATCATCAGATTATTTTACATTGTAAGAAAAAATTATATATTAGGAAAAACGTTATAAGGAAATTAAATTCGAAGATTATCTCTTTTATTCACATTGCTAGACAAAAGTGTATCTGTTGATATTATTTAGTTCTTGTCTGAGGCACATCTAGTTGTTCCGTCTCTGGTCTTTTGTGTTGTTGTGCATATGCAATTTGTTTTTTCAGTTGCGTTTAACAGATTTATCATGTTTGTTCATGTGTGTGTGTGATCTCCAGTATGATTAATTAATGTCGGTATTTATTGGATAAAATTCAATCTCACATGTAGACTCGTTTAATGGCTGGTAAAATAAATGCCAGCACAGTGAAGAAATAAAAGTTGGTATGCTTGTATTTGAACTGTATTAATTAAACAGAAAAATTGCCATCCTTTTATCAGAAGGATAATGATTCCAAGGACAAGCATCGGAAAAATTCTAAGGGTATCAAAGACTTGAAAAGAAAACATCCATTTACGTACTACAAAAGTTGTCATTGGTATCGTGAATTTGAAAAGCAAATAGCAGATGAGGAAAAGAAAGGAAGAAAAATGAGCGAGGATTTTGCATCTGCATATGTGTGTGACGTTTCAGTTTTCTTCTCAGAAAAAACAGACGAGGACAGATCTGTGTGTTGGCAGAGTCGGATGCAAGCCTACACATGACTTTCCGCCGTGGTTTTTTCAGTGACCTCCGACCTGTTGGTAAGATAAAATTAGTTCAAATTGAAAGTGACGTGGTGTTACCTTTAACAGGTATCAGCACAATATATATTCTTGCAGAAGTGCATGGAAAGCAGGTCAACTGGAAATTGACCAATGTACTTTTAGTTCCGGACATGAAACAAAATTTATTTTCAGTTGGAGAGTGATTAATGACAAAAATGTATCATTCCATAGTAACCATAATCACTGCGAGGTCCGAGGAAGAAGTGGTGCCTTATCATCGAAATGGGTGCTTCATGGATCGCTGTTCCGATTGCTTTTTGAGGTACAAGTTCCTCCAAAGTGTATGTTGCAGAAATTAACTCCCTGAAGCTGTGGCATGAAAGTTTGGGTCATATTAGTGTCAGTTCAATTAATGCAACGGAAAATTTTGATGCAGCCCATGGTTTAGTAATCATAGACGAATCCAATTTTTTCTGTGAAGCGTGTGCTATGAGAAAGAATACTCGCAAACCACACCCATCAATCAAGAGACCGAAAGCTGATAATCCCGGTGAAAAGATTCATTTAGATGTCTGTGGTCCAGTTAATGTACAGTCAGCAGGTGGTTCAAAGTATTTCTTATTGTGTAAGGTAATAGTGTGCGAAGCTTAGAAAAGCTGAAGCCGGAGGTTCAAATCTCCTTCGGCTTCGACGTCGACATCTACAATAACCTTCGCATATTCGAAAAATTTCGATGGAATAATAACTTCGATAAATTATCAAACGATTTAATTCTATCCTACTAAATATTACATATTTCAAAATGTTACTATTTTAAAACCGTCACTAAAAAAAACTTTAACACCAGCTGTATTTTAACTACCATAACGTAAGCATAAACCTGTAAGTAAATATTAATATCGTAAGGAAGGGCGCGCGCGACCTGTAAGGTTCGTGGGTCGTTCACACGTGACCGTGAGAGCCACGAGCTCTTTTGGGGATAAATGGGTATATTGCAGATTAAATATGAATTAAAGTACTCACGGATCCCCCAAGGTTTTGATTACTAAAAACACCATTAAAAAATTCCCTGAATTAAATATACAGCTAAAAAATTCAACAAATTAAGTAATTAAAGTAATAGTCTGTTAATTAGTAAACAATTGAAAACACAATAAATATAACTATGCTGAGTCAAATTATAGCTAAACAGTTCACTGAGTTAAGTAATACTAGTAATTGTATTTAAATTAATAAACAAATAAAAACACATAAAATATAATTACACTGAATTAATTATAGCCAAGCAGTTTACTAACTCAAGTAATACAAGTAATTATTTGTTAATCAACATACAAATGAAAACACACAAATAGAATTACATTAAATCAAGTAGTTAAATATCCAAATATCAGTTTCTTAAAATGTTCGTTCACGGTACAATTTACATTCAATGTTCAAGACACTAATGTCACCCCGCCACTGGTACCTGCACCATACACACAATACTAACATGCGTCACACGAACACTAGACTCCTGGTCCTCTCCCGGACTCATTGATTGGGAACCGAGACCTTATCACCTCTGGCTATCAATGACCGTGTATATATATAGGAGGGGTCCCAGCTAAGGGTCTGAAATCCTCTACTTTCTAGAATACTATGCTGGAATTAAAAGGACCCAGACCCTTTCAGACGTGTGTCCTGTACTCTCCCCTGTCTCTTCTAATCCCCCAGACAAGTGTGAAGACCGCTGCATACCTGTTAGAAAAGGAGGGAGACAGAGAGAACAGGGAGCGCAGTTAAGGTAGACAATGAGATCTCACCGGTCCCATTATTAAACACTAATATCGTTACAATATATTATATTCATTATCGCCAACATAATTCTGTAAAAATTAAAAATACCTATAAAACCATGGTCACTGATATGAAGCAGATAAAGCGCTCTTGTGGTGCTATTATTATCCCAGCTCACGACTAATGTTTAGTTCTTAAGAGTTTATATCTTAGGAATTATCTGTGACAAATTTACAAGTGGATTTTGACAAAGAAGTTTTTCATAGCTTCTTCGCGTTTAGTAAATAATAGAATTAAATTTTAATAATTTATAAGAGTTTCTTTCCTTTAACATCTTGGAACTCAAGAACACAATTAATAATCTCACCTGATGATGACGCCGATGAGTGTCGAAACATTTAGTAGAAACTGATGTAATGTTGCAGTAATTGGAGCAACATCCAAAGGAACAGGGAATTAACACAGATAAGAAAAGTAATTCAATTTTACTTATTTTTATTTTATTTTTGTTTATTCTTAAATTTCAAATTCACAAGCAACCGTTTATTTGCGTGACAAATTATTTATATATGTACATATTCGTCTTCTAGTATTGTTCTTTAAAGTAATATGACTCAAAAGTTTCATTTTTAACATGTTTCAATTTTTTTAGATGGTTTGTAATTTTTTAATTTATTGTAAAAATTTCTTTCAAATATTGTTACCTATGTAAATTGTCATTATATCACATCGAACATTTAGATTCTTCATATAAGATTTAAATTATTAAAATTGAATTCTATTATTTATTATATTAATCGTTCCTTATTAACTTTCACAATGATTTTCAAAAATTCTTCGCGCTTACTTTACTATTCGAAATGGCTGATACGGAAAGTGGGAAAAAACACAGAATTTAATTTATAATTATTATCTGAGAAATGCAGATAAAAAACATTCATGTATAAATTTGCAAAATAATGCTATCAACTCTACGATGTAAGTAAAAATTAAAACTTTATTTATAATTTACTAAGCTTATCAGGTCAACTTTATGAAACAATACATATTTTTTCAATTCCTATGTGTATAATGTTTTGTATATGTGAATATTCATTTTAAAGTGTTTCTTAATAGATGTCGATTATGATCTTATTATTTTTTATAAAGTTTTATACCAAATAATAACTAATGCAAGTGCAATATTAGAATGTAGGTTGTGTTTATTTTGTTTTATTGAATATAAATAAATTCAGACATGTCAGCATATGAATATGGTGTGCTTTGAATTTTTATGTACGCCTTTCTTTTGACCTTGATGTACAAACAGGTTGATTTAAAAATTAAGTTACAACAACAAAAATCATAAGTAGGTAGCTTCAATTTTGTCTTTTATTCGCAAGTTTCAATCTTCGCTTGACTTCCCTTCGCATTTAAAAAGTGGCCTTTGTACACCCCTAGTGTAAGGATGATTGCTCGGGATACCGCTATGTATTTGTCATGTATCACAAACAATAAGTGTCCGCAAAGTTCAAAGATTATGAAGCTTTTGTGACAAGGCAGACACAAACAACATAAAAATTCTACGTACAGACAATGGCAGGATTACCTGTCAAATGAATTCAATGCTTTTCTGAAAAACAATAGATTTTTCATGAGCTGTCAAAACTGTATGCTCATGAGCAGAATGGTCGGGCTGTGCGTGAAATGCCTGTCCTCTGTGAAAGTGCCAAATCTATGTTAATTACCAGAAAACTTCCAGAAGAATTATGGGCTGAATCTTTTTATAAAGCTATGTATGTTAAAGAGGATGTAGTTAAGGGCACGAAAGATGTGTTAGGATCTTTGGCGGTTGGAAACTTAAAAAGAAATGTAAAATAGAATGAACAGTTGAAAGAAGCTATAAAAGAAAAGAAAATATCACACAAAAGTATGGTTGTTGCAGGGGTGGCTCGTCCCTAGGGCGCGAGGGCGCCCCCCTCCCCCAGTCCCATTAACCCCCGGTTACTTTTAAAATTATTATTCGCACTCTCACGACAATTTTATCTTGCAATACAAGTTTCAAGAAAAATATGTTTTCGGTTTAAGTAATAGCAGGCAATATTTTTGAAATGGGATAGTCAGGCGCGTGGCGGTCAGCGCCATGCATTGTGAAAACAAACCTTCCCTCACCTTAACCTATTGTCTCCATCCTGCTACGGCAACTAGCCCTGCCTATTCTTAGTGTGAAGGCGCACTCCCTTACGCGCCCAAAGGTTGAAAGCTTGTGAGATAGTGAGTATAGTGTGAACCAGCAATCATTGTTGTCAGTCATCCTTCATGTTCCTACATCATGAGGCTGTGTGTGGCGTGTGTGGTTATAATAATATTATGTAGGGTTATTTTAGGATAGTGTTTATTTCAGTTATATGTTTTAATATTTTTTTGTAAATAGGCTTAATATGAATAGATCAATTCAGGTGCTTAAGACAAGGAATATTGCAAGATTAACTCTTGATCAAAAAAGATAATTGAAATCATTAGATAGGCCATGTCATGAATTTTGTATCGAACAAAGTGAAAAAAAGGAAAAATGAAAATAGAATTTTTTAAACACACCTCAAGTCCAAAGATGCATACCAAATAAAGGGTGGATTTGCGGCTGGGATGTGGACAAATCTTTGTACTGTTTCCCATATATTTTGTTTTCTCCCAGAAAGAGTGGTGAATGCTTGTGAATATTAAAGGGCATCAATGATATAAAACATTAAAAAAATATAACTAAGAAACACGAAGTATCTGTGAATCACATGAATAGTGTCGTTGATCTTTCTTTGCTAGGCAAAGTAAACATATCGTCTAGTCTAGACTCACAGTGAAAACGTTAAAAAACACAATACTCACGTTGACAAAAATAGGCACATATTAAAAAGGTTGATATCTTGTGTTAAATTATCTGGGTTTTTGAATTACCTCTCAGAGGTCATGACGAATCAGCATCATCTACAAATCCTGGTGTCTACAGAGGTATAATAAATTATTCTGCTAAGTTGGATTCTGCAATGAAAGACCATTTAGAATCGGTCACTGTATTCAAAGGAACATCGAAAATAATACAAAATGACATACTAGACTGCATGCTTAATGTCTGTAGGGAGGAAATAGAAAAGCAGATACGTGATTCTGAATTTGTAGCCATCGAATGTGATGAGACAACTGGTGTAACGAACCATTGTCAGATGGTATTAGTTTTTAGGTATGTGTTTGAGGGGTTGGCTTGTGAGAGGTTTTGAGGGTTTCTTATTTCTGAAGGAATATGTGCAGAAACTTTAGCAAAATGCATAATGGACCCCATCAAACCTCTTCTAGACACTCCAAAAGAAAGATTAATAGCACAGGCATATGATGGTGATAATGTTATGAGTGGCTCTGTTGGGGAGAGAACAGGCCAAGATTAGAGAAACTCACCCATTTGCCTATTTTGTACATTGCTACGCTCATCAGTTAAATTTGATATGGGAAAAAGCAGCCAGTGCAAACAGCAAAGTTCGAGTTTTTTTCTCAAACATCTCTGCTATTCCCGCATTTTTTTTTGCACTCATCTCTATGATCTAACGTTTTGGTGCAAGTAGTACAAGTCAGACTACCCAGAGTTGCTACAACAAAAGGAACTACAACATTCGAACTATTAACGTTGTGTACGAAAATAAAAGTTGCAGGAATGCTTCGAAGTTCTTGAGGAAAAGTGCACAAAAAACTTACTGTTAACGAGGCGAGTAGCCACAGAAGGGCTTTTCAAGACCAAAATTTCATGTTCTGGCTAATTATTTTCTACAAAATTTTACCTCACGTGGATATATTGTACCAACAACTACAAACCAGGACCAGAGACAGTGTAATGTGGCAAAATGACATTTGCATTTTTGAAAATGAGATGCAGAAAGGGGGCAAGTGAATGAAATAGAGAAACAAATAAACTAAGAGTTCATTGAACAACAAAAAAAAAAGAAAAACTAATGTTGGATGTAGCACCAGAGTTGGGGAATGCAAAAGAAGGGTGTGATGTCATTACAACACATGTAAAAGACAAATTCGCTTTTACTGGTCATTTGGATTCAGCTTATTTGTTATGTAATAAGTCGTTTCCTCAATTTTCTTATTGCTTTCCGGAAGAAAAACTCACGCGAGTAATCAAACACTACCCTTTCTTAGAAAAAGTAAAACTCTGGTCTGAATTGGGACTATTACATTGACGTTAAAGAAGTGGTATAACTATTGAACTTCTTGGAGAAAAATAACATTATTTCAGTTTTCAGTGAGGTGACAAGCTTCTAAAAATGATCATAACGACCTCAATGACGTCTGCTGAATCTGACCGTTGCTTTTCAAAACTGAAAAGAATAAAGACTTTCCTAAGGAATATAATGAAAAATGACATACTGAATGCTCTAACGATGGTAGCCATCAACAAGGAACTTATCACACAAATGAAGGACTTTTACGACAGAATTATGGAAAAGTTCGTTAACTTATAGGAGAGACTTAACTTTGCATATATAAAAATTTTCTTTGTTTATTTTCATACTAAGTAATTTCTTGCAAGTGTAAATATTGTAAATATTGTGTATACTACATATTAATGTTGTGAGCTTGTAAGGATATTGAACATACATATGTATGCACATTACACAACTGCAGAATTTCTACAACAGATTCACGTTCTTTGGGGCAAGTTTAATTTTTGTTATCTTTGCATGATAATAATTTTTGAGTTTAAATAAATGAATATTTAACTAAATATATTCGAAATTTATGTCTTCTTTTAAATATATTATTTAGAAATAATTTATGAACTAAACAGGCCACACCCTCCAGCTTCTAAAGTGACGAGCCGCCACTGGGTTTTTGTGATAAGTGAAACAGAACGTAAGAGGTTGTGGGACATACTATACAAAGAGAATAGGATGAATGTAAAGAAAGTAGTTAAGGAGAGTAAAGAGCAAATGAGTTTAAAAGAAGAAGAATAAATTAAGAACGATTTTGAAGGAAATTAGAAACTGTTTAGGAAGTGGGTAAAGAGAATGAGTGCAAATAAAGACCTATGGTATTCAGAATGAACGTAGTGATATGATCTGGAATAAACAATTCTATAAGAGAGTGATGGAAGGAGCATTTTTAGCAATTTTATGGCAAAAACTTATAGAAAGTAGCAGAAAATGAGGAAAATAATATGATGAGTTAAAGGATTAACGAAGATGAAATATTAAAAGCTATGAAAGTATTAAATAATGGAAAGGTTATGGGAGTAGATGGGATCACAAGTGAAATGCTTAAGTGTGGGGTCATGGTACTACTTTCGATATTGTGTGAGTTGCTCAATGTGTGTACTGGAATGTAGAATGATCCTAGTAACTGGAAGTATGATGACATTGTTCCTTTGTTTAAGGTAAAAGGGCAATTGGTTGGTTGAATATTCCAGGTAAAGTTTTTGGGATAGTTTTAATTGAGGTGTGTGAAAAAAACTCCGGACAAGATTATGGATGTGCAATGGGGTTTCACACCACGTAGAGGTTGCATGGACCAGATATTTGCACTGTAACAAGCGATTGAGGAATGTATGGAAGAAAGGAAGAAAGTTTATTGTGCATTCGTTGATTTGGAGAAAGTGCGTGATTTGGTGTAGAGGAGTATGTTATGGAATGTTTTAGAGAGTATGTTGTGTATCCATGTATAGTAAATAATTTATGGTAGTGTATGATGGAAATAAATCGTGAGTTAGTTAAGATGGAGATTTGAGCGAATGGTTTTACATTAAACAGGGTGTTAGACAAGGTTGTGCTATGTCCTCAGGGTTGTTTAATCTATTCATGGATAAGTGTATGAGGGATGCTTGTGAGGACACGGTTGGTGTACAAATGAACAATGTGAACGTGAGAGTGCTGTTATATCCAGATGATGTCATATTAATGGCTGTGAGTGAGAGTGACATGCATAATGTGTTAAATCGTTTGAATGTGGTGACTGGCAGAATGTATCTTCATATAAATGTATCCAAAACTAAGGTGATTGTTTTTGATAAGGCGGATTAGGAAATGATTATCAGATTAGTACAAATGGAAACTATTAGAACAAGTGAATGATTTTCTGTAAATGGGCAGAATGTTCTATTAAAAAATAAAGATAATTTATTAAAACGAAGTATAGGTGAATTTATATCGAAGAATAGTTGAATGTATTTGGACTATTGAAAATATTGAAGTAGTACCAAAAAGGGAAAAAAATGGCAACTAACAAAATTGTGTTAACATCAACATTGTTTTATGGCTGGGAACAGTATGGACATAGTCAGTAATAAATGTGTGCTGAAGGTGTTTGTTTTGAAAGGAAATCCAATAGTTCAATTTGAAAGAAGCATGTTACGTTAGTTTGGGTATCTTGAGAGGATGACTGTAGTTCGCGGGACGAAGCAAATATATTTAGGAAGAGTGTGTGGATGAAAAGGAATGTGGAGACAATGTAAGACGTGGCTAAATACTGTAGACGATTGTGTGAAAAGAGAAACATTAAGAGTTTTAAGAATGAAAATGCATTCATGACTCAGTGTATGGATGTTGTTGAAACGAAGGGAGTATGCATCATAGGAAAGTGTGGAGAGAATTATTGAGGATGGATTAAGAACGAAGTTATTGTTTTTAAATCCGGATATGATAAGACTTGTGAAGAGATTAAAACATCATTTAACTTTGACATAGCTTGTTCGGTCTATTGGATTCATACGAATGTGTAATCAAGTTTTGTTAACGGTTTAGCTACCCTAGCATGATTCAATACAAATTGTCGATACAAATTGCTTAGTCCTTATAATGATTGTAGCTATTTGACACTCATAGGTCATGGAAAATCCTTAACTTCTTCAATTATTTGGGGGTCTGTCTTAACACCCTCTGAAGATTTTAGAGGCCCCAAATATTCAGTGTTACTGGTTTCTAAGCGACGCCTCCCTAGTGTAAAGGATATTTGGTCTCTTTATAGCCTTTCTGACGTTTTCTAAGCGCACTAGGAGTGAATCAAAATCTTTTGAAAACACTAATATGTGATCTAAACAGGTGAGTACTGGTTTTGGGTTAAGACCTTCTTAAAACAGCATCCAATAATCGTTGAAATGTGGCTGGTGTATTTTGAAGACAAACAGAAGTCTCAAATATTTATAGACTCCGGTCGGTGTGATAAAAGGATTTATCCTTTTGAATCGCCATAGCGTAGTAACCACTAGCTAAATCCAAAACGGTAAAACAAACTTACATTCTCCTAGTATATCTATGGTAGAAATAGATATCTGCAGGGCTATTATGACCATTCGACGCAAAGTTAGTTGCTACCGCTAGTTAGCTTCACTTTCGAAGAAAAGATAGCGTCTGGGTTATTATGACCACCACACTTTGTATCGTCCGCTAGTTTTAGCTTCGACTTTGCTTCTAGCGTTAACGCACAGAATAAAATCAGTTTGCGTCAACAGTTGGCAACACTTTTCCAAAGAATATTACCTTGTTAGAGGCTAGAAATTAGGTACATTTATTTCAAGAATGCTGGTGTTCATGACTGAACATTTTTCATTTATTTTTATTTTCCCAAACGGCTGATCACAAGTCACATTATTTGCAAGAACGTTTTAACCTAGCTTAATTTAATAAATCACTTGCATAATTTTTTTTGCTTACGATTTGAAATGAAAAAATACTAGGCCTACATTATTCAATACACATAACATATTGTAGTAAAAAAAACAACATGTGAGCTATGCATTAAAATAGTAATGTCACATGGGGAAATGAACAAATTAGTATGAGAAGTTGGCTAATAAAGAAACAATGTTTTTGTAAGATGTATGCTTTACGACCCAATGCTTTATTCTTCATATATTCATGTTGATACTGGAACAAGTGTGTTTTATTATATTAATTGAAATTATTTTTAACAGTTTATAATGTAGACTTCCTTATATTTAGGCCTATTTTAATTTAAAATAATTAAAATTTTTAACTAAAAACTATATGCCTTATAAAACTTTATTTCAAAAACAACACTTATCAAACAGTATATTATTATTTTGGATTTCTTAGTAGGCCTATTTTACAACCGTCCTCAATTTTGTCAAGCCAAAAATTTAACGTTCAAATATATAGGCCTACAGTAAGGTGTTTTAAATTTTATATTGTTTGATTGAATTGAGGTTAGATAAAGAAAACTTCCTATCTATACAGTACTCCACCTGAACATATATAGGCCGACTTTGTGCTAATTTTATTAAATTACAGTGTTGAAAAGGTTCTCACGTTTGAGATTGAATCAAATATGCGGTGTTTAGATCTTAGAAAATAAAACTAATTAAAGTTGATGAAAGCGTTCAAGATCTCCCAAAAATTGTGTTCACACAGAATATTTCCGACAACTTAATGTTAGTTGTCCTATTAAGTTAACAAAAAAAGTGAACTAGAGGGTGGTTTGGATGGCTAAAAATAATAAAATCCATCATTTACCTAAAGGGAATTATTGAGACTTTAGTTAAGTGATTAAGAATATAAGGATATTATATTTCTTTATAATGATTTGTTTGCAATTTATTCACTTCAGTAGGCCTATAGCTTTAACTACTAATTATTGGTTTCAGATAACTTTGGTAAACCTTTTATGATTTAAATCTAGGCCTAAACCAACCAAACCGCATGCAAATATTAAGCTAGGGCCTATTTAGTTATTTCCAGTCTTGGCTGCAATATTTCATAGGCTTACAACCCACATTAATGTGGATAGTAATTACTACTGTATGTATGATTCAGTTTAAATATGATTACATCATTAAAGTTTTGTTGAGGTATCTTAAACATATTAGGCCTACGTTTTATTATTTTATCACCTGAATTATCATTGTGTTGATGGTGAATAGTAATGCATTTTGATAGTGTTGTGTTTCAAATAAAACATTCTTTTAACATTCAGTGTAGGCCTAAGCGTACTATCTCCACTCATGGCCTAGATTACGATATAGGCCTATTTAAAGCTATATTATGTGAAACACACACAAAAAGTTTTGAGGTAATTATATTGAGCTAAAGAGATGGCAAGTTTAAATAATGTAACACAAAACACGTAATAAATTACAAAAACTACCAAACATAACCTCGTAACGCAAACCAAAGGACAAGTAAAATGTTTGCGCAACTTAGCGTCACGCTACTAGAGAAATATTTGCGCTTGTAGGACTTTGCTTTCGCAAAGTGTTCGGCCATAATAACTTTTGACGCAAAGTCTAGCGTCTCTCTGCTAACGGTCGCAAATTCGTTTTGCGTCGTGGTCATAATAGCCCTGCTGGCGTTGTGACTTTATCAAGGGCTTTATAGCTAACCAAAAACAGAAACTTCTGTTCTCCGCTGGGAGTTTTCTTTTTAAATATCACTATTGGTGATGTCCATAGTTGGTCTTTTGGCTCCCTTGGTACTATAAACCCCGATGATAGTTATTTGTCAATCATATCCTCTACTAATGCTTGTTGGATAAATGGTATACAATAAGCTTTCTGAGTGATAGGCTTAGCATTATCAGTATGGATCACATGATAGACAATGGCTGTTACTGGCAGGTTACTTTATTCTCTAAAAACATCCTGTCATTTTCTCAAAACTGCTTCAAGTTTCTTCCTTTGTTGGCAGTAAGATGATCTAATTTCTGGGATACATCTTTATTTTTCTAGCGGTTTTCTTGACACACATCTTCACATTTCTTCAACCCCCGTGATCACGTACGTGGTTTCTTGCGGCTTTCTTCGGAACTGAGAGTTTCTGGTAGAGCTATAAACGTCCCCTTCAAAATTTGACACCCAAACAGTTTTTATGATATCGTTTTCCTCCAATATATCGGCTATCTTCCGTTTCTTGGGTATGTCAACCTTACCACACCCTTGTTTACTCAGTCCTATAAATATTCCTTGTTGACCTTGAGCTAATGAGCTCTTACATATACTTTGTTGCACGTGAACTGGTAGATTGTTTAAAAATTCGTCCGCAAACAATGGTTTGACCAAATAAATACAAATTCTACCCTTAATATTCTGTGGCAACTTTACTTCAACTCTTACAGTCTTCTTTATACCTGGATTCAGACTCTCAACAACAGTCAAACATATAGGGGCTCGAACAGTTTCCATAGCACACACAGGCTTAAGTACTCCCTGATTTATAGAAATACTAGTTTTTAGAGTGTCCTTATCAAATACTTCATTTAGGTCATACATAACATCCCTTAATCGTAACGTCTGCTTTAATACATTTATCATTGCTGAGTGATTAGTCAGAAGTCAAGGTCTAATATTCCATCGTAATTTGAGTTGATCCAACATTCCTCAACTTGAAATATAGCCCAATAGGCTCTTCGCCCAATCTCTAACTCAATTTCTGTTCTCCAAGTTCTGTATCTTGTGACCCGATAAAGTCTAAATCTTAAATTTCTGTTTGAAAATCTTCATGAATTCTACACTTTTCCACCACATGACTAAAATTGGTGCCCCCTGACCATTGAAAAATTATATTTTCTCCCTCGATAAGTACCCGTTAGTACTAACTCCCTTGTAGTTCAATCCTTATCTACTGAAAGTATGGACACAGTTTTCATTGAGGATTGTAGTTCATAGCTCCAACGATCCAGTTCTCATTTGGGTGATCGTTATTCTTCACTGAACATTGGTTTGAAAAATGTCCAATCTTGCCACACCGATAGCATGACTTCCCTGTCAATGTATGCGACTGCAGTCTCCCTTTTGTGTATCTACAATCACTCATCACGTGACCTTGTTTCTTCAAAACCAAAACATTTCCCCTATCTAATGTAAATATCTTCTGCAAGTATTTTCTTTTCCCTCATAAGATTGATGGTCCAATTCGATCACTTCTATTGCAGCTTATACTGCTTCCTTAAAAGTTGTTGGCTTTGCTAACCTAGTGAATCTCCCTATTTCACCAAAAAAAGTTCAAAAAGGAAACTAAGACTCTTTGGTCAATTAAAAAATGTACTACTTCGTTCCGAATAGCATACTCTCCTAGTCCATATATGTTGTTGTTAATCTTCTTAAGCCTGCCAACGAAACTCTCTACACTCTTTCCTTGAACGTGTTTAATTTTAGGTAATTCTTATTTAAAAAATCGACTTGACTGCTTCTTCCTAAACCTATCTATTAAGGGTCACTTCCGTACGTCAAAATTATTAGTTTCTATGCAACTTGGGTCCGAAATCACAGATTCTAATGCTTCTCCGCTTAAACGTAATTTAGTTACAGCCCATAGTTCTAAATCTTTTCAATTTTATACTACTGAGGCTTGACTTGTCTTCTCAAAAAACACCAAAATAATATCTCCTGATCTACCTTGGAACACTGGGGTGGTTGCCATAAGTGAAACATTTCTAAGAGGTGGTATAGGTTCAATGTCAATCCTATTCTTCTGGAGATCTTTAAAATTATTAATTTTTACCAACCATCTCCAAATCCCTTGCTAACTGAACAATAGCAATTTTAATTTAAACCTTTACCCTCATAACCTCAACTAAGGCCATAGTTATTGTCTCTAAGAATTCCTAACGTAAGTTCTTCACTGCTCTCCTCTGAAACTAGTGATGCACTGCCACTGGTTTCGACCTATTCCTCTATATCCTGTATGTTGAGTCTCCGTCTCACCAAGCACGTCAAGATCGTTGTGAAGTTCGTCACGGTTGCCCTTCAAAGTCACCTTTATTTATTTTCCTATTAAAACCCTAAATTTCCGCTTCTGACATAATTTGTCGTGACCTAACCCCTCTCCCCGGGGCTCGATTTATCAGGATAGCTTGCAGGAGGGGTTAGGTTACAGGCACGATAATTTTGTGGTTCAAAATAATATGTAGGCTTACGAATTTTAGTTTAATAGAAGTTACTAACAGATAAAAATGTGATGTTAAATTAAAGATAAATAAATAAATAATGAAACTGGACACCCACACTCGTGGAATAACTGCCTTAACCCATGGAAACATAGACAGATATAATTGACTGACACTGCACGTGACACGTACAGAACTCGATCTCGGAACCCTGGGCTGGATGGATGCCCTCTATGTACAAGTGCTACTGATGGCCCGAAGATGTAGTCTGATATGGTATGGTGCGGCATCGGGCGGTGAAACTGCTTGAGATATCGATGGAATTGTGACAGCCCGTTGCCAAAGAATAAAAGTCTTTTATAACCCGCAATGACCCCTTTCCTGGCCAACTAGTTCAATTATTGTTATGAATTGTCAGCGTTCTCTTTTAATCTTTCTAGTCCACTCAAGTTATTTAAACCAAAATAAACAATCAAACATTGCTCAGCGGGTATGACAAACTATATTTTTATCACTGCATCTTAGTAACCTTTTAGGGTATATGCTTATATAGGGCTATTAAATATGCTAATGGTTGTATGGATCATGAAAGCTATATTTAGAGAAAGTGTACCCGTATTTCCGTTTAGGGAGAGGGGAAAACAATTTTTGATAATACACTCTTAAGACCCCGACCAAAATTTGAAACTTAATATCCCTATCATCGGCAGTCTACTCTACTTATTCACGTTCACAATTATAGGTTACGTTGCACTCCATCAATTTAATTTTCAAACTATTCAAATTCTCAGATCGACAAATAATAGTTTCATCTAAACTTTCACAATAATTCAGTTTTATAATAGTAAATATATAA
Organism: Timema cristinae; assembly: GCA_039000515.1. Lineage (NCBI taxonomy): Eukaryota > Metazoa > Arthropoda > Insecta > Phasmatodea > Timematidae > Timema > Timema cristinae. The sequence goes on from JBCFYV010000100.1 coordinate 8,270,509, forward strand.
TATAAAGTCTTTTAAAATACACCCACAACTTAGGCACACAGAACATTAATGATGAATACATTTATTAAGAAAAACATAATAAATGATCACTCTTGTTTACGTTTCCTTTGTAAACATGAACAAAATAAAATAATTTGATTTCCTATTTTAAAGATACAAGTACAAATAAATTTGGTTCACTAATAAAAAATAATTATGTTCAGCTTAAATAGTGACTGTTGCATTGTTGCTTTTGTAACACCCCCTTACTCAGTTATTTACCTCGTAGGAATAGTTCACTAACAAAAATATCACAAGGATAAGAGGGAGTCATCTATCATAACAATATTAAAGAGAAAATAGAATAAGCAAGAGTTAAATGTAAAGAGTAATTTAATTCATTCAAAAAATAACAAACAGTAATTTTAGTGACCTTAATTTCTTCAATTATTTAGTAGATTGAAGAAAAACATAGTTGAATACATTAATACTAAAGAAGGTTAATGCAATTAGACCAAGTTTGGGAGATGTGCTATTGAGTTTATGAAAATTTGGTTGGATTGTTGTAGTTGCTCGTTGATTATGGATTTATTTTGTATTAAAGCAGCGTGAATAAAATAATTTCAGCCGTATTTAATTTAGTTCCTTTGTGTGCGAAGTGGAGGGGTGCCATGCTTGTTCAATAGGTTTAGGATGATGGTTAGAATATTTGAGATGATCAGCAAATTTTGATTTGTTTCTATTATGTATGAAATCTGAGATGTGCTCTTGATAGGGACTTTAAATATGTATCAGTCTTGCCAATATAGATGCTATTGCACTCACATGTAAGTTTGTAAACACCGTTTTTGTTAGATTTATCAGTGTTGTTTAGATTGCTGTTGCTAAGATTTTTCTTTACAGTGTTGTTAGTGGAAAAAGCGATATTAGGATTATATATCTTAACTAGATAGCTGTTGCCCGAGGCTTTGCTCGCGTGGAAGTTGATTATATACAAATACGAAAATATACATATGTATTTACAGATTAATTTAAAATATTACGTTACGTTGAATGACCATAACTTGACCTCAGATCAAAAATAATGCAAGTCCGATACAAATTTCACCCCCTTTTTCATCCCTTATTAAATAAAATTTCCAAAATTCCTGAACACGTATTTATTTGTTTTATGTCAATAACCGAAATACAAAATTTTGTTTATGTAACTTTCAAAATGACGGACTTTCATACATATTATCATACATATTATCATCCCCTATTTTGACTCCTTTGGGGTGGAATTTTCTAAAATCCTTTCTTATGGGTGCCTACATAACAAAATGAATATACAGTCCGAATTTCATGCTTGTAGCCTTAATAGTTTGCGCTCGGCGATGATGATCAGTCAGTCAGTCAGTCAGTCAATCAGGACATGTTATTTTATAAGTATAGATGATGTTTGTGATGCGAGAGTTTCGGGGCCGGTGTAAGTGAATTTGACCCATTTCCTTTTTTCTTTTGAACAGTTATGGTTATTACTAATAAGGGTAGTCGAAAATTTGTGTTTTTATTTTCTTCTTTTGATTGTTTATGACGTAACACGCCAATGCCAGCCAAAGAGGAAGGGACCTCAATACATGTTAAAACTTCGTACCATCGTCTAAATTAAATTTTAATAATTTATCTTATGCCACTTTCTTATATTTTATAATTCCATTACTTAATACATTCAAATGTTTACACATACCTAATTTATTTTATGTCTGTTTTGATTTTTATCCAATATTATTTTCGTTACTTTATTACTTTAAATATTTTATATGTGGTTATATAACTGTTTTTATGATGAAGGTGGTTACTTGACCTGGTGGTATTCTTCAATGACAATTTTAAAATTTTACATGCTATCATATACTTTTAAGCTTATAAAAGCGTAGATGGTATGTTTCTCTATTACTATTATATTATAATTCACTTTTAACAAATGTCTCTCTTTTAACTTGCTTTATTATTCAACCTACCACAAGTGTAATTTTAACTTTAAAGGGCATCGAAGTCTTAACTACAATTTTACTACTCCTTACTTACCAACTTTTAGAATGTTTTCTAAAATGATCCATTGGTAATGTAAATTAGTGTATTTTAATCAATAATATCCTATGTTGTGTCTTTTTATATCTTCAAGAAAATGTAATTTGCGTGGATAGTTATTATTGTGTACTTGAAAGAACAGGTATATGTCCAGTAAAAAATGCATTTATCGAATACTTGAATACTACAGCTCTATTTATTGAGTAGGTCATTCACTGCACATCAGATAGCACTTGTCCCAGAGCCAGTTCACATAGCTTGATACAAAACACCCCTCCTCTTTGTTTGAGAACACAATCATGCAAATATTCCGGGGATCTTCTAGTCTTGTTGGGTCCAAACTTCGTAAACTCTGGATCATTTTTAAAGGGGTATGGATCTTTTGGCAAACCCTAGGGTTAAAGGATTTTTTTTAATTGGTCCTGCTTCAAATTCAAATTGCTGAGGCTTGCTTGTCTAGAACAGAAACTTCAGGAGAGCTAGGATATGATACTACTGATTGCTGATAAATGACAGGTAGTTTGAGGCTCATCACAGATCCATCCGGCTTCTTGCTCATCAGTTTCCGGGGTTGAATCATAAACTCTTCCCCATCTGGATGATGTAATTATATGCTGCCATTGTTCAATTGTATTTTTACGAAACTGGACCAACACATTTTTCGACTCGACTCTTCCTTTAATGCATTTCGGTACTGAACGTTATTATTTCTAAATATACTGGTTCTTCTTCCTCAAATTAAAGTAGTTTCTTGACACTTCCTTTTCTATCTTCTTCTCTGCCATCAGATAATATGGTTGCGTTTAATTCAAAACTGTTCGCAACTTCCATCCCATCAGTAGTTCCACCAGTGTTTTCTCAGTTATTGCGTGAAATGTTGTGTGCTGTTGAAAAGCTGCGTACCTGGAATTTGATGTCCCCTTTCATCAATATGGTTAAAGCCTTGTTGTTAATTTGTCACCTAGCGTTCTGCTTGACTATAACTTAAGGGATGGTATAGAGAAATAGTCCTGAATTTAATTAGATTGTAGTTATAAAATTCCTGCATTTTATTTAGTAAAATGATCATCTATTGTCTGATACAATAATATCTGGAATTCCGAGTCTAGCTAACATTCCTATGATACTATTAATGCCTTCACTCGATGCAATAGAATATACTAATCCAACATCGAGCCATTTGGACATTTATTTGGCCAAGATTAAGTAAGTTTAGCCATTTTACAGTTTTTCAAAATCAATGTAAAGCAATAAGCACCTATTTAATGGTTTTTTTTAAATGATTTGTCTAGGTGTTTTCAGTGGATTGTTCTGGAACTGCTCTTAAATTTCACATATCATCATACATTATTTGATGTCCCTGTCAATATTTAGTCACCATACGTACCTCTTAATTGAGGCCTTTATTTAAATAACTCCCCAATGATTTTCATGAAGCAAATCACGAAGGTTCTTTTGCTTCTTCTGGTGCGATCAATCGTTTCATTAAAGCACGAAGTTCTTGTAAATGAATATATATGCCTTTCTTTCCTTTATACAGCTTGTGCTTCTCGTACACTTAGTATTTGGCCCCCATGCCACGTCCAATATGACTTATATTAGTACCCTGGCATGACTGGTCAATTTATTTAGTTCTTGCACCGTTATTGGTCACTTGGTGGATTCCAACTAATATTATATAACCCGTAGGAGATTCTTCTTCAGCTTCTACTCCTCGTTGGATAATCTGTTTATATAATCTACATTGTTATTTTCAGAACTTTTACTCAACTCGTGTTCACCATCGTAGGCACTGAGAATAAGACACCTACGAAGCATCCGTGGTGATATGACTGATGTACAGGGATTATTTGAAGAAAACATACCTAACATAGTATTATGGTTGATCGTGATGATCCCTTTCAATCCTGCCAAGTACTGATAAAATATTTCTATCCCTTCAATCGCAGCTGATGATTTCTTGTCGATCTGAATATAAATCCTCTCGCTAGTTTGAAGTATATACAACCAGTAAGCAATGGGTTTCTCCCCTCCATCTTCTAAGTGCATTAGGAACACTCCGACCCCATATGGTGATGCGTTCAAAATGTACTGGTTATATTTTTTTCCTCGTCATAGTGAGTAAATACAACATATGTTTTAAGTAAGATTTTAATTCTTTGCAGGATTTTTAAGCTCAGCAATCTACTTCCACGACATTCCCTTGCTTTGTAGTCAGTATGGTGTCTCAACTATATAGTCATTTGTTAGGTAAAACTCCGTTGTATAAGTATACCAAAACAAGAAATAGTTATAATTCTTATAAGTTAATAGGTTATGGCACTTCTATGATTGTTTTAAATCTCGTTTCTCTCAGTATCACTTCTGCTGGGTTTATCCGGAACTTAAGGAATTCAATTTCAGATAAGCCAATTTTGCATTTATATCATTTAGCTGTAAATGTGGCCTTTTAAAATCTCCCCAGCACTTGTTTCAGTCACTCGTTATTTAACTTCTTATTCTTTCCTAAGACTATAAAGTATAATTTAATCCAGAAATTAGTTTACGCCTAGATTTACAGCAAAAAACGAGTCCATCTGTTGTTGAAATATCCCGGAACTATAGAAATGCCAAACAGTAGTATGCGTTACTGTCTACATGTCACTGTGCATGTTCATTGGGAGAATTTCTGCAAACTCATTGTTCAATAGAAGCTGTAGCTAAGCCTGAGATAAATTCATTTTATTATAAATTTCCCCTTGATCTCTAATTAGGGGTACGTATTTTTATTTAATAGTGTATTCACAATGCCACGGTAGTCCCCATTGCACAGCCATCTGGGTCCGTCACCTTTCCTAACTGGTACCAAAGTTGTTCCTTAAAAGAGTATTCTGACGGCTCAAACACTTATTGTTGAATCAACTTGATTTCTTTCTCCAATGCAGGTCTTTAAGCAAATGATACTTTTTTATTTTTCAAAAATATTAGATGGCCGTTTTGATCAAGTTTCGTTTTAATAGGCTGCCCTTGGAATATTTATAGCTCACCACTGAAAACCGTTCAATTCAGGTGGGTTAGTTGATCTTCCTCAACTACCATCCCCCTTGGACTAAAATTTTCAGTTCCTCAAACCAGTTTCAATTACGTAAACTAAAGAATTTTCCCTCTGAAATAATAACGTGTACATATTTTGTGTAATTATTCTACTATACATGGATTTTAGTTTCTCTACAAATGTTGACACGTTGATGTGCCCAAGTCTGCAAAATAGGAGATGAATCGTTTAACGAATCTTTCTTCTTTTAATTCTTTCCCCAAATTTCCCATCGTGTTGTTGAGCAAACATCCCTTGAATCTTCTTCCATCGGAATTATAATTATATTTAATACGACTTTTGTAATAACTTATTACTTCCTTATATTGCGAATATACAATTCACTAAATAAAGATCTCCAGCTTCGTCCAATGTAATACAGCTTTTATGTTACTCCCTTCTTCTAACTTTATGAAGCTGCTATCTAGCATTAACTTTTATTCTTAAAACACACTGCCTGAATGTGATTATTCCTCTTAAAAAAATGTCACATTACGTCTTTAATCTTCATGTAGCGCCGTTATGAGCTTTATCACAGTGGTAACATAAATTTAACTTTCTTTGTTCGTTTTGATTGTATTCTTCCTGTCAAATTGTCAGTATTGTGTTTTAGACAAAAGTTCCTATGTCTTAGACATTTTCCCCTGGCCATTTATCCCAATAAAGCTATCTCATACGCTCTGTCAAAATCTAGGTTAGGTTCTGGTCAACAAATACATAATATACTTTCTTCCTTACAGCCATACCTTTCTCATTCACTGGTTACAATGCAAATATCTAGTCCATCCAACCTCTACCTGGCATTAAACTACTTAGCACACTTCAAACTAGATCCGATTTTTTTACACGTACCCTATAAATTAGGACTCTCCCAAAAAACTTTACCTGGAATACTCAACAAACTAGTTGCCTTATAATTATTTAATTAACTCTAGCTGCCTTCACATTTGTACAAAGGAATAGTTAAATCCTTCTTACAGTTATTAGGAACATTCGAAATCCCAGTACACACATTGGACAACTCACATAATTTTCCAAAATGTACCATTGCACCCACACTTAAGCACTAGACTTGTGATCCCATCTACGCCAAAAGTTTTGCCAGTCTTTAACACGTTCATAGCTCTTAACACACCAGGATTGCTAAATCTTTCACTCATTATAATATTTTTCCTATTTTTTGCTGGGTTTTTTTACAATGTCTCTAACTCTCCCATCATCGTACTTATATAATGTATGCATCCCAAATAATCTCACCTCGTTCACTCTGAATGTCACAAGTCTTTCACACTATTTTTTTATTTCTCTTTACCCACTTTTAGAACAGTTTCAAATTTCCTTCAAAATTATTCCGCATTTTTTCTAAGCTTGCGCGAACCTAGAAATTTGGATTCAAATTCGATGTGTTATAAAATTTGAATCTATTTATACTTAGCTAACAGATTAACATAATTAGACTGTAAACCATTTTCGGGGTAGAGCTAAGATAAATTGACTTTAGTCCAGTCGTAAAGGAATTACATGGCCAACGCTGATTTGTGACAGTAAAAATTTTGGAATATGATTTGAAAAATCATGTGATCTTTATTGATTTCATACTTTTTGAGATAATTACTATTTATTACATTTAAAAAAATTGTCTAAAATGCTTATTGACATTTTTTTAAATATTTTATTATTGGATTGAATTTGGAAACCTAGCATTGTAAGATATTCAACACGAATTCGATTTGAAAATACATCAATGTAAGGCTAAAACTAATTAATCTATTCAAATATTAAACTGTTTTTAAAATAAAAATTAATAATTGATTCTATTTTGTTTAAGCATGGTATTCGATTAGGAACTGGTTCGATCAAATAAATTTACCATAATAATTCAGAGTAAACCAGAACATTTTTGTTGGCATGATATTAGATTAAGATTAGATTCGAGTAAGTTAATTAAGATCAGGACTCGGTTATAAATCGAAAACATTAGATTCTCACAGGCTTATTTTTTATTTATCATTCTTTTAATCTCATTTGTCCTTTACTTTTTCTCTACTACTTTCTTTAAATTCATATTTTTCTATTTGTATATGTCCCACAACCATTTACGTTCTGTTTCCCTATTCACAGCAATCTATCGTTTGCACACTTCTTTTTTTAATCTCACAGCTTCTTATACCTGTTTATTCCACTACGCAT
>JBCFYV010000100.1:8277923-8678843 GCA_039000515.1 Timema cristinae
CTAAACCCGGTATGTCTCCCACCAAGTATCCCCCACTCTAGACCCGTCTCTCCCTCCAAGTATCCCCCACTCTAGACCGGGTATCTCTCTCTCCAAGTATCCGCCACTCCAGACCCGGTATCTCTCCCTCCAAGTACCCCCCACTTTAGACCCGGTATCTCTCTCTCCAAGTATCCGCACTCTAGGCCGGGTATCTCTCCCTCCAAGTATCCCCCACTCTAGACCGGGTATCTCTCCCTCCAGTGATGTGCGTCCCCCTCAACCACCACCCAACCTACCCTCGCTGTTAGGATAATTTAGGTGGAACAATACATACATAAATCTAAATATATAAGAAATTACAATATGAAGATAATTTTAAATAACAATGATTTAATGGACGTTCAAACTGCATATGATTCATAAAACATTATAAGTACTCTATCTGAATGAGTACGGTCTATATCCTTGACTGTGTCAAGCAAGAAATTTAGCTTGGCACAGATCTTAGTATTAAATGCGTGAAGCACATGAAGGTCAAACTTGACCTTATTAGAAGATTAGGAACAATCCGTAGTCTTAACCTGTTTGCAAGGTACAAGGTACAGACTTACGTCTCGTGATACGGGGCAGATTCAAGCTCTGTTTCCTAGAACGACAACAGCACATGAAAATCCACAAAGGAAAAGCAAGATGAAAATTAATGGTTAAACAATTAACACTTAGAGCCGTGCCAGAGGGGCAGAAGCGTCCCACAGCTTGAACACCCCAATAGGAGTTCACCATTAATATAATATGAAATATATTAATATATCTCTTACCGCGGGCCATGCCTGAGGGGCAGAGGCGGCCCACAGGTTGAACACCCAACTGGTGTCCAATATAAAACAAAATACCTAACTAAGCATCAATCCAATGCCTTTGAATTATCAGAACTATCGCTTCCCCAACAAGCTACCTCTGAATTAGGTAACTGGTCATACAGTTTATGACGTGGACGTGGATACAGTCCCATTTTAAGCCACTTGTCCAAGGACTCCGCAGGGAGCTTGCATGAAGCGCAAGATCATACTATTAAGCTAAACTGATAGTAATAGACTTTACATAACAAATTCGGGCGATAATCTGAATAAACATTCCCTAAACACCTAAACATAAGTATTCCCTAAACACCTACTAACTATTGTTTCTAATAAACAACCTAACAACTATCCCTAGGCCTAGACAAGACGTAGGTTAGTCTCTATTCTTCCTTACGTCAATTGCCGTGCAAGTTACTTCCTCCGGTCGAGCTGACCCCTCGCCGTGAACAGCATCATTACCGCTGCGCAGATGTTTTGTTATATGACTTGTGCGATGTCCGTCTCGTAGACTATCGGCGATAACATCATGTCTGCAATCCTCCTTGGAGTTATATAGCAGTAGATGTGAAGCATGCCGGGATGGAAGAGAGTGAAGGGTGGGGGGTCAGCATCCATAATGTTCTGGAAGGTCAGCTTGGCTTAGTGGACTGGCAAGGCGTCGCCTCCAGTCTTTCCGTAAGCTCTGGCCAGTCGAGTGCAATATTATAGAGTGCCGCGGTCCCGCCACTATCCCAACGGCGTCTCATCCGATGGGGCCGGGATATTCTCATGAAGTCACCACGATGTTGGTATGTAACACAGATTGTTATGAATTACAGGACTAGTATGTAGATAATATGTGTGTTTATTATCCATGTTTAATTGCTTCAATATTTCTTTATATTCCAATAGGGCCAAACAGGTTTGGCCCGTTACAACTCTCCCACCCTTCAAGGTGAACCACCAGGGACAGAAAGTCTCCCACGATCAGGAAGCAATAACCCCACATGGTGGCAATACAAGTGCAGCAGTACTCAAGGGACAAGGCCTCTTTGCTTTTTCAAGCAAGGAGCGTCCACAGTGCACAACGAGGAGTTAGGCAGCCAAGGGGAGCTCACATGTTTAATCAAATAAAACAGCACCAGCTCCTAGCCCTACAAACACCCTAGCTAGTCTAAGCCTACAATTTGTCCAGGAGTGGACCCTCCAACAATGAATAACCAGTGTCAACATAACACAGAAAACCTAACGTGCCTCACCTAACAGAGATATGTAATTCAAAGGTTAACCACAACTCATCACTAGAAATATCTATGTACACATTTCATAACAGTTGATTACCTATCATAATACCCTATACTTCTAACTTTTAACTAACAAAGTATAAAATTAGCATGGATTAATCCTAAAAAAAATTCTAAGTTAACAGTTGAGCATTCCACTAGATCTAGAGAAAAAATAATTTACACTGTTACAGAACAAAAATTATGAAATAGTATCATTATTAGGTTCAACCTTGTTAAGGTGACTAAGATGGGCACGTCTGGTCTGGTCGGCATCCTCACAATGTTGTAAGAGAACAGTAACCGGGGTGAGGCAGTCCTTAACCAGCCACGGGCCACCCCACTTAGGAGACAGCTTCGCAGAGATCCTGTCGGCCGCTGGGCTAAGGGGGAGAAGGTGGCAGAACACTCTGTCATTCATCTCAACATGAACAGGTTTACGCCCACAGTTGTAAGATGCAGCCATCCTGCGCCTGGACCTCTGCAGATTGCGAAAGGCAAGCTTACACCTTTCGCCATATGTAGAGCTTCCAGGGTCTCCAACCAACGGCTCTACATCCCACACGGCCAACAGGGGGTGATTTAATTCCCGACCCAAAAGAAGGGAAGAAGGGGTGCATCCGGTTGATTCGTGAACATCCGAGTTGAAAGCAAGAGCAATGAAATAAAAATCTTTATCCCAGTTGGGCTGATTACTACCATGAAAAATCGTAAGAGCAATATTTTTATTCCTATTAAACCTCTCGACCTGTTTGGGGGCAGTATAATGAGGACTATTCGTAAAATGTTTAATACCCCAAGCAAAACACATGTTAGAAAACATTTTAGACCGAAAGCAGGGCCCGTTATCGCTAACCAAATTCCTCGGTGCGCCAAAAATACCCCAGACCCTTTCAGAAAGGGCCTTAACAGTAGTCGATCCTTTCATATTTCTAAGAGGAATGATGATAATAAATTTTGAAAGGCCATCAATCAAATTCAGCATGCAAGAGTTTCCTCTATTAGAACGAGTAATAGGGCCTACAAAATCGACAAATACAGTTTCTCAAGGTTTATGGACAACATCTGCAGAATGCAGCCCATAACGAGTGTGGCGAGGAGGTTTCGCTTCTTGACAACCTCCGCATTTCCTAATCCACTGCCTAATGTCATCATACATGCCTGGCCAAAAAACTCTTGCCCAACTTTCTTATGGGTTTTAAAGATGCCCAGATGGCCCCCAAAAGGAGAATTATGAAAATATCTTAAAATCATTTATCTTACTTTCTTAGGAATGAAGACATTCCTACCCTTACCATTCTTCTTAACTACGCACAACCAACTTCTATGTAAAGAAAACCCCTCAACAAATATCCCAGCGCTAAGGAGGTCGTAAATCTCCTTGCAATACGGGTCTTCCTGCTGGTGTTGAACCAGGGAAACGAAGGACTCATGAATGGTGCTTATTACGTTGAGAGCAGAAGGCTCGGGCATAGACAGAATAGGAAACAAACCTTCATTAATACGGAATAGAGCATCCGCTACCACGCTATCATTACCAGAAAGGTGTACGGTCTTTAAGTTAAACTGAGACCATTTTACCACCCACCTACCAATTTTCCCTAATTGTTTTGGGTGGTTGAACATCCACGAAAGGGCCCTATTGTCAGTGTACAAAATAAATTCTCATTGCTCCAAGTAGCCCGAAAACTTCTCAATGCCGAAGAGGCATCCGAGGCATTCCTTTTCGTACACACTATAACGCTTTTGAGTGTCACTAAGGGTCTTACTAGCAAAGGCAATAGGCATAAAGCCTTCATGGTAACGCTGGAAAAGCACCGCCCCCAGCACTTAGGTTCCAAAACTAGCCTAACATGTTGTTTATGTTCGGATAACGATTGGCTATAGATGAAAATGTCGTCTAAGTAGTTGAAGACAAATTTAAATTTGAGCTCAGACAAAATATGGTCAAGAATACGACTTAAAGCGGTGCCTCTAAACTAATCCCCAAGGGAACTCTATTAAATTCAAAACAACCCTAGGGAGTAACGAGGACAGTGAACTGCTTAGAGCTCTCAGCCAGGGCACACTGCAGAAAGCTAGCGTTGAGGTCTATAAGACTATAAACCTTCGCCCCACCTAAATGTTGAAAAGAACTTTCAATGGTGGGCATAGGATAAGGATCAAACACGATTTGCTTATTAATTTTGCGGTAGTCAACAATCAATCTGTGGGTTCCATCTTTTTTTAGGAATAATAAAGGCAGGGTTAACCAAGGAAGAACGAGAAGGCCTGATTACATCTTTATCAAGAAGATCATTGACCAAATTTCTGAAAATTTGTAACTTGGGGGGGAACACGAATAAGGAGGAGGTCTTACTGGTTTGTAACTAGATAATGATATCTCATATGGCATGACGTTACATTTACCAAGGTTAGTAGTGATAACATCGGAAAAATCTTGATTAGTGGAGTAAAGCTCCTCAGGAGTATTAGAGAAGGTAAGAGCTACTTTTGACTGACAGTCTTTTTGAAACGATATTCTAACATTAGGACAAAACTTGAAATATAGGCATCCTTCCTTAAGGTCAATATGAGCTTGGGACATTGCTAAAAATTCAATACCCAAAATAACATCATATGGAAGATTGTTGAACACAAAAAAGGAGTGTTTCCAGGAAAATCTGTTAATTTTGGTAGAGCGTAATACCTCTTTATTAACAGTGATAGACTTATTATTAGCAATAGCAAACGTTTCAGGAAGAAAGGAACTATTGATAGAAGATACATGATTATAAATGTTATCAAGAAAGTTTGATTTTATAAACTATGAACTAGCGCCAGTATCAATTAATGCCAAACATGATACACCATTAAGCAACACCTTAATAAGAGGTTCAATAGTATAAGGTTTATGAAAGCGCTGTCCGGCAAAGCCATGTCTTTGGCGCTGCATAGTCAGTTATTTGCACGACATTGACTCTTATAGTGGTCCATTTGACCACAATTAAAACATTTAATATTAGCCATACGGTGTTCCTTTTTAATGGTTTTCCCAGCACTGGGTCTATTTCTGGTAGCGTCTTTAGAATAATAGACTTGGGCAGGTCTATGAATGTTTAAATGGGGCTTAAAAACATTGCCAGCTTTGGTATCTTCCACTCTAGACCCAGTATCTCCCCTTCTAAGTGCCCCCCACTCTAGACCCGGTATCTCCCCCTCCAATAGCCTCCACATAACAGCTGAACTATATAACATATTCTTGTTTTTGACCGTGAACAATGCAGGTGGCTGGGAGTGACTCACATCTCTCTCCCTTCCACCTAACAGCGGCCTATGTCTCGCCAGATGATATTTGCCTCGCTCATTGTTCGTGCGTTATTTATAGTAATAGCGAAGTGCTTTTCTTGTAAATAGTCTTATTGTAAGTTTTCTAGAATGGCAATTTCTACTTTTATTAGTAATAAAAGAAAGCTTGATGATGAAAATCTTCATTTTAATGCTGAGTGGACAGATGATTATTTATGTTTAAATGAGTTTGACATGATATACTTTTTCTTATTTACTAGGCCTAATGTCACTGAAATATATCAATATTGTATTTAATCTAAAATTAATTTTCACTCCCAAAAAATGCTTGGCTAACTAATGGAATTGCTCTGTCCTAGATGCTTCTCTTTGGTCGCCTGTCGTGGGTAATTTTATGTTTAGTACAGATCATTAATCAATTATCAGAGAAACTAGGTGAGGATAAACTGAAAGCAATGATGATTGCAGATGACTTGATGGTATGGAGGGAAAAGGAAGAGAGAAAAACACAGTAACAGCTGTGGAAATGAAATGAGGAGGGGAAAAAGTGTGGTGAAAAGTGAAGTCTTGGTGATGAAAAAGCAGAGAACAATGCCCAGGAAGCTGATAGAACTAGATGTATTAAAGTTTAAAGAAGCAAAGATCGTAAAGTATCTTGTTGTTGTGATTGAGGCAAAAGGGGCAGCAGATAAAATATAGTGAGACGAGAGCAGCAGGTAAAGGTATTCTACAGGTGTGTAAGAGACCTACAATGGAAAATATAAGTGTTCCTAAAGTGTAAGGAAGTGATGCATAGAGCATACTTTATACCCATAATTACATATGCAGTGGAAACTTGGACTTTAGATAAAAGAGAAACAAAGATAGTGGAGGCCATTGGTATGAAGTTTTTAAGGGGAATGCTTCCAGAAGAGATAGGGTTAGGAATGAAGATGTAAGGTCAATGGTTGGGGAGAGAGGAGATAAGATAGTTGAGGAAGCAAGGATAAGTGGTATGGACACGTAATGAGGATGGAATAGGAGAGGATTCTAAGAAGATTAATGAATACGAAGTATGTAGGGAAGAAACCGCGAGGTAGACAAAGAGCAAGATGGGAGGAACAAATAGCAGCAAGTTAGTGAGAGGAGAGTGGAAGCGAGTGCAGAAGGAAGAATGTTGTAAGGACAAAGGATGATGGAGGCATTTTATTAAACGAACCATTTTTCATGGAGAGTAGTATAGATAATCATCGGACTTAAGACGTATCAGCCAATGGAAATTGTCTAGCCCAGCGATTCTTAACCTTTTCTTTACTACGGATCTTCTTAAAATATATTTTGTTGCCACGAACCACCAATACTTAACTCAAGATTTGAAATCTTAAAGTGCATCCAATATTTATTTAATGTTTCTCATGAAAAGTCTTCAGATTTGTAGAGAAGGGAGAATTAAGTTAATACGCTAATGCACACACTCCTTTTATAATAGTTTTTTAATAGCAACCATCGTTCAAGGAAAAGCTGAGCTTGCTGAGAAATATGTGGTAGTGCCTAAATTTAGAAGAGGGTAACGATAGTGAAATAAATTTACTGAATCAGTAATTTTGGCAGAATTGAGACAATACACTCCAAGCATGAAAGATATGACTCCACCAGATGCACTCTATTGTAGGGGTTTATCGAAAATGGTATTGCGAATCATAGTAACGTTGAGAAATGATCTTAGAAATAGTTCCAAGAATGATTAGGAAACGTTGGAAGATGACATTAGGTCGTTAGAAGAAAATTTAATAATGAAAATGAAAATTCACATAGTTGACACAACCAGTTAAAAGGAAACGTTATGGTGGTCGAAGAGCAAATGCAGAACCTATTAACGACAGGGGAAAAGTATCCGCTGTGGTAGTTGAATTGAAGAGATGGGGGAGATCCAATACCCAACAGCAGTTGCATCTAGGACAGTAGCTCCAAGTGACGCAATCACGCCAGACCAAACTATAGAATAATGTGAATAGTCAAGTTGATTACATTAGGTGATATGTAGGTTCAATCCTAGGAGAAATAGTTGGGACGTTAAAGAACCCCATGAGGGATAATAGGGAGCTGTCCACTAACGGTTAGAAGAGGAGGGTCTGGGAACAGGTGGAGAGAGACATGCCTTCTACCAAGAAAGAGGTGCTGTTGGGGAAGGGACAAGCCACATTTGACATGTCTATAAATAAATAAAGAAAGTCATGTTTACACTTTGACTAAAAAAATCATTTATAAATTTTTGGGAAAAATCTTACTTTCTCTCAAAATTTTATCAATAAGTATTTTTCAAAAGTTCGTTGTAAAATAATGTTTTCTTGCTCTATTATAATAGTGAATTAAAATTAAATCTATAGTATTTTTTATATTCTGAACGCATGGTGATAAAAAAAATGGGGATAGACAAATTAAGGATGCTATATTTCATTTTACCTACCTCGGGGGGTCCATTGTTTAAAACGTCACTCGCAATAGACTGGACAACCGATATCAAAGAAATCAGGATTCGAATCACGGTTGATTCTACTACTATAGACTAGATGGTTTTCTACTCTCCCTCCACGCAAACGCGGGTGTATTTCCTCTAGAAGCAACCTTCCAAATCCATAACATATTTAAAACTATCGTAATTTGTGTATACACGTATAGACCAAACGGGTTGTTGGACATGGTACTTAAAAAGTCTCATATTTATAGAGATGTGTCACTGCTTTGAATAAATAGGATTAAATGTCCTAAAGCAGGCCTGGTAAAATGTTTGATTAAAAGGTAGCATTAAAAATTAAAATATAAGAATGCGCCACCAAGCAAATTACTATTTTTCGATGGCCACAATTTATTATTTAAGTAAATCACATAATTACACAACATAAAAAAGGAAGACTAACACTAAATAATTTCTTATTTAATGAAATACCACTTATGCTATATATATATATATATTTCATATTTCAAACTTTTGATTATTAAAACTGCTTAAATATGTTCATTGTGTGTTTTTATATAAATTATGCTCCTTAAGATTTGCTTGATTAAGAACTTTATTTTTAATTCTGGTATTTTTAGCACGATTTTTTTCTGGTGATAAATAGCCTAGTCTGCGGTCCGGGTTGAATTACGTGATGGGCTGCATAGTAAATAGATTTTGTTTCAACGATAAGACTGTTGCCAACTTAATGATTTTGTCACCAGATCTTGTTTTTTTTCTGACTGGTTCTGGCGGATAAATTAGTCAAACAGAGAATAATGAGATTTTTAGCTCTGTTAAATTATGATTTAACTTTTTTTTTTAAATAGAAAACGTTAATTCTCTACTTTCCTTTTTATATCTTGTTTTTTTTTATTAATCTAAGTGTGACACGTATATTAAATGTAATTAAGTTTTGCACCAGTAGCTATATTTTAAAGTGGAGTTTCTAAAGGAACTTACTCACGCCATAATTCAATCGCAATGATTGTATTAGTGATAGATTTCCCGGTATTATAATCTACCACCTAGTTATTTGTGAATCATGAGTGTTGGCAATGGAATCGGTTGACATCTTCTGTCGGGTATGTTTTCGTATATCTTGGGTATAGTGTTAAATGTATTTGATTCCTGTTCTATCCTTCACAGGATGCAACATTTATAAATATATTGTTCCAGCTACAGAAAAGCTTACCACCCACAAGCTCAGCCATTACAAGTAACACGTTTCCTCTTTTCTCTTCTCTCCCTCTTTTCGGTTGTGTCAGGCTGCCAACCTCTGCCAGTAGACACCAGGTTTCTTCTCTCTCTTCTTATTATTCTTAAATGCCACACCTTTCTTCTTCAAAAAATTGACCGTGTCTCTCCTTACAATTTATACCTGTATTCACAGTGTCACTTAACCTACCTAATATAGTTTACACAATCTTCCCTAGATCACTTTCAGTCATTACAGATCCAGCTTACTCGGGGGCTTCCTTACCCGAGGAGTTCAACTCACAGCCAGAGGGGTGCACGATCGAGGTGATTCTTAGGCACTGGGGAAACGGAGGGGTGGTTTCTCTGGAGAGGGCTCATCTCTTTGCCCAGGAGAAATTTATTGCTGTGAATTATCTTATACCAAAGGCAAAAGCACTCCTTCTACTAGGTCGTGAAATCCTAGTTTTTTGTCTCAACAGGACCTCTAATTTTGAAACGTGCGAGTAGCGATTCACTAGCGTATTTATCTCATCTCGAAAAAATTTTCGCAAACTCCTAATTTTGAAACGTGTGCGCTGCGAAAACCGACGTCACAGATCGAATAGCGAGTGGATTCTACTCGCCAGCCTCACGCCGTGCGAGATAAACTTTTTCTGTCGAGTAGAGCATAAAATAACAAAATGGATGCCATCTCTCTCTTCAGTTGCAGCTTTCTGAGAGTTATTTTGTTGAAAAAACCTAACAGTGTACAAAATATGTTTACATAAGAAAAATATATGATTGCTTTGTACACTTTATTCAATCTTTCAATAAAAATAATTTGTTTCGGCAAAAATATAATAATTATATATTTAAATTTTTAAGCTTTATTGGCTGAGTCGGTATAGTGACATTCTCATAATTTAGAGTCCACATGTTCGAATCCGTCATTTTCATTTTTTTTTAATTGAGCAGAATTTAAATTTAATCTTAAATTATTGTATTAGTAAGCATGTAATTTGTTTTAAATATTTTTGTATATAAGTATACAAGGTATTTGAGTCTTCGTAGACTACCATAATATTCTTCTTTAAAAATAATTTAACACGGTAGTAAA
Organism: Timema cristinae; assembly: GCA_039000515.1. Taxonomy (NCBI): domain Eukaryota; kingdom Metazoa; phylum Arthropoda; class Insecta; order Phasmatodea; family Timematidae; genus Timema; species Timema cristinae. Next base: position 8,288,088 of record JBCFYV010000100.1, read on the forward strand.
TTAAAAACGGTACATTTATTTTGAAATTTTGTATGGGTTTTATGACATAAAAATGTACACATTTAAAAATAAAGCTAAGCAAACTAATTATTATTCGCATAATAAAAACGTTTAGGTCATAGTTATGATTTAAAATAGTTGTGAAAATAAAATAATATTTTACTTAATTCTAATTATTAACAAATGATTTAAATTCAGACAAAAAAAAATATTGTAGTCGGATCGATCTTGTGAACATCTGAGTTTCAGATAAGCACGCTACCAAGTGATCTAAAGTCGACATTGAGTATGATGACGGTTTAACTTCTATTCATATAACCTGATAATTTTTTTAGACAACAAGCTTAAATGCATACAACTGGAAGATGGTTTCCTAATAAAACGAAACAAATCGTTTAACATGATGCACTCAATACAATAATAGTATTCACTTTCAGTTAAGTATCTTATATAATGGCGTGTTGTGGCACTTCATCAACTCAATCCTTTGGAACGTCATGGCTTTACAATGTTGTCGGATTGAAAGCTCAATCGCCAGCGAAACAACATTACACTGACTCCCATGACAGTAGAAACCTTTCAAAATTAGCTCTATTTTGGCATAGCCTGCGATTTGCTATTTTATGTGTTGCGAGTTTGCTCGATAGCGAGATATTTATGCCAGTTTCAAAATGGGCTTCCATCCCTATCTCGAGCATTGAATTACGTAAGTGATCCGCATGTACAAACCTCACCTTAGTTATCACCCTAGCCAGATAGGTAACAGGGCTTATAATCCTTATTATTTTCCGTGGCATCTATGTTTCAGTTTATCCTCGAACATTTTTAACCAAAATTACTTGACATTCTTCAAATGGTAAAGGTTATCCCGCCTTTCTATCCCAATTTATTTACACTTTTTCTTTATTCTCTGCCACCCTTGCCGCCAGATGATTCTTCAACATTGACAACCAATTTTTGGGTCTTAATTCAAGAAATAACTCTGCCAGAGTTTTACCCGTAATTGTGAAAGGGGTATTCCTGGAGGCAAAAAGGAAATTATCTACCCTATGCTGTAAAGTGGTTTTTCCTCCCTTCCTGACGATCCTGCTCCAAGGCTTGTAAGAGCGCCTTTTTCACTATATTCACCGAGATTTCCACCTGTCCATTATATGCTGGATGATAAGGCATGCACACCACCCCATTCTAGCAGAAAATCTTTCACTTCATCTGAAACCAACTGTGGACCTCCATTAGACACTAGCTTTCCATGGGCTGCAAAACTTATCCTTAGTTTCGCTATTGTTTGCATTTACGTTGTAGTAAACATGGACAATACCTCTGACCATTTCGAATGAGCGTCGACCAAAACTAATTATTCTGTTACATACAATTTTGCGAAATCAAGATGAACTCTCTGCCATCTTCTTAGTGGCCAGCTCAACTGTTGCAACGGTACTCTCGGGGCAGCATCTCTAGGATCCTGACAAATGGAACATTTCTTGCACATTTATTCAATCTGTGAGTCAATTACTGGCCACCATACTCACCCTCAGAATAACGCTTTAATCTTTCACATTCTCGGACTCGGAAGTGGTCCGAGTCTAAATTATACGGAATGGTTAAACTTATTATAATAATGTGTCGTATTTACAGAACGTAGCACGAATCTTAAAATTCACTCAAAGACATGAATAAATAATTATAAATTAAATATCGGTAAGAATCGCACAATACATTATAATTTCACAAAATAAATAAATACTTGCATATTTTTTGTTTTCCCATTTAAAATGCGTTGAAATAGGAAAATTTTAACGAAAATATTTCTTTAACTATTTTATACACATAGTTTGAAAATTCCATAAAAATTATAAAATATAACCAGATATGTTACGCAATAAGCAAGTTTTTACAATGTTAATATGGAATGGTTTTCTTGGTAAAAAGTTTGCTTAGATCCATGAATCAATAGATAGGCACAATCTTAACAATCTTAATTTAAATATTTCTTAAAAATTGAAGGAGAAGGCAAGGCCGTATCCAGCCAATAATTTCAGGGAGGGGGGTAGGGGGGGGTTGGTGGACATATTCCAATTGCTGGAGACTAGAAAAAATTCCAAATGATAAACATTTCTAGAAGCTATCTGAAATGTTTTTATATGGCAACATAACCCTCTAGCTGCCGAAGGCTTGAACAAGTTATAAATATTGAACAGTTCTAGAAGCTCCTAAAGTGCTTTATATGGTAGCACAGGCCCCTAATTTGTACTTGTACCTTATGTTCGAAACATAAATAAAGTCATATATTTTTTGTTCATAACATTTTGGCGGGGTTTGCACTCCCAAAACCCCCTTGACTACGACCTTGGAAAAGGAAGATTCTTGTCAGATTGCTGAGAATGTGTGGATTAATTATTTTTTCTGTCAATATTTTATGTAACAGTGGCACCCACAATATAATTACAAATACATTAAATTTAATCGTGGCTATTCAACAACAAAAAATGTATTATTGGGGATTCACACATTCACCGAAAAACTAGCATAGAGCAGAAACGTGGTCACGTGACAAGGTATAAGCCGATGTTTGGCACAGGAAAACCAATCAAATCTTAGAAATAACCATCTCAAATCAGTGCATACACATTTGACAACACATGTGCTTTATTACAGTCAGAAGATAGTAGACAGCTTCATTGGCCGTTGTGAGGAGATTTTAAATAACCTGTTAATGTAAGGCCTGTGTTCGGTGTATTGGATTGTGCCACGACACAGCGTTATAATTTGAAAACATCCATCGGAAGAATGAACTAATTAAAATACTATGTTTATCCACTAGAAAATTAAATATGTTGATAATTAGCTGTTTTAATTTAGCATTGCAATGCATCATGGGTCAACATACATCGTGTGAATCGCTGCGCCATTGAGGCAGATTTCGCTTTCTATTTTCTATGAATGTGTGAAGCAAACTTTACAGTTGAACTGTAAAAGACAGGTGTTAAAGATGACTAAAACTATCCTCTAGGTAAGTAGTGTTTAAACTAGTTCTGTTCACTATACCTCCAGATATAATTTATCTTCAAATTTGTAACCCAAAATTAAAATAGCCACACAAATAAGAGTATCAGGCCATGTATAGGCCTACTATATAATATATTAAATTTATGTACCTACTCATATGTCTTCACGGGCCCCCAGGAGTACGTTTAGTCCCTACACCATCTTGAATATCACGTAGGAAGATATTTGCTCAAAAAGGGATGAGGCTACTGGGGAGGGGAGAAGGTTACATAATGATGAGGTACTTACCATCTCATCACAAGATTTTGTTAGGATAATTAATTCTTGTAGGTTGCGGTGAGCAGGACATTCAGTGCAAATGAAAGATTCTAGAGCCATGTTCAGGTTAATGACTGGCAAGCCAAATGAAAAAGACATCAGAACTAGACGCAGATAGGAGGATAACGTTAGAATAGACCTGAAAGAGACAGGGTGTAATGAGGTGGACTGGACAGCCCTAGTTCAAGATAGGGATAGGTGGCATACTTTGGTAAGTACGACAATAAACCTTCGAGCTCCTACTGCCATAAAGTTGGTGAATAATTATGCAAACAAGTAAATCTTTAACTTCAAAATGCTAGGTTGATCAATTTATATGCATACAATTTGTAAACTTATTTGGGCCTTTCTTACACTTGCCGACGTTGCGATTTTAACTCTTGTTACGGGATGTGTCACGAAGCGCGCTTTGGGAAGTTTGCTTGGAAAGTGTGGTGGGGGAGGGGGGGTGTTTGTACTCAACAAAATATTTCTACTAAGGATAATCAGGTATTTATGCTCCCTACTGCACGACTTAAAAACATTTTCCACACAGGCTTTCAGAATAGCTATTTCACATACAAAGAACACAATCTATTACAGGTGAATTATAAACAACACAGATAATATATTTAAAAAGATATTATTTTCATGAGAAATCTTGTGCCTCTCCCATTTGGGTACTTTGGACCTTTCTAAAATTATTGTTATATACTTTTTACTTTGACTCTGAACACAAAGTTTTTCGTAACGCTTGTGCTCAAGTTATTTAAAATATATCTAATTTGCATTTTAGTTTTAAAATGGAAGGAGAAGAGCTCATAAATATGTATTGCTTAGTGTGTTGTGTGTATTGTGAGCAAAAATAAGTGATTAACATAACATTTCCAAACCGACAGACTATAACATTAATTAGTTTTCTGTCTAACTTGATCACCAAGGGAAATTATCTAGTTCAAATCTAAAGATAAATAATAGGATCTAGTTTATCTTTAAATCCAAAGAATCTTTTGACTCGATGGTAAAGAATATAGCAATGGCAAAATTCTAAACATGATAGACCTAGGATTATTTGTATTACGGGAATGAGGTCTATTGTTTAAGGAAACTTAGTGTCATTTTTCAACACAATTATATATTTTTGAATTGATTTTATTATTATCTTGTTCCAAAATGCTTTCTGAAGGAAATACATTATATGTCAGTATTTTCCATTTATTGCATCCAGAATTAATTAATTATAACCAGTTACATGTAATGAGTCCGCCACCTTAGCTAAGTCGATAGCGTGTCTGTCTCCTGAGCTAAGAGTCCCAGGTTCAGGTGTGGGTTTACACTTTCTCAGTTATGAATTAACGGCTGGGGACTGGATGTTGTGCCCGTCCTAGTCAATTCAGATTATAAGGCATATGGAGCTACGACAGACCTAGCAAGCAGGTAGTGGAAAATATACATATTAAATTAAAAAAAACCGACACAGACCACAGGATAGAAACAATAATGGGTATAAAGTAATGTAATGGCTCTTATGTGAAAATGGATTGGTAGATGGTGTAATCAAAAGACGGGTGAATGCATCTCGGAGACTTGTTGGATGTTTGTGGACTATTGCTAATAATTTAATAGTATTGAAAGAGGCAAATATGATGGTATATAAAAGTGTATTAACTCCAACATTGTTTCATGGATGTAAAGTGTTAGTCTGTAAGGGAAAACACAGGTACAAGGTGAATGCGGTTGTAAGAAATGTATTTGGGAAAACTCATATGGACGGTCAGAAATGAATGGCTGCTGTAGGAGTGCAGTTTGAAAGGGAATCCAATAAATAATTGTATACGTTGGTTTGACCATGTTGATAAAATGAGTGTGATTCAAGTGACGAAGCAAATATATGATAGTGGAGTGTGTGGATCAAAAGAGTGTACCCGTACCCTTTTTTGATTAATTAGCATATACATGTGGCCACTCCATTTTAATAATTTTGTTTTATTTTGAATTTGGAACTTTTTTTTTTCATTGCCAAATCTTTGAATTAGTCTTGTGCCATTTTGTACCACAAATAAAAAGTTTTGTACCCATACCCATTTTGAGTAATTAGCACATAAATATGACCACTTCATGTTAATAATTTGTATTATTTTGCATTTTAAACTTTTTTCAGTGCCATAGTATATTTTATCTGTCTTTCTGCGCATATTTGTTTATTGACTTTGTTAAATGAATTAATCAACCATTTTTTTTTTTTTTTTTTTACAATTACATTAAGTTACTTGAGTTTGCCTATGGCTTCACTCATATTAAGTTGGGTAAATTAACTCATTTCTAGCGAATCATCTAAACCAGGTTTTCTTAAAATCTATGCACTTGAGCCTTACATGAACATAAAAATAATTATTAATCATCTCTTAGAATAAAAATAACTTTTTTACGTTAAAATGAGGTAATTATTATTTTGTTGATTTCTTTATTTTCTGATAGGAACTTTATAAAAGTTTATTAAGAATAGTAAAGTTTTGTAAAATCTTCACAAAATATCACGTTTGTTTTAACATTTTATGGTGGAAATATTATTCATGAAAAGTATGTACTTGTTATGTGAAAGAATGAGTTTTTTTTCCTATCACAGAGATGATGGTTCATGTCAGCTTCTGTTTATATAACACACAAAGGAAGGCATTTTTCAACTGCTAGTCGATTTCTGTAATTAAAATTATCAAACTTGTTGAGAAATTACTTTCATACAAATGTATGTAGATACAAAGATCAAAATTAATTTTATTTCTTCATAAGTCAAACAGAACATTAATTTTTTTACAGTCAATCAGAATGTAGCAAGTCGAAGGAAGTGAAGAACTAGTTCACAGATAAAACGATGCTGCACCTCATCTGAGATCCCCTCGTGCCTCACAGTTCAGTTTAAGAAACCCTCATCAAATCCCCCCCCCCCCCCACCACTCATCATTTCTTTAACTCACATTTAAACACTTAGAGTTCTAAGACTTATTTCGTTAATTATTAGCTGTACTTCTACCTGCCAGCCAAATTTCAATTTTCTACTACATCTAAAAGTTTTTTTTATAAATTCTTCTCTCCCTCCTTAAATTCATGGAGTTCCATTATAATGTTCAGACTCAATAATTATTTGGAAGTGTGCATTTACCGGCCTGCCAAATTTCAATCTTATATCACATTGCATTGAGATGTTGTTTTTATAGGTTTGGTAGATTTAGAGCCTTCCAAACTCACTTTGAGAAATTTAGAGTCTAATATTTTTTGGCTATTTGGAGTTTGATTTATATCTACTTATCCGATTTAAAAAAAATTCATATCTTATCTCAAAAGGTTTTTTTCTATTATAGTCCATCACTACTATTTTCCAGGATGTTATTTTAAATTATTATTATTATTTTTATTATTATTATTATTATTATTATTATTTAAATCTTATTTGTTTTGGTTCCCATACCGGCTTAACGAATTTCAGTTCTTTACCACGCAGAGATGTAATTGAATGTATTAGTTTTGAAAATATTGATTAACCCATTCCCCTCCATCTCACCATTTCTCCAACTCCCGCCGAAAAGTTTCAAATTTTAAAATTTATTTGGCTATCTTGATGGGTCCTTATACACAAGGTAACGCATTGATCTATGTATAACTCATTGATCTCTATTATTTATAACTGGATGGACATCTGTGGCTGAAATTTTCGAACTGTTGTCTTCCTACCATTGTGTAATAGAGAAGAAAATTTTCTGTTATCTCTTTCTCTCCTACACCCATACAAGGCAATGTGACATTTTGACATAGTTTATTAAGTTGATTGAATATATGAGATACAACAATGTATGCTTATTTAAATTAAATAAATTTGTTAGTAAAAGCTTTGAGGAGCATAACAAAGTTTGAAACTGTTGAGTTTTTTCTTTTAATAAGTTGATGTAGGCTAATATATCCGACGATTTTTGAAAAATAGCTCGTTTGAAAGGATTTATCTCGTGCCAGAATCCTACTCTATATTAGTGTTTAGGTAGGATAAAAGACTTTCCAGAAGGGAATTTCTACTTCCGGTATATATGGCCATTTATACTACCCAAATACTAATATATTATATTATTCTGGTACAAAATAAAGCCTTAAAGATTGGGATTCCTACTAAAATCAGGGGTTAGGAGATATCGTGCTTCCTGCAAGCCTATAACCTAAATATTCTTTGGAAAGTAGGCTGCTGTCACTTTGGATGCACGCTTGCGCAAGTAAACTGTATGCGCGAGCGTGCGCAAGCTTGCACGAAGAAACAGAATTCTAATAAACCCATCTAAACCAATGGTGGCGCGCCCGAGCTGGTCACACTGAGTGCGAACTGGATTTGCAAGCTTGTTCAAGTTTGTGCACGTGCAATCGCGGATCAAATAAATTTGTTTCTTCATGCACGCTTGCTGTATCGACGTGAGAGTTATTTTATTTCCCTTGTATTTTCAAGAGGTTTTGTCCTTATGTATTTGTGTTTGTGTTTACGATGGAAATGGATATGCTAATAGCATGCATGCGTTGAAGCAAAAAGGGCCATCTGGGATGCCTCTTCTAAGAACCATAGCAACAGAGACATTATAAAGAAACTGTGTGCGGAGATAGGAACCATATTGGATATTCCAAGTAGGTAATGATAGTTTTGAAAAGTGGTGAAAAAACTTTATTTCAACTTAATTATTATTGTTTTAACTATCACAAAAATCACAAAATAATATAATTACCTACTGAATAGTTATGCTTCATTATTAGTAGTTAGCCTATGAAAGTTTGAACAATGTTTGGTTTATTAGGTATTGAAGTAGTGTTTAAAAGCATCTCTGATTTTAATTGCCTTTTCAGTAGCTCTATTGTGTGTACGCAAGTCATCATTTGGCCGGTAGTCTCGAAGCAGCTGTGTTTAGTTTTGTACAACATAACTATCCACTTCTGCACTGCCTCTATCAATAACAATGTTATGCAACATGCATACACATTTCAGAATCACGTCTACATTGGCCGGCATACACTGAATTTCAGTTTTAAGAATTCGCCACTTAGTATCATTCTAAGACTCCTAAACAAAGTATATCATTCAAACAAATATAATACAGTTTATAGCTAACGTGTTTCATTATAGTTATCGAACTTTCAACATACAAGATATGAGCCAACATAATTTTTTTAAACAGGTAATATAATGATACTTTCTACAAGCCTATAACCTTATGCCGGGATCACGATAAACTCAACGTTACCTTAACGTTGCAATGTTATTGATTTGCCCCTAAAGAGTATGTGAGAGCATTGACAATAATATCGTCCTAATTTTATAAACGTATCTTATTTCATTTAAATTATAATCTATTACATGGCGCTTGAAGCGCTTTTTCTTCCAAGAAGGTACACGCTACTGTAAGTGACGTCAGAGTGTACCAGTCGAGTCAAGTTGACAATATAAGATTTTTAAATAATAACTTCCTCTTCTCGAATGATCGAATAGAGATTTTAAAAAGTAACTTGAGTCAGTTTCCGGCTCTCGAACCTCCTAGTAACACCGAGATGTTTTTGTCTTGTATTTTAATTTTTTATAACACGACCTTCTCGAAGCTTCCATGAGTAATGGATATATACAAAGAATGGTGCAATGTAAGGGTACTAGTAGTCCAGTCCTTGAAGTACTCGGGACTGCAGCTCCTGTCCGCGATCCCTACAATCGTACTATAGGTCGCGTAAATAGTTCGTCGACGACATGATCTATTTTCTCTTGAAATAAACCGAGATTTAGAAATAAAAACATTTAAACATAAAAAGTGTGTATTAATTGATACCATATTCTAATCATCAGTAAACCCTTCAATTAGTGATCGACCACGGGGCAATTATCAGCTAATTAAACGGTAATATCTCATCAATTGTGACCCAAGACAGGGGTCCGTAAGTCCAAAACTTCATAATTGGCGCACAACGCGGGGCGAGAAATTCAAGAACGTCATAATTGACGCCCAACGTGGGGCGAGAAAGCAAGAACGTCATAATTGGCGCCCATCGTGGTGCGAGAAATTCAGGAACGTTATAACGTAACGTTCACTTAAAGTTAACTTAACTTAATAAAACAGATGTGTTATCACGATTCACGTAACTTGACGTAACACCTAGAGCCAAACATCTGCATTCTAGAGTATGATCTGTGATTTTTTACTATTGGTAAGGTGATGATCTGTGAATGTTTATAGTTTTCAATCGATATAATAAATATCTATTACTAAGCTTTTTTGATAGATCTAGCTTTCCTATTTTAGTTTAATTACTTTGTTTCAATGTCTAATCACTAGAACATAAGCTAAAGAGTAGACTTTGATCTTGAAACCAACAAATGAATTACTAAATAGCCCTGTTGACGTCACTCGCATAATGATTGGCTGGCTAGATCACTTGGTACCCTTCAAGTAACGTTCACTTGAAGTAAAAGATCTCCAAGGACATATCTTACGTTAAGTTAACTATATCGTGATCGCTTCCATTTAAACACACGAGGAGATCCTTTACGTTAAATTGACGTTAAGTTGATCGTGATCCCGGCATAATTAAACGTTTGAACTTATGGCAACTACACAAAGTTTATCATTCAAACAAATGTAATTACGTTTTAAGATACCTTATACATCATATTTATCGAACTTTCTATATAATATGGTTTTGAAATCATTATATAAGTTAATAGCCAAGTTTAAATATAAGTATATTCTTGGCAGACTATAAACAATATGAATGATAACCACATATTTAAATATGTTAAAGATTTTATTCGTATTTGTACAGTAGGCGTATTACCTGTAAAACTGAATTTCATATATTTTAATGCAAATGTTTCTTCAGTAATGAGTGTTATAGTATTTAATTATTTTCAAACAATAACCATTTAATTCATCAGAGACTTGTGTTCTCATAAGAACATTGAAAGAATCCGTTAAATTTGTCCCCTCACACCAAAGCAGACGATAAACTTGAGCATCACGCTTTGTTCCTTGGCAATGCATATGCTTATTTCCATCCAGTATATTATAAAGTTCATTGAAATAACTAGATGGACATCTGTGACTAAAATTTTCGAGCTGTCATCTGCACACTATTGTGTAAGAGAGAATAAAACGTTCGGGTAGCTTTTTTCTCTCCTACACACATACAAGGCAATGTGGAATTTTGGCATAACTCGCTAATTTGTATGAACATATGAGATATTTCAATGTATGATTAGTTAAATGAAATAAATGCGTTATTATAAGGTTTGAAGAGGATAATAAATTGCAATACTCATGACTTGTTTCTTTAAATAAGTCGATATAGGCAAATATAGTAATACTTCCTACAAGCCTATAACCTAATCCTAAATGAGCGTTTGAACCTCTACACAAAACTTGTTATTCAATCACATGTAATTAAGTGTTAAGGTACCTATTTCATTAAAGTTATCAAACATTAAATATAATATGGCTTCTGAAAGCAAAAGGTGTAATACCCTCCCTTATTTGTTGTGTCTCCGAAAATGTTATCAAAGGAAAAAATATCCGTGAATCTAGGCATTAGATTGACGAAACAAGTAAGTGATATGGCGGGTAAAAATATTTGGAGGACCTCCAATATTTTTACTTTATGGGAAAGTCCATCCATCCATCCATCAAGTTATCCATCTCACCTTAAAACATAGCTGAGAAACATTATTTCTTAAATTTGATAAAACACGTGGCTGTATTACATAAATGTTTTGTACAAGATCATAATTTATTGTATTACATAAACACATTTATATAGTACGGTAGTTAATGAAAGAAGTAACGTACGTGTTTGGTGACTTAAACTAAGTGTTAACTAATCAATATAAAATGAATAGCCCTCTTGAATGTAGGCTTATTCATAAACAAATTTGGAGTGTGGTGAAATTCTTGAATTTATATTAATGTTCATCTGAGAGTGTCGAACTAAATATTTAAAAGGTAATATGAGATTAGTCTACATTTATGTTATATAAGTAGTGATTTTAGAGAATGACAATAATAATACCCCCAATATGTGTCCCCTCAAAGTTTGTAATAATATGTGTGTTCTCCCCCTACCACCTTCCCAACAACTCCAGAGTTGGAAATAAGTCGTATTCCAAAATTGTAAAGTCAACCACGTCCATGGAAACCGTTATTTGCTGCATTACTGTAAATCTCTAAATAAAATATATATCTTTGGCTAAAAAATAATAACAGAATCTTTATTGTTAGTCCGAACAGAGTCATCACATCTTTCAATCTGCAAATAAAATATTTCTCTTTGGATGCTGATTTCACTTTAGATGTTGGTCAAAACATATCTAGATTGAGATTGCCATGAGTCAGGAAGCATTTATTTATTATTGGAATGTTGCTATTTCTAATTCGAACTTAAATCAATAATATCGATCATAACTCGCAAATCGAAAGGTTAAGTTATCAATTACCTAAAAATATTTTATATATTTTGTTACGCACATGAACTATAAAAATATATAAACTATATGTTGATGTTTAAATATGTCTATCATGTATTCTAAGATCAAAAATGATGAAATTTGTCTTCAGATATGTTTAAAAATAGCCATTTTAATTACTTAAATATGGGTTTTGGCGTTAATGTTTTCCAACTAATAGGTTTTGATATTATATTTATCAAATAGCAACACAATGCAAATACATTAAGTTCAGCTATGTTTCCATACTACCGTACCACGTAATTTCGAGGGAATGATATTTCAAATTAATGTATTAAACAATCAGACCCACATTATATTTATCACACTCTTTCTTAAACTCTCTTTAAACTCACTCTCTTTCTCTCAAACTCTTTCTATCAAATTCTTAATTTCTCTCAAACTTTCTCTCACCCACTCTCACATTCTTACTTTCTCTCAAAACACCCTTTCTGTCTCAATCAACCTATTTATCTCAAACTCTTTCTCTCAAATTCTGTTTCAGACTCTCTTTCTCAAAATTTATCTTTCCCTCAAACACTTTCTCTCTCAAATTATTTCTCTCAAACTTTCTCTTTAGTCTCAATCTCTCTCTCAATCACTCATTTTATTATACTCTCAGACTCAATCTTTCTCTCTAACTCTCTTTCTCTAACATTTTCTCTTTCTAAATTTTTTTATCTCAAAGTCTCTCTTACACATTCTCATATTTTATATCTCTTTCACACAATACCCCTCACAGTCTCTTTCACAAAGATTCCCTAACACTCTCACACACTCTTTCTTACACACATTCCCTCACACACTTAATCGGGCGCTCTCCCTCACATTCTCTCTCTCTCTCTCTCACACACACACACACACTTGCTGACGTTCTCTCTGAATAGTAATAATAATAAAAATAATAATAATAATAATAATAATGAGAATCTAGTCAAACCCATCATTTAAGTTTATATATATGGCCATTATGATATTGGTGTTCATTGGCAAAATTTTATTTCATACTTCTCTATAATATCAATTTAATAATACAATAGGCCTGGCTAAAAAAAAATATGTTAATGTAGAGTTAACATTGCTTTAGTCCAGTAACTTTAGGCCAAAATCGGGCGTCACTTCAGAAAAATTCCAAATGAGTGAGCTGAATATTGGTTTCCACTTTCACTTTGCTTGTCTAAATAAGTTGTCAAAAGTCTCTATCATTCGATTGTAGCATACAATTTTATTGCGCGTAAATGGTGCAGAAAATTGTGTTTTTTTTTCATTATTTTTCACTAATATCTTTGTTCCTATTAACTTTATGACCATGAGATATACTAACAAAGAAATAATATTGGAAATGTATATACAATAAAAGGTTATATAATGTAATGTGAACTAATGATCTATTGTTTTCGTTTGTAGAATTAAGATTATAGGTTTATTGGGGTAAAGCACTATGTAGGAGAAATGCCAATGTTAATAGAAATATTTTAATTATCTCACATCACTTGTGCCATCTATATCCAGATGAAACAACTAACAGTACTTTTTAATTTCCGATGATACCCGGAGGTTTTAAATTTTTATTTTATGCCAAATGACTATGGGCTAAATGATTTTTGTGAAGTTAATTTTTAGGACAAAAGCCTTTAGGTCAAATTACTTTTGGTTTCATTTTTAGGCCAAATGATTTTATCTAACTATTGTGTCCCCATATTGAGAGCCATAACATACTTATCATTTATGTAGATAATTTTCATATTTTACTATTGGCCACACTGTTAAATGACTAATAATTGTGTTTTGGAGGGAAACCAAACATACAATAGGTGCCTGTGATAAAAAATATATCATATGGTGGTTAAAATGCTTGTAGCCGACATCTTAAAGCTGCCAAACTTTTCATTGTACATTATTTAAAAAAAAATTGTATTCATTTTTAGGTTGGATAATTTAATTATATCGTATCTAAGGATGAAAAAGATATATTGGAGACTCTGGTAACTTAACAACTTTTAGCATAAAATACCTCAAAGTAATGTGGGGTGAGATTGATAACCTACAAACTAATACAATTTTTATGAAACATTTATACAAAACTTATTGAGAATGGTTAGGTGTGTACATTTAGTAAAGAGTACATATAGTGAATGCAATGCTAACACACTTAATATTCTCGGATATTATTTATTCCTTCTAATAATAGAGTAATTTGTCCTGACAACAGGCCTATTCTGTCTTTCAGCCTGTGGCATATGTCACTTTAAATAGGCTTACTGCTATAATTAATTTAATGTCAAAATATATGTTTATCAATGAAATTATGGCCTATATTTTCATATAATCAGCTGATCCCATAGTAAATGTTTTAATTTTTGAAACAAGATGCTGCGAGTCTATAAGAAGAAGCTAGGTGGGAGAACCTATGGAAATTACACTGAGAAGTTGAATGAGGCACTAGTAAAAGTGGCAGATGGAGAACTGTCTTTAAACAAAGCTTCAAAAGACTGGCATTCCATATGGAACTTTACACAAGAAGTTTAATGGAAAGCATGGTCGCCATACTGGCAGGTGGACCGCATTGACAAATGCAGAAGAAGTTGCCATAATTGAGGAACCAACAGTGTGGTGATTGGGGTTTTCCACTTGCTTTATTGGATTTAAGGGGGTTTGTTAAAAACTATCTTGACCGACAGTGTAGGTCTGTGTTAAAGTTTTCTAATAACTTGCCTGGAGTTGGTTGGGCGTATCGCTAACTAAAACGACACAAAGATTCTAAAGAACAAAGATTAAGTTCAATCATTGCAAAGGAATGAGCTGATGTGTACCAGCAACTCATATATTCAACTACTATGAAACGAATGTATCAGTTGACCCAGGCAAAAAGAAATTTCTTTTTCGCCGTGGTATCAAATATCCAGAAACTATAATGAACCATTCTAAATCGGCAACAATGATAATGTTTTGTGGGTCTGCATCTGGCCTGCTTCTACCAGCATATGTCATATATAAAAGTGAGAACATGTGGGACACATGGACGGAACATGGACCTAAAGGGGACCCATGTTGTGCTTAGCCTTGTTGATCAAAAGGAACAGGGTTCAATAGAACAAACCAAGGTTGGATGAATTCAATTACATTCACCAACTGGTTTACAACACTATTTTTTACTCATGATCACAGACTAGAAGGCAAGAAAGTATTGCTTGGGGGACTTAAATCTATCAACAATTTGAAGACTTGCTTTAAAGAAGTTGATGAAGATTTTTTCCTTGTTGATTTTTCAGATATTTGGGCTATTTTACCAGAGCCAGTAATTGACTAGTCAGGGTATAGAGTCAGCCGATGTGAAAGAGGGTTAAGAGAATGTTTAGTGAACTGCATTAGTTTTGAGTGGTTTTTTTTACATGTTTCTATATACAATTAGTTTTAGTTTTAACAAAATTATTTTGTTTGGTTTACTTTTATATGCTGTTTTAAGACAAGATTATGGGCTTATCAATCTCACCCCATAAAATAAAACATTCCAACTGGTTTTAATTGAAATTAACAGGTAGAGTACAATATGGGGTGAAAATGATCATTGGTTTGGGCTAGCCTTTAGTTTAGACAGTTTCTTGGGTGGTATTTAATCTCACCCCAAATGATGGGGTGAGATTGACATAACTTCTAATATATTTCTTAGCTAGCTTATTAACACTTTACACAAAATTAAAAATCTTAGACTAATTGCAATGTCTCGCCAAAACCCACAGTACTTTTTATTTTAATTAAAGTAAATGGTTTTCAAATTATTCCAAAACCATTTAAAAAAAATTATAATCTCACCCCAGTTTACTTCTTATAATGTAGATTTTGATGTTGATTTTGAAAGCTGGATAGTTTTTCAAATGGAGGAAAATTTTGCAACTTTGAAATGTGTAGTGAAAAAAAAATACTTTCATGAAAAATTAGTGGAAGGAAATATTACTATTGATATTTCCATTTTGAATGAGAATCTTTTTTAAATTTTGAAAGCCCAGAATTGTGGCATGTGAACTCAATGAGATTAGTGACAAATGAAGGATCTAGTGTCCTTTGATGGCAATTGTTTTTAAATATCGTAGTTATTTATGTGAATTTTATACTATTGACAGAACAAACCAACAGCATTTTGATGTAAATGTGATGTGAGTATATGATCTCAGAAGTGTATGTAAAGGCAAGATATATATATATTACTAAAACTATTTTGTCAAAATAAACTAACCTTCAATAAATCATAATCATTTAATTGTACCAAGTACAAGTGAATTGTTTGGTTCATCATAATAACGAAGAACTCAAATGTTTCCCTATAATATTTGCTTATGATATATTGAGTGGCATTGGTGATAATGGTACCTAAATATTGGTAAGTTAACATGTTAAAGTTAGGGAGGGGCTGGTCTCCACAAAGCTACTAGTGCATATTGTTTGATTGGTATTATAATATATTGAAAGTCATGGGAAATAATTTTACACCCAGACAAGTCCACTTAATTTAAGCCAAATGCTCATTAAACCTTTTATATTATTTGGCCAATATGTATATATTGTGTTAGGACTGCAATCTTAATAACATATCTATGTTTTCTACTGTAGGTTTAAATCCAAATGATGTAAAGAACTCAAGGATGGGCGTGTTCATGGGCACACAATTCAGTGATTCTGAGACTACTTGGATCTATATTCAAGATGTAGAAAATGGCTTTAGTATTTTGGGGCATAATCGAGGGATGCTTGCAAATCGAGTCTCATATTGGTTTAATAGTTATGGTAAGTTTTTATAATTCAAGTTTATTTTTCTCCACACATAAATAAATATAATTCAAATTGCACATAAGACAAACAATCAAAGAAGGTTTATTCATTGTATCATCAACAATTCTACTATAATGGAACTACTTACTGCACCCCATACATCTCCATATACAATAGTCTCAATAATCCAACATTCGGTTATTCGACATATCCTCTTGATGTGGAATTTATGTTGTTGTGCAGTATGTGCATGCATACATGTACACTACTATAAAAGAGGTTGAATATAATTATTACAGGTATTCCCGATAGTCATTTTAAATCCAATGATTGGTTAACATAAAATCAAAGTTCTGTAATTTACTGCATTACAGTACTGTATTTATACTGTAGAGTAATTACTAACAAACTCTAATTACTACCTACTCTGCACTTCTCATTCCAGTAATTTGGATTTGTTTCTTTGCCCTTCCCCCTCCTCCTCCACCTGTGTCCGTATTATCCGACATTTTGGTAATCCGACCACCTGTCAGTGCCATTTAGACCTAATTATTGAGACTCTACTGTATTACATTTTAATATTATAAATAATTATATATAAAATATATATTTTCTTAACACTATATTCTATGCCAATTGAATGAGAAATATTATGTTCTAGGTCAATCCAACCTAGTTCCTATCCTTGAGTGTACTTTGGGGATGGTTAGCCAGAGAATAATATGCCGTAGCCATATTCGAAAGTCAGGAAGCATTTATAAACAAATTAGAGCTAAGAGAATGTATTTACATATGGCCTGGAAATAAGTGTTTCATGTAATTTAAAAAGAGAGCAGATGCACAATGTGAGGGAAAGGCATATTATAAAGATTGATTAAAAATTGAAGATATGGAATGATTATAAGTATCATAAGAAGTTGATACCAATTAAACTGCTAGAGTTCCATTAAGATGGGGCAGAAGGGAACGTGAGAATACAGTCAAATTGGTCAAACTAACAAACATGACATAATACACAATTAACTTACAACACGTTTTTAACGAAAGTGAAAATAAAACATATTAATACAATAAGTTAAAACATAACTATTCAAAAGTTGGCGATTGCTTGGATTGTAAAAGTTGCAGTATTCAAATAACTTTCTTAAAATATTTTAACCCAATTATTTCATTAAAAAAAACTATCTAAGTCTTATCTGAGATTTTGGTTCCCATTACTCGTTTCAGTGTTCCAGTGTATGATGGGGATTACTGGAACCTTAGTTATCTGACATGTTTCGTTACTTGATTGTATGTACCATATTCAGTTCCATCGAGGTTAATGAACATCATTGATTAAAATAATTTTATAAATAATAATACATTTAATGTAATAAAGAATAACATAATGTAATAAAAAGTTTTACTAAACAAATTAGTTAAAATATTTTCAAAAATTGGTGTTAAATAAAAAAAAATCAGGCAAAAGTTGTTGTTTTTGTAAAATAAAATGTTAAAACATTATAGTTGTTCATTTAAAATAACCAATATTGGCTTTGAAACCTTTAAGATGTCCAACAAAACAAAAATTTTTTTGTATGAAGTAATTATTTCTAAAATATTTCATTTTCAGGATATAATAGTGTCTCATATGTCCTGTATATTCCATTTAGGATTTAAACGTTATGTCCTAACTCTATCTTCTGTTTGGAGATATTGATGATTGCAGAGAATTGAATCAGGAAATTCAAACCTAAAGTAGGGGTCTACTGTTGTTTCTTCTTTTTCTCCAAGAGAGTGCACCCTTCAGCCTGATAGCCCCCAAATCTCACACTTAGTTTGGGAAACATCTTTCATTTTCATACTCTTGGGCCACTTATACTACCTACTAAAAATTACATTTGTTATTGTTATATATGCATGTTACCACTCCTCGACAGCTCTTTGTCATTGTCTACAAATACAGAATTCACAACTTTTACTAAGGACTAAGGTCCGTGGCTTTGTTGGTCCTTTAAACGTTTAAGCTTCCTTAGGACCACACATTGTTTTGAATAATTTTCTACATCATCCCTCACAAAGAACTCCATGGTATCCTTGGTAGTTTGGACATATTTAGCTAATGCCCACAATTCAAAGATACATGTCATATTTTATTTCATTCAAAACGGATCTTTTCCCTGTTTGTTGAAAATATTCCCTTGCAAACTATTTTCTCACTTTCCCTAGGGCAAGGATCTGTTCCTACAATATCAATTGCAGTTTCCACATTTCCTCTAAAAGACTTAGGCATAAACAGCCACCTTAACCACCCAAACTCCCCTGAAAGACTATAACGTGCTTATCTATTTCATGCTTTATCACTTCAATACATACGAGTTGATTCTGTTAGTGAACTTGTCCATATGTGGCCATATTTCACTCATACATAGTTATAACTCTGGTCTTTCTTTGAGTTTCTTTTTTTGTCTTATTAATAGGTACCTTTTATCTAAAATTAGTCTTTCTTCTGTCTTCAATAATTTGACTAAACACCAATAGTCTCACTTATAACACTGATTGTCGCATAACAACCCCATGGACGATTTTGTTATTGTGGCTTGTGGGGAAGTCAAGGTGTGACAGATAAAACGGTTGAAAAGTGGTTTCTGATGTAATTTACTATAAAAAAGTACAATAGTTAAATACACAGCTATACAAGTTGTGATTATAGTCTTGTAAATGGTATATTAGTTGAATTAGTCATGTCAGTAGTTGTGTCTGTGTTTGATGCCTGGGAGGTCCACATACCTCCTACACTCTATTCCCATGTCAATGCATGGTGGCCTTTGAACATAAATGAAAACTTGTCATTACTCAAATAGTCAGAGTGACGTCTGCAACCCAATAGATGAGCTTCCTTTCTTGCGTACATACTTGCTGAGTAGCTTTGATGAATCAATCATATTTAACCATCAGTGTAGAGTGTTACATCACTCTACTGTCACTACGAACTCTTGGACTCTGGGCCCGCCGTCTGTGGCGCTAGATGGCTTCCGCACAGGCGGGACCACAGTTCTAATCACACTATTACTCCGTCGGTCAAACATGATAGTTCAAACATGTTTCACTAAAACTTACTCATTACTGTTTTGTTAATAAATAGATCCGAAATTACTTCAAGTGTTGTTGTTTTTGTTAACCAACATTAAAAATAATGTTTCCAAACTTGAACAAAATATTGGTTCTAATTAAGATTGGGTTTCATGATCCACAAGCGCAACAAAAGGTTTCATCAGGAGGAATTCTGCTTCCCCTTATTTGTCATATAATCAGAAAAATCAAGAAGAGGCAGATTTTCTGATTAGGGATCCATTACATTGTCACATATACTTCAGTTAAATCTTACTGAACATAGAGCTAACTATGAACTAACCCTGACACAGTGTGGGTGTTTGACAATTTGTTGTTTTGTTTAGTCACTCTTAAATATGATTTATTCATTATTTATGTTAAATAATCTAGTTATTTAGACAATATCAAAACACTGCAGAGGAAACTAGATTACATTAATTTACAAGAACTATAGTTTTCATAAAAAAACAAGGCTCTAACAAATACAAGTTTTTATCATGATCCTTACACATTTTTTTATATATATCAGTAATAAGACTACATATATACTTTTAGTATAGTTTTTGAACTGTTAATATTAAAAGAAAACTATTTTGAAATTTGAGTAGGTGTACATTAAAATTATAGTTTTTGATTGGGGGAAAAATAGGTTGATTTGTTAACTTTACACCTCAATCTTTAGTTATAAAACATCCCTTTATTCAACAATAAATAAATATTTTGAATTCAAACCCTATAGAACAATATATATTAGTAAAGATATAATTTCATTAGGTATTTTAAAAGATATTAAGGGAATAATTTTTTTTTTATCAATTCCATTCTTAATGTCACATTTTCTTGATTATTTGGTCTAAATCTATTGTATACTGGAGGTCCTTATTCTATCTAGTTTTAAGGGTGGTTAACTCTTAATATAGCTTTATATTTACTCTATATTTTCAAGTAAAAGTGTAATAAGAAACCGATCTGCTGTTTATGCACAAATATATCACTATTCACTCGTTTTAGAACATTTTTGAAAAGTACCATACAATATTAATGATTTATATTTCTTCAATTCATATTTAAAAAAAAGAAGTTAATGCAATTTATTAAGTAATATAAATAAATAATGTATGTAAATGCTTATTAGACCTATGTTTATCCACAAGTTTATTGAGTAAATTAAATATTTGTTATGTCAATCTTTAACAATTATAAGTTTTATTTTCATACAAACTTGACAGTCTTACTAGAAAACAGTTGATTGAATGTTATAAATAGCTTTCATCCCCTTTAATAAAATAAAATTGTGTGTACGATAACCATATTCATGAAAGAAAATGAACCAATGAATACATTTAAATCAATTTATTAAGTAACATTTTCTAATCATAATATAAAGCCTTAGTAAATAACTGATAAACTAAATTTTCAAAAATTGCTTGTTTCTACTTTCTAGCGACTATCTAATTTTATGAAGTTACACATATAGTTTACTCCAGCTCTGTTAAAATTGTATGAACTATTTGTAGGACCTAGTTATTCTTTCCACTCTGGAGATACTTGCGGCATTGAAGGACTTTCTATAGCTTATGATGCTATCAAGAAAGGATACTGTGAGACTGCGTTAGTTGGAACAGCAGCATTTGCAATGCACCCAGAAATGTCCTTCCACTATAAAGGATTGGGAATACTCTCGGAAGATGGATACAACAGATCATTTGATGACGATGGTATGTTATTAATTGACTGTGTTTTCACATATAAATGGTTTTGGCTTTCAAGACATTATAATTGCTATTCAGCTGGATATAATTGAAAACTTTTGAATAAAAAACATAGATATTTTGTTCATAAATTGAGTATACAAAAATGTATGTACAACAACTATATGCAAAGTATCATATAGCAATGTATAATTGTGTTATATTTATTATGTTATGTATCATTCATGTAAAATATGTTTCACCTTGTCTAGTAGTTCACCTTGTCTAGTAGTTCACCTGGGATATGGAACTATCCTATTGCGCCAATGCACTGTCTTGTTAATAAATATGTTCCGTCTTCTTCCCATTCTAAAAGCAAGTATACTTTTCATAAGCTAATACCTGCCCAAGACTCACTTGAAGTAATTGAACCATCAATGGTACAGGAAGAGGGGGCCAGTTGCCCGAACCCCCCTAGGGTTTGTTGTTCCTCCCTTGGATTTGGTGGATCTCCATAACACGGTGAACTTACATATGCATTAAAAAACTTAATAATATAGCTTTTTACTTTTACGACAGTTTAATTGTAGGCCCACATGTCATAAACCAAATACTAGTTAATATTTTAATGATCATCTCCAAGATGACCCCTGTAAAACTTCTGACTCTTTTAATGATCATCTCCAAGATGACCCCTGTAAATCTTCTGACTGTTTTAATGATCATCTCCAAGATGACCCTGTAAAACTTCTGACTGTTTTAATGATCATCTCCAAGATGACCCCTGTAAAACTTCTGACTGTTTTAATGATCATCTCCAAGATGACCCCTGTAAAACTTCTGACTGTTTTAACGATCATCTCCAAGATACCCCTGTAAATCTTCTGACTGTTTTAATGATCATCTCCAAGATGACCCCTGTAAAACTTCTGACTGTTTTAATGATCATCTCCAAGATACCCCTGTAAAACTTCTGACTGTTTTAATGATCATCTCCAAGATGACCCTGCTAAAACTTCTGACTGTTTTTAATGATCATCTCCAAGATGACCCTGTAAAACTTCTGACTGTTTTAATGATCATCTCAAGATGACCCCTGTAAAACTTCTGACTGTTTTAATGATCATCTCCAAGATGACCCTGTAAAACTTCTGATGTTTTAATGATCATCTCCAAGATGACCCCTGTAAAACTTCTGACTGTTTTAATGATCATCTCCAAGATGACCCCTGTAAAACTTCTGACTGTTTTAACGATCATCTCCAAGATGACCCCTGTAAAACTTCTGACTGTTTTAATGATCATCTCCAAGATGACCCCTGTAAAACTTCTGACTGTTTTAATGATCATCTCCAAGATGACCCCTGTAAAACTTCTGACTGTCAAATTAGCTCCGTTAACATTTTAAATTACTTTATTACCTTACATACATTCAATATGATATTGGAAAACTATGGACGTTTCTTGAAATGAGCCAAGTAAATACGGTCCGAGAAATGGAGGCAGACATTCTTGCTATCACTTGTAAGATCTTACTTGAGGAATTAACAAGAAGAAAGAGCAGCTTAAATAAAGAACAACTCTCAGATCTGAATTTTGTAGCACTTTATAAAGCATTCTAAAATTAAAAGTAATGAGGGAAATTTTATATAAGACTTTGATATGTCACTTAAAAAAAATTGATTCAATTTACAATGTTGTTACATTTGATGAAATTATAATAGAAACTAGAATTATGTATGGTAATTTGAAAACCCAGAGTAATATAAATTAAGATGTCTTAAATAAATTGAGGTAAGTGTTTAAAACAGAACATAAATGTATACACACAGTTATACAAGTGATATAATATAATGGGATTTTGATAAAAAGCTTATGACTTGTATTGAAAATGTTGGAATCTAGTTGAAAATTAAGTTTATGTGATTATATAGAATGATTTAAATTGTGTACTTGAACAAATAGAAAAATAAAATTATTATTATTAGCATTAGTGAGACTAGTAAAATTAATAAAATGTTTTGTGGAATTGTTATCACCTAAAAATCTTTCAAGTTATCAAAAACTGCTCGATACATTATATAAATATCATTGGTAATTCAAAATATAATTTTATAGATATGAGGAATTGTATCAGATTTTCTGTAGATTTAAGTTTAGAATCATAATTATGTTTCTTATTTGGAGCTTCGTGTAACTCTTCAGGTATCTCCTGAGTCGCCTGAAAATCCTCGACATCTGACATCTTATAGTAATTGTGTTAAAGCGATTCTTCATCCTTTATATCTAGAAAATCTTGCTACATATGTACTGATGGAAGATCGTGCTAATCACCTAATTTTTTTTCTGCTGTTAAGAAATATAATCGTCTAGTCTCCTCAACCTCAGAGTTAAAAAATTCAGTTCTATTCCATGTTTTCTGATCTGTTCCTCCTACTATTACGTCTCTCTTGATAACTCTTGCTTTGCGTGTAGATCTAATTTCAGGGGTTCTAATTATAACACCTATCTTTAAAGTCAAATGATTCAAAATAGTGAGCCTTATTTCGAGTGTGGTGTCATACATTAAACCGGAGTCTTTAGAGTAAAAGTCCTCGATCTTTGGGAGGAGAAGGAAGATCACTCTTCATCAAGAACTATCAGACCTAATATCTCACATAAAGTAAGCCTTTTTTATTTTACCTTCTTTAAGATGCCAAAATTCACAGATGATATTGCAAGCTACATTTAACGGGTTGTTTGTAAGTGATTCATGTACTCTATATACATAAATATTAATACACATGGTAAGGAACTAAATGGGGCCCCTATAGGGTAAATCGTTTATAATTATATAGGTTCTTAAACTCCGTGTATAAGATTCTTCTAAAAGTCTGACAGATTCCTACTGGTTCTAGGTAGAGTAGGAACTGAGAAACTATTCCGCCGATATCTAATTAACAGCAGTATTAACTCTCTGTTTGTCTGTAGGGTTACAGTTATATTGCTTGTTTAGCGGGTGTTCTGATATCATCAGTTTCGCTATGCTCCACTAATTATCCCCTTACACAGGGCCGTCTGTTTAACAAACTCGAGGATCTCTTCCAAAGAATCTTCTGAAGCTACTGCTATAAACAGGTACATTGTATTAAGTCTACTGATATCGTGAAGTGGGAGGAATTCTAGAATACACACAACACACACGAAATTATGGGTGTATTGTGTTTGCTGAGATCCCCTTGAAGAAAAGTCAGGTCAACCTTGGCGTTGTCTTTCAGTTGCATGTCAGCAATCAGCCCAAAATCTGTCAGGGAGGGACATGCTGTATTTTTCTTCCAATACAGATAACAGTTGTCAGTCAAATCATGTATTTATAGCCTCGAGGATCGTTACCCTATAACTGCTCCCCCCTCCAGCTTATCTCAACACTCCCTGCCCAAATTTCATAAAATATTGTTATATTTGACTATAGCTAGGGAAACTAATGGCTCTATAAAAAACATTTCAAATAAAAGATTTGTATTATTTGTGGTATTATAAAAAACTATTTTGTATCATAAATAGTTGCGGAAATAGTATTAAAATTGGAAATTCCCGCTTGTGTAAACTATCCTTAAAGCTATATTCATAGGATAAATAGAATGGCCATTTATTTGTAAGGTACAAAAATGCCTAGATACAAAATTTAATCAATATCATTAAAACAGATTTCAAGATAATTAATTAGGTTTTTTTTTGCCCTTCACTAACCTAACATTTTGGAAACTATTGGTTTTATATAAAAAAAATTCAAGTAAATGATTTTTCACTTACTTACTTGAATTTCATGCAGTTGGAGTTTAGGAAAGAGATAGCAGTGATAGGTTGTAAATAGATGTGATAAAGTAAGTTTAGTCCTAACACCTTTAATCTATCAATAATTTTAACTAAACTGGGATTAGTATCTATTAAATGCTTGGATAAAAATGATTGTACAAAATATAATATTATATTCTCTTACCATCTTAATTTTTTATAGCCCAAAATATGTTATAAGGAAATAATATTATACACTGTTTCTTTAAATAATTTAAAATTTCCAGCCAATGGGTTTGTTCGAAGTGAAGCATTAGTAGTAATGTATCTACAAAAGGCGAAGGATGCAAAGCGAATCTATGCCTCTATTGTTCACTCTCACGCCGAGTGCTACGGTGACAGGAAGGCAGGGTACATCGTCCCACTAGAATACCCCATGACAAACATGCTGCGTAATTTTTACCAACAGTGTGGAATAGACCCAACCACAGTCTCTTATCTTGAAGCTGATGGTAGTGGAATTAAGGTGAGGCAGTATCATGATACACATAAAGATCATTTTAATATTTATAAGACCATTATTGAATCCATCATGGAGTTTGAGTAAAAAAAACACACAGAATAATACAAAAATGTGATAATAAATATAGAAAAAAGCTCAAGAGAGGATAGGGGCATTAACTTTTGTGTTCTTACTTCCATAGACTAAATAAGTAAGGTAGTAACAGTATCTATATATTTATATTCTCTGAACTTGAGACTACTCTAATCCATAAACCATGCATATGGTATATTGTTCAGGGTAAGTCAGTCCTTTTAACAATGTAAGGAGAAAAATATTAAAACCTACTATTTTAATTCATTTGAATAAACTATTACCTAACAATAAACACATCTTCCGATTCAAAGGCACTTTACTTTAATTTGTATACAAGTTACACAAATTACAGGAATCTATATTATTACAAATATTTTATTATTTAATTAGTGACATAAATTATCAATTTTGTTTTAGGCCCGAGATGCCGCGGAGCTTAATGCAATATCTAATGTTTTACTTCGTGATAAGCAATTGCCCCTTCTAATCGGCTCCATAAAGTCCAACCTAGGCCATGCAAGCGCTTCTGCGGCCCTTGTGTCGATTGTTAAAGTCTTGATCTCAATGGAGGCGGGGAAAATTCCACCAAACTACAACTTCAACAAGCCATCTAAAAAAATACCAGCATTGGTTGAGGGTAAATTGAAGGTTTGTAGATAGTTTTTATCACTTCTTTAGTGATAGAAGATAATATGTAGAGCCTGATAACATCAGTTTTTGTAAAACGTTATTTATCTTAATCTTAAATAAAATATACATTTATGAAACTAACTATTTACTACACTTGGAAACTAATCAAATTTGTTATTTGTTTTGGTCTCATTTCTTAAGATAAAACCTCAATAATGTATTTAAAACTAACTATTGTTAAGTTTAAAATATGTAACAATTTAATAGTAATTTAAAGAATTTTAAATTGTCACATATAGTTTAGCTGAAGAAAATGTTCATAGCAATGTTTAATAAAATACTAATTGTATTACAAGACATTAGGAAATTATATAATATGAATGTGGTATCTCTTGAAGGTAGTAACCGAGGCTGAACCCTGGCCTGGAGGTCTAGCTGCAGTTAATAGTGTTGGACTCACTGGTGTGTATGGTCACATTTTACTACGCTCTCATAGCAAAGAGAAGGTCAATTCTGGCTTACCGGAAGATGATCTTCCACGACTTCTTGTTATCTCTGGCAGGACAGAAGAGGGCTTGAATGACACGCTTAACAAGGTATTTACATCCATATTGTTTTATATCATAGACCATTTATTCCTTTGGGTTGGTTAACCTGCAAAAATAGAAGATAATCTAGTTAAGTGGAAGGACTATCTTGTAAAACTTGAGAAGCGCTATCAGCGCAACTCCTAAGAAACGGCCATATATTGAACTATTTGGACTGTTTAACCAAGAGCTAGAGTTGCGGTGTTGTCATATCGGTCAAGTTTGGTCTGAAAGAGTGAAGGGGAAGGGAGCTAATCTGTTGTTTACATGGTTCAAGTTTCTTGGAAGGGAAAGACACGCTAGAGTGCGGCTTGTATCAAAGACCACACTCACTTACTTTGCAGAAATCTGCTGCTTTATTTTTAGGTTGAACTCAAATAATCAGTAGTATGGTTTTCTTTAAATTTCTTACCTAGTGGAAGAAAACATTTTTCATTCGACTTTCTCATATTAGACTGGTTTTCTGGTGACGAGATCGGGTTCAATTCCCAGTAGAGTGTACTGAGGGTATTTTTTTCTTAAAACGGCTCCAAACACTCAATTTTTATTTATTTTAGCGCTGCGTCTTACTACCCTTTTGGGATGTACATTTATGTACTAATTACTCTAATGTGTTAGGCGTCAGGAATGCTTAATTAAGAGGAGGTGCTTCCATATTTTCATGGCATGAGAGCAGAAAATTATTTAGGGTAAACCACCTGAACCAGAATCGAACCGTGATCTCCCCGTCTTCGCATGTCATTTGAACATGGCGGGTAACACACACTATTATACTGGTGGTGGGAAAATTGAAGTTCAAATCCAAGTCGAGTTTAACAAAGGTATTTTCCCCTAAAATGGTTCCCCATGCTCAATCTACACAAATGTGGGTACATTCAATCTAAAATGTCACCTTTCTCATTCCTAGTTCATTAGGGTATTTATATGTGTATAACTCAAATGGGTAGTAAGTCTCCATGAAAAAAAAAAATATTATTGTGATGACTCCCAAGAGTGTTGGCGAAACTTTATTAGTGTCGGGTGAGGTAGTTTGTAAAAAAATATATTTTTGAGGAGTTTTTAGGGGATTGACTCCAAGCCAGTGGAAAATATTTGAAAATGGAATGCCACTAAAAGCTATTTGGGCTGTCCGTTAAGCATTTAGAAATAATAACAGATTGTTATAGAATCTAGTTGAAGTTTGATGCAAACCATCTTTCATCTTCAAACTCGAGTATATCAGAGAGTAGTTTAACAAACTGGAGGAAGGCACATTTCGATGGGGGGAGAGGGGGAAGAGAATCGGTGATAATACCCCACCCTATCAACCCTCCCCCCTTCCCAGTCCACCCTCAATGAGTAATACTGGATATAAAACTATCGACAGACACACCGTAGAATGTAGATCATTTCCTCAGCGTATGACTTAACCCAAGTTATGAGGAGTGAGGACAGCGTCTGAGAGTCACAATGGTTACTTAACTTTCTTTAAAAGATTCATACGTCAGTCATGTAATCACTTTTGATGGAAAATATCAAAATAATAATAATAATAATAATATATTGATAATGATAATTATAATGATGATAATGATAATGTTAATAATGATGATAATGATGATGACAAAGATAATAATATTAATCATATTCATATCATCATATCAATCAATCATCATCATATCAATTGACAAAAAGTTTTTTAGTTTTTTAAACCTTTCTTTCACGGACATAAAAAAATGGGAGTCAAAGGTCTGGACCCTCCTTGAAAATTATTAGTGCCCTTAAAAGTAAGGGGAGAGGGAACAGATATATGTATAAAATATTAATAAGAAATAGTGTTTTTTAATTTTCATTCTTGTATTACAACATATTACATAATATTATATTTTAATATAAACTTAGAGATGCACTAAACATTCCTATTGTAAAACTAACTTTACCAACACTAGCTTGTAACTTGTACAAAGGCGTAACTGTGCAGTAATGGACCCATGGTGGATCCCCAAATCTTATGTGTAATTGTAGATTATAAAAATTTATATTGACATTTATTATTTGATTTATTTTTTAAATACGTAATAATATAGAGTAAGTAGGTTGAATTTAGAGGAAGTGCACCCACATTTGTGTGGAGAAATACGAGTGTAAACCCATTGAGGGAAAACCACCCTAAGTGCATTACTATACAGACATAAAAGTTGTTAAAATTGTTGCTGAAAAGTTTCAATATAATATAAAAAAACTTAATCTAAATTAAATAAAACAATATTACTAAATATTATAAGCAAATCTATAATCATTTATCAATATTAATACTTATTGAGACTAAACAAACATTGATCTCTGTGAAATTGTCTACATTTCCTCCAAGGACAAGCTACGGACAGTAGCTCAACAGACAACATAGCTAATACCTGCAGCCTTTCTTGATTCATGTGCTCACTAAACAAATTTTAATAAACGCTCGAAAATTACCTTTCAGCTGTTTTTATTGATTTTACAGAAAAATATATACAGACATTTTATGTACAGCATAAATTATGCACAATAAAGTGAATATTCAGTAATTTCTGATTGAATAATTAGATCTTTACAAAACAAAAATTACTTAAAAGACAAAGCTTTCATCTCTTACCAAATTAATTTTGGGCAGGTGGACCTGTGTGGTGGGCCCTATTCTGGGTGTCTGGCCTGCGGCATTTGGCCACCACCCTATAGTTACACCACTGAACTTGTAACTACAAGAATTTCAAACTCTATTAACTTATTTTTATTAATTATATTCGATAATCAAATATAACTTATACGTTTAAACATATTTTAACATGTCTAACACCCGCTTTGGTGGCCTAATGGTCTAACACACTACTCTCGCAGTAGACTAGACTACCGATAACGGGGAGATTGAGGTTCAAATCTCGGTCGTTGAGGTTGGTTTACCAAACTGGTTTTCCATGCTCCCTCCCCACAATTGCGGGTACACTTCCTATGAATATAACCTTCCTGACCCTTAACACTATTAGCATAATTGTTGAAAATAAAAAGTTATTCACAATTTCTCTGTTTATTTGACAAAAATTTGAATCTGACCATTCCTCAAGAACTTTATATCTTACTGAAAGAAAATATTTTGACTAGACTACATAATATATTATATATATATGTATATATTATATATATACACATATAGTCAAATTTGAAGATAGCATATAAAACAATTTTGTGCAAAAAGAAACATTTCATTTTTAAAAATGAATAATTTGTATAGAATAAATATTACATATGTAACCTTTATTGCCTCTACTACAAAAATTATAAACACTTACTCCAAAAATAAGTATTTAAAATTACAAAAAAATATATAGAAATATAAGGCAAGAAAGATTTTTCACCCAATTGCATGGAAAATATCTATCTATCGATTTTGACTAAAAGCCTTACACACAAGTTTTACATTGAAGCATGATAATTTTATAATCTGTGTGTCCCTTATCAATAACTTTTGTCGGGGGTGTTCATTAAATCTACACATTACTAGCTATTTTATAATTTTGCTACACACATCCATTCTACAGCTTTATACATTCAAAGTCCTTCATCAAAACTTCTGCAATGAACACACTTAACATTATGTTTTTAATGATTTTTTTTTTAATAAATGACCTGTGCTACAAATTTTGGTTGAATCTCGGCCGCGTGAACTGAGGTTTTTTTCCTTATGATTTCTCATTCTTTCCACGCAAATGTAGGAACACTTTCTCTTAGTTACCATATTTATTATCCACCCTACTTCATTATCGTGAATTTATGGATAACATTGAAGGTAATAAGAAGTGAATCATTTCTAATATCACAAGAACAAAAAAATGACATGGAAATAATTTTTACAGTGCATACTCTTATATGTATTGAGTAACATCTTCATCTTAGCATCAGTGTACCCCCCACCCACCTTCCCCCTCCCCCTTCTCTCCTCCCCCCCTTCCTCTCTAAAGCTTACGTTATTTTCATCTCTTTGACTTGGCATGCTATGGTGCCCAATGGGTGTGAGAAAGTAAATGTGATATTTGTGATTAATTTATTTTTGTCAAATAATAACTGTCAAAGTGAAATATGAAACTGTGTTAATTTTGTTAATTTTAAAAGAATGGTGGTCAAGGCATGTTCACTAGTGCCCCCACTCCCCTTTCATTATCCAGCTCTACAATTGATAGCAAATAGTTTCATGACATTTATCTCTTGTGACAAGTGTATTTCTTGTTAAAATTGTCAGTAGTCCATAATGGTTTAGATAGCCCTGTATTATCAACACCAAATTATTGACTGTTTACAGATCAGATTACCAAAGGTAGGGCCAGAGTGATTGATTGGTACACCTAAGTGAACCGAGCCCGTGTGGGTTATACGCCGATGTACTAATTAAGCTAATGTGTTAGAGAAGAGTAAGGTTGCTTTTTGATGACATACACTCACATTTGCGTGGAGGGTGAGTGGAAAACAGTTTAGGAATAATAACCCCATAGCACCCAATTGGGATGAGCAACGATCCTCGTTCTTGCAGTCCAGTTTATTACGAGAGTAGTGCCTTAGATCATGGGTCACAAAAGTGGGTCCCGTAATTATATTAATTAGGTATTATACGCACATGATTTAAAATTAATGGATGAATTCTAAATTACAGTATTAAAATTGTATTTTTCATGCAGAAACAATAATAAATTCATAACACCATTTAAAAAAAAATATAATTCCAAGAGCAGAACATTTATTTTTCATTCGTCTGGTTGAGAGATAGTCATTTTTTATTTTATTTTCTTCGATCTCTTTTTACAGAAACGGCTTCCATTGCAAAACACATCGTATTCACACAACTTATTTCATAAATGAACGTAGTCGAGTTGATATTTTTCCTGCGAACATATGTGGATCACAGTGCAACGCTTGGCATCACTGCCTTGAATTTTACGAGGTTCATCTTGTTCAACCTTACACCGATAGGTCGCAGCATACAGCACCACAACACTTTTTTGAATTAAAATAAAACTGTACCACTTTATTTTAGTTTATAACAATATGTATGTTGAAAAATGAAAGGATAATTATTCTCAATCATATTTACCGAGTTTATACTTTGTCTGCAAATTTAAAAAACAAAACATTAAACCAAAAAAATACAATAATAAAAATAATTTGAACAAAGCTGCTTACAAATATTTAACTTTTAATTGGCGTTAAATTATACTAAATGCTAGAGAAATGAGTCTGTTGTAATGCAATGAAAACAATTTTAGCCTAGGGCCTCACACATTTCAATGACAAGGCCAGTTTTGTTTATGCAGTGTTCTTTAAATTATTTTTTAAATCTTAAATTTGAATTGGCTGGGTAGATATGAATAAAACATAAACCATGTAAGTGAATTATTGATCTTTACAGTAGTAAAAATTTGATTCAAATGTGTATAATAGTTTTCTTAGTAATCGGGTACAAAGAAAGCACCTCAGAAACCGGCAGCGCTCATCTCCCTTGGTGATCCATCCCCTTAACTCTAGTCTTATAATTTATGACATGGGCATTTAAATTGAGACACCAGAATATTCTGAAAATTAACCATTATACAAAAAATTGCTTTGTACAAATGTTTTTTTGTTTTTGATGGGGAAAGAGAACAGCATTACTTATTTTTTACTTGTTGGATGTCCTCAAGGTTAATTTTAGGTCAACTTTGTTTTTAAAATGAAAACCTATATTTTTTTAAAAACATTTGACTCTGCACAAAAAACAAACAACTTCTGCCTGAAACCTATTTTTATTCAACATCAATTTTTGAAGATATTTAAATAATATTTTTAATAACTTTTTACTCAACAACTTTTTACTACATAATGTTAATTTTGGTTAAATTTAATATATTATTTATAAATTTACTTTAATGAATGCTCAAAATTATGGCCATGAACATTGATACACTTTTAAAGTAATAAAACGATCTTGAATAAAAATTGTTATTGAAAATACAAGTTTATATATATTGAAAAGTTAATGTCATTAAAAAAAAGTTACATGCAAAAGTTGTTTGTTTTTAGTGTAGAATAAAATTCTGTTAAAGTAATTATAGGTTTTCATTTAAAATACAAAGTTGTCCTTGAAATAATCTTGAAGAATCCACCAAATCAAAATTTTCTAGTGCTCTTCTCTTTCCCCCATAAAAACAAAAATATTTTATACAATGCAATTTTTTTCTAAAATGCTTCGTTTTTGAACTATATTGGTACCTCAACTTAAATGATTCATCATGTATGTGTAGTATTGATAAACTTAGATAGCTTCAAAGATTAAGTACTTTGTTATTTTATTGAGACATACATATCTTCTTTGTACTGGACCGAAAAGAGGGATATAGTTCCAATGAAGTACGAGTGAAGGGAATAATTAACTTAAAAAGTATTTCTTTATCAATACATGCTATGAAACATGCCTGGTCACTTTCATATATATCTTATTTACTAGGACTCATGTAGGCTAACTCTTTTATATCATAATAGCTCAAAACAAACCAAACTGGGTGAAAAAAATCAACATATAATAGTGATTACATGCGTAGTTTTCATGACTGTTAAAAATAACATTCAACAATTATTCGGCTAGTTCCTCATTCCTAATTCCTGAGCCATTGTATCCATAGCACAAATGCTATGTTTGTTGAATTCGACTTTTAGCACAAAAGAAGAGCCAAACTCAAGAGAGGTATTTAAAGAACTCTCTTATCATTAATTTACTCTTCCACTAATATTTAAATATTAATTATTCAGCTTACTGTTTTTGATTTTTGACAATTATTTCAATGATTATTGATTTCCACTACTACTCTTTATTAATCATCATCATCGACTTTGTTCAGCCTGTGGCCAGGTCACTTTAGTAAAACGACCCCATATTGCTCTATTCTTCCACCTATAATTGCTTTTATTCTCCTCCTCTCACTTTCATACTTTATGTTATCTGCTCCTTCCGTCTCTCTCCTGGCATTCCTTGCATACTTTTTTAAATACTTCTTTTCCATAATTATCTTTGGCATCCTCTCTTTTTCCATCCTCATTGCATGCCAATACCATCTAATTCTTGCTTCCTCTTCTATCTCATGTACTCCCTGTACCCCCATTCTTTCCCGGATAAATTCATTCCTAATCTTTTCTCCTCGTGACAGCTAACACGCTTCTCACAAACTTTCACCATGGAGCCCACTTTCCTAGTTTTCCTTGCATTCAATACTCATGTTTTTGCACCTCGTACAACACTACCTTACACTTCAAGGGCTCTTCTCCTGTCCATAACAGTTCTCTTACACACTTATAAAACAACTTTCCCTGCTTTCCTCTTCTCATTAGATCCTCTTTACTTCTACCTTTCGCCTCAGCCACTCTTCCAAGATATTTTACGTTCTGTACTTTTCTCAGCTATCCTCTGGCCCAATCCTCTTCCTTATTATTACCATCAGCTCACACTTCACCATGCTAGATTTCACTTCACACTCTTTCACTTCCTCATTCCATTCCTCTAGCGGTTTCTGTATTTCCTCTTCATTCCCTCCTGATACCATCAAGTCAACAGCAAACATGGCTTTCATTCTTTCTTCCCTTTTTTTCATTCTTTTCTCTCTGATTTTTCCTCCACTTTGTTCATGACCATTTCCATTACCATTACAAGTAGTAATGGTGATGAGATACTCCCCTATTTCACTAATTTTTTTAAAATTTAGAACCACTCTATCCTCCCACTCTTTATCTTAACACAGTTCCTGTTATCCTCATACATGCTTTTCACTCTCATTACAACTCCTCTTTCCACTTTAGCCTCCTCCATTGCTTTCCAAACGTTATTTCCATCCACTCTATCATATGCCTTATCTCTATCCACAAATATCATTGCCAAGTCTTTCCCAAACTCGTACCTTCTTTCCATCATATGGCAAAGATCAAGTCTATTGTAGACTTCTGTTCCCTAAATCCGTGCTGTTCCTCTTTCCATCTTGCTTTCATTTTATTTATTATTCTCTTTTCCAGTATCTTCTTATATATTTTTGTACAATGGCACATCAGGGTTATACCCCTATAATTTGTATACTTCTTTCCGTCTCCTTTCTTGAAAAGAGACATTTATAACTTTATTTTTCCAGTCTTCTGGTATCTTGTCCTTCTTCCCAATCACTTTCACAGCACCTTGCATACTGAATTAATGTAGTAGTTAATTTAATCATTTAAACTCTTGTATTATTTCCAGTTGGAGTCTCAGCCTGTGGATGTTGAATGTGTTCGGCTTCTCCATGATCTTTACTCTTCAGATATTATAAACTTTAGTTATAGAGGTTATACACTTATTGGAGGCCATGACACTTATCGAGACATTAAGGTATGACATATTCTGCTATTCTTTAAATATGGTATACTTAATGATTTAATTTTGTATTGTCTCTGATGCCCAACAAATTTATATTTATGTATATACACGCACACACACACACGCACACACACACACACACACACACACACACACACACACACACACACACAACACACACATGCATGCACACGCACACACACACACACACACACATACACACATGCATGCACACGCACAGTCAACTCTGGTTATAATGAACCTCAGATATGTTTTTCACTAAGTCCTAAGTTCACTAAAACTATGTTTTTTTTTATCTTTAAGTAGTGGGTTGTTGGCAAACAAAATAAAAGTTCAAATACAATCGCTCTTTATTGAAATCTATTGATTGACCTTTAAAAATTCTGTTCTATGCTGTTGTTTACTTTATATTGTTTTAGTTTAAAAAAGTTCCAGATCCTTCTCTAGAGTTTGTGCTTTTTCCACACTTGCTTCCACAATCAAAGCAGTCAAAAAACTAAACAGAGTAGAAAATTCTAATTTTTTGAGTTTCATATACCCTCTCGAAGAAAGGGTCTAGTGAAAACAATTACTAATTGGCCACAAACTATCATTCACAGCCCTGTAACTCCTGTCGTATTAGTACAACTCAGAAGACTATCATTCACAGCCCTGTAACTCCTGTCGTATTAGTACAACTCAGAAGACTGTCATTCACAGCCCTGTAACTCCTGTCGTATTAGTACAACTCAGAACACTATCATTCACAGCCCTGTAACTCCTGTCGTATTAGTACAACTCAGAAGACTATCATTCACAGCCCTGTAACTCCTGTCGTATTAGTACAACTCAGAACACTGTCATTCACAGCCCTGTAACTCCTGTCATATTAGTACAACTCAGAAGACTATCATTCACAGCCCTGTAACTCCTGTCGTATTAGTACAACTCAGAACACTATCATTCACAGCCCTGTAACTCCTGTCGTATTAGTACAACTCAGAAGACTATCATTCACAGCCCTGTAACTCCTGTCGTATTAGTACAACTCAGAACACTGTCATTCACAGCCCTGTAACTCCTGTCGTATTAGTACAACTCAGAAGACTATCGTTCACAGCCTTGTAACTCCTGTCGTATTAGTACAACTCAGAAGACTGTCATTCACAGCCCTGTAACTCCTGTTGTATTAGTACAACTCAGAAGACTATCATTCACAGCCCTGTAACTCCTGTTGTATTAGTACAACTCAGAAGACTGTCATTCACAGCCCTGTAACTCCTGTTGTATTAGTACAACTCAGAAGACTATCATTCACAGCCCTGTAACTCCTGTTGTATTAGTACAACTCAGAAGACTGTCATTCACAGCCCTGTAACTCCTGTTGTATTAGTACAACTCAGAAGACTATCATTCACAGCCCTGTAACTCCTGTTGTATTAGTACAACTCAGAAGACTGTCATTCACAGCCCTGTAACTCCTGTTGTATTAGTACAACTCAGAAGACTATCATTCACAGCCCTGTAACTCCTGTTGTATTAGTACAACTCAGAAGACTGTCATTCACAGCCCTGTAACTCCTGTTGTATTAGTACAACTCAGAAGACTATCATTCACAGCCCTGTAACTCCTGTTGTATTAGTACAACTCAGAAGACTGTCATTCACAGCCCTGTAACTCCTGTTGTATTAGTACAACTCAGAAGACTATCATTCACAGCCCTGTAACTCCTGTTGTATTAGTACAACTCAGAAGACTGTCATTCACAGCCCTGTAACTCCTGTCGTATTAGTACAACTCAGAAGACTGTCTTCCTTTACTTGCCGCAGATAAAGGTATTAAAACTTGAGCCATGTCATTTATTGCAGTGGTCTTTAAGCTCAGTCTTCCCCCCTTCGCTTTGCATTCCTTTTCCACATTCCGTTTTTTCGGTCAAGCTTTGTGCTGAACTCAGGTAGAGAATCAGTGTCTCGAAGCTTAAATAACCCAAAAGTTATGTTTTTATAGAATGTTGATGTTACAATTACATCTCTTATTGAAAGTTTCAATTTTTCTGTTCACTAAAACTGAATGTTCACTACAACTGAGCTCACTAAAACCAGAGTTGACTATGTGTGTGTTTATATATATAAGGGGTGTGTGAAGTCCACTTTTCAATTCGAAGCAAACTTGAATCGAATATATAAAATATTCTTGAAGCCAAATTGAAGTTCGAATATTTTTTTTAGTTGTTTTATGCTTGAAAAAATATTATATTGTGGTTATTTATATAACTTAATACACTAAAATTACTTGGAAAATGTTATTTGGCACCATTGTTTGTAATATTTTGTGTTAATTTGACAAATCAACCTGTTATCGCAGCTTCAGATTTTTTCCATATGGAGGTAAAGTGGATCTTTAGGGAGTTTTTTTTACCTCCAAAATCTCACTGCACCACTATCCTTGGTTTCAGGTAAACATTTGCTTAAGGCTGGATTAACGAAAAATTATAGCTATTTTTAAAATGGATAAACCATTTTTTTCAAGGTTTTTAGGAGGTTTTGGTGGAAAGAGGTCTTGGGGGGCGGGGACGGAAGTTAGTATTCGAGAAAAGATTTATATGAAAGAAAATCTGGCATGTTCATGTCCTACAGTAGCTTGAGTTTACATTATGAAGAAGGGGAGACTGATGTCAGTTACATAGTACAGTTATTTAAAAATATATATTGTCGTTCTGACTTTAACTTGAACTATTTCAATAATGTTAATCAATAATTTTTAAACGTAATTATTAAAAACAAAATGTAAAAATAATTCTATCCAAAATATGCCTCCCCCTAAAACGCCTCCCCCTAACCCGCCTCCTCTAAGCCAGTGCCTAATGGGCCTATAGTGTAAATTCGCTTCTGGGCCCAACCCTGACACCACTCCTCATATCGATTATCCCACTTGCACAAAAATAAAGATTGTTTTCCGATATGCCTATAATTTTGATGTCACCACAGATCAACCAACCATTTTCTTCGAACTTAATATTTGTTAAAAAATCATCTAATCTGTCGTATGTCTCCTCGAATAATCAAAGTGAGCTACTTGAATCAAACCATATTTATTTTCACTTCTCCTATGTGATTGATTTCTTAATCAATCATGTGATTATTTGCATTACAGTTTAAACCAATAGAATCCTTATAAAAGTAGGGGAATGGTTCTCGTTCACTGTATCTATACTTAGAGAAAAACATTCCATCTGCTTGAATATTTAATTTAATTAAGTCTATAACCAAGATGTTCTACTTTGTATTTTAGAAAATTTAAATATACTATGATATCATGAGATTATTAATTTCATGTTGTGTAAACAGATGAGGACCAGAATAAATATCTCATGGTGTGAACTTAAGTTACATTTTCTCAAACTTCACTGTCAGGACTACATTCTCCACTATAAGGGGAAAGACTGGATTTTACAGGCACCCTCCTTGTTTGATTTTTCCATTGGCAGATAGATTATCAGGATACACAACCCCCTCCTTACTCTTGCGTTCTAGCTCTATCTATTAGTTAGACAAAAGAATCAGTCATCGCCATGTTTTGTACACACTGATAAGTCACAATAGTTACAAATGGTACAGCTTCGACACAGGTTTATACAACTTTCAAGAGCAAACACTGTTTATCTTGGTAACTTAGTGGTCACTGAGTGGTCACCGAGTTTCACTCCAAAGTATGTCAAGTACACATTTTTGATAATTTTATCCCTGTGATGATGACTGGTTCAAAATAAAAAAGAGAGTGAAGCACCATTACTATTTGTAATGGTAATGGAAATGGTCATGAACAAAGTGGTAGGAAAACTCTGGGAGGAAAGAATGAAACCATGATGTTTGCTGATGATGTTATAGTATGGGGGAGAAGGAAGAGGAAGTACAGGAACAACTACAAGAATGGAATAAGGAAGTGAAGGAGTGTGGAATGAAATTTAGGATGGCAAAGTGTGAAGTGATAGATAGTAAGGACAAGGAAGAGGATAAGGCCTAATAAAGATATAAAGTTGGATGTAGTAGAGCTAAGAAAAGTACAGAATGTAAAATATCTTGGAAGTAGAGAGGATTAACGAGAAGAGGACAGCAGGGTGCACTGCACATACTTTCTCCAGCTTTTATCTTAAAATAGACGTTTTATAAAAACTCTTAATAATATAAATTGTTACTTATTTACTCTATGATAATATAATTAATTAGTGCCTAATGGCTTGAAGATGTATAATTAGACAGTGTGAAACACTGTACAGTGATGTAAAGTAAGTGATAGTAAAGGAAGCCAACCTGAAAGGATAGTTGGTTGTGCCTAGATGTAGAATGATGTAAAGTAAGTGATAGTAAAGGAAGCCAACCTGAAAGAATAGTTAGGTTGGGCCTAGATGTAGAATGATGTAAAGTAAGTGATAGTAAAGGAAGCCAACCTGAAAGAATAGTTAGGTTGGGCCTAGATGTAGAATGATGTAAAGTAAGTGATAGTAAAGGAAGCCAACCTGAAAGAATAGTTAGGTTGGCCTAGATGTAGAATGATGTAAAGTAAGTGATAGTAAAGGAAGCCAACCTGAAAGAATAGTTAGGTTGGGCCTAGATGTAGAATGATGTAAAGTAAGTAATAGTAAAGGAAGCCAACCTGAAAGGATAGTTAGGTTAGGCCTATATAGGAACAAACACACTTCTCTCTTCATTTATTTGTTTCTTAAACCATTGCACTATTACATGTCACACATTGTTTTAAATTTTCAGTTATATTCATTTATAATTTGAAGAGACACATTGAAAAAACACAAAAAACAAAGAAAGATATGCTATTGAACTACATATTTCTAGAATGATTTGAAATATGTGTTACATCACTTTACGATATGAAACAGTTGTAACGGTTACATATATTTCAAACCAAAGATTTTTAGCTTTAATAATACCACAACTTTATAAATATAAGTTATTTCATATCTCAAATAGTTGCGAAGAAATGTTGAAAAGTGGAAAATTTCCATCATATAAGTAACCTCAAAATCATTTTCATGAGAAAATGAGTATTGCCATTTTGTTTATAGTGATAAACAGTATCTAGATATAAAATTTAATAAAAAGCCTTAAAGCATATTTTGAGAAAATCAATTATTTCTTTATTTTCACTTAAGTAAACTATCCTTAAATTTAGAGTTAGATATCTAATTCCCAAAACCCTCAGGGGCCTTATGAAAACCTCAGATACAAGGTTTTACTCTCATTGGTAAATGTATTTTTGACTCTAACCTGCGGTACAGAAAGATGGCATTGCAAAAAACACTTTTTTGGTTTTAGGGATGTGGACATTTATCAAAACCTCGAGTTCAAATTTTTGATGATCACAATTCTCGATCTCCGAGGTTTTGAGAGAGGGTAATAATGAATAACATAATTTTTTACTACACTAGTATAGATAACTGCCAGACAAGATCCAAAAATGTAGTCGCTAATCAGTTCCCTCAAAAATATGTTCTGAGAGGAACAAAATAGCCTTTTAAGGTTCGGCCGAAGGGAGTGCAAGCACTTTTCCAACTTTTATAGAATTGAAATTTTTTGGCCAAAATAAATCAAATATTTATCCAGTATCAACATAGAGTTTAGTTTTCTGCACATGCTAATATCAACAGATCTTGAATATATGTCAAGGGTTTCTTGGAATTTTGTCAAAACTTTTTAAATAAAGAGAAATTTTTTTGACAAAATTAGCATTAGCATGTGCAGAAAACCAAATATGTTGATACTGGAGAAATATTTGATTTATTTTGACCAACAAAATGTAATGCTATAAAAACTGTAAAATTACTCGCTCATCCTTCTTCCGCACCTTAATAGGACCTCATACAGTCATATATTTTAGTTTGACTTAATCTACGATCTTGAACTTTATTATAAATGAATATATAATTTCTGAAACATTAATTATTTAGTATTTTCTTGATGTAGTTCTCACTCCTTAATTAATGTTACGGTACTGGATCTTTTCCAGTGCTTTAAGTTGAAGGTGAAGGGACTTTATCAAGCAAGATATTTATTGTTTGGAGTAAGTATGTAAATTAAAACCATCAAGTCCATTTGATAGTACTTAAGTGGTGACTCTGGGAAATAATTTGACTAAAATTAATATAAACTACTACAGTGGTATTAGGTCAAATTAATAAAATAGGTTTCAATGTGTAGCCTATTCACATATTTTATCAAGCTCGTGTTAAATAATTTTTGACAATTTTATTTCAGCATTATGATGGCATGAAAAGGCCACTGTGGTTTATTTTCTCTGGTATGGGAAGCCAATGGCAGGAAATGGGTTCTAAAATCATACAGATCCCAATTATTTTTGAATCCATCCAAAAAAGCCACAATACTCTGAAAGGAAAAGGAATTGATCTGCTGCACATAATTACTACCACTGATAAAGATATATTCGACAATATTCTACATTCGATGGTTGGGATCACAGCAATTCAGGTAAAGGCTGCCTATACTATTCATGATAAATATAAAATATTTAAATATATTGTTGTACAAACCTCCTGTGTGTCAGACAAAGAATTTTATTGATATTTCAGTTGTTTTCAACCTTCTACAGGGTTTGACCCCAAATTTTGTCTCTGAGAACATCGCAACCCCTTGAATAGCCACAAGCGCTCATAACTGAGCTTGTTCGGTTATGAACATATAGCTACATTAGTGGAGTAGGTAGTTTATAGAGGACATGTACCTTTATTTGTTGCAAGAAAGAGATGATACTATTTAGGAAAAAGCATCCTCATTAGACCCGGCCAGGATTCAAATCAACTCACCATCACCGTTAATCCCAATAAACAAGTTAAGTGTTAAGCTCGACAGTTTATTGATCTTTGTTTTAATGATTATAATTTTATTTTATAATGATTATACGATGGTGACTAAATGTCACAAAATAGAATCAATGAGTGTGGCAAATATTTTATAAACTATTGCCATTCTCCTAAACATGACATTCTACAGTACAGTAGCTAGTGTAGAAAACTTCAGCTATAACTAACACCGAAAAATTTAAATAATATAATATTATTAGTGGACCACCTTTAACCCTGTGTATACATAAATGAGGTGATTATGTAATTCATCAACATGTACTGTAGCCAACCTGTGGCAGGGTCTGTCTAGTAAAATGCCTCCATTTCCCTCTGTTCCTCCACCATTTCTTCTCCTGAACTCTCTTCAACTCTCTTCCTCTCACTTGCACACTTGTTGATATCTGTCCCTCCCATTTCTTCCGTGGCCACCCTTGTTGTCTCTTCCCTACGTACTTCATATCCATTAATCTTCTTGTAATCCTCTCTCCTTCTATCCTTATTACATAACTATACTAACTCACCCTAGATTCCTCTACTATCTCATGTACCTCTTGTAGCCCAACTCTATACCTTACATCTTCATTCCTAATCCTATATCTTCTGGTGGAACCCAGCATGCTCCTCAAAAACTTCATTCCCATGGCCTCCACCTTCCTTGTTTCTCGTTTATCCAAAGTCCACGTTTCCGCTGCATACTTTACCATGGGTATGAAGTATTTTCTATACTGTAATTCCTTACACTTTAGGATCACTTCTCTTTTCCATAGTATGTCTCTTACACATCTATAGAAAACCTCTCCCTTCTTCCCTAGTCTCACTATATCATCTCCACTGCACCCTTTTTGTCTCAATCACACCACCAAGATACTTTACACTCTTTTCTTCTTTAGAATCTACTCCATCCAGTTCTATCACCTTTCTTGGCCTTGTTCTTAACTTTGTTCTTAGCTTTGTTCTTCCCATCACTTAACTTTTCACCATCCTAAATTTCATTTCACACTTTTTTATCTCCTTATTCCATTCCTGCATCCTCTTTATTCCCCTTATACCGTAATGTAATCTGCAAACATAGTTGCTTTTACTTTCTCCTCGCCCAGTTTTCCTGCTACTCTAGTCATTATCATTTCCATCACCAATACAAATATAAATGGTGAGAGGAAACTTCCCTGATTGACTCAATTTTTTATATTTGGAACCACTCTGTCCACCCTCTCTCTGTCTTTACACTACTTACATTATTATCCTTACTCTCCAAGCCACTCCTCTTTCTACTCCAGCGTCCTCCATTGCTTTTCATACTTTATTTATAACTGGACACTATCATAATCTTATTAATTATGTTAATTATTAATTATG
Organism: Timema cristinae; assembly: GCA_039000515.1. Classification (NCBI taxonomy): domain Eukaryota; kingdom Metazoa; phylum Arthropoda; class Insecta; order Phasmatodea; family Timematidae; genus Timema; species Timema cristinae. The sequence continues at coordinate 8,331,639 of JBCFYV010000100.1, forward strand.
TATACCAAATAAAGACCTCCGGAATGAATGTGTTAACTTTAATTTATGCTATGCAGAACCAAAGATTTGCATGTTATAAGCTTTATTTATTATGGATCATCAGTATATTTTCTTAAGGTTAAGTACAATGTATATAAAAAGCAAAGGGATAGAGAGGTGAAATATAAATTAAGAAACCATTCTCTTCAGCCTAAGCTTGTCAAATCTATTACTCGGGTAGCACCAGTGGCGGCTCGAGCTTCTCGAGTTTGGTGTCTGCTTACCGATCTGTTTCCTAACTCAACTCTTGTCATGGTATGCACCATTTTGACTGGTTACCTCTATGTCATTAATGTTAGTGTAACACGGTGGTTCCCTGATACCACTACAAAGATAAGATACTTTCCAGAACACACTATGTTGGAGACAAAGATTCCCGAATCCCGGAAAAAAGGAACCAGAGGAGGCTCGAAGAGTACACAAAATCCCAAGGACCAACCTCCTCCTTACAGGAACTATACCTCTGCATCAAATTACCTGTTCCCAACCCACACGATTAGTTCACTCCATCCAAAACCATCACCCATCCTAAGCCCCCAGAATTGCTATCTTCAAAGAAAACAAATCTCGCTCTAATCCCAACACTTCAAGCAAACCCGTCGACCTACTGTCAGTTTCGCCCCTTCAGACCAAACACCGACCATTGGAACCTTAACACTGTCAGTTAACCTTTTGAACACCAGTTTCCTCACATACTGTTGCCTGGAAACAATGAATTAGGACTTCGTCTCCATCCTACAACAAGTCCAATGAGATTCATAGTGACTTCTCGGCCAACTACTCAATCTACTGAATATCAACTTTTCACTACTCCAATGGTCTGACTAACATCCACGCAGATGTCCAGGATGATTTCTTGCTAACGCTATGAATGTAGAAAGAAGCCAAATATTGTAGTGACACCCACTGTAGGAATTCTTAGCAAACGTCTTTTGAGTGAAGTTTTTTAAAGACCCTTATAGTAGAGCAATGACCAATATTCATCCCTAAATAAAAAACAATTGATTTTATTAAGATATTAATTGTTGTACTTTAATTATGACTTGCGCAGTGACAGCTTTAGGGGTGTATGACCTCTGTGGTCGCACAGGGCATCAGGTCAGTAAGGGCACTGAACAAGTAGGGATTAAGAATTTAAAAAAATATATTCACCAAAGATCTGTAATCTGTTTAGTCCTCTCTTTTATCCCTTCATAATGAACATTACAACAACAAAGAAGACATACAAATCAGGACAAAATTGGGGAAACCCTTATAAACAGCTAATTAAATGCCATAAAACTGGTTGGCGATGAAAATATTTAGGCCTCGCTTAATATTTCTATGTTGTACTGTCTCTGGGAAGTAGTCATTTTGCTGACAACAACCTGTGATATTACCTCCCACCACTGAATTTTGAAAAGGGCTCACCTCACACGTGTTTTTCTTACTCACCTTTTGTTTGATCCTATTAGTATAGATGATGTACTCATAAAGTTGACTAGTAATCCATGGGTGACAGGAAAGGTGTTATTTATTTCAGTCGTAACACTTTGAACCAGTTTCATTCGCCTCAAGTGCGGTGCTACACTAAATACAAGATGACACTTACCTAGACTAGAATGGAATGGGCTAGTTTTATGGCCCTAGTATTCAAGAACTTATGAATAAAACTCATTTTTGACTTGATGATATGATAAGTTCCAAAAAAAAAGTTTGTAGTTAGTTTTAACCAATATTTACTGATTGAACTAAGTCAACACAAAAAAAAAATTGCTAAAAATCACAAAAGCAAACAAAATGATGATTTCACTGCACAAAAGAGTGGCATACTTAAAAAAATTATAACAAGTATATTTTATCAGTAAAAACAATTTACAGTAGATTCTCCATTTACCAGGGGTGGATCAAACGATTTGCAGCTTAACCATAGCTATATTTAAATATGTCACACGCGATATACAACCATGTTATTTTCACCCAGTGTGCATGCCCGGCAATCTCTCAGAAAGAGAGACAAGGAAACAGCACCACACGCTCAAGTTCGTACAGCCGCTGCTGAGATTAGCGAGATAGAGCTTATCTCGGGTGATACGGTATTACTTAGTTTCATATAAGTTTAACATTATTTATACTAAATCTTCATAATATGAAATTAGAAAAGAAAAATTGCTAAATCAATTAAATTAAGATAAAAATGACAAATATATATTACATATCAGTTTGTAACTAACATGATTTAAAACAATTTTTAAATAGATATTAGTTATCAATACATCATGGTGTTTTGTATTTAAAGTGAAATAAAGTGAACTCAGTGAAAGTTTCGGGTGGATGTTGTTGATTAAGTTGGTAATGGAAGGGATGTCGTATTCATTATCGAAAACGATAAGAAGGTCGTCCACATATCTGCAGAAGAATTGTATGTTGAGTAAATTATTTAAGCTGTTGAAGATGATAGGGTCTTATTTCTGTAAAAATATTTCTGACATTATGCAAGAAATAGGGGAGCCCATTGCTAGTCCATCTATTTGTAAGTAGTATTTGTTGTCAAATTGGAAATAGTTTTGTTCAGTCACTATTTGTACGAGCTTAGAAATTTGGTCTACATACTGTTTATTGAAGTTTTTTGCTATTAGGGTTTGATTAATTATATTAATGGTTTCGGAAATAGGTACATTGGTGTCGAGATTGGATATGTCCAGGGACATGAATTTAGAATTTTGGTTGAAGGGGGTGGATTTAAGCTTTTCAGTGAGATGGATGGAGCTTTTGATATTAAATTGATCGGGAAGTTCTAGATTTACAGATAGTATTTTGGATAACTTTTTAGCGAGCTTTTATGTGGGTACATTTTGGTAATTAACTAGTGGTCTGATCGGGATGTTGGGTTTATGGATTTTTGGTAATGAAGTGAAGGTCAGGGCATTAGGATTCATATTAATGAGTTTAAAGGAATCGTGTGGTTGAATTATTAGAGGGGATTTCTTCAGGATATTTTTTAGATTCCTCTGATATTTATTTGTAGGATCATCTTTAATTTCAATAATATTGTTCATATGAATGAAATCCAGGGTTTTGGAAATATAATCATCCTTGTTTATGAGGACTATGGTGTTGCCTTTATCAGCTTTAACATTGATTATTTCATTTGAGTCAAGTTTTTGTTTAAGGGTTGAAATAGAGTGATTTAAAGGTTTAATAGCTTGCTTATGGTTGGTAATAATCTTATGTAACTGATTAGCGACCATGTTCTTAATAAGATTTTTATCATCCGAAGGTAAAGAATTGGTTGCATCTTCACTGTCAATAATCAATGATTGGAGTTTTTGTTTAATAGAAGGCTTTTCAAGATTAAATTTGTATCCCTTATGAAGAGTTTCCTTGTCTTGGTTATTTAGTTCTAATTTTGAAATGTTAAGAAATCTGGGGTAAAACTGGAATTCGGCATTAAGTTCAGTTTTGTTATCTTGTGGGATTGGAGATAGCGTGTTAAGTTTTTTGTTTAAGGTTTGATATTTGGTCGATATGATGGATTCGATTTTGCTGTTGATGATTTCAAGTGAATGGTCGAGAATTATAGGATGAAGTGTTTTAGACATTTCAAGGTGGGTTTGGTAAGCCTGCTTGTTCAAAAACTGTAATTTCTTGTGTAGAAAGGAAATCTCACATTTAATTCTATTAACCTGGATATTCCTTTGTAATTTCTTAGTTCTTAGATGATTACTTTTGAATTTAAAGGAGGCATAATTGGGAATAAGCTGACTTTTTATGCATTGGGGGTTAAACCATAAGTTAGCAATTGTCCTAATTTAATCCATAAAATAACTAAAAAAATACCTAAATTTAAGACACAAATACAAGCACGCTAATAGTCGCTTTCCTACGTGGAGGCATTGTTGCAATATACAACAAAAGAAATATTAACAAGTTTACTATCAAACAAATCATGTGCCATCCTTTTTACTTGCAACAATCAGTCTGAGCAACTGTTAATTCTCTACTACTTCACTCTCAGTTGAAAATGTGTAATGGAATATAATTCATTTTACCCTGTTACCCCTAAATAAAGGTGTACTACTAAAGAAGTTCCATTTGGATTCAATGAGCACTTTTGAAGCTTATTGGCAAGGGGCTGTATATAAACTATGTCACACTTAATTATTTTTATTACCTCACCCACCCTTGCAACACACTATCACCATTTTGTGAATCCCATTCCTAATACTATATCACAATATCATGCAACCTACACCCTCCTAATTAAATAGTATTATAATTGTATTGAAAAATGTTTGCCAAGCTCGATGATAGAATTTGATAAGTTCACTTGTGTGTGATCATATTTATTAATACAGAATGCTGACCAACACACTTAATTGTAATGTGACATCACACATTAAAGTACTCCCTCTCTCACCCATCATGCTTGGTCACACTAAGCACCACTCCTCCCCTCCCCCCACCCCTGAGATTTATACGTAATTTATGGAAAGCCCCCAACAAACAAAGAGACAGACTACAAAAATTCCAAAAAATGTATGCTATTATTTGGTATTTTTAAACTACCCGTAAAAAAATACAAACTCCACAAAAGTAAGAATGTACTGACATACCCTAAAGTTTTATTATAGATAAATAAATCATCAAACTATAAACATAACCACTAACCATTATTATTATTATTATTATTATTATTATTATTATTATTATTATTATTATTATTATTATTATTATTATTGATTTTACACCTAAATATAAAACTAGTCTTGATCCTTCTTACATTTATTAATAGCTTGATAACAATAATTATCAGGGCCAAGAAATTGATGCCGTTAAAAAAGCTAAAAATAAGCACTTAAAAACTCTGTTTTTATATTCTCAAAATTACAAAAATTGCTTTTAAAAATAAAATATTACATATATAATATAATCCCATATAGTAATCTAAAAACACATGATCTTTTTCCTTCTTAAGTTTGTTTTTATTCAGTACTATCCCGTCAGAAAACATTAGGCTATGCTTATTGTTTCATATCTGGCCATACTAATTATTACACATGATAACAAATGCTTCAAGTAAATGAAAATAATGAATGTGTGCATTAAAAATATTACCTGTTGTGTGTTATAATTTTTATGTAATTATTCTAAAAATGAATAAATATGCACAAAAAGAGTACCTAAAGAAAAGAAAAAGTGCTACAAAATGGCATAAACTGTAAAATCCCTCCTTTGCAATCAACTTCACAGAAAAATGATGCAGTGTCATCAACTTCCAGGCCCTGATGAGTATACTTCTTGCGAAGTTATTTCCTCTTAGTAGTATCAATAGAGGTGAGGAAGGTTACATTAAGGCCATGCACAGCAATTACCATAACTAAAGCTTAATGTGAAAATAAAATTGAAGAATCTTTAACTGTTAGAAATAAATGGAGTCAAATGAATGTTCTTGACACCTAACGCTAATGTTTATTTTCAACACTCCTAATAGATTGTTTACAAATTAAGAGTTAAAAAATTATGCAAGGAAAATCAGGCTCACCTACATTTATACACTTTGTATAAGTTTGTGATTTCCTAAAGATTATGAAATAAATGTATTTGATGTTATACACTGGCTTGATGACTAAAGTCGTATTGAGTAGCATATAAGAAATAAAGGTTCCAAATCTGAATATCTAGCCATATGGATATATGGTGACAATACAAAATCATTATTTTAAATTAGCATTATGAAATATAATAGAAGTCATATTTCCTTTAGCAGATGTTTGAATTATTCTCTCGATGATTAAATTATTCAATTCTGCATCCATATTATCCCTTATTTCTCACTCCTTAATCAGTTTTTTAAGTGAATCATGTATTTATTCCCTATTAAAACTTTTCACATTTCCAGTCCACAATCGGCTAGTTATTCTACATTAACTTATATGAATATGTGAATTTGTGTTCTTCTGATAGTGAGAGACAATATTAACTCTTTTCTACCGTGAATATACTTTTAAATTTAAGAACATTCTTTAAAATAAGGGGGGACGGGGCGGGGGAGAAGCCTTCAAGGTAATATGAGAAAACATAAAACATCCTTAGTTCCAACTCCACACTATGTGTGATTATATTGTAAGTAATATTTATATATTTCAGATAGCGTTGGTCGACTTCATGAAGCTCCTAGATATTACTCCTGATGGCTATATTGGACACTCAGTCGGAGAACTGGGCTGTGCCTATATGGATGGCTGTTTCACTGCTGAGGAAACACTTCTGGCAGCTTACTATCGTGGGTTGGCTTCAAACGAAACAGAACTCATACCAGGATATATGGCTGCTATCGGTAGGTTTTAAGTATTTATTTAAGTAAAAGTCAAATACTTTTCTAACTATTGAAATTATGAATAAATCCATCAACCAAAGGGACAGTGCTTTAAACTAAAATAAGCAATCTATAATTTTGAATGCTCATATCAGTTTTGAATATTTCTTTAATATAAATTATAAGAATTACTTAGTATTTCAGTGTTATGGAATGCTCCAAAGTCAAATGAAATATATTTTAAAATTAGATTTAATGGTTACAGAATAGCCACAAACCAGATTAATAATAATATTGCTAAGCCATAGGTACTGATAAGATTTTATTTAGTATGAAACATAATGTCAAGAACAATTAATATTTGTAATCACATTTACATAAAATTGGGTATGGATAAATAATTGCATATATAATAATGAAAAATTAATTACAGTACTTAGTGGTGGACTTAATCACAAGAATATCCCACTCCCATAATCTATGCAACAAGAATATCTCGCTCACATAATTTGTGCCACAAGAATATCCCACTCGCATAGTATATGCTACAAGAATATTCAGCTCCCATAAGCTTTGTCACAAGAATGTCCCACTCCCATAATTTGTGCCACACAAATATCCCACTCCATAATCTATTCCACAATAATATAACAATCCTTTAATAGATAACACATAAATATCCCAATCACATAATTTGTGCCACAATAATATCTCATTCTCTAATATTGTTCCACCATAGATATTGTGAAAACACCAGAAAAATTTGGCGATTTTGGTTCTGACAGCTTTTCATGTCACTACCACTAAATTAACGGCACATTTTTAGAAACCTACGTCAATATTGAATGTCTAGTTTGTGTCACAATATTATAAAACTCCCACAATTTATGCCACCATAGATAACTTAAGAAAACTAAAATACTGGGGTGATGATGACAAATAGCAGCACAAATGATATAATACATAATAGTCCAATGTTTGATGCTAAATTTGTGCCACAAGAATATCATATTCCTGTGCTGCTATAATTTCAATTAAAAATCCTGAAAATAGTATTTATTCTAAACCCACATTGTACTGCCATAATCTCACTTGAAGAACATCCTCGTACTCTAGTCATCCCTCCTATAAATATTGTGAGGTGACAGTGATTCTAAACTATGGTCCATGAAAATCGAGGATGTAACCAAATTGTAGGGAATATACTTATAGCCAAAAAATAAAATAAATGGTAAAGTGCACCTCGAGAGCTTTCTCATTCCTTTACCTTAAAATGAAATCATTTGCTTAAAGCTTAGAAACTGGGACGTAACATTCATATTCCCATGTAGTAGAATACTATTTACAAAAGACGAAAAGAAAAATGTAAAAGGATTCCTAAAATATTTATGGCAATAAATAAATTAAAATGTGAAACAAAACATCACCTATTTTTTGTGTATCACAGCAAACTTAGTGTGTAAATAGGCTCTATATATATACAACTAATGACCTAAAAATTAATTTCACTAAGTGACAGTTGGCCTAGAATTTATTGGTATAAAGTCAGTCAGTTAAAATATAAAGTTAAAAACTTCGGGTATCTTCAGAAAATACATACTGTTTAGTTGTTTCATCTGAATACTGATAGCACACATGATTTCATACAAACTATAAGTAAAAAGTTACTAGATTGATGTTAGCTATATATGCTAAACTTTGGGAGATATACTTAAATACAAATACAATGGCATATGAGAGAATTTCTGTGGATCTAAATATTCATAAATATATTTATATTTTTGTTTTGACTTTAAACTTTGAATTTATTTTTTTGTTGTAACTGCATGGCCTAAATTGGAAGACGAGTTTGTGTAATATTGTATGTTATGAGTTGCAAATGACAAAACGAGTGTTGCAGGTTGTTTGATTCTTCTATAAACAAATAAACTAGAAGAGTTGTCCACAAAAGTGATGTCAGGATTTCCTAGTGAGAAACCAGGTCGCAGGGGAGGGGGAGGGGGGCAGGATAAAAGATAGGGGAACCATCCATCATGGCTGACTAATCAACACTAAACTCAAGGGGTTACTCTGCTCAATTTGGGACTGCGCGGACTAGGACGCCGGTTCATCAGTACTGTACTATCTTGAGGTCTGCCACTCGAGCCCAGGGTACCGGGGTTGTGAACCGTGTAGAGATCACCTAGTAGTTAGGTGGCCCATTGGGAATTCATAGGAACACCTCGTTTTGTCACAAGCTTCTCAGTATTCACTAAGTTCTTTCATTCTAATATCACTACCAACATCATATTTGTAATAGACATAGTTGTACTAATAAACCTATTTAAAACAAAGTTTAACATCAATCACAAACCCACACAAATATACCCCATCACCTCCCCCTTATCCTTGGCCGTAGCACACCCTGACAGATTATAAAGCCTACATTATCGATAACAGAAGGGGGGGGGGGGGAACATGTTTAAAAGTTTATAATAATCTTTACGAAACAGTTGATATATTTATATAAGCAGTTGGGACTATGTTCATACAATAACAGTCCCTTATGTTAAGTTATTATTAATTTTGTTTGTAGCTAAACACAGCATTCTCATGATTTATTTAAACAAATACTTTTTTGTAACCACACGACCTCAATTGGAAGGCATGTATGGGTATGTAAATATTATATGTTGTGAGCTGCGATTGACAAAACGAACGTTATGAGGTTCAATAAACAAATAAACTAGAAGATCTGACCCAAAAGGTGGTGTCAGCATTCCTTAGACAGAAACCAAGCCGGCGGCCCAGTTAAATAGGGAGGAATTGAGCCAGGAGCTGCTGCTCGAGCCCAGGGAACCCAGTTTGGTGACTGTGCAGGGACCGCCTAGGAGTCAGACAGGCTATTGGGTGAACCTCATAACACCTGTTTAGTCACTTGCTTCTTTATATTCTTTTAGTTCTTTCATTTAAACTACACCCATAAAATCACATTTGTAATAGTTATAGTAGTATTAATAAACCTCTTAAAAGCCAAGCCTAACGTCAATCACGAACCCACAGTAGTATTCATATCACCCCCCCCTTATCCTTGGCCAAAGACATCCTGACAGATCAACCTGCTCACATGTAGATACACAAAGGGAGTGGTGACATTTTTCTAATAATATTTATAATATTTCTATACTACCACCAATACATCCATTGTTTCCAGCCTGTGGCTGTTTTCTATTAAATCCATATATTTTCCACTACCGGCTTGTTAGGCCTGTCATAACTTCATATGCCATATAATCTAAGGTAATACTAGGGCAGGCACAACATCCATTCCCCAGCCAACAAATTATCAATGTTAAAGGGTAAACCCACATTTTAACAACCACAAATTTTTGACCATGCCAGGGATCAAATACAGGACCCTTAGCTCAGTCATTAGCATGACTGCCTACTGAGCTAAGGGTCTCGGTTCCCCAACAAATAAAGGCTGGTGCACAACAAAACTAAGAATAAGAAAAAAGGAAATAATAATTGCAGAGTAGCCGATAGGACAATCACAAAAGTAAATAGGCCGTACTCAAGTCTATTCATTTTCTGCTTCCCTGAACCCATTCTTCAACTATTTAGTAATGTGGATACTTATCTATCCTATGGATATCAGAGAAGGATATCACATATTAATATTTGATATAAAGAAATATCTCAGTAAATAACATTTTATTTATTGATATTGTATAACGATATATATATATATATGCGTGTGTGTGTGTAAATATTACAACAAAAACAATAGTTGTGGGCAGTATCAATCACCCTGAATTGGTTAACAACCAATATAATGGAATGCTATACAAGATTACCACTAACAAGAAATAATGAATATTACAAAAATTAGTTTCATGCCGACGGCTATAAGCTACTAATATTTATTTCATTATAATGTAAGACTTTCCTGCCAGACAGACTATAAGTTACTAACAGTTCTTTCTCATGACAACACAAGAATTTCATGCCAGGCGGGTTATAAGTTACTAAACTATCTTTCTCATGACAATACAAGACTTTTATCCCGGACAGGCTATAAGTTACTAAACTATCTTTCATAACAATGCAAAACTTTCATGCCGTACAGGCTATAAGTTACCAACATCGCAACAAACTGTGTCTTGTAAAAATTGACAAATTTAGTATCACGTGAACCCAGATGGGGCTTCACATCAAAAAAACTAATATGAAGATAAACATTCTTGACCATTACGTATCCAAAAGAATAAAGTAATACGTGATATCCCTACGTAAATATCTTTAAAGTTGTAAAGGTTTCAAGCTTAAATATTAATTGGCCAAACAGAATTTCAAAATACAACAGCCGAAAAAGAATTTTGTACCTTTTAAAAACATCCCGGACACCTATGTGCGTCCAAGGACAAGATCCTGACAAGAGTAGTCTGTCCATCTGGACTAAACCATTATATACAAAATTATTCTAGCTCAGAGAGGGGAAGAGGGGTAATCAAAACAAAGGCAAACACAAAACAACGAAGAGAGGGAGGGGATAGTCAGACGACGGTAGAACAATTGAGCAGCTTGTAGATAGTTCCAGATCAAATGTTTTAACACATCACCACCTCCTTGTGCATGTGCGTTGCACTTTTCCCAGCATGCCCCGTGATGATGCACAGTTCAGTCGTGCATGATTTTCACTCGCTTAGTTGGTCAGTTAAATTTATTGCGGCATGTTATTTTTGTGCGGGGAGTACATTAGTGAGGCGAAGCTGCTGAATGGGGCAACGGTGAGTTTACTCGTTTTAATTCCAATAGTGTCCAGTCATGCTTTAATTCATTAACTGTTGTAGCTTTTTGCTAATAAACGTTACACATCCATTACTGTTTCCAGCCTGTGGCTGTTTTCTATTAAATCCATATATTTTCCACTACCGGCTTGTTAGGCCTGTCAAAACTTCATATTCCTTATAATATAAGGTAATACTAGGGCAGGCACAACATCCATTCCCCAGCCAACAAATTATCAATGTTAAAGGGTAAACCCACATTTTACCAACCCAAATTTTTTGACCATGCCAGGGATCAAACACAGGACCTTTAGCTCAGTCAGTAGCATGACTGCCTACTGAGCTAAGGGTCTTGTGTTTGATTCCCAGCGTGGTTGGTAAACTGTGGGTAGGTAGGCTCAGTAAGCAGTCACACTACTGACTGACAACCCTACCAATTTTAAACATATTTTTAGAGATTATTATACAAGGCGGCTTTACTATTGTTATTTTTTAAAAAAAGTATGTGAATATTGGGCTATGTATTAAATGAAAATTTAAAAGTAACTAACCAATGTAGAATCTAAAAATCAACACCGTAGTATTACTCAATTCTCTTACCATTGAATTTATTGTTAAGCTTAATCAGTATTACAGGATAACTACAGCCAGAACCAAAGAAATTAATGATCAGTCTATTCCACAGGCTGAGTTGGATTCACCCCACCCCTCCCTGGGGCTTAACCTCCAGGACGCGATGAAAGAAGGGTATAACTCCAAATTAATAGAAAGAATTACAGCTCAACGACATGTATTTCTTGCCCCTACTGTCCAAATTTCAAAAACTGGTACATATATCCCTCCTCTACTCCTGGACACTCCAGTCCAAATATGGCATCCTTTCGATCCCTTGAGGACATACCTTGATTCCTCCTACCTCCTACCTCCTCTAATCCTCAAGATTCTCAGCATGCCATCACACCTCATTCTCTTTTTTCCTATCCCAAGTACGTGCTCTATCCAGTCCATTACCTTCATCTCCTTCCTTTACCAAGACTGCATTCCTTCTTCCTCCATTAGACTGTGTAAAGTCACGGCTCATACTTTTTTTTCCTTCATCCAGTCCATCTCCATACTCCAATACCATACTCTTCCTTCCTACATGCTCCACCATTACATCATACAGACTATACTTTATAAACAAGAGCTTTATGGGTATATAAGATTTATGAGCAGGAAAAAGGGTGAATGTAAATTGAAACATAAACATTTTTATTGATTAGGTATATTGAAAAACATATAAATACACATATATACAATATATACAATATACTGTACATTTACCATTTAACTTATAAGACTCTCCTTTGAGATAACTCAACTCTCTTTTAGACATACCGAAACTGTATCTAAATGTCCCTCCAAAGTTTTCTCTTGGTAACAACACTCTGTCCACACTTTTGAGCTCAACAATGTTCAGTCCATCTATCTCTTCCTTCAGATCTTCCCCTAAACAGAGCACGTTATAAATTTCACCCTTTGTCAATTCAATCAAACGTTTAATACTATTATATTCTTACCCTTTGATTCATTCCACTTTAACAAAACAATTTTATTTAATTTCTCAGGAGTTTAGAATCTTGGAGGAGGTTGATTGTGACTCCTTTATTAAAACGGTAGACTAGGGACGTGGAGTTTCAATCTCTCGTGATTTAACTCTGAGCTTGTATATGCCTGGGTTCAAACTCTCCAGTCAGCATTAGGACGAAACGCAAATCTCCATGTAACTTTGTTCAACTCTGATGCTGTACCATAAATAACCATCCTCGAATCAGATGACACTCAACATCTCGGCTTTATAACTCACTTGACGGAATATTTTGAATGAGGTGCCGCTTGTTTTATAAGGTCAGACCGTTTTATAAGGTCAGACAGCCCTTCGCTACAAGTCGCTCCCTCCCCTACACAATGTCTGCAGCATTGATGCATGAATTTTTTGTAGAATCAAACCCTATTCATTTTACCTTAAGTTCTATCTTTAACACATCTGATGATCTTCTTTATGAGGTATATATCAGGATTAGATGTTTTACTGAGCTTTATTAGAGCATAAAATCCCTCCTCTATAGCAGTGTTTCCCAACCAGTGGTCCGCGAGTGAAAATGCCCTCCCACACTCTGGTGACATAAACAGCGGCGCAATGAATCGATAGTGACTGAGTCACCTGTTCCTCCACCAGTGAAAAGTGACAGGAACCCGGTTTCGTAGGTCAAGCTAGCTGCACATGCCTGTGCTTGTGTGTTTCGTAGTTAAAGTTAGCTCTATGTGCCTGTCCTTGCGCGTGTGTAAGAGGGTCAGTACTCAGTAGCCAGCAGTCAATTTTGCGGTGTGGTTGATTTCAATTAGTGTCCTTGTTTAAGTCAAATTTACTGACATTGTGCATTGGCAGTCTACCCTATTTTATGTTATGTATTTTATGTAGAAAATTGCCCATTGGAGGAAATATGATAGCGATTATATCAAATTCGGGTTCACTGCAATTGAAGTAAATAAGAAGGTGAGATCCCAGTGTGTAATTTGTGCTATGATCCTCAACGATGAAGTATTAAAACCTACAAAGCTAGAACGCCATTTAAAGACAGCCCAGCCTAATTTGAGCGATTGGCCTCCTGAATACTTTGCAGGGAAATTAGAAAATTTGAAGAAAATGAAACTAGGTAAAACTAGTATAAAATTTGAATCTTCTGAAAAAGCCCTAGCAGCTTCTTTAAAGATTTCTTAGTTAATCGATAGGGTGAAAAAAAACCATACAATTTGTGAAACCCTAGGTAAGATATGTTTATTTAAAACACTTGAACAAGTTTTGGGGGAGGAGGCTACAAAAAAAACAACTATTGAACAACACTGTCAAGGCACGGATCAATACAATGTCAAACAACATTGAAGAACAGCTGGTTTGCGAAATTAAAACCTCTCTCGATTTCAGTCGGCAAGGTGACTAAATACTGACGTTGCTCAATGCATTCAGTTGGTTGTGTCCTCATTCCTCCTAAATAAAGCTTCGGTCTTGTATGTAAATAAAACACAATTTATCAAAAAGAAAAGCTAAGGGAAAAGCTCATATAAAAAGGCAAGATACTTTGTTCTTGGCAAGACCTTTGTCAAAACAGAGGTCTAAAGACACTCCCTCAAATAAGTGAGCAAGGATCTCACTATACAATTACTCAAACAAACCTACTGTCAAGCCCAAAATAAAACTTGGTAATTCGTCACCATAGATTTTATAGAGTAAACCTTATAAGGATGCAAATTATAAAAGTGAATATTTAAAAATATTAGTGTCGAGAGTTAAGCTCAAAAAGCTTCCTTCAGAGTGAAGTTCAAAACACATTTTTTTGAGTTCAATAATAAGACAATATTTAATAGTGAAGCCCATAGTTATTTTCAGAGAGAAGCTCAAAAGACAATTTTTGTGTACAGTAATAAAGCAATATTTAAGACTAAAGTCCAAAGTTATTTTTAGAATAAAGTTCAATACCATTAATAGTCGAACTTTCAGAAAATAAAATCAAAAACTATTGAATGGAAAAGCCTGAAGCACGATTAAAAATAAGCCAACGCATATTTGACCACAGTTAAACAATTAACATTATAAGAGCCGGCATCAAAATATCAAAGGGATAGTCTCATGAATACGATGCTTACATGATGAGTAAGAAGTATGAAGATTTCAGTCCAGTTCCACCTCCAAGAGTGACTTTTTGGATATAATACCCCAGTATAAGTACTTTAACTCTCAAAATAGGGGACAGAAAGCGAACCAATCACATCATACAAAAGTCAGGATATAAATATGCTTTGGTTTCACAGTGTAGAGTGGGCGATCTAATAAGGACCTATGAAATAAGGGTTATTTTTATGGTCTTGGCCACATCACGCACCCAAAGTTAAAATATTTAGGTTGGTGTTTACTCTTATGTCCCATAATCCAGTAAGTGAGGCTCTAGCCTAGTTCAAAGGAGAATTCACACAGTGACCCAATCCTATCGCACAACACAAGGACGTTGAATTCTCAGCACAACGAGTACCAAAATATCCTTGTAGTCAGCTCTGTTCCTTCAAGTTGGAGTTCGCCCATAAATCAGTTTTAAGAGGAGCCAATAGCGAACTCTGGATATACTTGGAATGAGGTCAGATCTATTAGATGGATGGAGGGGTTTAATAGCCTGTGTGATCAGGATCAGATAATAAGTTTAGCTACTACGACAACCAGGTGCAACAGCAGTTGACAAAGACGCCCAACGGACGGTTAAAGAGCCCACAACGCATCAGCAGAATAATAATTGAGACTTATTATTGACATGAGAGCTTTTAAATCTGGGTTGGGAGAGGTTGTACCATTATCTCTTTGTATATTACAACTAGTAGATAAACAGTTAGAAGTCACTTGTCGTAGAACATATCCCTTGGAAGCAGTATCTTTCTTCTCTCTCTTTATCTTAACAGGTACAGCTCAAGCATGTTTAGAATACACACAGATGACTCTAAGAAGGTAACTCCTTATTTAATATGGAATAGACTATCATCTCCATCAAATCTGCCTGATGGTTCCTATCCTTGCAACAAATGCACCAACCTTCTACCTCATTCAACAGCAGACTCACACAAATAGAATACCCTTGCAACAAATGCACCAACCTTCATACCCCTCATTCAACAGCAGACTCACACACAATAGAATACCCTTGCAACAAATGCCACCAACCTTCTACCTCATTCAACAGCAGACTCACACAAATAGAATACCCTTGCAAACAAATGCACCAACCTTCTACCTCATTCAACAGCAGACTCACACAAATAGAATACCCTTGCAACAAATGCACCAACCTTCTACCTCATTCAACAGCAGACTCACACAAATAGAATACCCTTGCAACAAATGCACCAACCTTCTACCTCATTCATTCCTCAACAGCAGACTCACACAAATAGAATACCCTTGCAAACAAATGCACCAACCTTCTACCTCATTCAACAGCAGACTCACACAAATAGAATACCCCATGAAAGGCCACTACAACTGCTCCACACAAAATCTTATATACCAGCTACAATGTATACTGCATTGCTGAATACATTGGCCTCATCACAGGAACATTCAGACAACAAATGAGTGGTCATCGTTGAGATATCAACCAAAACAATCCGGAGAAACTTGTAGCACTACATGACCAAACACATAATTCAGAATTTGACTCATTCTAACAAGCCCTTCTCATTAGTTGCAATGCTTCCCGGCTGCTAACCAATATATTACCAAATACAGGCACCCCCGCCCCCCTGGTCTCAACCTTAGATAACCTTCTCTCCTTTTCTTTCAAGCAGGCCTACTTTCACCAGCCTATAATTTCTATACAAACAATAATAACAGATGATTTAATATAATAACTGGATATATTATAAATACAGTGAACTCTGGTTTTGGTTGTAGTGAACATTTGGTTACACTGAACCTAATTCATTGGTCCCAACCGACAAAAATTAGTTTATAATGAACCCTCAACTTCGGTTTTAGTGAACAGAAAGATTGAAACTTTCAACAAGAAATGTAATTCTAACATAATAATTCTATAAAAATATAACTTTTTGGTTATTGACTCATTGACCTGGCTCAAGTTTTAATACCTTTATCTGCGGCAAGTAAAGGAAGACAGTGTTCTGAGTTGTACTAATACGACAGGAGTTACAGGGCTGTGAATGATAGTCTTCTGAGTTGTACTAATACGACAGGAGTTACAGGGCTGTGAATGATAGTGTTCTGAGTTGTACTAATACGACAGGAGTTACAGGGCTGTGAATGATAGTGTTCTGAGTTGTACTAATACGACAGGAGTTACAGGGCTGTGAATGATAGTGTTCTGAGTTGTACTAATACGACAGGAGTTACAGGGCTGTGAATGATAGTCTTCTGAGTTGTACTAATACAACAGGAGTTACAGGGCTGTGAATGATAGTCTTCTGAGTTGTACTAATACGACAGGAGTTACAGGGCTGTGAATGATAGTGTTCTGAGTTGTACTAATACGACAGGAGTTACAGGGCTGTGAATGATAGTCTTCTGAGTTGTACTAATACAACAGGAGTTACAGGGCTGTGAATGATAGTCTCTGAGTTGTACTAATACGACAGGTTACAGGCTGTGAATGATAGTGTTCTGAGTTGTACTAATGACACAGGAGTTACAGGTTGTGAATGATAGTGTTCTGATTGTACTAATACACAGGAGTTACAGGGCTGTGAATGATAGTGTTCAGAGTTGTACTAATACGACAGAGTTACAGGGCATGTGAATGATAGTGTTCTGAGTTGTACTAATACGACAGGAGTTACAGGGCTGTGAATGATAGTGTTCTGAGTTGTACTAATACGACAGGAGTTACAGGGCTGTGAATGATAGTTTCTGAGTTGTACTAATACGACAGGAGTTACAGGGCTGTGAATGATAGTGTTCTGAGTTGTACTAATACGACAGGAGTTACAGGGCTGTGAATGATAGTGTTCTGAGTTGTACTAATACGACAGGAGTTACAGGGCTGTGAATGATAGTGTTCTGAGTTGTACTAATACGACAGGAGTTACAGGGCTGTGAATGATAGTGTTCTGAGTTGTACTAATACACAGGAGTTACAGGGCTGTGAATGATAGTGTTCTGAGTTGTACTAATACGACAGGAGTTACAGGGCTGTGAATGATAGTGTTCTGAGTTGTACTAATACGACAGGAGTTACAGGGCTGTGAATGATAGTCTTCTGAGTTGTACTAATACGACAGGAGTTACAGGGCTGTGAATGATAGTGTTCTGAGTTGTACTAATAACAGGAGTTACAGGGCTGTGAATGATAGTGTTCTGAGTTGTACTAATACGACAGGAGTTACAGGGCTGTGAATGATAGTCTTCTGAGTTGTACTAATACGACAGGAGTTACAGGCTGTGAATGATAGTGTTCTGAGTTGTACTAATACACAGGAGTTACAGGGCTGTGAATGATAGTCTTCTGAGTTGTACTAATACGACAGGAGTTACAGGGCTGTGAATGATAGTTTGTGGCCAATTAGTAATTGTTTTCACTAGACCCTTTCTTCGAGAGGGTATATGAAACTCAAAAAATTAGAATTTTCTACTCTGTTTAGTTTTTTGATTGCTTTGATTGTGGAAGCAAGTGTGGAAAAAGCACAAACTCTAGAGAAGGATCTGGAACTTTTTTAAACTAAAACAATATAAAGTAAACAACAGCATAGAACAGAATTTTTTAAAGGTCAATCAATAGATTTCAATAAAGAGTGATTGTATTTGAACTTTTTTTTTGTCACTAACCCACTACTTTGAGATTTAAAAAATCGGTTTTAGGGAACTTTGGACATAGTGAACAAAATATACGGGTTTGTAAATGTTCACTATAACCAGAGTTGACTGTACAACATTCTATCCATCTTCAAAGAATAAAGAAACAAGTTTTAACAGGCAAATGCATAATTCAAGCCTAAACCATTTTTCGAATCAAGAAACGGACAACACAATCTAAGTGAGCATAGTTCACACCCTACCTATAACAGGGTGTTCTAGTCCAATCTGTGTTTTACTCTCTTCTGCTAAAGAAGGGGACTGATGTACCCTAAAAATTACAAAATTATGTGTTTTGTTGTGTTTTAATTGTGAACTTTGAGGCCTACAGTTTTCTGGTAAGTGTGTAGGCCTTATCCTTCAAACCACCTTTCAATGTTTTATTTCCTACCATAGCAAAAGTTGGTTTCTTCTACAATTTTGGGAATTTATCATCCTCATTTCACCGTCTTGCCATTTTATAATTTCAAATTATAAAAATGTTTGGGTTCTGGGGAGGTTTCTTCACCATTTCACTATATTTAAAAATTTTACCACACTGAAGGTTGATAATTTTAGTTTTGGGAATTTCTAACCATGACCATTTCCTGTATTCCTATTCTTAATGTTGAATGATCAATTTCCTTTAATTATTTGGGCTTGACCCTCTATATTTGATAAAATAATAAATTTCAATTTTCTACTGTACCAAGGTGACCTGGTGGTCTAGGGGTAAGGTGTCAGACTTCTGTGCTGGGGCTCCGGGGTTCAATCCTCGGTCCCGGCACAGATTTATCTGATTTCCAAACCCTTCCTTCACCTCTGACAAGAATCTTGTGAATGTGGGGAATGCCGGCCTCCACCAGTGGTTCGGATTCCACGTTAAACTGTAGGTCCTTCATTTCATCTCACAATCACACTACCATTACACATTAGCGTAAGTGCGTATAACCCGAACGGGTAGTAAGACGCGGTGCTAATAATAATAATCTACTGTACCAAAAAGTTTTATTTTTTAAGTTTGAAAGGAAATTCTTCCCATTTTATGGTTTTATTCTTAAATATAAGAATGTTCAGACCTTCATTGCAGTTTGTGGTGGTTCTTACACCTGCCTGACAAATTTCAATCTTCTACTATACTGCAAAGTTGTGTTTTGTAGTTTTGGCAGCTCATAAACCTCACCTAATACCCATTTCGCCATCCCCCAATTACAAAGATATAATATTTATCACTAATTTTGCAATTTGGATAGTTACATCTACATTGATGGAAAATTTAATTTTGTACCATGCCTAAAGTTTTTTTTTCTTCCTATATGCTTCTTACTCTTTTTCATATATTCCAGATTCCATTTTGAAATTTAAATAGCTCAGATATCTATGTTTATTTGGAGTAATCCTAAGTATACTCAGCAAATTTCAATTCTCTATACCATCCAAAGAAGTAGGGGTTTGTATCTTAGAAAGATTTATTTTTATTTTGTTATTTGAAGGGGTTCTTCTACCATATTTCCAAATTTAAACTCTCTGCTAGCAAAGGATAATGTCGAGTACACAAAATTAACGTCCGAGATGAACATAGAATCTACAAATACACTTAGTGGGCTAATTAACACAAAAAGTGTTAGCGTGAGCACAATACGGCGTGTTCGGTTTGTTGAAGGAAAAAGAACAACTGTTGAAGTGAAAGTTATGTGATTGGCTAACTCTTGATGCTCGCGCTACTGCAGCGCCTGTCGTGATTGGTGCAGTGGTTGGATCATGCATCTTAATCAGTGTCTCCAACACTCTCTACCATATCTAAATGGGTTTTTATACCCATCCCTTCAGCTCTTAACCTTATTTCCCAAGGTCTGAATTAACATTTTGAGACCATTTTGGGGATTTTAAGTGTTCCTTTAACACGACTTCCGGATTTAAGTTTTATACAATATTGAAAAGAAGCTTTTTCTATTAATTTTGGAAATTTTAAACCCTTCAAGCCCTGTATTTCCCTCATCCAATTGTCCAACTACCACTAAGGCATTTCAAATTTGAAGACTCATTTGGTTATATGGAGTTGTTTTCTTACCTACCTGCCAAATTTAGACTTTCTACCATATTCAATGGTTAATTTTCTGTTTATAATTACTTTCCCCTATTGCCTTAAGTACAAATTAAAAATTTAAAGTTTTTAGACTTTAATAATAATTTGAACATGTAACTTTACCAGTATGCCCAATTTTATTTTTCTAGTGCCTAAATTTTTTTTAAAATTATATCCCCTCCCTCCCATTACCTAGAGCCCCATTATGAAACTTCTCGTTTACAGACCATTCAGGTTGTATGTGGCAATATTTCTACCTTTCTGCCAATTACCAGTTTTCCCTGTGGCTTATCTTTATCTCAACCCACACACATACTTAGTTTCTGCTTTATATGTTAATAATATTTTGCTAGAAATTATCATTCCATTTAATTTCTACTAAGAGTTTTGAAATTTCTATTCTCGTTTTACAGGTCTAGGACACAAAGAAATAAAAGTTTTGTGCCCTCCAGAAGTTGATGTGGCTTGTCACAACAGTATAAATAGCAGCACTATCTCTGGCCCAGAACATATAGTCATACAATTTGTAAATGATCTTAAAAAGAAAGATATATTTGCGAGAGCTGTTAATGTCGCAAACATTGCTTATCATAGCCGATACATCCAACCTGCTGCTCCAAAATTGCTGAGGTACTTGAAACAGGTTAGTTCACAAATACAGTACAGCTGATGGCTTTGAAAAGCTACCAGACCAAATTATGTATCCCTACGCCGAACCATATGATCTACAAAAACATGTC
Organism: Timema cristinae; assembly: GCA_039000515.1. Lineage (NCBI taxonomy): Eukaryota > Metazoa > Arthropoda > Insecta > Phasmatodea > Timematidae > Timema > Timema cristinae. The sequence goes on from JBCFYV010000100.1 coordinate 8,352,934, forward strand.
ACTTCTGACAGCCAAAATTTAGGTATATACCTAAATGATGACTTTCAGAAGTCAGCTCTGAGCTGTCAGTCAGCACCAAAGAAGTCATGGGGCTACTTTATTTTTTGTACTTTTGGCAGTTTAATGTACAAAATGATAAATATTATATTACCACAAGTATACACCATATATTGTGGTAACCACACAATCCATTGCATGGTTACCCCTACAACGCCTTTCTTTGCTTCAAACAGGTAGAAAAAATATCTTCTTTTTATTTCTTCTGACCAAGTTTTTAGATAATTTTAAATAAAATCTAATACAAACTTAATTCTGTCTTCTAGGTGCACATGTTCGTGCACAAGGGCTACTAATTTCTAATTTTCAGAACTCTTCATACAGTAAGTATCACACAATGCTCACGACAGACAGACTCTTCATTTTATTAATATATATTGTGTAAAAATGTATTTTAACACAAATTAATTTTTTTTGTTAAAATTCTATAAAACTTTAAAGAGCAAGTGAGATATGGTTTTACAATTGGAAACATAATAATACTACGATTATATAGATAGCCAAAACTATAAAACTATACGGCTCTTCCTCCATGCGATTTATTCACCACCCAATGAGTAGCTTCTCCTATGTCTCTATTGATGACGTGTGTGTGTGTGTGTGTGTGTGTGGTGTGCGTGCGTGTGTGTGTGTGTGCGTGTGGTGTGCGCGCGTGCGTGTGTGTGTGTTTTTGTGTGTGTGTGTGTGTGTGTGTGTGTATCTCTCTAACACTATAATCAATCCTAATACATATAAATGTATGCTATGGACAAAGTGATTAACCAGGTCACTATGAAAAATGACCTGGCATTATGCATGATGGCCAAAGCAGACAGGAAAAGTGATAAATATTTGTTAATTTATCGTTTTGACCAGGTAGTATGCATAATGGTTCACACTCTTTGGGATATTTGAAAAACACTGTACTACGTCACTGGCAGGTGGAACCAATGAACATCCCCTTTAACTCTTTGGCCAAATTCATATTTTTCCCACTGATAGATATACCACAATGGCTTGAATCTTTGAAAGTTACTTGTTAAAAAGTTTTAAATTTAACTAATTTAAAACTGTTGCCTCATCTTGGTTATAGTGGCTATTTTTATTATACTTTTTGTCGTTTATTGGTATATTGCGAGAGGTTTTGATCTCTATATTGTATATTAGTTCCTGTCTCTATATGCTGATTTTAAAGAAATGCTGGGTGCTCAACGCTATATTTTAATGTATTTATAAATCAATCCATAGTAAACTATAATTTATCAGAATTACATTAACCTTAAATAATGTTAATAATAGAACTAAATAATATTAAATATATACCATATAATATTTGTGTTGATATTTTTATGACTATAGCTAATTTTACTAAAATGAGAATATCAAATTTTTCAGCTGATTACAGATCCTAAGCCTCGATCTTCCAAATGGATAAGTTCATCTGTACCAGAAAGTGAATGGGACACTCCTTTGGCAAAATATTCTTCTCCCGAATATCACACAAATAATCTGCTTAAAGAAGTACTTTTTGAAGAATCAACCACACATATTCCCAACAATGCAATTGTAATAGAAATAGCACCCCATGGACTGCTTCAAGCTATTTTAAGAAGGTCATTTGGTTCTGAGTGCATCCACATTCCTCTGACATTACGGGGACATCCAAACAGTGCTGAGTTCTTACTGACGGCCGTTGGAAAGTGAGTAATAGAATTAATAGCAAAATAAAGTAATAGCTAAAAAATGAGGTCGACACAGAGCTGACAGTGAAATATCTAGGGCTGATTAAACATCTTATAAATAAATATAATATTCAGGGTTGAGACCCCAAAATATCTCAAAATGAAGAATTTTAGTAAAAATTGTTTCGAACAAATTCCGATTTTGAAAGGGAAAGAAATTTTGTATTTGGTTGATGTATTTAATGTTATTTCAGTTGGGTTCGCCACATCAATACAATGCAATAAAAATGTCAAAAGAAGTAATATACAGGGTGTTTAGACTTATGCGGGAAACAACTGGGTTGTGACTAGTAAACCCCAAAACAACACAAAAGTCCATACAAACATATGTCCTGTGTCTGATGGTTCCCGAGATAAGGCCTTACAAGTTTCTTTGGGAATTGTTAATAGCTCTATTTGATAGAGCCCCGTTAAACCTCTTGTAAGTGACGTGTCGCTGCTGATACACATGAAAGATTGCAACTACACTAACAGGAGTGGATCAAGTAATTCCAGCAGAATCTCGGGAATCATCAAACTTTGTGTGTTGTTTTGATGTCTACTAGCGACACCCCAGTTACTTCCTACATAGATCGATACTAACTGCATGTATATGTATAGGCCTATATATATATATTTGAGAGTAGGTCAACCTCTTTTATTTAGTTAGGATTTAAAGTTTTGGTGTTAAATGGGAACAAAGCTACAGGCAAATTTTAGTTATAAGAAAATTTTATGTAAATGTCATTTGAAGCTCAACTCAAAATGAGAATATGAGAATTGATTTTCATTATAAAAAATTATAAATAAATAAAATTATAAATTATTTATGAAGTAATATTTACATTTGGTACAGATTCCGTAAGGGCCAGTCTTATGACTCCTGGGTGAATATTAATCTGGCAGATAAATATTTTTATCTGGTAGATAAGTTAAAAGTGCATCTTATGACTGCCATATAGCATCTATCTTCCAGATAAAATGAATTTATCCATCACATTTTTATTGGGAGGTTTAAGGACCTGATAACTTTTATCTGAAAGTTAAAATGGGCGTTACCATACTGATGAGTTGTTTTATTATGAAGTTTCGCCTATCAGCATCTATTTTTAGGTTAAAGTCTTGGTTCACATATATAGTAGGCACAGACCTGGGATTTAACTATATTTAAAGCTATAACATTTAATTCACACTTTCATAAAAACTGACAAGCTATAGTTATAGTTATATAGGAACAAACTATCAAAATATGAGTACAATAAATAAAATTTTGTAAACGTTGTACCAAACTATTGACCACATTTTGGCAGACACTGAAATTACTTGGAAGATCATCTAGCTTCTGCCCCCACATGATGCCATTTGTTTCCTCACACTCGTTTAGCTGCCATTATTTAACAAATATTGAACTTTGTTGCCAATACCCAGGTTGTAGTGATAAGAACAGAGTCTATATGCATGTGCGCACCAGAAAAGCAGTATCAACCTTGCATTTTATGAATAGAAATATATTTATCCTACAGATAGCTATCCGGTAGATAAATTCAGTTCATAATATGCGTAAAATATTAAAGTGGCTGATAACATTTATCTGTTTGCTAACTCTAACCTCCTGATAGCATTATTTATCTTGTAGTCATAAGACCGGCCATTAGTGTTGCTATCTTGTTGAGTCTTGACACTTGAACTGCCGGATTGATTTCGGAAGCAACCCAAACACAAGATAGAGGAGTGTCTCTGAGTGCTGACATTGTGGTCATGGGAACGATGCTGGGATGGTAGTCAGTCCTCTGCCTGTCAGGAGTCCATTTAGTACAGAGGTGTGATCGGCTCCCAAGCGGATTCCGGATGGTTCTCTTCCCGTCTCCGACTGATCTCTTTCCCAAGGTGTCCTCTCCCTTTCATATTATTTCTTGTGGTGAAAAAGATAAGAGGGAAGTCCCCGGGAAGGGCGGCCGAAAACGGAAAGGCAAACCCGAGGCCTAGGCCTCCTTTATTTTACACAGAATGCAATTACATTACTGTACAATTCAAACTGTTACACAGACTGTGCTTGATTCTGAGTCTACTCCTCGGCCTATCTAGGCCATTATGGAAGAACAAATTTGCCCAGTTAGTCAAAGGACTACTTTATATAACCATACGTGTTGGGAAGTTTGGAATTTACAAATGTACTAATAACTAAACTAATAGAAATAAATTTTATGGTGCTTCTCTTTCTATTATCTTAAAATAGAGACAGTTACAAAAAACTATCTATATTCGTGAGACAACAAAAATATACATTATTGCAGAAACACTCCACCAAAGACCCTAAATGAATGAACATACATTGTTACAGAAACCTTGGGAATAAAAGAGCATAAAAATCCATTTCAACTGTCAGAGAGGCCCATAAAAAATTAATATATTTGCTATTAGCTCAGGTTTCTCTTTTTATAAAAATATATTCCAAATAAGAGATTTTGATTTAAATAGTACTACAAATTTACTATGATAAGTTACTTTGTGTTGCGAATAGTTGCGGATATGTAGTCAAAATTTCAGATTTCTACTGATGTAAATTAACCTCAAAGTAATTTCCATAGGAAAATGAAAATAACTATATTTTTTTTTGGTAATATTAGATAATTTCTAGATACAAAATTTAAGCAAAATTGTTATAGTGGATTTTGATAAAGTCCTTTTATTCTCTTTTTGTCGTTGAGTAAGCAACACTTGATTATAAGGTTGGATATCTCTAGCCAGAAATTCCTTGTGGGAGCCTCGTGAAACCTTAGTTACGAAATGTAAAGTAGTTTCTGCTCTAGGCTGTGAAACAAACAAACAGCATTGCGAAAACCACTTTTCTGTGTAAAGAGGTCATGAAACGTCAACATTTATCAACTTTTCTGTGTAAAGGGGTCATAAAACGTCAACATTTATCAACTTTTCTGTGTAAAGGGGTTATGAAACATCAACATTTATCAACTTTTCTGTGTAAAGGGGTCATGAAACGTCAACATTTATCAACTTTTCTGTGTAAAGGGGTCATGAAACGTCAACATTTATCAACTTTTCTGTGTAAAGGGGTTATGAAACATCAACATTTATCAACTTTTCTGTGTAAAGAGGTCATGAAACGTCAACATTTATCAACTTTTCTGTGTAAAGAGGTCATGAAAAGTCAATATTTATCAACTTTTCTGTGTAAAGGGGTCATGAAACGTCAACATTTATCAACTTTTCTGTGTAAAGGGGTTATGAAACATCAACATTTATCAACTTTTCTGTGTAAAGGGGTCATGAAACGTCAACATTTATCAACTTTTCTGTGTAAAAGGGTTATGAAACATCAACATTTATCAACTTTTCTGTGTAAAGAGGTCATGAAACGTCAACATTTATCAACTTTTCTGTGTAAAGGGGTTATGAAACATCAACATTTATCAACTTTTCTGTGTAAAAGGGTTATGAAACATCAACATTTATCAACTTTTCTGTGTAAAGAGTCATGAAACGTCAACATTTATCAACTTTTCTGTGTAAAAGGGTTATGAAACATCAACATTTATCAACTTTTCTGTGTAAAGAGGTCATGAAACGTCAACATTTATCAACTTTTCTGTGTAAAGGGGTTATGAAACATCAACATTTATCAACTTTTCTGTGTAAAGAGGTCATGAAACGTCAACATTTATCAACTTTTCTGTGTAAAGGGTCATGAAACGTCAACATTTATCAACTTTTCTGTGTAAAGGGGTCATGAAACGTCAACATTTATCAACTTTTCTGTGTAAAGGGGTTATGAAACATCAACATTTATCAACTTTTCTGTGTAAAAGGGTTATGAAACATCAACATTTATCAACTTTTCTGTGTAAAGAGGTCATGAAACGTCAACATTTATCAACTTTTCTGTGTAAAGGGGTTATGAAACATCAACATTTATCAACTTTTCTGTGTAAAGAGGTCATGAAACGTCAACATTTATCAACTTTTCTGTGTAAAGGGGTCATGAAACGTCAACATTTATCAACTTTTCTGTGTAAAGGGGTCATGAAACGTCAACATTTATCAACTTTTTTATTAATATTTTGTTCAATTAAAATATTTCTCTCCCCAAGTGGTCGAGAACAAGCTAAAAGAACATCACATTCGACCAAAGAGCATAAATAAAATACATACACAGTTACAGAATCATTATAAAAAGAGGAACAGCTCTGGCCAGCAAAGAGCATCTCAATCGGTCTCATTCACAAAGACTTAAATAAAAAATGTTTGCCAATAGCTTAAAAACTATTGGTTTTAAAAATATCTCACTTAAAAGCTAGTCTATTTAATAGTACCACAACTTTGCATTACTAGATTATCTTGCATCTCAAATAGTTTCTAAGATATTTTAAAAATTGGAATCTTCTGCTTTTGTAAGGTACCCTCAAAGTCACTTTCATGAAAAAAATGCAAATTGCCATTTGATATCCAATAGATAGAAAATTTAATCAAAATCGTTTAAGCGGATAAGAAGAGGAGTGAGGCAAGGATATCCAGTCTGTTCAACTTGAATTGAGAGTGAATGATCAAGGAAGCTCTGGAGGGAAGTGGCAATGTCAGGATAGGAAGAGGAGTGAGGCAAGGATGCCCAGTCTGTTCAACTTAAATTGAGAGTGAATGATCAAGGAAGCCCCGGAGGGAAGTGGCAATGTCAGGATAGGAAGACAATAAAATACGTAGATCTAGCATTGCTGGCCAAAAATATAGAATAGTTGCAGAAAAGGATAACCTGGCTGCTGGAGGTAGGGAAAAAATTTGGCATGGAGATCAAAATTGAGAAATCAATAATGATGGGAATTTCAAAAAATTAAGAGCTGCTGAAAAATAAAGTTGGAAACCAGGAGTTGTTAAGCATAGACCAGTTTAAGTAACCGGAAAATCTGCAGACAAATTATACCCACTTTACCAAGTAAGTTAGGCCAAGAATCACCAAAGCCAAGAAAGTTTTAACATGGAGAGATTACTGCTGACCAGCAAGTTGGGTTCAGAAATTTTGAACTGAGGACGAAACTGATGAAATGCTACCTTTGGAGCATCGCACTGTAAGAACTTTAGAAGATCAGGTGGACATACAGGTTGACAAATGATAAGTCCTAAGAAAAGTAGGTGGGAAGAAAAACATTTAGGATGCGATTCTTCAGCACAAATAAAATTGAATCAAACTCATCCTTAAGAGAAATTACCTTATACATGACATCATGAAAGACAAGGTTGAGGGAAAGAGGAGCTTAGGGATAAGAAGGATTCAAATATTGGATGACTTGAAGGAAATAAGAACATTCTGGGAGCTAAAAGGCTGGGGCATATGTTCACTGATAAAAGGAATGGACCTGTCAAACATAACAGATGATGATGATAATAATAATAATAATAATAATAATAATAATTAGCACCGTGTCTTACTACCCGTTCGGGTTATACGCTTTTAAGTACTAATTACGCTAATGGATTAGGAATTGGGAAGGTTGAATTAAAGGAAGTGAGCCCGCATTTGCGTGGAGGGAGAGTGGAAAACCATTTAGAAAAAACCACCCCCAGTTCACCCGACCGAGATTCAAACCTCAATCTCCCCGTCCTCAGCAGTCGAGCTCAACATGACAAGCGCGTTAGCTAACTACGCCACCGAGGCGGGTAATAATAATAATAATAATAATAATAATAATAATAATAATAACAAAAAAAAACGAAGATGATGATGATGGTGGTGGTAATAATGTATACCACAAATTACAAGGGGAACCTTGTGAAAATTAACATGTTTTATTTTGACCGATGGAATTGTTTCAGCTCTTATTAAAGATACAGACAGACAGACAGACAGCATTGCAAACATCACTTTTTCAGTTTCAGGGGGCTATGAAATGTCAACATTTATCAAAATCTCGAACTATATTTTTTTGGTGATCACAATAGAAGGTGTTGAGAGAAAGTAAAAAGGACATCTTGATATGGTAAAAAACTATAACTTTTCAAAGGCAAACAAAAAATGTCTAAAAATAAACAAATACAACAACTAAAAACTGTCTTAGCTTGCGAAAACTGACAAAACACAAAAATAAACCAACACAAGCACCAAAGATTATCTTAATGGGGATTAATATAGTAGCCTCAATAATGTACCAGGAAGGAAGAATTATAAAAATATGTCGTAAGCTGGATGTTACATGTCCTATTTTGATATAACTTTGATGTGGCTTACCCATGCAAAGAATAGGTTATTATGTAATTATATTTTATTTCAGGATGTATGAGGCTGGCTTGTTACCTAAAGTATCAAGCTTGTATGCTCCAGTGCATTATCCAGTTTCCAGAGGAACAGCCTCGCTATCATCTCTCATGACTTGGGACCACAAAGACACATATCTCACCGCTATGGACATGAACACTGGCAGATTGGTTTGTACTCACAATCAATTATACAACATCCTTAATAATTGTTATGTAATCACACAGCCTAAATTTTGGGGCGTGTTGTTTAATATTGTTGTGGTCTGCAATGTGAGTGGCAAAAGGAGTACTGCACGATGTTGTGATTAGCTTGTAGACAAATATAAACAGTGTCAGCATTCCTTAGGATAAAACCAGGCCAAAGAGGAGAATAAAAGGTGGTGTATCCAGCTATCACGGCTGACTAATTACCATCAAGTCTAGGGGGTCACTACCTGTTTTGGGGGCTACGTGGGTTAGAACGCCAGCACATTATTACTTGTATTAGAGGTCTACCGCTCGAGCCCAGGGTACCAGGTTCGTAAACCATGTAGGATCACCTAGAGGTCAGTCAGGCCATTGGTTATTCTTTGCAATACTTCGTTCTGCCACAAGATTTTAAATAGGCTTTTAAATGCTTTTATATTTTAATGTAACTTATCCACATTACATTTGTAATAAACCTAGTAGTACTAATATAAACCACGAAACCCAACTCGAATGTCAATCATATATCCCCCCCCCCCCCCTCATTGAGTTTATTTTGCTATACACTGTATTGATTATTAATAGGCTTTTTATTTGACCTTCTTCCTAATGTGTAGTTGTGCAAAACTATTTTGTGACAATTTATTCAAATTAGTTTTGACAGAATAAAGGATGTATATTATATTTGTAAGTTCTGGCTTTTAAAATAAATACTATTGTTTATTTAGAGTCATTAAAAACCAATATTATTTAGAATGGTATTATTATTTAGGGTGATAAAACTATTAATTACAAAATATATCCTTTAAATTGAACTTTCATTACTTACAAAGTTGAAATGAAAACTTATTTTATCATAAGAATGAAAAGTTTATTTAAAACTTAGTATTTAAAGTTATTTAGAAAATGAGATTTTAAGTACATTACAAATAGTATTTTGAAATGCAATTTAGTATTTTTTAAAGTATACATTTTTAGAAGATCAAAATAAGTTTATATACAGAACTCCAACTATAAAAACTACTATATGTAGTAGGAAACTACAATGTATAATATATTAATTCTTTTAGAGAATCAGTATTTTACTAAGAGAACTTTTTTTTATATTCTGGATGCTGTGAATATTTTTAATCATATATCAATGTGTTAGGCTTAAAATTATATAATAATACTAGTTTACATTTATATTTTTAATTATAGATATATGTTATAAGGATACATTATACATGTATATATAGGTATATATGTATGCATAAAAATCTGTCTCATAGGGAATTTGTGATGTATATCTGTATGTATTGGGCCAATCTCAGCTTCTTTATTTTTAATAAAATCATGAAAGGTGTGCATTAGTGCAGTAAAATAAAACAAACTACAGCTTGCTTAATTAATAATAAATTATATATTATTAATAATAATAATGATGATGATGATGATGATGATAACAATAACAACAATAATAATAACAATAACAATGATAACAACAATAACAATAACAATAATAATAACAACAATAATAATTATAATTATAATTACAATATGAAAATTTTAAAGTAAAACTTTAGTTCCCATCTTGCACACTCGCCACTAGGGCGAGAGTAGCAAAGCAGACAATTATATCGTGTCTAGCTAAGGGAGATTAGACTATGTGCCGAGCATAGTTTGAATCACAAACACGAATGAACCTGAACCATTAGTCCCAACAATGTAGCCTTCAAGTAAATGTGGGGTGTTTGGACAGTAACAAGTGTTAATTAATTTATAATGTGAAAGAGTTAAGTACAGTTATTAACTGCCCCATCACGGTACAAACTATAAGTGGTCGCTTTGAAAATAATAATAATATTAATAATAATATTTATCACCGCGTCTTACTATCCGTTCGGGTTATACGCTTTAAGTACTAATAACGCTAATGGATTAAGGATTGGGAAGGTTTAATTAGAGGAAGTGAACCCGCATTTGCGTGGAGGGAGAGTGGAAAACCATTTAGGAAAAACCACCCCCAGTTCACCCGACCGAGATTCGAACCTCGATCTCCGCGTCCTCAGCAGTCAAGCTAAACACGACAAGCGCGTTAGCCAACTACGCTACAGAGGCGGGTCGCTTTGAAAAAAAAGTGTCTAATAAATATTCATTAAAATGCTTCCGTGACTCTTTCGGAATCTTTTGTAATTTCATGTTTGGATCACCGTCACACAACCCTGATCCACGGGACTATAAACTGAACATTAATTGGAAGCACATGGAAAGTGAGATTGTGTTGCAATATTTTATATACATATCACAGAAAGAATTTGTGGCAAGATTATGTTTTTTTAAATGTGTGTGTACTAGAGACCTTAATTTCCAAGCAATTCTTTTTTTTTCAGGGTGGATTCAATCATTATGTGGATCAAAGCGTTACTATCAACTTAAACCAAAAACAATTCAGACTGCTGGAAGGACATAAAATATCTGGGAAAGCCATTTTGCCACTTTCTTATTTGTTAGTAAGTAAAATAGTTGTGTAGTTTAAACAGATATTATGACAATCTTTTGGAATATTATTTCTGCATTTAAGTTGTTCGACAATATGTAAAACTGCTCTTTGGATGTTTACAAACATTTCAAGATGTGGTAGGCTAAGTCATTGTATTGCACCTACTTGCTCCTTGTACACTGCTTTGGAAATACACAAGTATAATATTTTATTTACTTAAACATTACTCTTATTATTAATATTTCCATTAAGTACTTTTTTTCTTATACATTTTGATTGGAGCTTCAAATATACGTGTGTATAACCCAAAGGCTGCCAAAGAATATTTATTTTGAATACACTCGAGCTCTTGCTTTTGTTGTTAACCGTTTTATAAAATATTTTCTCTAATAACAAAACTATAATTTGGTTTATATTAATTAAAAAGTCAAACCCTCAAAATGTTCAGAATAAATACTGATGTTCTAGGAAATTTTATAATTCAACCAAAGATCCAAATTTTGAAATCTATGGTTGATCTTGTTGCCACTCTGCCTTCTGCATTATAAAGGCAGAGTTTGAGAAACATATTCAAGATATTAATGATTTATCACAAACTTATATTTAAAACCAAAAATAAGTACTAAATATGTTAACAATTTGAAACATATGGTTTTGTAATATATTATTATTATTATTAGCACCGCGTCTTACTACCCATTCGGGTTATACACATTTTGTAATATAGTCACTAGTATATATGTGTATACATATTACCCGCCTCTGTGGTGTAGTTAGCTAACACGCTAGTTTTTTGTAGTGCTAGACTGCCAAAAACGGGGAGATCGAGGTTTGAACCTCAGTTGTGTTAAATGAGCGTGGTTTTTCCTAAATGTTTTCCCACTCTCGCTTCATGCAAATGCAGGTTCACTTCCTATAAATTCAACCTTGTCAATGTCTAATCCATTAGCATAATTATTACTTAAGTGTATAACCTGAACAGGTAGTAAGACGCGGTGCTAAATAATTATATACATATTAATAAATTAGTCATAAATACTATGTCAGGACAGCATCTTTCTCTATCTTTCTCTCTATATAAATGTATATGGGGATCTTTCTGGCATAGTGTTATTCCGTTTCCTATTACTATGTCAGTACATGGAGAGATATATTGCAATAAATTATTCAAATATTTAAGACTAGCCCCCTTCCTTGTAAAAAAATATTGTAACGAATCCTGTAAAACAAAGCTTCAAATAATCCATCATGTCAATATAAAAACAATACTTTTATTTACTTTTATTTTAAAAATACAGTCCTACCATCACTGTATAGCCCCCTCCCTCTTTTTATCCTCCCTCCTATTTTCATCTCATTCCTCTATAATTTTGTTTGCTCTAGGCGCAAAAGGAATTGTGTATACACCATCAAACAAATTGTTAAAATTAAATTAATTTTTCAGCTTGCTCCACTTTCATTTACTCTCCTCGTTTCCCCAAATTTTATTTTAATATTTTTTTATTTTTTTTTGTGTTCCTCGTCATTACATCTATTTCTCTTTCCTCAGCCCTCCCCCCCCTCCCCCCCCGCCCCCTTCAACAACTTTTTTTTTTCCAATGACTATATAATATACTATCGACATTTTTATGAGGAATAAATTAAATTTTCAAAATAAAATATGGCTTATGTAACTCACTGATAATGTAGCTTTATATTGGTGAAAGAATTTTTAAAATCGTTCCTGTAGTTTTTGAGTTTATCCATTACAAACAAAAAAAACAAAAAATCAAATCTTTCCTCTTTATAATATTAGTATAGATATCAATTAATACATGTATCTACACATCTCTCCATATTAGTTATAGTTTCTGAAACTATGTATATTTGCTTATTCATAGAGAATTACTAAATTGAGTTGTGTTAGTTTTTTTCCTTTCTATTTTCCAGGAAAGCTATATACTATTGCTAAACGATCTTGGTATTTAGGGGAAACATTTGTTGGGTTTTCAAAGACGTTGTTTTACACCAGATGAACAATGGCTATTATCATTGAACGTCTCTTTTGATATACAAGTGATAATAACAGTAGTAGCATCCTCCAGTTTTGCATTATGGGGGATAAAACTACTGAACTAATGTGAGATTAAGGCATTATTCAATGATTGGTATTCTTATGGGAAAATTAACCTGTTTCTGCGTCAAAGGGATATACTGATATCCCTCTGTGGTGTATATTGTATACTATGGACATAGTTTCATCCCCAGCAATAGATGCAATGCCTTGTTCACATATCAAAATACTGATTGCCTCCCCCCCCCCCCTTTGAGCTGAATTGTATGAGGAGTTGAACCCCAAACATTCGATGTAAGCATTATCTGCTTTTTGTCTAACAATCTTCTCCACAAAATATATATTTGGGTGCAATGTATTCTTCAGATTTTGAGAGTAGTAGCCTCCAAATATATTTTCACCCTTAATATCTCCAAACAAACACATTCTAAGATTTTTTTCGGCTACCTTGCATATATTTTGAATGGTTATGTAGACCAATTGGATGTACACCCCTCTTAATAGCTCAATAGTGTTTCTTGAGAGATTTTTTTTTTTCTTTAAAGGAATTTGAAGCTTTAGAAGAGTAAAGGATATCATTATTAAAATATAATGTATATATGATACTTAAATGCTGCACTCTCAAGACCAAGAAACATTACTTTAGTTGGCGTACTTGCGGATACCTAAAGTTATGTAACTATGTGGAATGTTGTCTGTAATCAGAGACGAAAGCATGGATCAAAATAATATATAGTATATTCGTTTATCATACAAGTGGAATTTATTGGTTATTTTATAAGAAAAAATGTTTAATATATAGAAAATAGTGCTAGATTATTTCACATAAGTAGATGTGATTTATTTCTTTGGAAGCTATTTTTATTTACAACAAAAGTATAGTAATGCCAAACTTTCAATGTTGTGAAATGTTGTCACTGAGTCAACACACCCAGTATGAGTCAACTGAATACTTCAATATAAATCAATATATAAACTGTGCACAACCATGGTTAAAACTGAATTACTTTAAGTCCAGATGGATCTTTTAATTGTTGAAGTGCACAGTTTCTCTCAGAAATATTCCAACACATCACTCGCTATGATTTCATCTAACTTATGAGAGCGCTATAACCAAGAAGTGCTAGAATAAATCATTGATCAATATTAAATAGGTGAAATTACTTTCTAAATAAAGGGACGAGTTTATATGAAACTCAAAACTGAAATTATATTAGGATTGGGCTAACATCTTCATCAACATCTATCACTGTTGGTATATTTTATTCACTCTCATTTAAGGCATATTGAACCTCTTATCTTTTACTGTTAAAGCCACCTTTTACAGAAGGTGAAATTTAATTCATTATAACTTCTACTCAAAATCGATAGAAATTCAAAATTAATTTTCATTAATGAATTTTCGAAGTTACTTTGTCCTCTCCCTCTAACGTTACACATCCATTAGTTAAACAAACATGTCGGAAGTAGTTTTGTGTCGTGGCCATTGACACTCTCCAATCGTTTGTTGGCAAGAGGTATAGAGTATAGTTTCCTTGGTGGTATGATACTTGAGTACATAGAGTGGTTGTAGGGACTATTATCAGCACTCAGTCTCTTGACTCTTCCAATTACATATATTATGTGCCACATACATTAATAAGAGCTTTGGTATAGAACCGATTTCTCTAAGTCTTAAGACCTACCTTGGTGGTGCAGTTAGCTAACGCGCTAGTTTCATTTTGAGCTAGACTGCCGAAGACGGGGAGATCGAGGTTTGACTCTCAGTCGGGCTAATGGGGGTAGTTTTCCTTAAATGTTTTTTCACTGTCCCTTCATGCAAATGTGGGTTCACTTTCTCTAAATTCAACCTTCCGATTCCTATTCCATTAGCTTAATTAGTACTTAAGTGTATAACCCGAACGAGTAGTAAGATGTGGTGCTAGATAAAAACATATAAGTCCTAAATTCAAACAACCAAAAAATGTTTGTTTTCAAGGAACTACAATGTTAGAATGACTTTTAGTCTTGAAAGTTTCAATTTTTAGTTTTACTAAAACCAAAGTTAACGGTTCAATATAATCAACACTTTAACATATGTTTTTCTATATTTTGATCAGAATTGATTAATTAGGTTCATCATAACAGAATGTTCACCACAGCTAGATTCAGAAATCACCGTTTATACTGTAATATTAAAAGAAAATAGCCGTGAAGGGAACACACCTTTAAGTTTCTTTGAGTACACAGGCCTATTCCAAATTATATCTTGCAATTTGTCTTTGTTTTGGAAATACAAATGTTAGTGGTAACTAAAATTATCAGTCTTACCTTGACGAACTATACTATCACCCTAACTTTATGTACTATACCATAATGGAACAAAGCAAGGAAAGCTTGCTAGCCTACGGGATAAACAAAGGATGCATAGACTTAGCTTTCCATTTCCATGTTTGCTGGTTAGGGAGTTAGCCACACATCCTGTAACGTGGAACTTGGAATATAAAGTAAGGGTAAATATAACACACACAATATTTTCTGAGGGACATAAATCTATGTCATGTTTAAGCGTTGTTTTCTTGGTTTTTGAGTTAACTCGAATGATGGCCAAGCAATTTAAGGCATCAAGATAACTAATGAAATCAATAAATGAAACATGTAACACTCATAGGTTTCCTATGATAAGAAGGCAAAGTTTCACATAAGTTGGTTTTGAATTGACCCACACCGGCAGACAATTGGCTTAAGGTTTCTAAACATACAGAAAGGGAAAAAGTATGCACAATATGCACATCTTCAGGTATAAAGTAACAATGCGAAGGGTCTTGGTCTTTATGTTAAAGTGTTTATACGCAAATATAAATTATATTTAATCTATATTGTGATTTCCTTTGCTACTCTGTAGTTTACACTAAATTTTAATGGGAGAAGTCATCTATTGGTTTGAATATTAATCAATTTAATTGTAAGATCATATAAATATGTGTGTGGATTAGTACTTGTGAAGTTTTTACTTGTCAAAGAAAAAAACAATAGATTTACTAATGAGACTATAAAACAAATCAAACTAAACTCTAATAATATATCTTTGGATTTAATATTGAAACTAATTCTGTAACTACTCTTAAAGATTTGTTGTTTGTTTGGAGGCCAACAAAGTTAAAAGGGTGATGATAACAGTTGATCATGTCGTTTAAGATTTAATTTTGGAAAACCATAAGAGTGATAACAGGAAAAAGAATAGCCTAGATTTATCTTGAGGGTACAAGGAATGAGTGGAAATGAGTGGAAATTCTGTCTAAATCATTTCAAAGGCTTTCAATTTTACTGTGGAAATATAAACTTACAAAAGAGCCTAGGTATTTATATAAGTGAGAGGTGAAAGATATAAGATTAGATATAAGATATGTAAATATATATATTTATGATAAATTTTTTTTTTTTTAGTTTATGACATGGAAATACTATTGCAGTAAACAAAAAATATATATATCTGAAACTTCTGTTGTATTTCAAAACCTGCAAGTCCATCAACATCTTGTTATTCCAGAGAAAGGTAAATATATATATAACAAAATTAGATTTAATTTTGGTATATATTTTAAATACTATATTCCATATGAGATATATTACTAAACAGTATTAATTTAATCTTATCATTACAAGATAACATAATTTGATATGTGTAAATTGAATAATTATTGTGCAATAGCCCTTGGAAAATATTTTATGTAAACTTTTAAATTTATTTTAAATTATATTAGTTGACCTGGTATTAAGTGTTTGTTAAAAACTTACCAATGTGACTATAAAAAATACTGTCTTAAATAATATTACTTCCTTGGGGGTTATAGGGGCCAGGCCCACCAACTTTTTTAACATACTTTTTTTCCTACTTTCTTTTTATTCTATACAATGTTTTGTAAAAATCACGAAAAATAATAGTTGAATACCATTCTCTGCACGCAGTGAATTATTGGGTTTGTTATACGGTATTAAAGTCAAAATTATTAATTCGTTTCCCCAAATGCCATGCGAGGACTGTACCAGCGCAGAGAAGCCACACGAAGAACATATCTGACAAACTCATATTATGAGGCGTTAACTGCCTGATGATGGCGTCGATGTAATACGCTGAAACATGTCGTAACCTTGGGCTGAACTATACCAGCTTTATGGAAAAGGAACAAGGACATCAATCAAGGGCTCAATCTAATCTACATATTACTTTTGTTATGTTATGATGGTTATATATCAGAGTTCTTAATCTAAACAATCTGCACGCAATGTAAAGTTCATTGTTTTATTCAGGTTGACCTTTGCGAATTTGTAACAATTCCAAACTTTAACTATACCTTTTTATATTGAATTCTACATTTATATTATAGATCGTTTCTTTACTACAATACATTATGTTTTTCATGAATCAAAGATTTAAGATAATAGCCAATAAACTATAAAAATAAGAATTTAATATTAATAACATTAGTATAATAATATATGTATATAGTACCTCTATTTGACATTTGGTTTTAGAAATGATATAATCATATTGGTCATTATTTAGGGATATGGTATTTTTTATTTCATTTTTATTTAATCTCTGAATATTTTGAAATACACTACAAGCCCCATAATGTCTATATAATATAGGTTATAAATAGTAATGTAAATTAGAAATTTATTAAAATGCCAACAGATAATTAATAGACCGATTTGTAAAATTTGTCCATGATACATGAAGACCACTGTTACTATTTGATAAATCATCAGTATTTTCATTCATATCATTATTTATAATACTTAATTGTAATTATTTTATTTTTGAAGGTGGTTTCACTTTGAGCGTTTTTATTCAGCAAGGAAGTGGCTTCTTCGAAATAGAGATGGATGGAATCACCCTTATTTTGAGTGGACAAATTGTACAACCTCAAAATATCAAACAAGAATTTGATAAATATATGACTGTATCTCCTGATGTATTCAGCCTAACAGCACAAGAAGTGTATAGTGAGCTGAAAAACAGAGGTTACCAATACACGGACCAGTTCAGAGGGATTTTGGATCTAACAACTACACAAAAAGGTAACTTAAATTATAGAAGATATTATATATTATTATTATTATTATTATTATTATTATTATTATTATTATTATTATTAGCACCGCGTCTTACTACCCGTTTGGGTTATACGCACTTACGCTAATGTGTAATGATAGGGTGATTGTGAGATGAAATGAAGGACCTACAGTTTAACGTGGAATCCGAACCACGGTGGAGGCCTGGCATTCCCCACATTCACAAAATGTCTTGTCAGAGGTGAAGGAAGGGTTTGGTTATCAGATAAATTTGTGCCGGGACCGAGGATTGAACCCCGGACCCCAGCACATAAGTCCGATACCTTACCCTAGACCGCCAGGTCACCAAAGATATTATGACATGTTAGAATTGAAATATTAAAAATGGATTCATTTTCATGTGTGTAGCACAGAATATTTAATCTAGTTATTGCTAAAATAAAATATATTTTTAAACAATGTGTTACTATTTTAAATTAACTATATGTATTATCAAGCTATGACCATGATCATTAATCCAAGCTCCATTTCTCTTACATATTCTTGGCATGACAAGCGACAAGGAGAGTGTCGTGTGGATGAAGTCAACAGGGGCCATTTAACAAGATAGGAGTTGTTCAAGAAAGTTCTAGATTAATATACCAGGCTATTTTCAGATTGATGGTGCAGATAGAAATTTTATTGATGTCATCACATCACACCCTATTTTCTCCTTTAATAATACTCTTATTTAGTTGTTGAATAACTCATCTTAAAAGTGTTTATCAACTGTATCTACACCACATGAAATGAAGCTTTGCTCAACACAAAGAGGAAAGTTTATGGATAAAAAGACTATTAATCAAAGATAGGTAGTTTTTTTTTACTTAAATATTTTGGTTTTGAGTTTAATATAATTATTGCATCCAATAGATACATAACATGCACTAATCACTATCAATAAAATGGTTACTGGGCATTGTAGAATTAGAAAATACCATTTGTTTAGCATAAATTCTTAATCTTTGAGGTCCTATATTTTATTTTATTCGCTCAGTATCAACTTAAAATTTATGGGCATTTTAATGCTAGAAAATATTATTTTAGTTACTAAATCATAGATTTCCTGGCACTATAATGTTACATTGTGGTAGTTACCATTGAAGTTTCTTCAGTTATTTGGTATGAACTTTAAATTTATTGGGCATTATTATTTAAAATTGTTCAGTAAATTTCTAAAGTGTTGGTCAAAATATTATTGAAACAACTATTCTCTGGGTTTTGATTACACTGGTAAAAAATTATATTGCTAAATGCACAATTTTGACTACGGTACTTCTTATGTCTATTAATGCTTGATTCTGTAAATGAAGTCAGAATTTCTCCATTAGCCTTAATTTTTTTTCATCCCAATTCACCTTGTTTTCCAGAAAGTGTTACAAATCGCTCAATATCACCTAATACTTATTTTAAAACACTATCATCCCATGTTAAGATTCTGGTCTATTTACTGATATCACAATAGGGACCACAAAGGCCATCCATTATTTAAGACCTAGTAATAATTATTTTCTCATATATTTCAAATAATGATAAATAAGTACGGGTGGGGCGGAAACAATTTAGATCATCTCTGCTGAGGAAAGAAATGGATAACCTGCTGAGGTTTTCCTGACGTCCAGTGGAGTTCACCTGAGTTATGTTATCTTCAAAAAGTGAGCAAGTTTAGCACATGATTTTTAATTAGCTAGTGAAAATTTACTTTTCAATAAAGTGTTAGTTTTCAAGTTTTCAAGTTACTAATCGTCTATTTGTTTAGGCCCCACTCAATTTATCCATCATAAATGTACGAATCTCACCTTTTAGTTAAATTTAATGCAGAGACAGCTTAATCAGGTTTTATAATATAAATATCCATGTAGATAAGCAAGCTCAATAAATTGAGACTTTCATATTGTCTGAGTCAGAACTTTAAAAATTTAATTCTAGTGTGGGGTTTAACATATGTGTGAGATATGATAGTGTGATGACTGCAAGTTTTAAGTATATATTTTCTGTTTAACTATTTTGTGTGTATATGTGCATATAGAGTGTTTACGTGTTTTGTATTAATTATGCCGCGTAATTGTGGAATTCATTTAAACAATATTTACAATACTTGTAGGGAGTTAACTTTGATGTATCAGAGAAAGTGATAAGAAAGCCATATGAACTTTGTTTTAACTATAAAATATATGACGAGGACAGCCAATACTAAGCCACCTCATATCTGCTGTGCTTCATGTGTAAGTAACTCTGTTGAGTGGCTGGCTGAAAGGATAATAGTCACATGGCATTTGAAGTTCCCATAATATGGAGAAAACCAAAGGACCACTTCACAGACTGCTAAGACTGGGCATAATGTTACTCTCAGAGCTGTAAGGCTTTTTCCCTGCAGTACAGAGCTTTATATGATGTACTGTCATAAACATGGAGCTTAAATATAAAATAAAAAGATGCTAGTAATATTGAGTACCGGACTGACCTAACAGGTGATGAAGAAAGACACATGAATTTATTTATTAAATTCCACTTAATTAATCAGTCACATTTAAATGATCTGGTTTGTGATTTTAGTTTATCAAAAAGTCAAGCTAAAGTATTGTCTTTATGATTGAAAAGACTAAATCATTGACAGCAAGTTACCAAATCATGTTTTTCTCACCAAAGGCGAGAGTAATTCGAACATCTCTCCTCTAAGCACAATGACATATTTTAATCCAATGACCTGGACTCTTTACTGGAAGTCTTGGGACAACAGCAAAATCTTGAAAAATTTTGACTTTTTGGAGACTCATCAAACCTGAGTTTGAATTCAGTCCAGTTTTGCAATTCATTTATCCTTCTTCCTTATGCATGCTGCCCACTTTAAGGAATTTTACGAAAATATGAAACTTCTTATGACTAGTATGCAATATGATAAGTATTAATGGCATTTTGGTGAATATCTCAAAGTAATAGCTCTTTTACTTGGACTACAACTGGGATGTACAAAGTTATGTTGCTTTTTACAAGGACAAGAAAACAACTCCATCAAAAAGTAGTAACTAAATATAGAAGCTCTCATTTCACACTCATACCTCTGAGGAGGTCTATCTTCCTTCACTATATAGCTTGGTATGATGAATTTTTAGTCAAAGCTATGGATCATAATGTCCTATCTTTTCTTTTCCGAAAATCAAGTTTCCCAGAAAATTTGATGCGAAGATCAAGTATGATATATTTGTTGTTCCAACAATAAGGGAATTAATGAATGACTGCATTTGAAAGTAATTTGAATGAAACCAAGACGATTTCTTGGGGATAAGAATGTAGTATCGAAAAAAAAGTATCAATACTGTACTAATTTAAATTATCAAAAGAAGATTATCAATAGCAATTAGTATTGGTATCAACATTTTAATCTGGTATGTTGTTTTTCTATATTTAGTTATATTTTTTTCAACTTTTGTGTCATAACTGTATTTTAATATTTATTTAAATACTGAAAATTATAATTATTTAACCTTATTATAATATGCTTAGGTTTATCGCGTCTATGTTATGTGTTGGAACTATCACTTATGATGAGCTAAAAGAGATTGAATGCTAGAGTTGCTTATCGTGTAGAAATGAGTGAGGATTGAGGAACAGTGTCATTTGTTCTTCCTCCACAGTCCGCCCTAATAAACATATAACCCCAGCATGAGTGAAGATAGCCAAAAAAGTTGTTTCTTTTGATATCGATCTGATATCGGAGTTTGAGTACTAATATCAGTAAAAGTATTGCATAGAAAATACTAGAATTGTAAGGAAAATATCGATAATAGTAAAAAATACTAATACTTTTTTCACATCCCTACTTGGGGACCCCTTTTAAAAATTGATAAAAAAAACTGCAAGGAGAACCAGAAGGCATATGCTGACTACTCAAAAACTATGCATAATTTAAAAATTATTTAACATATTTGAAATCAGAGCAACCATTTATATTAAAATCACCTTTTCATTTCGATGGAACAAAAAAAAAAGTTAAATTTTTTTATTTGGTGTTATCATTGTTGATCCAACAAACACATTATTTAGAATACACATGTACCATAACTTGTATGTGTCTATTGCTCTTAATGAAGATCTGTACATACTTTACCCACTTCTTGAACCACTTGTACAATACATTTCTTGGGATTCTCACACAGACGGTAGTTTAGTTGCGTTAAAGCAATTGAATTCTTGTGGCAATATTTTTATTGGAATTACTTATAATTAATGTATGACAAAAATTGAGCATTTTAAGGTAAAGTCGCAATAAGTTTTATCTCGGGTAAATATTAAAAATAAATATGCATTAATGTATGAAAATCAACATTTGTTAAATATAATCCAAAAAGAGTATTATACAATTATTGTTTGAACCACTATGATTACATTTTATGATCCTCATGAACTCAACTTCCTATTAAAGTTAATATTACATATGCAAGGATAAACTGTTCTAAACACTAAAATATATATATATATATATATATTAGTGTTTAGAACAATTTTTATGCCATAAAATTTAAAGTTTACATACTTTACACTTCCAAATACGTAGTACATATGATGCACCACATGGAAAAGTACCTAAACTTACCCCAGACTAATTTTGCTTTCTTGATATTTTCTTGTAAAGAAATGTATCTTGTTTAAGATGGTGTTTTTAGAATTTTTATATCTCAATTAATTAACCTTATTGATTTTTAAAAACACCCATTTTGAGAAATCTATGGTTAAAGTTAACTTGTAATTAGAGTGTGTGAATTTAATATTTATTCTTATCTGATTCTGCTGGGAAAGGACTCATTTAATTCAGTTTTTCATGTTGAACTCAGCTCCATAGGTGAAATGTCTTAAATATGAAACTATAGCATGCTGCAAAAGAAAATTCATTGTAACTGTGAAGAAGAAAACCCCTTTTGGTGGAAGTAGAATTTTCTTCTTTTATACTAAATTTAGTTACTTTCTGAAATTTTCATTCAAATTTTAGATTACGTGGTGACAGAATTATTCTTGAATTTCTAAGAAATGCTAAAAAAAAAAAGAAGTATTACCTCACTGAAAGGATTTAAGTTAACTTAGAAACAAAAATTTGAAAGAGAAAACTTAAATATTTTATTTTGCATTACCCTATTAAAATTTATCTAAAACATTTTTTAGTGAAACTAAATGGTTTTATTACAATTATTGTTTAGTTTTATTATAATTTTTTGTAGTACCTTCACTCTTCACTTTTTCTGTCTGTAAAGGAAATGGGTCCTTAACTTACATCATAAGAAAACTATTGTTGTAAGTTAAGGTCCGATTTTATAACAACAACAACAACACAGCTGTACGAAAATGTGTTTTTACCTTACCAAGCACTTGAGTTTCGTACTAATAGTGACTTTAATATGTTTTGAATGAATATTGATAGCGTTACAAATTAAAAACCAGAAATGTTAAAAATCAACCCTACAGGCATATATAAGCTTTACTGAACATTTTACTCAAGTTAAGATTCCTTTTTGTGTTGTGCATCACACACACACACACACGCACACTTATTTTGAAGTATGTAAATCTTATAAATTAGGAATTATAATTATATTTATTTTAGGAAACAAATGTATATTAAAATGGTTTATTGAATTTAAATGGTAACTATTCATTTTATGTTTTCATACTTTAAGACACATTTAATAAAAGAAATACTATTAAAACATTTAATGTGGTTAAGCAGTATGTAAACTAAATATACATTAATGAACTTATTTCTAAATAATTGTAATGTGTTTCAATCTGTAGACAATGCATTTTGTTATCTAATATTGATTTGGTCCGCCTATACAGGTTGCGTTGCTACCGTCAACTGGGCAGACAATTGGTGCTGTTTTATTGATTCCCTCATTCAGATGGTTTTATTCATTGATGGAGAAAATTCACATGATATTTATTTACCTCTTGAGATCAGAAAAGCTGTGATTGATCCATCTCAACATAAAGAGCCACGTGGTAAATGAATATTTTAATTTTTGATATACAATCAATACTATGATATTTATAAGTGTTTTAATGTGAAATGAAAATATGTTAAGAAAAAAAAAAAAAAATATATATATATATAGGAAAATTAAAGAACTTATAATTGAAGGAATATCTTAAAATACAAATTATTGTGTTATATCTGAATACTCCAAAGCCAGAGCTAAACATACAAACTTGATAGTGACTTATAAAGGATTAAACCTCAATTCATCAGTGCTATTAATGTTGGAGTACAAATATAAAGGTAAAGTGTTCTATGTCCATACAAAATTGCCATTTTTAAATCGTTTTTATTTATACTAGTATTTTAAATTGTCTTATTTAATGTAAATTATATTGTTCCTTTGGATTTTTTAAAAATATGGTTTGATTTATTTCATCCATAATGCTCGCACATCAGCTACTAACTAGAAGCTCTCATCTATGTTTTAATGGTCTTGAATAATACAGCCCGCACCAAGCCTTGCGATGGTAAGCTCATCTGAGACCTGCCTGCATCCCTAGAAGCAATCAATTGATTCATTTGTAATTACTTCTCCCATCTTCTTATTTGCTCGGACTAGGATTTTAATATAGTTTGGATATTTTATCTCAAATTTTCCAATATTGTTCTGATTTGTAGCCTGTATACGTCAAATTCCAACATGCTGGACTTCTCTTTTTTATATCTCCTATAACAGCTTCTCTGTTACCAGTGCAATATCTGCCTGCTGGTTAGTCTGCCACAATTCACAAACTAAGACCTTCCTTGGGGTTGGAATTATCATCATCATCATCATCATCATCCATATATGTTTACTCGCCTTGTATTCCTGTCTAATCTTCAGGGCAGTATTATTTATCTCTGTCGTTTCTGACTCTACCAGTATCTTCCATCCCTGTCTAAAATCCCTCACTTCGTTCACTAAACCTACCCTCACTTTCTTAATGTTCAGAACAATGGTTTGGTATTCAGTCGATAGTGATTGATTTTGTTCTCGCTGTGTCTGAAGAGTCACAGCTGTCACAACTTTGCTGAACTTATGAGTAAGCGCTAGGTGCCACGTCGCTGTCACCTAGTCACTGTGCTGCCCTTGCTACCTACCTCTCCACCCATTGTTCATACCATATATTTAACTTTTATTGTGAATGCATTCTCTCATGAACACTTACATTATTCCCAATCAACAATCAATTAATATAAAGTTAATATCAGGTGCATAGTTCTGGGAGCTACATGATTATATTCCTGGTTTTTATAGCCATTTTGTTTTATTTGTCACTAGTATCTTATGAATAAGATACTAGTCATTATCCATGTTTTATATGGTCTTAGTATATTATCTAAGTAGATTATCATTGTTGGTTTCATTCAAATACCAAACTGGCCTTTATTGAATGAATTACTTACTTTAATATAGCAAGAAAAGTACAGACTCTTGACAATGGTCTCGTTCACTATCGGTATCAAGAGCATAATTGTGCATCTAATACTAAGAATAAAAAGCTCAAGCCCAATGTGTTTTACAAGGTATCAGTCTCGCAATATAGTATAATGATCCTTCAACTACCAATAACTCTTGAAACTGGCACATGAAAGGTGTTTATACATTCACAGGTATATTAAATGAAGGAAGCTAGCTACATTGTTTTATAAATGACAATAGTTAGAATATATCTATCTAATATAGTATATGTACTTTAATTAAATATTTATATCAACATGAGCCTGGTTATTAAGGCTTAATTTCAAATTGTCTAAAGATTTTTATAACACTAGCCAACATGACTTCCACTTTTATCCACATAATCTATTGTCACATTGCCTACACATAAATACACCAAACATAAGACCAATAAAATGTTTACATTTATTCAGTTGGTTAAAACGCTTATAACTGATTTAAGTCTTTGGTAAAGCTATTTGTTTAAAAGTATTTGTTTTGGTTTCTTTAAAATGTTCATGAGTTTTAGTCTATGTGTGGTAAAAGTAAATTTTGTTCCCTTGGATTTGTAATGACTAAATTGAATCCAACAATTAGACACGTTTATAAAACCTGTCTGATATATATTCACAAATACAGATCATCTTATATTTTATTACATACTAGTATATTAATAAATCATACTGCTATATTAACAGTCATTGTCATGAATAATTACATAAGAAAATATAATATAATTTAGAACATCTAATGGTTTATTTTTAATCAATTCATAATTGCTAAAAATATTTCTAATTTACCATGAACCAAATTACTTTTAAATGTATAAGTAAATCCGTAATTACATAAATTAGTAATTGAATTTAAAATATTACAAGAAAATACTTCCAAATTCTTAACCTTTAGGACAACGTGTAATAGTGGTTTGTATTTTTTTTTAGCACCTTGTCTTACTACTCATTTAGGTTATATGTTTATGTACTAATTATGCTAGGGGTTTTAGGCTATAGGAATTGTATATTGATTGAAAGTGTTCCGACATTTGCATAAAGGGAGAGTGTAAAGCCATTTTTAAAACCACACTTATCACACCTGACTGAGATTCGAACCTTGATCTCCCCATCATCAGTCTAATTAATGTACTGTGAGATTAGTGACAATATGGCAACCAAAGGCAATTTTTTGTATGTTATTCTTTATGATAGTCACAACTCTTGTTTTTAAGTTATTACAAAATAACTTACATTCATTAAGATTAATATTAGGAATGTTTTAACTGTACAGTAAACATTCTATTACCAATGTGTTTATTTGGAACCTCTAAAAATGTTTCTATAAAGTAGAAAACCTACATTTATTCAGTTATTTAGAGATGGCCATAGTGTAGTAAAACTTTTAGTGCAAATAAATGGTACCTATTAATGTATATATTATAAATTATCTGTGCTAAATGAAAAATACTTGCATGTATTACATTAAAATAGTTTTAATCCAATTATTAACATAATATATTTTTCTATCTTAATATATTAACTTTTTGTCTGTTTAGATATTAAAGCGGTGTATAACAATCTATCGGGCGTTGTGCGTGGAGGAGGAGTTGAAATTCAGGGTTTGAAGGTTTCCGCTACAAAAATACTCAAAAACAACGAAGCTAGTCTTAAACTGGAGAGTATGACCTTTCTTTCACATACTAACCCAAGATTGAAGGTAAAATAATAAATATAATGAAATAGTGCTAAAAACTATAATGATTCGTTGGATATTTAATGCACATACATTTGTATACATTCACAAAATATCAGATTTGAAAAAAATATATTGCATTTATCAATTACCTACTCATGCATACTTTCTCAAAATAAATATTTTATATCATATTTCTATTTTATACAGAATTGACACCCACTTGCGAAAATATTTGACAATTTTGTAACTTTGATTATGTTAAAAAAAACATCTAGTTTTTAGATAAAAATATTTTTTGTATAAATGTAATCTAATATATCCAACTTGGTGCTCATTGAACTGAGAATAACTTAACCTAAAAAGCTATAAAAAATCAAATTAGATCATATTCTATTAATCAAAACAGCTTCATTATCTCTCAATAACATGGTTGTGTATAACAGATAGTCCTTATTAAATGTCGCAAACCAGGGATAAAGCCAATGATGTCAATTACATTGTAGATTAGTATCATAGCAATATAATCTCGCCTCCCTTGGTAATTATATGACTTACATGCATAGACGGGTAATACACCCAAAAATATTACCAATAGTAAATATTCACATGCTGAGACAAGCTGCAGCGACTTTATTGGAGATCAGTTGGTGAAAACCTGCCATCGAAATGAGATGTGTTAGGGTATGTGTGAAAATGTATGCTCATATCCTATTAAACCAACCTCAGACAAATAAATCATATTTTAAAATATGGGCTATAGAACAATCTAATATGGATATGAATATAAGCCATCACCTATTAAAATTAAAAAACATAAAAAGTGAGTATTACATAAAAAATGCAATAAATAAAGACATGAATGATGAAAATAGTAATTTATGTTATCGTGGCTAAAGGCGTTGTTTTAGTCGATATGATAGTGAATCATTTCTCTGACACTCTCCAGCTTTTGTGGGATTCTTGTTTTTCTTCAAAGCTTAATACAACTAGATATGCTTCAATACAAAGCTAAAATATTTTTGACTATATTTAAGTGAAATAGTACATTTTGTGAATTTTGTGAAAATAGACACATCTATTTAAAATACAATTATTGTTTGTATACGTCCTCTAAAATCAACCTAACTCATCCCTAACTCATTATCCTAATTATTTCAAATGAAAATGACCTGAATAGGTAGGCTAAAAAAACTCATTGATTCACATTAGAAACAAAGATATTGATGGTGAAGATAAGTTTTGTGACCTTAGATCAATATTTCAAAAACTTCAGAAGCATATGTCGTCTCAAGTAGTAGATCTTTATACTTCAACATAAACTCCTTTAACTCCTTATATTTCTGTTGCTTTAAGGATCCTTTTAACTCTTGCAGTGTTTGTGGTAAGTAGTTGACACTGTTTCTCAAAGCTCAAACACATAGTTATAAAAACGTACATATTTGGCTTGGCAACAATATCAATTGAAGATGCCCGTGGATCAGAAGGAATTGATAACAAAATGTGCAAAGAAAAAGGGCATGTAAAGTGAAATTTGGAATGACCCGAAAGGAAACTTTTAAGGTTAATTCACACTGATAGGACTGTGCTCAGGCCGTGCTGTGACTGTGTCATCTTGGATCCTTTCAAAAGTGATTTCCCAAGGTCACGGTCCAGCACGGTACGAACACAGTCCTATCAGTGTGCGTGTAGACGATGTTGCCTTAATGTCGTCTTAGTGTCGTTTCACCTACTTCGGCTTCTTCCGGTAAGCGGCGAACCTTCACAAAAATTCTTATCTACAATCTGACAGTGGCTGCGGAACATTCCAACATTGTTATTATTATTATTATTATTATTAGTACCGCGTCTTACTACCCATTCGGGTTATACGCACTTACGCTAATGTGTAATGGTAGGGTGATTGTGAGATGAAATGAAGGACCTACAGTTTAACGTGGAATCCGAACCACGGTGGCGACCTGGCATTCCACACATTCACAAGTTGTCTTGTCAGAGGTGTATCCAACATTGTTAACACAAATGTGTGCAATAATCCAAAACTATGGATGAAGAAAACTTAATAATGTTGGTTCAAGAATATGAATGCTTGTATAATTTGCAGCATAAGAATTATGATAATAATCTCTCTAAAGAAAATATTTGGAAGGAGATAGCTGAAAAACTGAATGCAAGAAGTTTCTGTAAGATTTCAAAGTTCGGGACACTCATTCTTAATATTTGTGAAGCTTTTGATGGTCATCTCTGAGTTGCCCAAATATATTGTGGAATTCTTCTCTTGCTCTAAACAAATGATGAACCCAGTATTTTCTTCGTTTTCTCCTCTTTTTATCAAGTGAAATAAGATAAAAACCACATGCAACAATCACATCTTCCTCTGTTTGATCCATGCCTACTGCTGACAATGATCAAACCAGCGTTAACAGCACAGTTCCAGCACAGTCCTATCAGTGTGAATGGTAATGACACGACACAACACAGTCCCAGCACGGCCTGAGCACAGTCCTATCAGTGTGAATCAACCTTAAAGAATCTTACATTTTAACATCACTTCCCAAAAGATTATTCACAATGATTTGTGTTAATACATTTTATTTTTTATTTAAAAATTATAATCAAAGATTGTATTACTTTTTCTTACAATTTAAGATAAATGTAGTGATCCCACGTTTTGTGTTTTTAATTTATTTATACAAGAAATCTGTTTTTGAAAATGGAAATTGGCAACTTTTTGGTGGGTGCAAGTAGTTAGCCTTGCTTAGGGTGCCACCACCTTACATATATAAATAATCTGTTATATGTAATGTGCCATTAATGAATTTTTTAACAGCTTACTGAACAGTTTGTGGAAGTCTCCATGCAAATAGCTTTTGAAAATATAAGCATTCCTACTACTTATAAAGCTACAATAGTTGATTTTGAAGAAGAGTCTTCCTTGGGAAATTTTACATCAGTTGTAAAAAATATATTGAAAAAGTTTCATATCCTCAAGGTAAGAATATTGTTTCTTATAATGAAAAGATTCACAGAAATGATGGTCATTTTTTAGATCTAAATATAATTTATTACGTTGATTAATGAAGTTAATATTATTGTTGTTACATTTTCTTTTGTCTTAAATTAACATTATTGAAAACAAAAAATATGTTTTTACATTATGAAATCTTGAAAAGAGCGAAAATTTTAATATTTTTAAATTTGGTTTCTATAAGAAATAAAGCCAAGTATATGAAATGGTTTGGACATTAATTGAATTAAAAAAACTTGAATTTCCATAGTTGGAGTTATCTAAAAAGGTTTTTTTTAATTATATTGATCCCATATATGGTAAAGTAAATGTATATTCTTTTACTATATTTTTCATAATTACATTTTATTGCTTTTATTTGTATTATTTTGTATTTGCATTCTTTCTTTTTCTATTCTTATTACATGCCCATACAATCTCAGTCTTGCTTCCTCTACTATCTCATGTATTCTTGTACCCCTAATATTTCCCGGATAACTTCATTCCTAATCTTGTTTCTCCTCGTGACAGCTAACATGCTCCTCACAAACTTCATTTCCATGGCCTCCAAGAGTTTAACTGGTGTAGTAATATTAAATACTCATATTTAGGAATACTGTCAGATTTTAAAAGAAATATAGACAACCCATTTTGTGTCATCACCCAAACGATGTAAGTTTGTTTGTTTAAACACTGTCACTTTATATAACATTCTATTTAGCGATTCTATTCCTTTTTTCTCACAATTTAATTGTTTATTTCACATTTATTCTAAAGCAAGTCTTTAGTTATAATTTCATTTCCATGAACATGGTGCTTTGGTTCTAGCACCGAAACATGTCAGGTGAATAGTGTTCCTGCAATACTGGAACACCAAAAGGAATACAGGGACAAATGCACCAGATAAGACTTAGATAACTGTTAAAAACTAAAGTTAACTTTCTGAAAATTTCTTGAACAATAGCAGGTTTCAATTCAAACTACACATTAATTTTATGTAACACATTTTAACATGTTGTTTTAAATTGTTCTACAATTTAATCACTTTTAAAATTAGCTCATTATGTTATATGTGGTCTATTTTTACTATCACTCCATATAATTGGTCAATCTTAATGTATCGTATCATTCTATTAGTTCATTTCCACTTGACTCATATCTATACATTATATTTTAACTACTTTAGTAAACTAGTTGTTACTAATATAATTGTTTGACTTGTATTTCCATTTTTAAATAATTGTCAATCAATAGTGCAGTATGTCATGTTATTAGCTCATCCTACTTGACTCGTATTATAGTACACGTTGTAATGTAAATATGTAATACCAAGTATTCTAACATCATGTAAAGATTTATCATAATATCAATTATACACAATATACTATAATTATCAACCAATCTAAACCCAACTTTCATTAATTATTAAGATAATATCTAAATCTTAACTTTTACTATATTCTTACAAATGGTTTCAAATTTTCTAGCTATGTCACAACAGGCACGCCATTCTTGATCCGAAAATCGTAAAATTGTTGCCAACAATCTTGTTTCGCATCTTCACTTATATCTCCACACAAAGAATGTAGTTTATACCAGATCTCTTTCGGTGTCCTACAGTTTATTAAATTCACTTGAAATGTCCGATCCACTGAGCTCAATAAGATCACTGCTGTTTTTGACTTACACTTTTTCCGTACTTTCCATGCGTCGAGTTTTGCTGCTTTGCCGGGCTCTGTATCTGTCCCTTACACAAATTCTACCAAATCTTGAGCACCGAGTAAGAACGACACACTAAATTTCCACAATGTAAAATCTTTGCCGTCAAATTTTGTGAGATTGTATGTGTCCTTCTCATTACTGCAAGCAGAGAAAATAAAATATACTGGATGCAATATACACCTACTGACGACACGAACAAAACGTATAATTGACACGAACAAACTGTACCGACAACACAAAATTTCTCTCAACTCGCACTTCACGATATAATGGCGGCGCAGTGGAAGTGTGCTGAACCCATGACCTTTTGATTTAATACCGTTCAAATACAAGCACATCAGCTTTTATTTCTTCACTTTGCGGTTATTTATTTTATCAGCCATTAAACAAATTTGATTGAATTCTGTCTAATAACTACCGACATTTATTAATCAGTATGAAGATCAGGAACACACGGACAAATATTACAAGTCTGTTAAACACAACTGAAAAAACAACCCACACACACAACAACACAATAGACCAGTGACAGGACAAAAACTACATATGTATCATCATAGTCAAGAACTAAATAATGTCCACATAGCTCGTCATATTCTTCTTTTGTCAAAGTAACTTTTTTGTCTATAGAATCTTCTCAACCACACCAAAAACTCAATCATCGGGTAGAAAGCTGTGTCTCTTTATACTGTAAAAACCAAAAGAACCTCTTAAACATTTTCAAGAACCTTCACTTTAATCTAGAACATCAACAGGTGGGAATTATGGCTCTTTTTATTTTGTCCATAGCGTCAATCACAGATCAATTGAACACATGAAAACAAATGTAGATTTATGAAACAAAAAGCTGAGCTCACTTCAGAAGTACCGCGTCCTTCCTGACTTAATGTCCATTGATACAAAGCAACAAAAAAAATAAAATTATTTGTTGAATATATTAAGCTCCTTGTATTGGTCGACTAGGGTGAGGCTGTATTGGCTGCATATCAAAACAAAGTGTTACAGAACAGTCAACATGTTCTTTGGTTGACTGATATAAACCATTAGCTTTAAGTGTCTTAACCTAAGTTGAACCATTCTATCAATCTTGGTGTTTGTATCTTCTGATTACCTATTTTCATAAGTTTTAAAAGAACCTGATGCAGGCGTGCATAAACTAATGTTGAAACTGTCGACAAATATTCCTGAATCCTTTATGATTTCAATCTGCTATAGTGAGTCATGCAGCCTCTTCGTTGTTGAATCAATGTGTTTACTTGTTCTTTCTTTGAAGTTGACTTTTCTTTGTCACCTCTTTGCCTTTCTGACGATGTCCCTCCTTAAGAAAATTAACATTTGTTGTATTTATTTTGTTTTTGGACACTCCCTTAGCTTAGACAAATAATTTCTGGCACACCTGAACAGGGCCTTCAACAGTTCTCATCAACAAAGAAATAGTAACCCATTTTCTTTAATTGTGGTCTTTGAAATGCTATGCTCTTTGGTGGAAATAGATGTTTATCTTCAAACAATGTTTTAGTAAAATATATATTATTTTATTTACTATGCCCTTTGGTGAAATCTGATGCTCTTTTTTTCCATTATGTTTTTTCAACAATATCCATTATTTCTTTTCACATATCCTATGAGCTTTAAATAAATGACAACATTTTTTGATAAAGGAGAGCTATAGTCCTTACATCGTAGCTTATTTGAATCTGCTCCAAATGACAATTCGAAAGGAAATCAAATCAATCAAAGATTTGAAGTGTCATGTACCCTTACTTTAAAAGAGTGTGAGTTCAAAATAGTTGTAAGTATATAAATTTAGCAAACTCTACTGCGATTTTTTTCTAAGTGATCAAAATTTGAAAAACATGAAAATTTAATGTAATTTTGTGAGATGATTTTTTGAATGAATTGCAGATATGATCAAATGAAATGTTTTTTATTAATAAATAGCTCTTAATTTATTATGTGTGTATGTATAAAATTATAAAATAAATATATATACATATATTTATATAAACAAGATCACCAGGAGTCATTTTTCAAAATATGTAATTTATCCAAATCATTACAAAATAAACTTTCCTTTATTTGAGGGCTAAGATAAAAAAAAAACTGTGTTATTTCCCTACAAAATCTAAATATCCAGTTTGAACAAGTTACAACAAATATTTTCAGATCTGTGATCAGTGACAGAAAACAAAGATACAAAAAAATAATAATATGTAAAATTCCTTTTTTTTGGTTTGGAAACACATAACATGTAAAGATTAACCAGAATATCTAGGTTGAAAATTTTCATGATTACAATACTTTCTTTTGATATGAGAAAGAATAAAAATAAGTGTTGGTAATAGAATTTATTAATTATTAACTCCCTTAAAGATAGATACATGTATATACCAACATAATCATTCAATTCTAATTTTAAACCCATATATATAAAATAACTAAGATATTTATCTTAGCCCTCAAATATTATTATTAGCACCGCGTCTTACTACCCGTTCGGGTTATACGCAAGCTCTCAATAAAGGGTAGTTTATATTGAAGTGATTTTGATAAATTACATATTTTTCAAAAAATGACTATTGGTGATATTGTTTGAAATTGATATTTAAGGAATGTTTTAACTGACAAATCGACCTGTATAATTGTATTTTAGGTAACATTCGTTTAGGAGTAGTTTATTGATAAATATTTTTGGAAAATTTCAGGGGTGGATGTAAGAGCCCCCCATCCCCATGAATCCCCAGTTCCTTTTAAAGTTATTATTCGCACTCTCACGACAATTTTATCTTGCTATAATAGTTTCAAGAAAAATATGTTTTTGGTTTAAGTAATAGCAGGCAATGTTTTTAAAATAGCATGTGGTCGGGCGCGAGGCGGTCAGCGCCTGATATTGTGAAACCAAACCTTCCACCTCTTCACCTCTTATCTTCAAATGGCATGCATTCAGGCGCGCTACGGTCAGCGCCTGACATAGTGAAACCAAACCTTCCCACCCCTTCACCTCTTGTCTTCAAATGGCATGCAGTTAGGTGCGCGACGGTCAGCGCCTGACATAGTGAAACCAAACCTTCCCTCCCTTCACCTCTTGTCTTCAAATGGCATGCAGTTAGACGTGCGACGGTCAGCGCCTGACATAGTGAAACCAAACCTTCCCACCCCTTCACCTCTTGTCTTCAAATGGCATGCAGTTAGACGTGCGACGGTCAGCGCCTGACATAGTGAAACCAAACCTTCCCTCCCTTAACCCGTTGTCCTCCTCCTGCTATAGCTAGCTAGCATTGCTTATTCTTCTTTTGAAGGCGCACTCCCTAAGGTTGAAACTTGTGAAATGTGTATAGCGTGAACCAGCAATAATTGTTGTCAGTCATCCTGCGTGCTCCTGCATCTTGAGGATGTGTGTGGCGTGTGTGTTTATAATAATATTATGTAGGGTTATTTTAGGATAATATTTATTTGAGCTACATGTTTTAATATTTTTTGTAACTAGGCTTAATATGAAGAGCTCAATTCAGGCGCTTAAGACAACAAATATTGCAGATTAACTCTTGATCAAAAAAGAGAATTGAAATCATTAGGTAGGCCATGTCCTGAATTTTTTATCAAACAAAGTGAAAAAAAGAAAAATGAAAATCGAGTTTTTAAAAGAGAGCTCAAGTCCAAAGATGCATACCAAAAAAATGGCTGGATTTGCGGCTGTGATGTGGACAAATCTTTGTACTGTTTCCCGTGTATTTTGTTTTTTCCCAGAAAGAGTGGTGAATGCTTGTGGATATTAAAGGGCGTCAATGATATAAAACATTAAAAAAATATAATTAAGAAATACGAAATATCTGTGAATCACATGAATAGTGTCTTGATCTTTCTTTGCTAGGCAAAGTAAACATATCGTCTAGTATAGACTCATAATACAGAGAAAACGTTAAAACACACAATACTAACGTTGACAAAAATAGGCACATATTAAAAAGATTGATTTCTTGTGTTAAATTCTGTGGTGTTTTTGAATTACCTCTCAGAGGTCATGACGAATCAGCTTCATCTACAAATCCTGGTGTCTACAGAGGTTTAATTAATTATACTGCTAAGTTGGATTCTGCAATGAAAGACCATTTAGAATCGGTCACTGTATTCAAAGGAACATCGAAAATAATACAAATTGACATACTGGACTGCATGCTTAACGTCTGTAGGGAGGAAATAGAAAAGCAGATACGAGATTCTGAATTTGTAGCCATCGAATGTGATGAGACAACTGTGTAACGAACCATTGTCAGATGGTATTAGTTTTTAGGTATGTGTTTGAGGGGTTGGCTTGTGAGAGGTTTTGAGGGTTTCTTATTTCTGAAGGAATATGTGCAGAAACTTTAGCAAAATGCATAATGGCCCCCATCAAACCTCTTCTAGACACTCCAAAAGGAAGATTAATAGCACAGGCATATGATGGTGCTAATGTTATGATTGGCTATGTTTGGATAGTACAGGCCAAGATTAGAGAAACTCACCCATTTGCCTATTTTGTACATTGCTACGCTCATCAGTTAAATTTGATATTGGAAAAAGCAACCAGTGCAAACAGCAAAGTTCGAGTTTTTTTCTCAAACATCTCTGCTATTCCCGCATTTTTTTTGCACTCATCTCTATGAGCTAACGTTTTGGAGCAAGTAGTACAAGTCAGACTACCCAGAGTTGCTACAACAAGATCGAACTACAACATCCGAACTATTAACGTTGTGTACGAAAATAGAGATATGTTGCAGGAATGCTTCGAAATTCTTGAGGAAAAGTGCACAAAAAACTTACTGTTAACGAGGCGAGTAGCCACAGAAGTGCTTTTCAAGACCAAAATTTCATGTTTTGGCTAATTCTTTTCTACAAAATTTTACCTCACGTAGATATACTGTACCAACAACTACAAACCTGAAACAGGGACAGTGTAATGTGGCAAATTGACATTTGTATTTTTGAAAATGAGATGCAGAAAGGGGGCAAGTGAATGAAATAGAGAAACAAATAAACGAAGAGTTCCTTGAACAACCAAGAAAAAGGAAAAGTAATGTTGAATGTAGCACCAGAGTGGGGGATGCAAAAGAAGGGTGTGATGTCATTACAACACATGTAAAAGACAAATTGGCTTTTACTCGTCATTTGGATTCCACTTATTTGTTATGTAATAAGTCGTTTCCTCAATTTTCTTATTGCTTTCTGGAAGAAAAACTCACGCGAGTAATCAAACACTACCCTTTCTTAGAAAAAGAAAAACTCTGGTCTGAATTGGGACTATTACATTGACGTTAAAGGAGCAGTACAACTATTGAACTTCATGGAGAAAAATAACATTATTTCAGTTTTCAGTGAGGTGACTAAGCTTCTAAAAATGATCATAACGACCTCAATGACGTCTGCTGAATCTGACCGTTGCTTTTCAAAACTGAAAGAATAAAGACTTTCCTAAGGAATATAACAGACTGAATGCTCTAGTGATGGTAGCCATCAACAAGGAACTTATCACACAAATGAAGGACTTTTACGACAGAGTTATGGAAAAGTTCGTTAACTTAAAGGAGAGGCGTATGGACTTTGTATATAAATAATTTCTTTGTTTATTTCATACTAAGTCATTTCTTGCAAGTGTACATAATGTAAATATTGTGTATCCTACATATTAATGTTGTGAGCTTGTAAGGATATTGAACATAAATATGTATGCACATTACACAACGGCAGAATTTCTACAACAGATCTACGTTCTTTGGGGCAAGTTTATTTTTTTATCTTTGAATGTTGTTTGTGATATTAATTTTTGAGTTTAACTAAATGAATATTTATCAAAACATATTCCGGAATTTGTGTCTTCTTTTAAATATATTATTTAGAAATAATTTAGAATTAAACAGGCTGCGCCCACCATCTTCAAAAGTGACGAGCCGCAACTGGAAAATTTGAAATATGCTATCTTGAAAATAGCTCTAATAATGCTGTTTAAAATATATAGCTGGGGAATGTTTGGCATGGGGTTTATTGATGAGTGATTTATTAAATTTGAATATTCTAAGAAAAGGCTATAGAGACCCTTCCCCCACCCCACCCCACCTCGCCCCAAATTCCCGGAATCCCATTTTAAAATTGTATGTGCTTAGAGTTTCCTGGTTATAAGAGGCAATCCCTCAATCTTCCTGCCCATACGCAAGTAGGGTTTATTTCCCGGACCGATCTACATTTATCCTTATAATACACAGAGCTATTTATTGATCCTAATACTTTATTTAAATAAATCATCTTATTATGAAACTCTAATGATTCCAGGCCGAAGTGAAAACTGTATCGCTTACCAATATTAAAACAATCACCTCTCCAAGTTCATCCCTGGTACTTGTCATCACTCCTATCAGCAAACTGGATCAGTGTGTTGCTTTATTGGATGGAAGCTCCCCCTTCATATTGGCACGATGTCCTAACCAACAGAAACATAAGATCCACCAGGACCTAGTAGTGGTTCTACAGCAGCAATTTAATAAAGAGAAATTGCTACTTCTAAGAAAGGTTAGTAATTACAAATAGAGTTCTCCAATTTACATTAAACTGGAACTGAATTTGACAATTCATTTTCCAAAAGAAGCATGGCGCTATAGATTGTTATTAGTAGGCCTACTATTAGGATAAATGCAATACAGGCTTATCTTTTATTTAAAACATCAAATTAATAAATTTGTACTAAATTATCTGTCTGAAATAGTATTGTTAAATTGATATTTTTTATAACACTTTACAGGCTGTTACTGTAGTAGAGAAAGAGTCGGTGATTAAATTAACTGGAGATGAATCCACTTGGCTTGAACAAATAAAATTCGCCGTTGATAACGGTAATGGAGAGAACAATCGGGTGTATGTTGTGACCAACTCCAAACCTCCAAGAAAGGTTAGAACGCTCATCCAAGAAGTCTGCAAAGAAACAAAGGCGAAAAAATTAAGGTATCTTAGTGAATGTTATGATCATACTACAACAATATTAATAGAGATCACTTTTAATTATAATGATGGCCAACGCTACAAAGTGTATTAATTAAACAGTAAAAACAGATAAATGGTGAGTGTAGGAATAGATATCAAATTGAAATTTTAAACAGGTTTACTGCTCTAAAGTGCTCATAGGATGATGAGGAAGAAGCCATGAATCCAGAGAAACATTGAGAAATTGTCCGGAATATTATTAGAAATGCAGCAAAGAGTAGTTTGGGTCTTTGCAAAAAGAGTAGTTTGACAACAAATATTTAAATTTAATAGAAGGGAAGCAAAATTACATTGGATAGAGAGTCCATGTCAATTGAGCTTAAGACACATTTAGCTATTGCAAATATGAAGGCATTCAAAGAAAAAAGTAAGAGAGTATTTAAAGGATAAATATATTGAGTTTGAATGAAATAGCAAAAGTAAGAATATCAGGGTACTTTATATACGTAGTAGTGGATATAGGGAAAATAATCAGTCTAGAGTCAATTTAGTGAAAGACCAGAATGGTTATTTAATGGCAGACATGAACGATGTTTTGAGTAAATGGAATGACCACTTCAGTCATATTTTGAGTGTTCATGAAAGATCTGAATTGGGTGAGGGTATCAAAACCCATACTGCTGAGTCATTAGCCCCAAATACAGGTATTAGTAGAGTCAAAGAAGCTATTAAGAAGTTGAA
The DNA here is from genome assembly GCA_039000515.1 of Timema cristinae. Taxonomy (NCBI): domain Eukaryota; kingdom Metazoa; phylum Arthropoda; class Insecta; order Phasmatodea; family Timematidae; genus Timema; species Timema cristinae. The sequence continues at coordinate 8,392,322 of JBCFYV010000100.1, forward strand.
TAACCATAAATCTCCAGATATAGATACAATTCAAGCAGAATTAATAATGGGAGGTGGTGAAATGTTTGTAATAGAAATTTATAAACTTCTATGTTCCATATGGAAACATGATATATCAGCACAATAATGGAAGGAAGGTATTAATTTATAGGTAATACCCATTTTCAAAAAGTGAGATAGAACATTTGTAATAACTATAGAGGTACCTATCTCATTATTACAAACATGCTATAGAATATTTTTTTTGCCACCATGTCTTATTACCTGTTAGGGTTATACACCTATGTACTAATCACACTAATAGGTTATAGATTAGTAAGGCTTAATTTAGAGGAAATGTACCTGAATTTGCATGCAGGAATATTGGAAAACTATTTAGGAACAACCCCCTCATTGCACCCGAACGAGATCTGACTTTGGCAGCTTAGTCCAACACGAGACTAGTGTGTTAGACCATGTGGCCACCAAAACGGGTTGTACAATTTTATATACCATAACTTGTATTAGATTGACGATACATGGGATCCACATTGGATCAGATTTTTACTATTCAGCAAATATTAGAAATAAATTGTGAACACAGCATAACGGCTCATCAAATTATACATAGATTTTAAAAAGGTTTATTATTTGGTTAAAATAAACAAATAATATGGAATTTTAGTTAAAATTGGGACATCTAATAAACTTTTAAATCTTAATGGGGCGTGCTTGACTGATCGGCCTGACAGGATACAGGTTTGATGTGCGAAGAAGCTTCAGGCAGGGCACCCATCACTCATCATTTACTTTCAAAATACATAATAGGTTGATAAAAGGATATTCATTTTCACCATTAATGTTTAATCTATCGTTAGAGTAGGATATTAGGATAACATAAGAGAGTAGGGAATAGTTGACATTAAATGGTACATTGCAGCTTTTGGGTTAAGCGGATGATTTAGCTTTGTTGGGTGAAAGTAAGGAAGCTCTTTCAATTAATGCAGAAATATGATTATAGGCTTGCAATTAAATAGGTTTAGAAGTGAACTCTGAAATACTAATTATGTGATAGTACACAAAACACAGATTGGAGATGATAATTTAGAGATTACTCTGAGCAGTAAATAATTTGACAGGGTTAATGAGTTTAAATAGGGACAATTTTAATTAGAGATAATAATATTAGATTGGAAATTAGGAAAAAAATACAAGTTGGTAAAGAAATTCATGCTATTACTCGGTCAATAAGTTTTTAACGTTTTGCCTACTGCCAAGGAATGTGAAACTCAGAATATAAAAAAAAAAACAATTTTACCAGTTGTTCTCAATGGTTGGGAAACGTGGTCTCTTACCTTACACGCTGAAAACCAATTTAGGGTGCCTGAAAACAAGGTGCTTAGGAAGATATTTGGTACTAAAAGGGATGAAGCTACAGGGGTGTGGAGGAAGTTACATAATGATGAGTTACATACCATGTACTAATCAAGGCATTGCTAGGATAATCAAGTTTTGTATGTTATGATGGGCAAGACGAGCAACGTAAATGAGAGAATGCATAACCATGCACAGTTGAACTGTATAGAATTAGCTCAAGATATGTGTAATGAGGTGGACTGGATAGAACTAGTCTAGATAGGGCTAGGGTGTATTGAGGTAGGATGGGCAGAACTAGCTCAAGACAGGGACAGGTGAGGTACTTTTCAAAGTGTGTCATTGAACGTTTGATCCCCTAATGCCATAGACTAAGTAAATGATTAAACAGAACCAGGCTCTTTTCACCCAGCCTTTCACTAATTCTTTTGTGTTTAAAATGGTAGGATCACCAATGATGGAAAATCTTATACCATTAACCATCTATCTTAGTATGCATCGATCTAATGCTTTCAGGATTTCAGACAACACACAAAATATTTAGCATAGAATGAAATGTTGTTATATTGACCAGACTATAAACCTTTCTTCTTTATGGTTCTCTTCTTCTAATATGGTGCTGAGGAAGTAATTACCACTCTTTGGGAGCAGTGAACTATCAAGGTTATCATCACAGACTTGGGTTAAATATCAACATATGTTTAGTAAAACTAGACACAGATGTTCACATAACACCGTACGTTACTTATGGTATTGAGTATGATTGTAAATCATGTATATTCTTAGATATTGTAATAATTTGAGCATAGGTTGTAGATCACAAAAACCATCAAACAAAATATCCTGCCAGACTTGCATGTTTATACACGCACGTAAATGCATAACAACACTAAAGTCTCTATTAATATTTATTATGACACACTCTTTCTACTGCTGACAGGTTGTAGGCAAAGCATTTTAGTGACAACTCCTTAAAGGATTTTATTTGAACATACCTGTTTAGATAAGGTGTCATCTAGCCACAAATATGAAGGTGCATCCCTTTATTTATAGCGATTGCTACAATCTTGTGATTAGGTCTTCGATATTTGTTAATACTTTTTTATTTTTCGTTTGGGTACTTGATCTGGTTAAAAGTTAAAATGGGTCGTCAGTGTTACAACATATCTATTAATTTCCTACAAAAATAGTATACATAGGGAATAAATTAAGCTTATATTATTTAATTTAAGTACTTGAATATTAAACTTCATATAATTAATAAATTGAACAATGAAGTTTATATGCTTATCGAGCACATAACCAGAATGGGTAGTAGACATGATCCTTAAAAAAAAGCTTATTGCTTTTATATTTGTAATTTGACTTATATTTTTCAAAAATTCAGGACACAAAAGTATAATTTTATATAATAATAATAATAATGTACTTGTACTATTTATAAATATCTGTTTTAATTCATTTTTATTTTTTATTTACAGATATGTCTTGTTAATAGACAAAAATGCACCTGATTTTTGTCTGACTAAAGATATTTATCAGCATCAGCTTCAACAAGATCTTTTATTTAATTTCTATGTTGATGGGTCATGGGGAAGCTTCCAGCAACTACCTATTAATGCTCTGCCTAAAGCTTCTTCACACATAAGTGTGCTACCAACTTTAAGGTAATTTACCCAAATACCATGTGCTAGGAAGTTTTAGAACATGAACAAATTAAATAGTACGCTGCACTAAAGGATCTTCTTTCTCTTTTACCTTAAAATACAGACATTTACTAAAAACTCGTAATAGTTGTGAAATAAATAAGATACATTGTTGCAGAAACACTTCACCAAATAGCAAAAATGAAATAATATACACTTTTAAAGAATTATTGAGAAAAGAGGAACATCTCTGTACAATATATATATTTTTAGCGTATAGCTCAGAAACAATTATTAATATCGAAAGATATTTCACATGAAAGATTGTTATCATTAATTGTAATAAAACTATACAATGCTAAGAGACTGAGTCATTTCCAGATTGGTATGGTCATTTAATAATAATGTTAATGGCTTTTTCCAGTCAAGTTTTTCATTTCTCTTTCGGGATGGTGATATGTATATAGTAATTGTTTTATTCCTGTACAGATTAGATGATAAATGTAATTTTCTAAGGAGAAAAACTTTAAAATATTAGATCTATACTTCCGATCATCAGGCTGTTGTGTTTTGTATATCAGTTATTAGGCCTAATATAAGGAACACACTTAAAATGTCATATACAATTAAAACTTGATAGGTATAATAGGGGTGCCCCCTTTCCCCCCAAGCTTGATGACTCAACCTCGCTTCCGAACTTGATGAATCCCCCCCAAGATAAGATATTTCAAGTTCAAAGAAAATGTCATTGTTATTAGCTTATTATTACAAATAGACTAAGGCTAAAAAATGGTACAGTTTGCAAAGAAATACTCATTTGAAATTAAATGAATAATAAAAATTTAATTACATTAAATTAATATTTTTAAGACATTATTTCAAAAGAAAGGAACAAAATATCAACACAATGTCTTGTAAAAAAGAAAAAATTGTTTGATGAAGTTCTAGTTGCTCTGTCTTGTAAACAGCAAAGTAACTTCTTCCTTTGCGATGACGATAAATAAAAGCATCAATTATTTATTCAGTAAGAATCGACTCTAATAAGTCTTTCTCTGAAGCTAGAATCACAAGGTTCGAAAGCGATGCATCTCCCTTTGCAGAAACTGAGCCTGTTTTTCATTATTTTAACTTGGCTTATAGCTCTTTCAGCCAAACAATTGGTTATGGCCAAAGATAGAAAAGTTGTATGAACAACTTTCAATCTCATGAAGCCCGAAAAATTAATCAAACACCTATAATGTTTCAAAAAACCCTTTGTCACACAGAAACTCTAAATCTGTTCATGTTCATTTTATGTTCCAATATCAGACTCATCATCAACGTCCATGATTGTTTTCCTTTCATCATGATATTTTATCTGAGCTGTGTCTTTAGATCTCTCACTTTTACGAGGGACAAATCATCAATTATTGAGGTGACCTGGTGGTCTAGTGGTAAGGTGTCAGACTTCTGTGCTGGGTCCGGGTTCAATCCTTGGTCCCGGCACAGATTTATCTGATTACCAAACCCTTCCTTCACCTCTGACAAGAAATCTTGTGAATGTGGGGAATGCCAGGCCTCCACCGTGGTTCGGATTCCACGTTAAACTGTAGGTCCTTCATTTCATCTCACAATCACCCAACCATTACACATTAGCGTAAAGTGCGTATAACCCGAATGGGTAGTAAGACGCGGTGCTAATAATAATAATAATAATAATCATAATCATAATAATCAATTATTATCAATTATTATCAATTATTATTATTATCAAATATGCTTGTGTGAGTGGCAAAATACATTTCACTGAATGAGTTTTAACTCTTCACTTACAATACTGTTGTTCCAATCGTAAAACTCACAAAGGGTTTCTATGTTTTCAGGGGAAACATCATTTGTTGTTGTTTCTAAAACTCTTGTATGTGTGAAATAACCCATTTATTTTACCATGTCTATGCTATGGTCAGAAAGTCTATCTTCAAGCAACTTAAATACAATTCTATTTTCATATTTTTGTTCATCTCAATAATAGGTTCATCTATACCCAATTCATCAATAAACCATTTTCTTCTTCTAACTCCTTTTATTTATTTAACACACAATTTATAAACTGATTGATTATATCCTCACACGACTTATAAACTAACTTATATCTACATGGAACACACACAAGATCCAGCACATGACCTGTAGACTCATCACTGTGAGAGGGGAACCCCACATTACACCCTTGATTATTTGCAAGTAAGGTTGTGTTATGTTTTAATTATTTAAATAACTCATTGCGTCATGGAATACATTTAAAAAAATAACAAAAGGTGTGGAAAGGTCAGGGTTAGGGGATACACACACACACACACACACACAATATATATATATATATATATATGTGTGTGTACGAACAAAAGTAAGCATGTCAGCTATATCACAAGATGGCCACCACTAGGTTACTTGTAAATCTTTGATGGCGTATCATTGGTTATGTAGCAGCTTTTTGGTCAACTGGATGTAAAACATTTGAGTAAATACAGCACATCAACATCCCACTGGTTGACATTAAGAAGGTAACTTTCTTCTGCCAACGTTACTTGTTCACCAATTTGAGAGAGCGGAAAGAGAGGGGGGCTTCCATCTGAAGCTATTGCTCAAGTATTTCTTCCTTGATGGTCACGTGCTGCACACTATATATATCTCAATACCTACCTGATCAACGTGAAGTACCTGCAGAAGCTTTGACAGACCTACATTCCAGTACATTTGTCTGTCGTCGTCACGATGGATATTGGAATGCTATATCAAGTGACAAGTTTGGTGACATATACATCATATCAGTTGTCCTTGATGCTGCAAGCCGTAATAAAGGTGTTATCTGTGTTATGAGTGGCGATACAGATGTGTTTATTCTGTGTATTGGGTATACTGGGAACACCTGGGTTCCAGAGTGCAGTTGGAGCAGTGCTAGATATCAATACTAAACCTGGACCAAAGAGTCGGCAGTTAGTTGGCATGCATGCCATTAGCGGTTGTAACTCGACCTCGTGTCCTTTTGGTAAAGGCAAGACAACTGCACTGAAAATGTTTCTTGCAGGGGAATTTAATGGGTTAGCTGATGTTCTGGGAGAAGTTGACATTACATTGCAGGCTCTAATGGAGGCTGCTTCAGCCTACTTGGGTGACCTGGTGGTCTAGGGGGTAAGGTGTCGGACTTCTGTGCTGGGGTCCGGGGTTCAATCCCCGGTCCTGGCACAGAATTATCTGATTTTCAAACCCTTCCTTCATCTTTGACAAGACGTGTATTAATCACAACTTGTGAATGTGAGGAATGCCAGGCCTCCACCGTGGTTCGGATTCCACGTTAAACTGTAGGTCTTCCATTTCATCTCACAATCACCCTACCATTTCACATTAGCGTAAGTGTGTATAACTTGAACAGGTAGTAAGACGCGGTGCTATTAATAATACAACCTACTTCACCGCCTTATATGGTCAATCGCCAGGGACATCGCTGGAGATTCAAACTCTTCACTAACAAGAAGAAAAGTCACAGAATCAGGACCTTACCTCCAACATCCCCCAACATGTTGCAGCATGTTCTTCAGGCCCATCATCAGGATGGATTCTTTTAGAGAGCTTGCACTCCCAGATGAATTGGGTGATATAACTCAATTCGGGTGTATTTTAAAGAATGGAATCCCAACTCCTGTTACTGCTAATGGTGACACAACTACACCATAGCTTATTGATACATTTAAAGGTCAGTGTAAGGCACAAGGAAAGATGTGTGGCATTGAGGCTTGCGGATGCCACAAAGAACGTATTTCGTGCACACCTTAGCTACTGCTCCATCACTAACAAAGTAAAATATGTAGCAACGAACCAAGGTTTTTCAGCAGGTGGGGGTTGATCAAGACAAGTCTGAAGATATGGACCACAAAGATGATGTTGATTCTCCTGAGCATGAGGATTATCATAAGGATTGTAATCAGGATAAATCTGATGAATATGACAACTTGGAACCCGCCTTGGTGGTGTAGTTAGCTAACGCACTGGTTTCGTGTTGAGCTAAACTGCATAGGACAGGGAGATCGAGGTTCAAATCTCGGTCGGATAAATATGGGGTGGTATTTCCTAAATAGTTTTCCACTCTCCCTCCACACAAATGTGGGTTCACTTCTTATAAAGCCGACCTTCCCAATTCCTAACTCATTAGCATAATTGGTACTTAAGCATATAACCCAAACGGGTAGTAAGACGTGGTGCTATGAAATTTATTTTTTTAAACTTGAATGCATCATTATTATTTACTGTAACAAATAATTCTTTTATGTTACTATAGTTCATAATAAATAATGATTATATATTTACATTTTAATTAATATAATTTTTTTAACTCAATATGCCACTCATAGGTGTTTTGTATGATTCGTAATAATGTCTCACAAGTACATTATATATATTAGGATGGCCATCTTGTGATATGGCTGCCATGTTTTCTTTTATTTGTAAATTATGTAAAATGAAATGCCTGATGAACGCCTGAATAGATTTAAAGCAAAAAATTTTTTTCTAGTTGCATTACAAGCCAAGATAATTAAATTTACACTATTTTGGGTGGCCATCTTGGATTTATGGATTTCGCTGTAGTTGCCCAATATGGTTGACTCTAACAACTGACTTGGATTTGTTCAAGGACCCCTTGCGAGTTCAAAAGGATATCAAATGTACATGTTCAGTGGACAACATATAGGAATGACAAATCGACTAATAGCTCTTTCATGCAGTTAATGTGCAACTTGCGCATTTCAGTCTTGACAACAATGCGTCCATCTAAAGTGCATACTTTTTCAAACCAAATTTCTTTGTAGCTGCTTGTAATAAGATCATACGCTCAGCAGATAGGTCTTCCCTTACAGTTATTCCTTACCCAGCAAGCTGTCGTTTCACACGGAAGACCTCACTTCGTTTCCTCTATGAAACAAATGTCACAATGATGTCTTCTCTCAGTTTCTTGATTTCATCCACATTAAATCGAGTAGGTCTTTCAGTTCTTTCACTACTGAACGTGTCACCGATTCAATGATAATAGCCATATAGTGTTAAATGTATAACATTCCCTTGACCGCTCTTGCACTATGTTAGAAAATTCGATTTTATCAAAGCTTGTTTATGTTCTATAAGTGAACATGATAGAAATGTATTCAATAATGTCTTCAATAGCAAATAAGGACACATTCACAAACAAAAAATAAATCCAAGTTAGAATAAATTATATTAGACGTTGAGTGTGTTTAGGGTATTTAACTGCACTCAACACCTGCTTTAGTTAAGAATAATAGTACAAGCAAAAGTGATCAGTTACTCACAATCCGCCATCTTGCTTATTATACCATGGGGCTTTTAAAATAATTATTCATGAATCTCTAATACATAAGTATTTTGAAAGATTATTTAATACTCACTTTACAAGTATGTCAGGGTGTCTACCATTCGGGAAAATCAAGGAAAACGGGAATTAGCCGGGAATTTGAAGTGATCGGGAAAAAACTGGAATAAGTTGGAATTTGGTAAATTACAACAAAAATCCGGTAAAATGTTGTTTTACTCAAAATATGAAATATAATAATCATTAAATCAATAAATAATAATGTTATTCAAACTGTAGTTTTTTTTGGGTGGGGAGGGGGAGGGGCTTTGTAATATATTTTATAATTCCTAGTAAACAATGTTAATACAAATTTCAAAAGAATGTCTATTTAAATTTTAAAACTTATTATTAATAAAAAATATTAGTAAAAAATGAGGTGGGATGGGGGGAATTAGAAGGATGCAACATACTTTTTAGCCGGGAATTTCAGGAAATGATCAGGGGAAATAAATCAGGGAAAAAGTCGGGAATTTCATTGGTCAAGTTGAGTAGACACCATGGTATGTACATTAGAACAAATTGTATTACTAATTTTTGTTTTAAAATAATTATACTTTCAATGCTAAATTCCAAATCTAAACTACATAATGTTTCATTTACATACATTTAATTAAGTTAAACTAAATTTGTACCATATTAAGATTTATTTTATTTTTATAGGATAAAACACATACAAATAAATTTTGTTGGGCTTAACTTAAGAGATCCTTCCATACATGATGATTCTAAGGAAATGGTACGTACATAAAATTAATTTCTACCTTATTGATAAGACAAATTTATCTAGTAAGCTATTGGTTTTTTGGTAAATCTACTTGATACTTTCGCCACTACCATTTAAAATTGATGCATAAATTTTCCAAAGATAAACTGAACAAAAATATGCTACTAAATATTAAACTTGGACTATTATTTGGTTCATGATCATCCAGTTAACATTTAGATATATCAATGATACCACCTTGAATTAGGAATTTTATTAAATAATAGTAACATTTTTAGGGAATAAATGATGTCGGTCACTTGGAAATAGCTGGAGTAACCGATGACGGTAGAAGGGTCATGAGTGTTGTGCAAAACAATGAAGACGTATCTCAAAAATATCTGGATACTTACCTCACTTGGGATATTCCAGATTCCTGGAGTTTGGAAGATGCAGTGACTGTTCCCTTGGCATACGCCACAGTGAGTGCAAAAAAAGCTTATATTTACATCTTAATATGTTTAAATCTGAAATTTTAAGATTTTTAGTAAACAATCAGTTGAGGTGCATAGACGATTTTATCACACTAAAATTAGCATATATTAAACTTATTGTGACACGGTGGTAAAATAAATAGTTGGTTCATGTCTGATATCAAAAATAAATGCATTCAGATTTATTTTTTCTTAATATACACTTAAATGTCATTAGAGTGAAGCCATTTAAATCTAATCTAATACGTGACCATCAAATAGAAAGTACTAGGCTATAAAATGTTTAACTCCTTATGGTATTATTTTAACAGGCATATCATTGTTTAATCCAAACTGCTTTGTTGAAATCTGAAGAAACTGTTCTGATTCATGCTGGCCACACACCTCTTGGACAAGCAGCGATAGCTCTCACTCTTCATATTGGCAGCACTGTATTCACTACAGTTACAGAAATAATTCATAAGGAGTTCTTGATGAAACGATTCCCTCAGGTGAGTCAAGTATGTGCAAGTGTCTGCATGCATGTTAAATGATATAAAATAAACTACTTATGTTGCAGTAGTTACTGAAAAATATCCTTTCAAAACCGACAAATTCTATCACATTTTGTTAGGTTGTATATTGCTTGAATAACATATTTTTTTAAAGATAATGTGACTTAATATATCGCCAAAATAAATTATCTATATTAACCTACCTCTATGTAAAAATAGATATCAAGCTAAAACACGGAATCTGTCTGCATACTCAAAGAAACCTAATAGTTTGCTTCCCTTTTAGGTTATTTTCTTTTACTCTTATTGCTTATGCTTACCACAGTGGCTGCATAGTCTATGATCTCACTCTCATGTTAGACGAGATTGCCAATGACAGGGAGATTGGGCTCAATTCCCGGCTGGGTGCACTCAGGGCGGCTTTCCAAAACTATTTTCCACTCTTCCTCCACATAATTCCTTTAAATTCAACCTTTCTCATTTATAGCTAGTTATTGTAATTATTACATATGCGTATAACCTGCACAGGTAGTAGGACGTGGTGATAATGATATATGATAGCCTATCCAAGGTTTGACCTTGTGACTTATTAATAATCATTGAGAATGCTAGTTTAACTGGGAACCACCTCCGTCTCGAAATAAAAGGGAGGTCAGGGTGTACAGGGGATGAATAGATTTTTGATATTAAACAAATATTCCCTTGAGACAAACCCGTTAAAATTGTTACGTAGATTAGATTTGGATTCAATTTTTCATTGCTAGGCAGGTTCCATTACATGGTCCTGGTTAATACAATACCCACATAAACCCAACAATCGCACACTAGTTTTATTCATAAGGTTATGTCATGTTTTACTCTGCAGTGTTAACTGTCTTTTAATTAAAGTAGTAATCGGTTTGTATGAATACATTATCCAAGTTATGTAAATGTAAGCTCAAATAAAATCATTTTAACGTTGCCTGTAAAATTTTCACTGACTAAAGAAACACTTTTTGCTAACTAACATAATATATACAAATCAACCAAACCATGAATACAGGGCACTGTATTATATTCTTGATTTGAGATTGGGATTTATATTTTATTTTCTCCTTGCTTTTAGAATGCAAATAACATGTTGACAAATTAAAATGATTAAATAAATCACATTTTTATTTTTTATAATATTTAGTTTTGATTAATTTTCAAGTTTAAAAAAATCTGCGCACTTCTTGAGTGATTCCTCTACAATTTCACCAAATATCAATCTCAATCTTATTGAGAATTACTAAAAATTCTCTGGACAGATATACATAAATATGTGGGCTTACAGACACGATTAAAATTGTATCAATATAGGTACATAGATTGCTATATATTAAATATAACTGTTGCATAGGTGTGCCTACAACAAGGTCCAGAGTCTCCTAATGTTGCTTCAAATATTGTTTTAAATGACACAAATAATGATAAGAAATAATTATTTAGTGGGATAAGAACACATTGAACCCTAATCTATCTATATTATTAAATATTTAGAGTCACAATAACTCCTCCTACATTTCTGAGCCGATCTGAACCATTGAGGTCTTAATAATTTCATCCTGACGTGCAGATTTGCAATTAATTGTAATAATTTTGAAAATTGCGTCCAGGAAAAAGTTTTTGACCTTTTTTATATAATATCAAAAAGTTGTTGAATATATAAAAGCTCAGCTAACATTTTCTTGGGTACAATTCTAACTATTAGTTGCAAATTTACATGACCAGATGAAAAAAAATTAGGATATTAATGGTTAAGTATTTTAGATGAGGGCGTGGTGATAAACTTATTTTTATTACTAAATTAGCAGTGGAGTACCAGGCTTTGCCCGGGAGAAATAGTTTAAGGTTCAAAAAGGTAAAAATTGTTAAAAGTATTAAAGTACAAACTGGGCAAAAGGAAAACAAGAGTAAGTAAAAGTCAATCTAATTAGTAACTTTTTTAAAAAAAAGTTAAAAAGCCTAAGTAAAAGGTTCACATTATGATCCAGCTAGATTTGGTCATATCAATTCATAAAAGCAAGATCTGATTCAGATCAAACAAAAAAGCAAGATTTGATTCAGATCAAAACAAAAAGCAAGATTTGATTCAGATCAAAACAAAAAGCAAGATCTGATTCAGATCAAAACAAAAAAGCAGATTTGATTCAGATCAAAACAAAAAAGCAAGATTTGATTCAGATCAAAACAAAAAAGCAAGATCTGATTCAGATCAAAACAAAAAAGCAAGATTTGATTCAGATCAAAACAAAAAAGCAAGATTTGATTCAGATCAAACAAAAAGCAAGATCTGATTCAGAAAAACAAAAAAGCAAGATTTGATTCAGATCAAAACAAAAAAGCAAGATCTGATTCAGATCAAAACAAAAAGCAAGATTTGATTCAGATCAAAACAAAAAGCAAGATTTGATTCAGATCAAAAAAAAAGCAAGATCTGATTCAGATCAAAACAAAAAAGCAAGATTTGATTCAGATCAAAACAAAAAGCAAGATCTGATTCAGATCAAAACAAAAAAGCAAGATTTGATTCAGATCAAAACAAAAAGCAAGATTTGATTCAGATCAAAACAAAAAAGCAAGATCTGATTCAGATCAAAACAAAAAAGCAAGATTTGATTCAGATCAAAACAAAAAAGCAAGATTTGATTCAGATCAAAACAAAAAAGCAAGATCTGATTCAGATAAAACCAGAAAACCTAGATCTGATTCATATCATCTGGCTATCTCTTAATCATATATAATTTTATTTCTAATTTGCATACCTTTATTAAGATCATATTAATGTGTTTTATATCAAGTATGATAAAATATTTAATCTCAGTATTCTTTTCTTCCATAATTATTATTTTGTTAAATAATGTTATTAATATTAATTTGAATATTAATGTGTATCTCTAAAAGTAGTTAAAACATAATAACAATATACCTCTACAGTGTATCTAGTTTTACTAAAGTTATTTAATCATTTAGCCTGGCCATATATAAACTATGAACATTTTATTCAACACCGCATCTTACTAACTGTTCAGATTTTACACATATTTACTAATTACACTAATGTGTTAAAAATTTCAGAAGTGTATGCTCATTTGTGTGGGGAGAGATAGTGGAAAACCATTCTCCATACACCCACAGGGATTTGGACTGTCTGGTCTCTCGATCACCTGCAATCTAGTTAGCCAATTGCAAGTGTGACGCCATTCGACCAAGCGGCCACTAAAGTGGGTCGTATGTAAATATACATTGTTTAAATTTATCATCTAGCACTCGTTTCAGTGGACAAATAGCTCAAGGCATCACACTCGTATTAGACTGGCCTGCTAGATACAGAGAGATCTGGATTTGAATATCAGCTAGTTCACCTGAATTCCTTACATGCAATTGCAGGTAGATTGCTTGTGAAATGCTTCCGTCCTCATCCCTACACAATTATAATACTATCATATATATGTACGATAAATAAACTAGAGTAACATAAAGTTATAAGAATATTAAAAAAATCTTACATACATTAAAGTATATATAAAAATGGCTTTGTTATTTTAAACACACATTCAGTAAAATTGTGTATTTTGGTGAGATCTACTGTATCCATGTTTATATTTGTATTGATATAAAAAAGTCAATTAATATTCTGATTTTGTCTTGACAGTTACAAGAAAATAATATCTTGATTTTGAGGAGCAGCTTTGCAATTTCCTTGATGCGTGCTACGAAGGGTTTGGGTGTCAGAGTTATTATGAACTGTTCTCGAGGAGTCAACCTTCATATTTCACTACAGTGCTTGTCTTACGGTGGGCGCTTTGTTCAGCTAGAAACAGAAGATATGAAATTAAATACCAACCTAGGCAAGTGAAAGCGAAACAATGTACAATAACTACATATTTAATATTCTAGAATAAAATAATTGTAGTGACAAACTCTATAAAGTTAATGTATTAACATTAAATAAACGTTCCTTATTATCAATACTTTATCATTAAATATCAAACAAAGTTGATGAATATAACATGTTTAGTATTTGAACCTGTTTAAAATATATTTATTTTAATTGAAATATTGGTGACCTGGTGGTCTAGGGGTAAGGTGTCAGCCTTCTGTGCTGGCGGCCGGGGTTCAATCCTCGGTCCCGGCACAGATTTATCTGATTACCAAACCCTTCCTTCATCTCTGACAAGATATCTTGTGAATGTGGGAATGCCAGGCCTCCACCGTGGTTCGGATTCCACGTTAAACTGTAGGTCCTTCATTTCATCTCACAATCACCCTATCATTACACATTAGCGTAAGTGTGTAAACCCAAACAGATTAATATTCATAATTGAATATTAGAAATTACAAAACAATAATTCTCAAGGTCACCGGAAATTATTATTATTATTAAATTTGTATGTATCCCATAAGTAGTTCAATTATTAAATATCTATAAATGATGCTTAATTTTTGATTTCATCAAACATAACCATTATCTTGTATCTTGTTTATTATTTAAACATATAACTTAGAAAGGTAGTAGCAGAATTTATACCTTCAAACAATTATATCTAAGCGAAGGATGTATTAATAAAAATATTATTATAAATAAAAGTTTATATTTTTTATATATTAATATATTTGTATATACACAGCTATAAAATTGTTTATTTTTAGTTAAATTTACTGTTTTTTTAACTATGTAGAATAGTTTATTTAAAGCTTTAAAAAATTTTCCCCTACCATTTTAGTTTATGCAATAATAAATAAATATTTTATTTTTATTTTTTTTCAACACAGGAATGCGTTGTTTTTTAAATTCAACTGCATTTTTTGGGGTAGCATTTGATAATTTATTTAATGCCCGACTTTCATGGAAGAAAGAGTTGCACAACGCAATACAAGAAGGAATCAAATCTGGCCTTTTACAGCCTTTTGAAAGGATCTTGTTTCCTAAAGAGAAAGGTTTCTCATCGTTAAGGTAAAATAATGATGAAGTCTACATTAAGCATTTACTTTCTATTTTTTGCAACTAAAAATATATATATTTTTTAAATTATTTTGGACCATATAATATAAATAAGAATATCTTTTATTTATAAGAATCAACCATTAGTAAAGAAAACATATCCTATTTAATACATTTCTATTTTTCTTAGAAAACTTAACAGCTATACTGGTAAAGTGGTGCTTCCCTTTGATAAAGAAACTAAAACCAGCAATAGCCCTGTATTAAATTTTATGGAAGAGACAAATAAAATTATATTCGACATCAATAACACACATCTAATTATTGGTAAGTATACTAATTTAGAAATTAAGATGCTTGCATGGGTAGAGATTAATATAAAAAGTGCTGTATGGTATCATATAAATATAAGACTTTGTAGATAAAAATCTTATGAATTTTTATTCAACCAAGTGAAAGTATGTCTAGTTACAAAAATTTGTCACACAGATTAAAGCAATCCTTTTGAAGCTCGACATATTATTCCACTTTTAAGATGCATTATTTTGATTTTCTGACAGTTAAGTGACCCAAAGAAATTTATCAAATACTACAAATCATATTAGGTTAAGCTGTTTATTTTTGCGGTTAAGCTGAATATTTCATCATACTATAAATCATCATCATCATGTGGAGTTTCCTGCCACTGGCAGGGTCTATCTCGAACATAAGCCTCTCCATTCACTTCTGGCCCCCCACCACCTTTCCTCCTCCATACCGGCTCAATCTACTCCTCTCCTCTCCACACACCCTTTATCCACCTGTCCCGGGCCTTCCTCTTGGCCTCCACCTCCTTTCAAGCATCCTCCTTGGAATCCTCCTCCCTCTTCCATCCTCTTCACATGTCTATACTACCTCTATCCTATCCTGCAGGGGTTCCCCCTTCACTCACTCTCTCTCTCTCTCTCATCCTGTCCAACCTTGTCACTCCCAGCCTGTATCCTACTCTCATCCCTTTCCTTTTTAACCCAGATTTCTGATATATACTGCAATTTTGGGACTTAGTATGTACACCCTGTACATCACTCCTTTGCACTTCTGCGACACATTTCTACCCCAGGAAAGACTTCTGACAATTATTTAAAATGCTTCCACTTGCCTCCCTCTTTCATTTCCTCCTCTTTCCTCTACCAATCTTCCCAAGTACTTAAAGCTTTCCACTTTCTAAAGTTGTTCTCCTCCTAATGTTACTTTCCTCGACACTATCTTCATTACTCAGTACAGCCACTGCAATCCCACTACTCCCACTGCCCTCTGCATCTCCAACTGATCTCATTCACTCCTGGTGCTTTCCACAGTGCCTCTTCAACATCCTTCCAGGTTATATCCATTGTAATTCTCTGGCTGCTGCTTGCTTCGTTTTTCCTTTCCTCCTCCTTGTTGCTCTCCTTTGCATTTAGCATTCCCTCAAATGCTCCTTTCATATTTCCTTCAGTTTCTCCTTCTTATTCTTCCCTGTTCCCTTTTCTTTTCCTAACCATTTTACACACCACTTTCTTACTACCCTGTTATCTTGTTGTTTCCCTCTTTCTTGCTTTGTACACGTCCTTTTCCTCCACTGTTCTCAGCTGAAACCACTCCCTGAAGGGCCTATTCATCTTACCCACTGCCACTCTCTCTTCTTAATTCCACAAAAGGGCTTCATTCCATTTCCTTTTGTCGTTTTTCCTGCTGCAGACTTCCTCCGCTGCCTCAACCATTAAGCTTCTGAATCTCCTCCATTCCTATTCCCTGATCATATTATAAATACCTAGCTAATATAAAAAAAGATCTTGTTATTTCCTCGACTTGAAGTTCTATATAATATTTAGTATTTTATTTGTAGCCATCAGTATTTATGATCTTCGTGCGTGAAATATAACGATGTGTTCATAGACACAATCATGGTAGGTGAGTACTAGCTTGAAATGAATGTGCTACAATGTCTTGTTTTAGTAAATATGCGGATTATCTGCGGTTTTGGGTTATTCATAGAACTCATCCCCCCCTATACTGCGGATAATTAGGAGTTAACTGTAATATCATAACAAAGAGATTAAGGGGACAGAAAGGCTCACACAATAAAATAATAAATAAGATATTGATCAAACCAAATAATGTACTAATATATAGGCTAGAAAGCTTTGTTTGATTAAAATATATAAAAATCTAATTTAGAATTATAATATTCAATAAATATATTACAGATAGGCATATGGCTACATATGTGTTATTCCATAGTCATAGATAAGAGAGCTAACATTTTTAATAAGGATGTTACATTCTGATAAATATAAACCTAGCTGTTTTTGGATTCAGCTTTAATTTAGAAAAAAATAAACTTTGTATTAATCTCTATGGAAAAAAAGGTCATTATTATGTTTAAAGTATTGATTAAGGCAAACAAGTATTGTAATTGGCAATTTCAAATAATGCATCTAAACAATTTTGTATTGCTTTAAATTCAACGCGTCAATGTACGGTTTTGTTTATACTTACATTAACTACTCACTTACGCTAGTAGATGAGCAAGGTTCAACTTAATAGTAAATGTACTCACACTTGCAATGAGGGAGTGGGAGAATATTAAGTAAAAAACACCCTCAATACATCCTACTGGTATTTGAACCAAATCCATTAAAAAAATAGTTATAGCTTTTTTTACACCCCAAATTTTACCCACATCATTTAGCCACTTTGTTTACCCTTTTTTACTCCATCTACCTTTTTTATCTTTTACCATTTTCATCTGTTTTACTGTTCATTCACCTTTCTATCCTTTTGGCCCTTTTAACCTTTTTTGACCCTTTGCCACTTTTACCCTTTTTCTGTTCTACCCTTATCAACATGTATACCCTTTTTATTTTATAAGATTATCGTTTTACCCTTTTAACTATATTTGCCATGTTTGTCTTTTTGACCTTTTTACCATTTCACCCTTTTGCCACTTTTCACTCTTTTCACTTGTTTAATATGACAAATGCTTTTTACACTCTTTTATAATTTTTTTTACTTTTCCTTTTTATCATTATTTCAAACCTTTTGATAATATTTACTTTTTACCCTTTTTGCATTATTTACACCATTTTACATTAAGAACCCGGCTTAACTAGAGAAAAATATTTTAGGGGAAAAGGATAAAAAATGTGTAAAACTGATGAAAAGAGCATAATGGGTAAAAAATTAATCCATTCAAATTTTTGTTTTTAAAATATGGTTTAAAAAGGTCAAGTAAAAATGTTTTTAAAATTTGTGAAAAGAATTAATAGAATTATAAGGGTATAATGGTGAGAAGACGGCACTGATGGAAAAAAATTTACAAAAAGTTGCAATTGGTAAATACGACAAGAATGTCAAAAAAAAAAAACCAATAGGAACAAAAGAGCAATAAAGGGTTAAAAGGCTAGAAAGAGCAAAAAGGGAAAAGGTGAGAAAAGTAGATATAATAAAAAATAATGTCTAAAGGTTAAAAGGGGTTAAAGGTATCAAAAGGATAAAAAAAAAAGTCAAAAAGTACCAAAAGTGCAAAATTGTTATAGAGGGTAAAAAGTGCAAAAAGGTTGAAAGGGTAAAAATAGCAACATAAAAAATCTTACAAGGGTGAAAATATTTAAAAGGTTGAAAGTAGATTTAATCATAATTTTAAAATTCCAGCTTCCAGGCACAAATGTTCTTGCACGAGGTGCTACCACAACCCACATTGCACAACCATATGAAATGTATTAAATCCATCTCATGGTGATTATTTATATTATTTAAAAAATTAAATCCAAAATTTAAAACACAAGTTTTGAGATGCACATGTCTATGCACAGGGAATGCTGTTTATTAAATTTCAGGTCTCTGTGTGTGGTAGATATTGCTCAACGCTCATGATAGACAAACTCTTCATTTTACTAATATAAATACATGGATCTATTAACTGAAAGGTTGTGTAGTCCTATACTCTATAAACCTTACACTGGACCAAAGGCGGAAAGTTTATTTACCTATAAGTAGATTAAGCTTGAACTTAGTCTTTCCTAAGTAAGGACAAAGGCTTTTAGTTTAAATATTTAATATTAAACTGCGATGGGAGTTACACATTATTGATTTTATATTTTTACAATGAACTTTAATTATTTTTAAAATTAAGTATCCTTATTTAATAAAATAAAATTTGTTAGCATTATTTTATTGTATTTCTTTTCTGGTAAGTAAAATTAAACACATTAATTGTTAATTTTTCTTTTCTTCATCAGGATCAAGTGCTACAGACTGCCTGGATCTGATAGAATGGCTAGTTGAACGTAACGCTAATAAAATTACACTTGCCCTTTTACCACAACAAGTATCAGCACTTTCGGAACGAAGATTGATTCTATTATGCAAAAAGCATAATACTCAAATAATAAAAACATCAGCTGAGAATCTAAGCACTCTCTCAGGAGCCTGTAGCCTGATTAAGAATGCTTCCAAAATTGGACCTCTGAAAACTATATTTACCATAGCACTGGTGGGTAAAGTAATTAAGTAAAGATCATCATCAATTGTTTCCAGCCTGTGGCCGGGTCATTTTAGTAAAATACCTCCATCTTCTTCCACCCTTCCACCATTCTTCCTACTTTAATTTATTCCATTTTTCTCCTCTCATTTGAACCCTTGCTGTTATCTTCTCCTTCCATCTCTTTCTTGGCCTCCCTTGTGGTCTTTTTCTTACATACCTCATTTCCAACATTTTCTTTGGCATCTTCTCTTTTTCCAACCTCATTGCATGCCCCTACCAACTCAATCTTGCTTCCTCTACTATCGCATGTACTCCATATACTCATTACATGCCCATACCAACTCAATCTTGCTTCCTCTACTATCTCATTACTCCCTGAACCCCAACTCTTGCCCAAACATCTTCATTCCTCATCTTGTTTCTCCTCGTGACAGCTAACAAACTCCATCCCCACGGCCTCCACTTTCCTAGTCTCTCTTACATTCATTGTCCATGTTTCTGTTACATATGTGACAATGGGTACAAAGTACACCCTGTACAACACTTCCTTACACTTCATGTCACCTCTCTTCTCCATAGCAGGTCTCTTACGCACATATAGAACAACTCTCCTTGTTGTCCTTTTCTCATTACATCCTCTCTTCTTCCACCTTTCTCCTCAATCACACTTTCAAGATATTTTACATTGTGTATGTTTCTCAGCTTTACTCATCCAACCTTATAGTTTTACTAGGTATTATCTTTTTCCTTGTCACTACCATCACTTCACACTTGGCCATGCTAAATTTCATTTCACACTCTTTAATTTCCTCATCTATTCCCATAGTTGTTCTTGTACCTCCTCTTCCTTCTCCCCCCATACCATCAAGTTATTAGCAAACATCTTGGCTTTCATTCTTTCCTTCCGAGTTTTCCTGCCTCTTTGTTCATAACCATATCCATTATTATTACAAATAGTTGTGGTGATAAGACACTCCCCTGCTTCACTCCATTTAAGTAAACAATAATTATAATCCTAGTTAGTATAATTAATAAAAAAGCTGTATTGAGAAGCCACTAAAGAATGTGATTTAAGAGTTGCATATATGACTCACCCATTACATTTAGGTTGGGGTTTTGTGTTCGAGTACTGCCAGTTTATTATTACTTATTTCTTTTGGATATTGATTAATCATTATAGTGAAACTTCATTAATTTATCTTATTAAAAAGTTCCATGAACTTGTATCCCGACTATTTAAAGTGACTTTAAATTAGTGAAATTGTGAATAAGCCATGTAACTATGCTTGCAACTATATAAATTAGTTTAATATGTTTTAGCTCATTTGGTTGAAATGTTCAGCACAACAATTAACTATTGCAGTTTAGGTACATATGAGTAATTAGTCAAATACTGTCTTTATTCACTATTTTATAGTGAAAATCATTCATTTTTGAAATAATGAATTGATACCCAGTTTCTTAAACATTTATACAAGTGAGGATTTATATTAAATATTTTGTCTGTACAGAATGATGATACATCTCTACACAATCTGGATGTTACGTCTCGCAGTCTAGATTCCTTGAGCTACTTCGTATCCCTTATAGATAAGTTTGGAGAAGATATAAGTGAATCAAGAATTAAAGCGGATCTTCCCATCCTTAATGTACAGTGGTCTCATGGTATAAAGGGTAAAAACATACGACCAATTATTAAATCTCTGGACCAACTTCTAACCAAGGGTTCACCGCCAAGTGTATATGTCTCACTTGAGGATAAACTGATCCAAGAATTTAAGGAAGGTAACTAATAGCAATTATTTATAAAACATTGTGTTAATACTCATCGTCATCATAAACAGCTTACAGCCACTGGCCGGGTATGGAACATAAACCTCTCAAACACCACTTTTCTTCTCCTCTCTTCTCCACACTTCTCTGTTCAGACACTTGTCCCTTGGTCTTCCTCTTGTCCTCCTCCCCCCAATTCATTGGTATATTCTCCTCGTCCATTCTTCTCACATGACTGTACCACCTTAGTCGTGCCTTCTCTATCCTGTCCTGCACTGGCTCTTTAACCATTCCTCTACCCTTTCTCTTCTCATCCTATCCGTCCTGGTCACTCCTATAGTTCTTCTCCAAATGTTATTTCTTTGGCTAAGGATAGTAAATAACAGCTCAATTCTTACTTGAGTGGTGCAACAGATGGATAGAGAGTTGGGAGAAGGGTCGTTTTAGAGCTCTTATCGTGGTGTGATTCAAATTAAACATACAATGACCTGCAACAATTCACTAGTTGTAATTAACTTGGGTTGAAACATTTAAATAATATAATGTTCAGTGTAAACTTAGCTTGTCCATGGTTATAGCTTAAGGACAATTTTGAGGAAGGTTGCATGGACCTAATCATTAGACTAGCACAGGCACTATCGATCTGTAGAGGGACTTGAATGTTATTCAATTTCTGTTTATCCGTGTCTGTGCCAAATAGAAGTATGAAAGTAGATTAATATCTTGGGGAATCTACTTCTATTAGTGGATCACAATCGTTGTATCTCAATCAATCGGGAACTCGTTTAGTAAAAGTAAAACCATTAGCTTTGTGTTTTGAATCTTGGTACATGTGTCTTATTCCACCACTTTCTCTTATGCTGTAAGAACAGTTCCTAAAATAGTGATGCCGCCCTGCTTTATCCTCATTTGGTCTATTATGAGAACTTGACACGCAGGCTTGCCAAAATCCTCTGGGAGAGGGCTAAGCCAAAGTCATCCAAACCCACTGTTGAAAACTTCCGGGTCTAAGTTTAACCATTAATTGGATGACATTTTGAGGAAAAACCCACCCACCCGTTCCCTAGGAGATAAAACACTACCCTCGGGCTAGGACTCCTTTCGACATTAGAGGCTAACCACTGAATGACATGGGGAGTGGATGACTGTTCCTAAACACCATGCCATGTAGTCATTGTTTGATCAGTCTCCAGGTGCCAGACCAAAGAGGGCGGGTAAAGTAACAAAATTCCTTCAAGTTGGACGCTGAACAATGACCTACTACTGGTCGTTTGGCAACAAGAAAACAACCTATGACCTACCTACTATGAAAATGAATATGTGGATCCTTTTGTAACAAGCAAAAAGAGTGAGCATTTATTATGTAATTATGTCATGAAGACATAATGACATCATCACAGTGTGATCACAAAGCCCCGCGATATCATGACTATGGTGTTTTAAGTGAATGTTTGTCAGCATGTCAGCACCTCTACTGAGCAGACTATGAACCTGTGGCAAATATTTAGCTCATTACTTATTAGTTTGGCCATCTAGCCGGAGGAAGATGAAACTAAGCCCTCCCTTCTCCCCTATGTATATATGCGTTTTTTTCTATTTATGATTATATAATTTATATATATATACACACACACACACATGTATATGTAAGCTTTTTACTTTATGATTAAATAATTTATATATATATACACACACACACATGTATATGTAAGCTTTTTTACTTTATGATTAAATAATTTATATATATATATACACACACACATGTATATGTAAGCTTTTTTACTTTATGATTAAATAATTAAGTTATCACAAGTAAAGTAATAAATGTTTCTCTTGCGGGTAAGCCCGAAAACTCTTTAATAAACTGTATTTCTAAAGAACGCACACCTATTCTATTATTTAATTTGATACAACTTATATTTACTAATATGTTTTATTTGATAACTAATACAAATATTTAAATTTTGATTTACACATTCCTATTTCAGTTTCCAACTACGAGGGACTTGAAAACTTGTTGCCTTCAAATCTTCAAGAGTTGGAAGGTGTTGGTTTTGATTTCCTTTCAAAGCCTAAAAGACCTTTTTCATTGGTGCCTTCACTCAGCTCTGGTATCGGCTATGCACCAGAAGTTCTTCCAATATTTATTGTTCCCGGTATTAAAGATAGTATCAAAACATTTATAGAACCTTTAGCGAAAAATATATTGTATCCAACAATATGTATAGACCTGCACGATCACATATTATCCTTACAAGATTCAGCAAAAAACATTGTCAAGGTGAGTGTATGAATTTGTACCTAGAATCAACTTATTCAAAGATTTATTAGGAAACAGGTATTCACTTAATTGTTATATTGACTTGATATATTAAATATTAATTAGTTAAAACATATATCATATTCATTGTGGTCAATCTTCTTTATCGCCACCCTAAGCAAAAATTTATGAACAGATTTGCTTTATAATTTAATGTAAAATGTTTGTCTGTTGGCGACAGGTTTCTGCTTGCCTATTACACATTTAAAAAGTATTTAAACCATAAATAAATAAAACTAGATTTTTAAAAATTTGATATTTACAAAACAAAAGTATTTGATTTCTCAAATTTAAACATTCACCTAATAAAAGTAATTATCAAAGAAATACACTGATTATATTATATGGTAGGTTAAATATTTGTGTTCTAAGTTAAATACAGTTTAAAAAATCAAGCCCAAACAGTAGATTATATTATTTTTTCTGGAGTCTTCAAGCCCATGATGCACATAGCAAGCCTAGCTGATATTAAAAAAATCCAACCAATTTTTGCCCTCAAGTATTATCCTAACTCCTAACTACATTAAAATATGACTGATGACTTTTTAACTTAAGCTCCAGTAAACTATAAACTCTTCCGGCACCTTAGCTCCGTCGGTAGCGTGTCTGTCTACTGAGCTAAGGGTCCATGGTTTGATTCCTGGCAAGGTTGAAAAATTTATCATTGGTGATGTGTGGGTTTACACTTTCTCAGTTATGAATTAACGGCTGGAGACTGGATGTTGTGCCTGTCCTAGTATTAAGCTAGATTATAAGGTATATGAAGCTACTACGACAGGCCTAGCAAGCCAGTAGTGGAGAATATATGGCTTGAATAAAAAATTGACCCAAGCCACAGGCTGTAAACAGTAATGAATTAAAGTAAAAGATTAGCTCCTAGAGAGAGCAGTGAGTCCCAACCAGGGTTTCGCGAGTCCGTGTCTGGAGTTCCGCAAGAATTTGCAAAGGCTTGCGAAAAATAGTACAACTTTCCAACCTTTTTTTTTGTAGATTAATAAACCAATTAAAATATTAAGGTTTCAACGTGACATATAAATAAAACAAAGAAGCATTTTGAAAGTTTAGCTTGGTTAGACATTTGCTTGATAGCTATTATTTCAGAAATGAGAGAGATTTAGGGTGCAATTTCTTAAATACGTCTGACGTGTGCGGCCCACACTGCTACGTTTGTTTTCCTAATTGCGTCAATCGTATGTGAGCATTTCTCTTTGATAGTAGCAGCTCCAGATTTTCTTCAGAGAAAATAATAAGAGTTCTTTTTCCAACTTTGTTGAGGACGAATCGTCACTTCTGAAACTAGCATACCTGGCAGATATTTGTGAACAGCTAAATAAGTTGAACACCAACATGCAAGATCTAAAAAAAACATATTTTGACGTGTACAGACAAACTTGTAGCATTCATAAATAAAATTGGTGTTTGGGAGAAACATCTTTCCAAGGGTAATTTTGAAATGTTACCCCTATTTTTCCATCTTCAGAGGATTACAACTGACAATTACCGTAAAGCGGTTATGCCCCTGATTTAAGGCCATATGTAATTTCTGGCTGTAAATCTTACCTTCTTTGTCATCGGAAGAGTATGTATGTTTGGGTCAGGAGATTTTTCACATATTCTCCAAGCAGTTCAGAAAATGTACTCAGCCTGCAGGAAGAACAACAATAATTGGCTTAACTGAAGTATGATCGCACACTAAAAATTAAATTTAATGAACTATCATTAGATATGTTTTGAATATCAGTGAAAAAAGGGTTTCCGGCAATCTCACAGATAGATATAAACATATTGATACAATTCTTAACATCATACTTGTGTGAGCAAACAATTTCATGTTTAATGACTATAAAAACCATACAGTTGTATGTGTTGTCTGTGGAAGAAGAACTTGTGTGTGCCTATCAAAGATGCGACGAATTAAGTTGTGTTCAAAAAAGCAAGCCCAAGTTTCACATTAAATTAAGAGGCAGAATAATTTTTATTCTATTGAAATTTGTATTATTTTCAGTTGTGAATTGATAATAAAACAATAAAATGTAACTTTCTTTCATTAACAGTTATATTAGTAAGATGAATATTAATAGGCAGTAAATACTCATGTAATATTTTATTCAAATGTATGATTTAATTATTATTTACTACCAACCCTACTGCTTTACATGTCTTTATTTGATTTAACTCTGTCAAATCTATTATATGTCAGCCAGGTAGGGTTTCCTTGAGATTTTTTGAAACATTTCTAGGGTTCCTCCAAACAAAAAAGGTTGGGAATCATTGTCCTAGAGGGACCAACTTATTTCTGATAAGGTAGCCCAATAATTGTATTATATGTGTCTACCAATCTGAATATTATGTCTGGCCAAGAATTTGTGCTGCCTTTGCTTACATATAAGAGGATGCTTACACCAATACTTCAATCAGGTAGTGTTAAAAGCCCACAAAATTGTGGAATGAACGCCAGCTTTTTAGTGAAGTTCTTATTTGAACCTGAAAAAAAAATAGAGTTAATTAAATGGCTATAGCTATCAAATTTTTTTATAATTTGCTAACTCTAGTTTTATATAAGTTGACATTTTTGTATTGATTTTTTCAATATTTATGTATGTTTTTAACAAAAAAGTATTTTTTTATATACCTCTAACAGTTATGAGTAATACCTTACAACTCCAACTGGTTACTTAAATATGTTGAAAAAATAATAATTTCCCCTCTACAATTGGCTGATATATTCTGTATTTATAGTTTTTTATAATACCTATGTAATAAAACATATTTTCTTTGAATTCATTTTTTTTGTGGTGTAGTTATCACAAAATCAAGTAAGCTGATCATTCTTAAAAAAAAAATATACCACATAGGAAAAACATACAATTTAATCTATTAAATTAAAGTTAAAATTTTGTTTAAAGCTTTAATTGGAAGCTTTGTATTTTATAATTATTTTGTTTGTCATAATAATATGCAAAGAAAAAATGGAAAGAGGCGTTTCAAGAGTTTGATATAATAATCTTCATTATTATTATTATTATTATTATTATTAATTATTATTATATTATTATTATTATTATTATTATTATTATTATCACCATCATCACCGTGTCTTACTACCTGTTTGGGTTGTACGCATTTACGCTAATGTGTAATGGTAGGTGATTGTGAGATGAAATGGAGGACCTACAGTTTAACGTGGGATCCGAACCACGGTGGAGGCCTGGCATTCCCCACATTCACAATTTGTGATTAATACACGTCTTGTCAGAGGTGAAGGAAAGGTTTGGTAATCAGATACATCTGTGCCGAGACAGAGGATTGAACCCCAGACTGCCAGCAACGAAGTCCGACACCTTACCCCTAGACCACAAGTCACCAGTTTGATATAGTATTTAAGTTGAAAAAATTCAACTTTTTCTCCTTGAAAATTATTTTTACAATAATAATACAAAAATATATTGTGGCCTTTGACAAATATGCTTAAAAATTAATGCTAGTACAGCTTTTAAAGACTAAAATAATGTTTTATTTTTAACCTAAACTCAAAAACATAATTTTTTTCTAAAATCAATATTTATTTAAATTTGACAAAATTTATGGGTTTGAATAGTTTTCAAAGACAGAATGTTTGATTTACTTATGTATATAACTATTTATAAGTTTTATGCATTTACATTTATATTTATGTTATAAATTGGTATTAATGATATATACACATCTACATTGTATTGTGCAAATTAATGTGAACAGACAGTAAATTTACTTTTATATGCTTGGCCACACTTCTGGCCCATATTGTTTGTTTTGATAACGCTAACTGTTTTTTATTTACCTTTTCACAACTGTCTCTAAGGTTATTTGTATTTTTATGGACCCTTTGAAGCTATTATAGTTCTATTATTTAGAGTTAGCAAACTTTTTTATATGCCGAAGATGGTAAGTTTTGATTATATTATAGATTTGACACCTAAAAAGAGAAATAAAGTCATAACTTTGCATGGACACACAGACATATAGATGAACACTGAGAGGTTAGTTTAGGAGATGTAAATAATATTATAAAATTGAAAAATTTGTCTGGCTCAATTTCTCAACAGCCCACCTCGGTGGCGTGGTTGGCTAACCCCCTAGTCTCATGTTGAGCTTGACTGCAGAGGACAGGGAGATTGAGGTTCGAATCTCAGTCAGGTTAACTGGAGGTAGTTTTTCCTAAGTGGTTTTTCACTTTCCCTCCACGCAAACATGTGTTCACTTCCTATAAATTCAACCTTCCCAATTTCTAATCAATTAGCGTAATCAGTACTTAAGTATGTAACCCGACCTAGCAATAATATGCGATGCTTGTAAAAATTCTCAATAAAGAGGAAAAAAAAGTTATTGGTGTAGAAAAAAGAAAATAACTGAGAAGAATAATACTATTTTGCTAAAAATTAACAAAATGCAACTGGAAAAAAACCTTTTTGGCCATCAAAATGATTTGTTAGCTTCTGAGCCCCATATTCCTCACTCAACAATTTGAAGAAGATTTTTAGGGGGCAGCAAAAGAGCAAAAAAAAACTAATAAAAAAACAACTTCTAACAAAGCCTGTGAAGAAAAAACAGCCCACCCGGGCTAGAAACTATAGAGATTGGAAAGCTGAAACTTGGAGGACAGTCTTACTTTATGACAATAGTCATTTTGAAGTACAGGTTATAAAAATGTATATATAAGGTTTGAAGATTGAATAATGAATGCGAGTCGCTGAAATACTTGGCGCAAAGAGTGAAGCACTAATTAAAAAAAGGTTTTGTGTAGCATTTCATACTAAGGCCCAGTAGCAAGGCGTAAGGGTAGGCAGGACAAGCTCAGCTATCCCTAAAGATTTTGAAAAAGGAGAGAAAACATACCCTTACATAAAATAGATGTAACATTGAAAGTTTAATGGTAATTTTTAAAGCGTTATGTTAGCAAGCGTGTGAAGCATATGTGCCAGTTCCTTTTGGCAAGATAAGCTGATACCGTTCAGCCTAACACACCCAGCGAATCAGTCCTGCGGGGAGCTAGGAGTGCGCAACTGTTCATCCCGGCCAAAGAAGGCGACCAGTAAGCTGGTTATCCATGACTCGTGAGTGTCACATTCTGACCATACAGAGTGTGTTTCGAATTTTGTTTCATTGTTGATTTGTTTAGTTTTGTGATTATGCCTGAATTTTATTATTTTATTAAGTTGTTTTAAATTCTGTATCATAAGTTCATAATACATATGAGTAATATTTTAGGATTTAGTGTATATACCATAGACAAATATGGGAGGCGCTGTAAACATCAACAATTACACTTTCGATTCGGTCGACTTTTTGCTAAATAATTATACTGATGTTTTGTCTTTTTAAATAAAACTGTATTTTAAAGGAAAACTAGCAAGACCAAAATTAAATATTTCACAGAAGGTATTGCAAAATATAAAAAAAAAATGTTTTATTAGTAATGGTGGTGGTGGTGTTTTTGTTATTGTATCAGGAGTACATATTTATTCACTAAACATGATCCAGCTAAGCAGAGGGTGCTTGTCACCTGGTGCCTCACCATAAATGTCGTACAACCAATTAATAGTATAAAGATATAATACATACATTTAATTCCTTTAATACTATTACAACATAACATAATTCTAATACTCAATTTAGTTCCTTAAATCTATTACCTTACTTTTCATTTCATGTTCAAAAAACAATTTCGAGTCCATTTCATAGCTTATTTGTCATATTTTGTCATTCTAGTCATATTATTTCATGAAGTCTATGATCCAATCATTCATTTATTTATTTCTCTTATCACGTCTGTTTTTTTATCTATTCCCAAAAGGGTATCCAGTATTATGTTACAAATGCTTGGTATTGTCAGAATATTGTAAATCGCGCCTAAATACCTAGGCTGTACTTTGTTTCACTCTGGTGGTAATCTTGTTAACTAAAGCAAATCAAGAGAAGCTTTGTTTTTGTGAATAGTTTCTGTGTTTTGTTTTGTTGTAAGAATTGAAGAATTATCACAATCTATAATTTTTCCTACAAGCTTACAATAGGTATTATTATTTTCATGTGTTGTTTTTCGTATTTATTTATTTAAATATATAGGGATTTTATACTGTCCTTTCCTGATGTTGTGACTATGAGCCTGTCTTATTTTATATGTTACGAGTAGTAGTACTGAATTATTATTTTATAGCTATACATGTTTTTTACTGTCATTGGTTTACACTCTTTATTCATGACACTTTGGTACTATTGTTGCTTTCACTCATTATTTTAAGAAATCTACTTTTAATATTTCCTAATTATTTAATCATAAATCAGTCTTTTGCCAGGAATTAATACCATAGACTAGATATGATTCAACTAGCGCATAATCTACTATTTTTAGAACACAAAATATAACATATTATTTTAGTATACATATATTTAGCCTTCCCACTTAGTGATGGGCAGAATCAAATGAATATAATCGATTCATTCAATTCTTTCAAAATCATTTGAATTAAAATATCACTCAAATGAAAACGGTAGCTGACTTGACATGAGCTGGCCAATTCATTCTCCTACCACTCCCGTGCCTTGCCAAAGCATTGAGAAAAATCGACCTTATGATTTTGAATTATTACAGGCTATCTCTATACAGGTTTTCATTTCCATTATTTCATATTCAATAAATAGTCCCGATTGCTACACAATAATTGACCTTAGGCTTTTGAATTAATCTAAGGCTAATATAATTCAAAGTGTAAGTGGTTGTACAGTTAACAATTGAATAGCAGCAAAAAATAATTTGAATGAAAATAACAAAAATGATTTGATTATGTTGCTACATAATTTATACAACATAAATTGTTTCTTTTTAAATGTACATTTCCTTTAAGTAGATAGGTGTATGTTTTTTTATGTATAATAAAACATTGCCTGGCCATAATATTCATATCATTTTATTCATTCAAATAATTTTACATACTTATAACTGTACACAAAATATAATTACACACCAAACTTATGTCACTGTTTACAGAGTAGTAAATTGTGTGTTTGATTATAAGTAAAGCTTCCACATGGCATATAATCAATTGATTGAAATCGAAAATATGTAATCACTCATCCGATATATAAAAGGATTCTAAGCTTATACTTTTGTATGTTTAGGAAATATTTGAGGGTCAATTATTTTGACACTTAAATACGAATGGAAACGTAATGTTTTTATTTTACTATTATTATTATGCAAAAGTATTTTTATTAATGGTGAGGTACTTATCTGACTGATTCCTTCACTGTATAGTATTTTGCTGTGGATGTACTTTGGTTTTTGACACTGGCACAAGGAACTAAATGCAGTAATAGAAAAGTGTTGATAAGCTGCAAACGCAAAGGAATGCATGTTGAGAGGTTTAACAGTAGTGTGGAGTAGTACAAAGCAAAACCAGCAACTAATAACTACTACTACTACTACTAGTAGTATTAGTAGTAGTAGTATAGTAGTAGTAGTAATAGCTAACATTGGATTATTACCGACTCTTTACTACTTCTCAAAATAATTTGAATGATTCTTTTGATTTATTCGATTATTTTTCAAAGAATCCAATGATTATTCGATTCTTAAAATCATTTGATTATGCCCATCACTAGTCCTGCTCTTAGCTTCATGCTCATTATATCTATGTGAGTATACAATTCATATGAGAATCAATCACTAGCCCAAGATAGCTATATGTCGCAACTTGTGTGAATGTTTAACAATTACACGGTTTCATATTGTGCAAACAATCTAAGCAATTAACTTTTACATATAATTTATACTTTATAACATGTGGTTGTCTAGTAAGCATTGTATAGGTTTTTTTAATGTTTATTATTAATTTATTATCTTGAGTCCATTTTTTTATCTTATTAAAGTTTTCCTGCAACATTTGTTTAGCTCTATCTACATTTTTGTGCACCACATACATAATTGTGTCGTCAGCATTTATAAACATACCACAGTTCTGTACACAGTTTGACATTATTCTTTTAAAGATTAAGACAGTATATTACTTGCCCAAGAATAGTGCCTTGTGGTACTCCAATATTTATACCCTGTTCTTCATATTCTATATTGTTTATTTAACTAAAATGTTCCTATTTGTTAGGTAGTTTTTAAACCATTTACAAATATTACCTTAGATACCCATTTTATAAAGTGATCCCAGTAAAATATCTAATTTATCAAATGCTTTCAACATGTCTACAAATGCTATAGCTATTTGTTTGTTTTTGTTTAACTTCTCTAGTATTTCATTAGTTAAAGTGTGTAAAAGTATTTCCATACCTATGTTGTTTTTTTATGAATCCATATGGTTTTTGCTCAACTATTCTATATTTATCTAAATAATTTATTAAGTAGTTGGCAACGTATCGTTCCATTATTTTGTCTAAAACTGGTAGAATTGCCTTAGATCTATAATCTCCATAATCTAAGTGCTTTCCTTTTTTATAAATTGGTCTAATAAATACGGTTTTTAAGTTTTTGCCGAATTACACCATATTTTATGCTTGGATTAAAATAGTTTTGCTCTCAATGGGATAATTTGGCTGTTGATAGTTTGTTTTCATGTCTTTGAGTTCGATTTCAATTCTATATAATTTCTAAATAATGATTTTTATTTTGGAACACTTAGAATTTGTTAATCATTTTGATTATTAATTTTGTCTAGTTTCATATTGCAAGTACGTTCTAGTTTTGTGACTTGGTTTTTGAATATTTCACAAAAATTATTTGCAATATTTTCAATTTTCTCAATTTTGCCAAAATGTGTATTTATGACTTCATCAATTGGCATTTTACTTTTCTATCCAGAATTTAATTTATTTTATACCATATTTTATTAATAGTACTATTCACTTTGATAATATAATTTTTTTTTCCTAAAAAATATTTTATTGAAAAAGTTTATTGGTCATTAGCAGATGGGCAACTTTTCCACTTGCTAAATAATTTATCTCTGTGAGACAGTTCTCTGACCAAATCTGGTGCTATCCATTTTCTTTTGTATGCGTTTTCCAACAGGATTATATTTATATTTGGGACTATCATAAATGCCATTAAATATCTCAGAATTGTTGCATATAATGTTGATACATTTTCTTGATTTAGTAACTCTTTCCAATTAACTTTCCCGAATTTAATTTTAAATAAATTCTCATCAAGTCTATGCAATAAAAAATAGCTATTATTAGTTTTACTATAAAAATAATTATTTTGGTTGGATTCAGTTTCTAATGCTATCATATAATGATCAGTAATTTTAGTCTTTATTATACTGCTTGTTATTTGTCTGGTTGCTCAAACATATATGTGATCCAGGCACGATTTAACCACCCTCCTTTCCAATATTTCTTCTCTTGTAACTTTATTGATGATACATTTTAAGCCATGAGATGCAAGCGCATTGTCATAACTTTCTCTTGTGATGTCATTTGCATCTAATATGTTTATATTTATGTCACCTGCCAAAACTATCTCTTCATTTAGTGGAGCTAATCTAATTATGTCACTAATATTCTGAATAAAAGTGTACTTATCCCACTTTGGCGATCTGTAGATACCTACATTAATTTTGAAGCTATCCCTAAACTCAATTTTAATTAATTTATATTCGCAGAGTGCTATTTTATTTTCTAATATGGTTATCTCAAGACTATTTCTATATTACATAATTACACCTCCCCCATAGCTATTTGGCCTATTTATTAAAACCATCAATATGATATTGAATAACCTGCATATCATCTGATTTTATTTCTGTAAGCACTATAATGTCTAGTTTATCAATAACATTTCCCAGAAAAGTAATAAGTGCATCAAAATATTTGTTTATGGATATTATATTAAGGTGAATAATATAGAGGTTATTCTTATTCTGTACCTTGTGGGCTAACAGTTCTGACCATTCATTGGGATGGTCATATTCTTGACACTGTATAGTCATAATATCGTCTTCAACAGTTGTTATATCTTCATTTTACTCATTTTCTTCTGCGTCGGTTGTTAGTTTATATTGGTCATATTCTGTTTTTGTTGACAACACTTGATCTTATTTATCATATCTCATAAAACAAAAAAATGCTAATTTAAAGTAAACGGGCACACTTTATTTTGTTATTAAGTTTAGTTAGGTCACTTTATGCCTCTATTTTAAAACTAATTTCACCAAAACTATTGCACACGTAAATCTTACCATTTTTTATCCATACACATTTATAGTCATATTCCCTGCATTTGTTTTAACTTGCCACAGTAGATTTTTGTTAAATGGGGTCAAGTTCTTGTTAATGTAGATTTGACTTTTTTTTTCCAGCCAAATGTTTCTTACAGTTTTAGATTAATATTGGAGAATCACTCTATTAGTGGTGGTGGCCGCGGTGATGGTGGTGGTGGTGGTGGTGATGGTGGTGGTGGTGGTGGTCGGAGTGGTAGCGGCAGTGATGGTGGTGGTGGTGGTGTTGGTGGTGGTCGGGGTGGTAGCGGCAGTGATGGTGGTGGTTTAGGTAGTAGTGGTGGTGATGGTGGTGGTCGGAGTGGTAGCGGCAGTGATGGTGGTGGTGGTGGTGTTGGTGGTGGTCGGGGTGGTAGCGGCAGTGATGGTGGTGGTTTAGGCGGTGGTGGGTGGTGGTGGTGGTGTTGGTGGTGGTCGGGGTGTAGCGGCAGTGATGGTGGTGGTTTAGGCGGTGGTGGTGGTGATGGTGGTGGTCGGGGTGATGGTGGTGGTCGGAGTGGTAGCGGCAGTGATGGTGGTGGTGGTGGTGTTGGTGGTGGTCGGGGTGGTAGCGGCAGTGATGGTGGTGGTGGTGGTGTTGGTGGTGGTCGGGGTGGTAGCGGCAGTGATGGTGGTGGTGGTGGTGTTGGTGGTGGTCGGGGTGGTAGCGGCAGTGATGGTGGTGGTTTAGGCGGTGGTGGTGGTGGTGGTGGTAGTGGTCAGGGTGGTAGCGGCAGTGATGGTGGTGGCTGGTGGTGGTGGGTGGTGGTGGTAGTGGTGGCGGCGGCTGTCGTCTGCCCATACTGTATAATATGACTTCACAAAATCCCATTTTGATATCATTAAGTTCTTCTTTTTATGAGTGTTCATGACTTAGCTTACCCAAAAATTATCCCCACATTTCGCCACTTCTAAGACCTAAGATATTTGGTACCAGTGCCTGGTATGAAGAGTGGTGAAAATAAATATTGATTTTAGAAATGAGAGTTCTTTCTGAACTGGATAATCTAGACAATAAATATGGAATTGATAATTAAATCCATCCAGACATCCAGAAAAAAGCTAAAAAATGTATAGTAGAAAACCATATGGAATGTTTGGAATGGTCAGGGAAATCACCAGATCTTAACCCAATCAAAAATAGGTTAATAAAATGAACTGTACAACCAAGGAAAGAGGTGTGCTATAATTTGAGTGTGATTCATCATCCTGAAGTAAAATAAATGTGCAGAAACTTGTGGACTCAGTGCAGAAGAGATTTGAAATGGTTATATGGGGAATGCCAGGCCACCACCGTGGTTCGGATTCCACGTTAAACTGTAGGGCCTCCATTTCATCTCACAATCACCCTACCATTACACATTAGCGTAAGTGCGTATAACCCGAACGGGTAGTAAGACGCGGTGCTAATAATAATAATAATAATAATAAATGGTTATAAAGGCTGAAGGATTTCATATTAAATATTCATATTCCAAATCTAATAACAACTGTATGTTTGAATTGAAATAGATCTAAAATAACACTATAATTAGTTTTGTTCTCATTATTTTGCACAAGGGTGTATTTATACAGCTAAACTTAAAATACCTCTAACATGAATACATGTATGGTATATATCCATTTTAAGTTAAATGCTGAAACACAAATTAAATTCAGTGAATAATGTATTTGTCAAAATGAATAACTGATTCTAAAATTAACTATTAATAATATATTTACTATAGTATATCCATTATTTCCATCTTCTCTTTGTAAAACATAATCTTAGTCACTGATTAAAAACTATCTGTTAAGGGGCTTATATTGTAAGTTCATACAATGAAAATGTTTTGCACAATCATAAAATATTCTATATTATATTTTGTCTTGTCACTCAAACTGTTCAAAATATTTTGTTTTTAGCCCACTATCCTAGAAGCACATAAAGAGTAGGCCCTAAGGCAGTAATGGTTATGTTGTTACAAATGTAGCTGTTATAAACATTTGATCAAACCATAATAAATCTATTATATACATTACACAATTAGAAGTTTATCTAAATACAATTATACATACATACCCACCTAATCACACCGTTCCCTTACAGGGTAGGCAAAAACTGTGCTTATTGCTCAAAAAACAACTCCGTACTTAATCCATCCTCACTAACTTTATCCACACTTCTTTATCCTTGCATACTCCCTTCGTTTCAACAACATCCATACACTGAGTCATACATGCTCTGTTATTATTAAAACTCGTAGTTTCCCGTTTTCAAATATTTGTCTACCACGTTTAGCTACAGCTTACATAGCCTATGCCTTCCTTTGGATCCACACACTCTACCTTCATATATTTGCTTCGTCACTTGGTCCACACTCATACTCTCAACATGCCCAAACCATCGTAAGACACTTCTTTCACATTTACCTATTGGATTCCCTTTCAAACTGCACTCCTTCAGCACCCATTCTACCATAGTATTCCATATTTAAATCCAACCCACAAGAGTATCTTAAAATGATCAAAAGAAACTGAACTCTAATATTGATGAATAGATTTTAACTTAAAAAAAATTACTATAATAAGATATTTATTATATAGAAATAAACAAAATAACTAGTCTTTTTAAATGTGTTTTTTATTTTAGCATATGAAAAAAACTCAACCTATAGGTCCATACAACCTTGTGGGGATATCTTGGGGTGGCATATTGGCAATTGAGATAGCAAGAGAGTTAACATCAGAAAACCAGATATTTAAGCTCTTTTTATTGGATGGAGCGCCTGAAACCACTCTGAATATAATCAAGCAGTTGGGAAAAGGAGATGAATTGCAATTCAATCTTATTTCAAGGTTAATGAACATGGAATCAAATAAGGTAATATTAATCATGTTTAAAATAAATCGTAGAACCACACTAAATTTCTAAAAAATTGAATTTATTATAGATTGAAGGGAAAAGGTTTCAAAAATAAGTTTTCAGTAGAATACCCTGAAGTAAGTTTTCCACAGAAAAAATAATCATGTCATCCTGTTAAGCATAATAAACATTTTAGTAACCAAATTGTTCAAATATTTTAGTAATTTTGAAATTATATAAATAGCTACTATTAAAGGGGGTAACTTAAAATTTAATAAACTACCAAAAGTACACTTCCCCAACTATATTTTTCTACTTTTTTTTTCCATAAACTTGGTGACAACAAGTGGATAAAGCTATTGATTAAGTATTTGAAAAATACCCATAGGCTTTAGATAATATTATAATCTGTATTAATAAAAATAATTATATTAATATAAAACACATTTGGTTACTCACATGGTAAAAATTTGATATTGTATTATGCAAAGTTACACATGTTACAATAATGTAACACAGTATATTCTCTAGATGTAGCCCATTCCTTTTGTGTAAAAGTTATACAATCTTACCATTAATAATCCATCCAATATCTTATTCAGCCGAGAGGTATCGGGAGCAAATAATAAACCAACAACCCATAAACAAGCATATTTAAAGAAGTATAAAAGGAAAATATTTCACAATGCTGAAAGGGTTTTTCTCATAAGCCCTCAAGAATGGTAATGTATATTAATTTAATTCAAACAATGAACCAGATTGAATAGGCTCACGAGTTATTTAAATTCACTAATATTCTGTATAGCCAACTTACATTTAGAATCTAAACAAACACTTGCTTACTTGGTTTAAAAATCTATATCTAAATAAATGGTAAGATAATCCTTATAATATTTTTGATTTAAATTAAACTGGGGAGTTAAAATATTCAAAATTGTCAATTTCAGATAAAATATTCACCTTTAATGCATGGATAGTAAGGATAATGTGATATTTGAATATTAGCCTGTGTAAGAAATGCGGTAGGCTGTTATTCAATTGAACCGTTCATTAAAATGTATCAGTGATTTTTCTAATTCCAGTTTAATATACGATTTTCCAAACCTTTTAGGCCTGGCACCAAATAATACTATTAAAGGACAAGAAGAATATAATAAAAACACTTAAGTAAAACCGAGGAACAAATTAACAGACATCCCTCATATTAAAAAGAAAGAAGCAATTGAATAGGATTCACAATTTTTTTAAAGATAGCTGAATAACAAATTCTATAATTAAATATGACACCCACTCGTAGGGAGATCTCTCCAATAAAGTCAACTCAAATTTGACATTTGATCTATTTGTATTAATTTGAATCAATAACTCAACTTTTCAGGTCCACGAAGAGTTGATTCAGTTACCAAACTGGAAAGAAAGAGTCGATTATGCTCTTTGTGAAACTCCAAATATTTCTCCAAGAAGTAAGAAATATTTAGCAAGTGGACTGGAAGCCTCCTACATAAGAATTAATAAATTGCTCAGCTATACGCCTTCAGAGACTCTTTTGTCCGGAGATGTTCATTTGATCCTACCAGAGGGCGCTTCACAAGAGGACACCTGTCAACTTAATAAAGTTAGTTTATGCATGAATATAGGCTATATGTTGTTTTAGTACGATTTAGATTTGTAGAAACGTTATAACACTGCAATAAGTACAAACCTAGGGATTACCCTCATCTGGTCAGTTAGAGACTACTTCAGATATATTTAGGCCTCGAAGGAGGAAACTTTATCATTATAACCAAATGAGAAATAATTTCCTGATAAGATGCATTTATGATACACACAATTCCTTAAAGAAAAAGAAATCTTTCAAAAAATTACTCATCCAAATAACGCAAATTTAGACACTTAATATAATTAGTATACAGACATGTTGTTAAAAAAAAGGTGTTCTGAACGCTAGGATCATGTAGTACTTTTAAAAATGAGCAAAAAAGTACTTGTAAGTATAGATCCGTAAACCATCTCACATTGAGATACAGGCAATATTGTATCTCGATAAAAATAAAGATAAAAAATGAAATGTTATTTGGATTTGTAATCGTACATTTATTACTTTATTACAACTAAACTTGTTTTCTTTGTTCCAATTCCACACAAATTTAACATCTTCAAATCATATTGTTACGCTCACTTTGAGAAATTTCTGGCTTCATTTAATTGTCTGACAACCATTTTCAATTTGGTCTTGTGAGTTGTTAGAATAGATATCGAGAGGGCCATGCGAATGGATGCAATGGCTAGGTTAGGAGGTGCATTCGTATGGTCACCTAGACAGTTCAACTCGTGAATCATGAGCAGGGGTGGCCAAATTGATTGCGACTGAGATTCACTTTTATATATATTCCAAGCAGTCTACTATACAATTTCAAATTTCTTCCTCAAAAATGTTTCACTAAAAACTATACCTATGCTGTTGATGCCACGTTTTAAGTAAAAACATATAATTTGAATAATTTTATGAGTTTTATTGAATATTCATACATTAACCTTAAACCAAATTAAAAGTTATTGACAAATGTTTATCTTAAATAATTATTGTGAAGTTTTTGCCTCTATCTCCTCCACAAAGGAACAAGTCTGGTGTACATGAGTTCAAAGACATTCTTAGACAATCCTCGGTGTGTTGGTCAGTTAAATGGAAACATGTTTAGTTTTCATTTGTTTTAAATATGAGAATGTAAATCCAAAACAGGGATGTAAAAGTTCAATGCATCTTCTCAAATTTAAGTAATTTTTTGGAAACAAAGTTCCAAATATATTTGTCTGAAGCCTTGGTTCTCAGAAAATATATCTTCGTAGTGTAATTATTTCTTTATTCCAGTGTAGCATTGCCCAATTTAAATAGCTCTGCAAATTTTTTAGCAATTGTTTTTTTGGCCATGTTCTCTTTGTATGGATAGATTATAAACATAGTTAGATTTTTAATTTTTGTAAAGTCACTGAATCTGATTTCAAAGTCATTAAGAACAGTTTAAATTTTGGTTATGTATTTTCCTGAATTGAAAATAAAATTCCAGATCATATAGCCAGTCCAGATCACACATTTGATGACAAACACCACTGCACCTGGTCAGAAAACTGCTTATACCGTCCACCAAGTCACGAAATAGCTGCAAAAAATCTATTTCTGCTTAGCCACCTAATATCTGTGTGCATGATCAAATCTAGTTTCTTATCGTCCAGTCAGATTAAAAGAAAAGTCGTCTTTGAAGATATTTACTTGTGATGGAATTGACAATTTTAAAAGCGATATGCATTAAATTTTTCTTTTTCTTAAGTTCTGGCTTAGTAAAACTTGCTGATGAATGATACAATGATAGGTCAGGAAATCTAA
Organism: Timema cristinae; assembly: GCA_039000515.1. Lineage (NCBI taxonomy): Eukaryota > Metazoa > Arthropoda > Insecta > Phasmatodea > Timematidae > Timema > Timema cristinae. The sequence continues at coordinate 8,432,450 of JBCFYV010000100.1, forward strand.
AAATTCTTATATTTCTGACACAATGTTATGAATCCATTAAAATTACCGAAATCACCACTACTTCCTTGGTGGTTATTGACATGAGTGTAAATAAAGGCAACTTAATCGAATCAATCTGATCCTTGAATCCAGTCACAACAGAGACCATAATAAATATAAAATAACTAACATTATAGTTACTGTTCAAATTCGATGTAACAAAGGAATCATGTGACTAATTTCCTCTTCCTAACGGCTGGGTATGCTTACCTATCCCTTCCGTGATCGAGTGAGGAAATTGCCACTTGAATGTGGGTGTAAAAGTGTTGGGAGATTTGATATATAAACCTTAAACTGTGTGTCACTTCCAAGAACATTTATATGACTCTAGGGGTGTATAAAATGGTAGAGAAACCCTTATAAGGAGAGTGGTCTTTGCCTGTCAGTCTCTATCTCAGATGAAAGAACCCAATCAATGCCTACACTCCTCATCTATAGGGTCTAACATGCAAAAGCTGGCTTGCTAATCACTATTGTAATGTTACCTTAGCCCATAATGGTAAAATTACTTTCTTCTGTTGGGAAATACAGGAACCAGTTGGCTCGTTATTATCGTTATTTGATCATTATACTGAAATACAATTTCTTATTTAAAAAAATTGTATCCTTATGTTTGATGCATCATTTTAAACTGTGTTTTTATGTTGTTTATAGATATGTCTTCGGAATATTTCTATCAACCTCGGTTAAAAATAAATAAATACGTAATTCAAAAAACTTAAATTTTATTCACAGATGAAACAAATATTGCTTTATAATAATTATGAACTTTTTTTTTCATTTAGATGATGACTTCCATTTGTAAATAGTTTCAGGCATCTCCCTGATAATACTACAGCAATAATCTGCCAGCATGTCAACCCTCCACTTTCCTTGGTACCGTTCTTCCGTAATAGCAATGTCTTGGTGAAAACGCTCTCTTTGTTCGTCGCTAACTTTATCAAGATTTTTTGGGAAAAAATCAAAATTTGAGTGTAAATAGTGAATCTTAAGTGACATGTTACATCCCATTGTTTCATATGACTAAAGCAGTTTTCCCACAATTCCCTGGTAGTTGTTTGATTTATTGTTTCCCAAAAAATTGCTGGCTATATTTTTGAATACTGTCCAAGCTGCTAGTTCAACTTCATTCAGAGTAGAATCAAAAGTTTTGTCTATGGTAAGTTTCCTTATCTGTGGACCAACCAAAACCCCCTCTTTTATCTTTGTCTCACTCAAGCGGGGCAATTCCCGCTACGGATATAAAAAATTAGGGCCATCCTTCTTCATGACTTTGATCAAGTTTTTACTAAACCAAGTTTTATATGAAATTACGGTAAGATTACTTTTGAAGCATCAACTAAATTATCGTATACAACTATTTTCCCCCTGTGTTCAGGTTCTGTTGTTTATTACAATGTTTCACTGAGTAGTGCTTGTTCTTGGCTCAGCGATCCCATCCACAAATAAAGCAGCAATATTTTGTGTATTCTAATTGCATGCCTAACAAGATTGCTTTAACTTTTAAGTCACCACATATGTTCCAACAGAGCTTGTTGTAGTTTATTTTAGTCACAAGTTCGTGTTCTCAGAAGTTTCCTTCGTGTGCAATGCATAGGCAATTGGTATGAGGGATGTATGTTACCATTGTGAAGAAGAACTGCTCTTAAACTATGCTTTGATGGATCAATGAAAAGTTGCCACTCATTTATATTGTTATCTTGTCCCACTGCAGCAATGATTATATCAATATCTGTTCAATAAACCAAATAACCCGCTGAAGCATAATACTGAGCAATATCTTTATGCCGGTAGAAAAAAAATTTGAAATATTGGTTTTCTTCTGTAGCAGGTTCCAGCCTTGTAATTGTGATCCCAACAATTCATCTTGACTCTTGGATAAGTTCAAGTCCCTTAATAAGTTGTTGAGCTCACCCTGTGAGAAAATATGTGGTTTATTCTATGTAGAGGGCTGAAAGTCCGGATAGTTTATGTCTTGTTTTATAGAGATCGGCTCGTCTCCATTGTTGTCATCAACAATGGACCATGTTTTAGGTGATCTAGGAACTGACAAGTCTTGACTGTAAAACACTGGTCTGATGTTTAGATTTCAAGGAAATTCCTGATATCTTCGTCAAACAGAAGTAACAGTCTGTCAAATGATCTTTTTGTTCTCACATGACCATTGGGACAAAAAATGGCATAGACTTCCGAGACCCTTTCTTTCAACCATCCTCTCAAATACATTTCACACTTGCTACATACAATGTGAGGAGTCCAAGGTTTATCCTGGTCACCTATTTTGCACCCAAAGTAGAGTTTATATGCTTTCTTAATCACTGGTGTTATAGTCTTGAGATTAGATTCTATAGTACACTCACCACATGCATAACAAAAACTATCTACATCATTTTCACACTTTTGAAGCATAGTGAAGCACAGTACTCACTCAACCACTAATGCAATCACACAAATATCTATTTTTTGTTCTTTGACCTGAAAATACAGTTATGTTTTAATTTAGTTTAGAAAAATTATAAATTAAATAATAAAGAATTCAAATAAAATTAACAGGAATAAATAAATAAGACAATATCTTTAAACACTTGTGATATACATAATAAAAATGGTTTCCTGATTGATTTTTTTAAATCACTGGGTGATAGCAAAACTCTCTTTTTAAATGTGTTATAAGAAATTTTTAAAAAAACCTTTGAAGTCATGTATTATACATCAAAAAACAAAAATTGTATATAGCAGTGTTATCTTAGGAAAAGAAAAAACTAAGGTTAATAAATATATTATTTGGTTTTAAAGTGAATCTTTTTTTTGTTTTAAGGGCTTTTTTATTTTATTTTGAGAGCATTAATACACAATTTTTAAATGCATTTTTAAGGACATACATTTCCAAACCCTTGTCATAACCTATTTGAGGACCATTTTGCTTATGAAAAGAACTAAAAGATTTTAATATATATATATATATATTAGCTATATCTCCAAGTCTTGAAAAGTAAATATAACTGAGACTTTAACGTAGTGATTATGATATTTCTATATTATTATAAATACATATGATGATCAAAATCACTTCCCTTAAAAATCTTTGCAACAAAAATAAAAAATAATCCATATGAGGATTGAGATTGACCTTTGGAGGGATTTGAAGGAAAGTTATAACTGGTGAATAGGTCCTTATTGTTCTGAAAATCTCTCTGACCCACAATATTAGCGCATAACTCAAATGCTAGAGGGAGAAAGATTGAAGATTATTGTGAGGGAGGAAAGGGTGACAAGTCAAAATTAACAAAATATTTTACCTGAAGATTCTTACTTGTCTTTCTTTTGTTTTTAAAGACTGTTTGTCTTCTCACATTAGTAAAATAAATGTTCTTTTTTTTTACTTTATTATATAGAGAAAAGAGTGTAGTGGTAAACATTCTGTCCTTGACATTTTATGTGGTGCCCCAAATTAAAAAAAATTAGTATCCCATTCCTGTGCATTCTTAACGATAGGGGTAAATAAATTGAGCCTAATTTATCAAATCTATGTTTCAGCTTGCATAAAAATTTATCTATATAAATAAAATGCTCATCGTCCTACTTCCCCAATCTATGATCTGGAAACATTACATTTTGGGGGCTTATCACTTTTAGGCCTTAGGCAATAAATATGATGGTATTTTCCTAAATTAGACTTCTAAGAGGTGAAATAGAGGGGTTGAAAGTTTTAAAAATTCACTGATGTATCTTTTGAACCAGTAGACATTGAGCTTTGAAATTTAAAATGAAGGTAAAAGTCTGAATGGTTTTAACTTTTACGTTGAAACCCTGATAAATAGAGGAGAGGGGCTGTAAACAGAAAAAAACTTTATGGTGTGGTAGGAAATGTAAACACGTCAGTCAAATAGAAGGACTACCCTAGATAACCGATAGCCAAAATGTCCCAAAATTTGAAGTTTCTTAGTTGTAGCTAGAAAAATGAGGTTACGGACTTGTATTATTCCAAAATAATAGACACAACTAATTTCCAGTGTAGTATAAATTTGAATCTCGTAAGAAAAGTAAATAAAAGGACCTTGCCAGAGTATGAACATTTTAAATTTTAAATGGGACCTCAGAAAATATAGGAAAGGGTGAAAACATGCCACCACAGGTTTTTATAACATTTACTCTATGAAGTATGAACATCAAACATTACCGGATTGAAAAGTAGTTTATTAACCGAGGTATTAAAATGAACTAACAAAAAACTAATTACATATCAGGCAAGAAAATACTATAAACAGAACTACCAACATATGCATAAAAATGTACCAGCATTAATAATGAATAAATGTTAAATTGCTATACCAACAAAGGGGATATATATATTATTTTTTTTACACTTTTAGGTGTGATAGGATTTTTTTATTTATTTGGCAAGCAGTTATCCTTCAAGATATCCAAATAAATCTTAAAATTTGAAATTTATAACTGGGAGTTAAAATGGTTGGAGGGGTGTAGGGGCTCAACATTTCCAAAACTAATGAACTAACTACTTCTGTATGTGGTAGAAAACTGAAATTCATAAAGCAGGTATATATGGACAACACCAAATAAACAAAAAAAGGGTGATTTTAAATTTTAAAATGGAACTCTGGGAAATTGATATGGGAGCTATAGCCAGAAAAAACTTTTGAGATGAGGTAGAGAGAAAACTCCAATTAACCAAATTAAGCTTATAATTGAAACTTTTCAAAGTTATTAAAAAAAGGGTCATTGGAGTGGTTCTTAATTTACAAAACTGTTAGAAGCAACTATTTCTCAATGTGGTAGTAACCTGATATTCGGCAGGCCTGTAAAGATAACACTCCAAATAATTATAACAGTCTGTGAATTTTAAAACGTTTAAATAGGACTCCAGGAAATAAGGGGTAAAAGGGCATAAAAAAACTTTTAGGGATGATGATATAAAATTTAAATTTGGAAGGTAGATAAAATTACAACTCTAGCAATCCAAATAAATCTTAAGATTTGAGATTCTAAATGGGAGTTAGAGAAATTATGTAGAGAGAAAGTGATGGGGCTAAAATTTTCAAATCTATAAGAATAAACTATACTTCTTACAGTATTAGATGATTGTCACTTGTCAGGCGGGTATAAGGACCATCACAAAATTTTATCAAGTTATTTATTCTTAAATTTAAAATGAAGGAGGGAAAAATGGGGGAAGAAAGATCCCCAGAAAATTTCCCAAGCTAATATAAAAATAATTGTTGAGGAGGTAGAAATTGAAATTTTGCATGTATGTTTATGGACCTTCCCAGATTTCTGAATGACATCCGAACGTTATGAAATCTCAATAACTAATGTAGAACACTATATTTGATGTGGTTAAGTTAAAATTTGATAGTCACTTAGACCATTGATAACCAAATAAATCTTAAAATTTCAAATTGAGAATGTGGGAAATGAAGAGGAGGGGCGGGGGGGGGGGGGTGTACTTACTTGCTCTAGGGCATTAGGAACTCTAAATCATTGCTACCCTCACAAAAGTATGCCACCCATCTCTTTCTCTATCTTGAGCTAGTTCTATCCACTCCACCTCATTACACCCTATCCCTATCTTGAGCTAGTTATATCCAGTCCACCTCATTACACCCTATCTCTCTATCTTGAGCTAGTTATATCCAGTCCACCTCATTACACCCTATCTCTCTATCTTGAGCTAGTTATATCCAGTCCACCTCATTACACCCTATCTCTCTATCTTGAGCTAGTTCTATCCACTCCACCTCATTACATCCTATCCCTCTCTTGAGCTAGTTATATCCAGTCCACCTCATTACACCCTATCTCTCTATCTTGAGCTAGTTATATCCACTCCACCTCATTACACCCTATCCCTATCTTGAGCTAGTTATATCCAGTCCACCTCATTACACCCTATCTCTCTATCTTGAGCTAGTTATATCCAGTCCACCTCATTACACCCTATCTCTCTATCTTGAGCTAGTTCTATCCACTCCACCTCATTACATCCTATCCCTCTCTTGAGCTAGTTATATCCAGTAACCTCAACTCCCCAGTAGACCCATACCTTTTTGGGCCAAATATATTCCTAACCACCTTGTTTTAGAAAAACTTAGATTTGTTTTGCCATATAAGGTAAGAGACCATGTTATACAGCCATAGAGAGCAACCAGTAAAATTATTGTTTTGTAAGCCTTGTATTCTGAGTTTTACATTCCTGGAAAGCCAGAAATATGCCAATAACTCACTGGACGAGTAATAGCATGCATTTACCGACTATTATTTTCCTAATTTCCAATATATTATTGTTATTGCGAGTCAAAATTGTTCTTAGATATTTTAATTCATTAAACCCTATCAAATGATATGTTGTTTGCTGAAATATCTTCAAATTATCGTCCTCAATCTGTGTTATCATATACTTAGGTTTGGAAGTGAACATTGAAAAGACTATTTGCTTACTGGCCTCTATTAAAATGTTTGCATTTCTTGCAACAGCTTTCTTACTACTGCCCAATAAAGCTAAATCATCTATGTACCCTAAGAGCTGTATTGTACCGTTTATAATGTCAACCCTTACCCAATCTCTTGCATTACCCTGACAGCATACTCTAAGGTCCAATTAAAATGTAATGGGGAAAGTACCTCTCCTGGTTTCAACCCATTATGTATTTCGAAAGTATCTTATGACTAACATCCAACTTGTATCTTGCCACTCGTATCAATCAAACGTCACCTAGCGTGACAAGTTTTATGGATATCCCAAACTTAACTAAAATGTCATGTAATTTATCTCTTTTAACTGAATTATATGTATTTTTAAAACCTATGTATAATTAATGAATCGTCATGTTGTGTTCCCACATTTTTTCTAATGTTTGGTAAGTGACCTGGTGGTCTAGGGTAAGGTGTCAGACTTCTGTGCTGGCGGCCGGGGTTCAATCCTCGGTCCCGGCAAGGATTTATCTGATTACCAAACCCTTCCTTCACCTCTGACAAGACATCTTGTGAATGTGGGGAATGCCAGGCCTCTACCGTGGTTCGGATTCCACGTTAAACTGTAGGTCCTCCATTTCATCTCACAATCACCTTACCATTACACATTAGCGTAAGTGCGTACAACCCGAACGGGTAGTAAGACGCGGTGCTAATAATAATAATAATAATAATAAATAATAATAATAATAATAATAATAATAATAATAATAATAATAATAATAATAATAATAATAATAATAATTCTTCTAACGTTTGCCAAATAGTAGAAATCTGATCCGTTATTAATTTATTTCATCAATATCCACACTGATCGCCAATTATTTCCTCTGCAAATTTGAATACACTCTCTTAAACTCAACCTTCCTAATTCACCAGCTTAATCACTACATATGTGTGGGCCTATATCCTGAACAGGTAGTAAAACGCAGCTATAATTAATATAAATAATTCACCTCTTTTTATTCTGGAACTTATTAAAGGAAGTTAAAGAGCCCTCATATTACGAACATAAACATTCAATTTACTACAACAATGATCATGCTAACAAAGGTGTTAGTGTCATCTTGTTTGAACCATTGATAACAAGGTCATGGCTCATACCCCGACTGTGTATACTAAGTGTGGCTATATGAAATTGTATCTTATTCTCACTATATACAAATGTGATTATCCTACCACTGAAATATGCCACCCTTGTTTATAGCTAGTGTACTCAATTCTTGTAAAGATGCAGAGAGCTTGGACAAGTTGCTATATGTGGGGCATAATTAGTAAATGGTTAATACCAAATCAATATCCATTAGATAAATTCACAAATTTTATACAGCCTATAAAGAATAAGGCTTATATTATATATTTTTATAAGATTCATTAATGCATATTTTATTTAAAAAATAGATATGGTGTATGTTTAATACTTTACAATAAGAATATCTAATGTCAGTGGATGTAATTAGACTACATGAATCAGAACTAGTTAAGCCTGTATTTTATATCTTATAATTGCTGGCAGGGTTGTTGAGGGGGTTTACTTACACTCCCAAACGTAACCCGGGAGGTGGGGATCTACCTTGTTACTGCAGTGAGTGTAGATTATTTACAAACTACACATCTTACAAATCATTCAAATTGTCTGCATATTTACAGTGTAGCTACAAATCACTAGCCTACTTATAAAATTCCATGACTTTTCCAGGTTTTTCAAACCAGATTTTTTTGCCACAACTTTTTTCTGGTTTTCCTTGGTAAATGATTATTTTAAAGTTTATTACATTGATTACCACATTGATTACCAATTTTGAAAATAAACGTTAAAAGCTTTAGAAAAGGTTTTTAGGTCACGTATTTAAATTCCATGTTTTTTTTTTTGCTCATTTTAATTAAATTCCTGGCTTATATTGTTATTTTTCTCTCTTTTCTCTGCATATTGCCACCATTTACACTAATGGGAAGAGGATGAAAAAAGTAAAATCCATAGAAAGTGTATACAGCATTTGTGTGAAGGAAAGTGGGAGACAATTGTGAATAAGTCACCCATATACAACCGCTGGGGTCCAAACCCCATACCCTAATCATCGGAAAACATGAGACTCTTACTATTGGTTCTCGTGATCACCGTTGTGAATGAGTTTGATCAATTTGTTTCGCTCTCTCTAACCAAACCATCTTTTTTTAGCATCTCTCTACATATTTACTCTCTGATATTAATATATAAACTTATGCTTAGCAGATTAATGACTAAAATATTTTATTTTATTTTTGTAAATATCTTAAATAAAGTAAAGCAGATTTATTTTCTTTTGAGTGTCTTGTAGTTTTATAATTTTAAAATTTATTTTTTATAATCAGTATTATTTCTCCAAAATGTTACACCATTTAAAATAAATTTACAACTAATCATATCACTATAGTGACAACTTTCACTGAACAATCTCTCCCGCCCCTGCTGGTCTGATATCAACCTTCCAGACAAAGATCTTTGAAAGACTCCTTCTCTCGGAGTGATGGCAAACAAAGCATACTTAATGGGTTTTTTGCAAAAATAGAAGGAAGGTACAAGGACCTTTCTCCACTATAATTTTAACTAGCGATATATTATAATAGTTTAAAAACATTTATCCAGTTAATTAATATAAAAACCCAGATATGATTGTACTGTTGGAAGTGTAAACTATTTGTGCTGTGCATCTAGTTATTGAAATTTTAAATTTCCTTCCAATTTCATTGTTAATAGCTCAAACATGTTTATTAATTTTTTATATATATATATTTTCAAATTACTAGGAGTATTTATTTAAATTTGGATGACTAGATCATTTTCAGCATAATGTTACCTTCAATTTGACATAAGAAATATTTTGTTGTCATTTATGGTTGTTGAGATAAACATTTTGTAAGATTAACCTTTAGTTTAGTGGGTGTAATGCAGGTGGTATGTTGCCCCATCTTTTGTAAAGTTCCTTCTTAAGTATTAACTATCAACAACTCAAATAAGATCACAAATAGTTTGTCAGAACATATAACAACCACTATAGCAGTTCTTCTCGGACCTGAATTCACCTCTATTTGAAACATGCAACTAGGAATGAGGAGTAATAGATCTAGATGTATAATATTATAAATATTAAAATGAGATATTGTAATATTAAAGTAGGAGAGTGTTCAAGTGAAGGGCGAAAGTGACGTAGTTATATATTCAAGACAAAGGGTAGTAAAATCCACCATTTGTTCAGATATTTAAATACTTATACCTCTATATTAAATTTTAAAACCATTAGTCCAAAAGTGTTTAAGCATAAGTATATTAAATTAATTTTAAATTATTTAAAATTCTTTAGTGAGACATTTGATCTTTACTTAGATATGTTTTAATTCCAACAATCTCAAACTATACATGATGGTTTGGCAATTGTTACTTTTTGATTTAAGAATTAATTTGAATTTTTATTAATATATTATTTTAATAATCTTTATTTTCAGTTTTTCCAAGGAACAGTGACCGTCCATACAGTTGACAGCGACCAAAATACGCTTCTTTCGAACAGAGCCACAGCAGATATAATTAACAATGAAGCTTTAGTGAATATTAATATGTAATATTTTTAGACATTAAAAATATATTTTCAAAAGCATATAAAATCAAAAATTATTTATAAGATAATAAATATCTATACTAAAAATTTAATCATGATTCACAATATTTGTACTGTTAAAAATTTTAATATTTCCCATCTGGTCCTCAAATAATTTATTTTATATCATTTTAATTAACTGTTACAATTAGCATTACTATACTACCTTTTTTTTCGTGGAGATAAATTAAACCTATTATAAAATGTTTAGGATTGGAAAACAATTGTTTATAAGGGAAATAATAATGTTTATCATCTCTTTTCTAACAAAGAACACCATTTAATAACAATGTATATAGATATATATGAATAAGAATTGTGTATTAAAGCATACATTAAGATTTAGAATTGATTTTTCATCTCAACTTAATCAAAAACATATTTGATGAGATTAAATTATTTAAAAATTGACACTTTAAAACGAGAATTGAAACCAGATACCATCTCCGGTTGTCATTTCTCAATTAACTTAATTTAATTTGAAATATGTTCACTCACCCACAGCTATCATTATATTAAAGTTAATTGACATACATTGTGAATGACCTTAAATAAAAATTATTTCTCAGATATATTTATTATGATATCAAGAGGAACAGAAGTCATCAGCGACAAGAACTTCCACCAATATACTCTGCTCTACTCTAAAGCAAATGGATGTAACCTCTAAATGTCCATACAGTTTATATTATTTAGAACTTTTTCACTTTAACCATTAGTTTAAACAATGTTTAATAGTCACTTATCATCACAACTATCATTACATATCGATGGTGTCAAGCTAAAAGGGAATAAACAACATTTTTTAAATTGTTCAGTAGGAGCTTTAAATGTATTTATTTAATACTGATTCTTTCAATTCTTAAAGTGATTGGTTCTTCTTAAAGCTTAAACTATTTAATTCAAGAAAAAATATAATAAGAATAGTTGAATTCAATAAAAATATTGATTTAAATTAAATAATAATAGTGATACGTTGGTTATTCCCTTTTAGCAAGTAATGTCATAGGTATTATAATGGTTATTACCCACGTTCACACAGTTATTCCCTTTTAGCTTACTATAATTTTGCTATTACATTCTGTCATAACTTACTTTATCTTAAACTTCAGTATTGGAACTTCAACAATCAACTGTTCTTCAAATTTTGCAAGAGGCCTAGGCTATTACTGTTCATGATGGTGAAAAAAAAACACTCAACTTATTTAAAATAAAATACTCTATAAAAAAAATTAAAACACTGAATTTTGTTACTATTTACACAAACAAGATAATAAAAGTTATTCAATATCTTGCTCACTCTCCCTATTTTGATCTCCATCTTCCTCGTCAGTATCCATCAACACATCGAGAACTGTAGGTCTCTTTGATAATGTAATTAATGTATTGCTCGTGGTATATATCTGGGATTATTTTCTTCCTGCAGAGTGTTGTTAGATCTTTGTATTTGGGTGTAGATATAGGAAGACGTGTTTTATAGAGTGGCACTGGCTGACATCTGACAGTTTTATTAGCTCTATTTGTACTAATTTTGCGTCCATTAAATGGTCCTATCTTTAAATATTGGAAATGTTCTTCTTCATTTGCTGAGTATTTAATTGCTACACAATCAGATCCTTTTTAAAACTTAGCCATCATAATTTCACTGAATTTAACTTTTTCACCATTTTGAAGATTTTTTCTCTTAGCTGGCATTAAATATTCCTCTACCGGCGCCCAGTCTTATATCTGGTTGTGTTTCACTACAACTGAGTATGGGTCTTTTACTCTTGAATTGGTAGGAATTGTTGGCTATTCGGTTGGTACCCACACCGTTTTCCCTTTGATCAAGTTTTCTATAGAAGCATTCATAGAATCTACGGGCATGTATTAGTGGCCTTGTTGGAGAAAGTTTAAAATTATTGTTTTAATATTCTTCGGTGTCTTAAAAAATATTTATTGTAGACAGAATTCTATGGTTTTTATTCTGACCAGGGCAGTTATCACAATACAGTCTTACTTCATGAATGTTATTTCTACTGTCAACCTCTTCTAAATATAAATATAGCATTGTAGCAATTTCATTTGAACCTTTTTTCCCATCAGATTCAGTCCATTGTTTCTTTTTGTTACTTTCGTAAAAGCACAAGTTGTACACGTTGTATTTCTTTGCATAATAAATTAAAGTGCTAATGCCATGAGGTGTCGTCAACGTTTTCTGTAGGTCACAGCTTACACATACAAATTATCTTTATTAATTCTTTTCTGGTCATGGCGAAACTTTTCGAGACTCATCTCATCTCAACTTTAGTCCGGTGCTCTTAATATTTCTTTCTATCCTCTTCACTTTTTTCTAACTCCGATTTTCTTGTGAAGCTTTCGCATAAAGAACACTTATCTTTCTTCGGATGACGTATTCCAATGTTAAAATCTTTGCGCCAAATGTTTTTAAAAACGACACCACTAACATAATTTTTACCCGCTTCACAAAAGCTGACATAATTACGATACATGTTTTCTAAACTTCCCATCTCAGCAGGCACATACTTGCGAGATGTAGATGTTCTGCAGTAATGTGACGGGACATCTGGAAGGTTTTCAATATATCGATTAACCGTGCTGAGAAAGTCATCAGGTGTCTTGTTGTGGGCAGGTTTAGCATCAGGTTTAGCACTGAATATATCGGACTTATGCGCAATGGTATATTCAATAAGCTTCATGCTAATATTTAGTGTAGCGATCATAAATTGCTTACAAACTTTTACTGTTCACCCCTCTTTTGGCATACCATACTGCCTAGTTACAGTTCTAGCTCTAATTGATTCTTTGCTTGTCCTCCTTCCAACATCTATTTCCGTTATACACGATAACAGCCAATCTCTTTGTCCTTGTTTGTCTTCAAATCCCCAATAGTGAGAAAACAAACTCTGTCTTTCATCATTAGTAAAAGTTGTACATTCATTTTGACAACGTTTACATATGTATGGATTGGGCTGCAATTGTTTGCCTTCAACTTGAACACCGTTGACACGTCTGTAGGATTTTCCAGATGTCTTCGTTTTTTTCTCATTTCATTTTTTGGCATTTGTAGCGATTTTTTTTTCCGCCTTCCCCTATCGTCTCATCTTGATTAATATTATTATTTAAAGACTCTAAAGTAGTATTAGTATGTATTGTGTTTGTTTTTATTGTTCTAATATGTATGTTGGTTATTCCCTTTATGTATGACAACCTAGAAGAATAACTGTTGGTTATTCCCTAAACAAATAAATAAATACTTAATTGTTTAGCTTATTTTTGTGTTTTCAGTTATATCCTTTTAGCATTTCATTTAAAATACACTCTGCTATTACGAGAAGGTAATAACTGGATTTCCCTTTTAGTTTGACACCATCGATATTAATAAGATCAACGTTGCCCTTTAATATACAAAATGCTTGCAGTGTCAATGTATCTGTTAATTGTCATTTCATTTTCCCAGGAGTGTCAGACCATAAGATTGTAAGACTATTAGAACCCATTTCCGCAAGCATACTTAGCAGCGCTGCTTGTCGATTCATTGTTAAATGTTCATTTTACAGCTTCAGAAAATGCGCGAATCTTTTTAAAGAGAGCCACGTGTTGTGCTAGGCCAGCCATTGCAGGGTTATAAACAGGGTGGTCGTGAAGGAGGGCTCTGGGTGGCCACCCTCTCAGTAAAATAAAGCAAAAGAAAAAACAAAACATATTTTGAAATTCATACCAATTTTCTCATATTTTTTCATTAAATAGTATAAAACATAATTTAAAAATTGTTATATCATTTCCCCCATTATATTGAGAAAATTAGCAAAACGATAATTGCGCCAGCGTATGATATTAAGCGCTCATATATTAACACGCTCTGTGCTGGGTTTGTTCAGAAGCGCCCTCGAGCTCTGACGAGTCACATAGTGGTTGCCATGACAACCAGATGTCACTTTCTTTGACCACACCAAGTTTTAGAGCTGAGCTAAAATGTGGTCTGCTACCTGCTACAGTCGGCTGTCTGACTCATAGACAAGGAAACTTGTTGATTTGTTTAGTATGTGTGACACTTTTCAATTACTTTAGTGAATATTTATTTATTTATTCAGTGTTTACAGGCACGGTATCTTACAATTTTTAAATCCGGGCCGTTTTTCCACACAGCTTTTACTTTATTTATACAATTTTAATATGAATTTCCTTTTTTAACATTTCAACTCATATTTTGGCTCTTAACTTAAATGAAATTCAACTACCCCTAGCTCAATTTGATCCACCCCGGGTATACTACGTCCCCGATACCCTCCCCCGCTAGGCCCTTCACAATGCCCGGGATTTCACTCCTGAGTCCATAATAACCACCTTGGGAGGCGCCCTATCAAAGTTGGTGCCCCGCCTCCTTTCTAGCCACCATACCTCTGTTTTCACCCTTCCTTCCATCCTTGGCAGCTGAATTTCCTAATCTACCCCCTATCTAGTTCCCCCGTCCCTAATTATCTATATTAACTACTAACTAAGCTAAGCTAAGCTAAATTACTATTCTATTCCCATTTATGCCGGGGAACACCATCACCCAGATGGTACCAGAGGGCTGCAGGGCAGTCCGCCTTTCTCCATCTGGACTCTGAGGGCCCATCAACCAAAAACCCCCTCTCTTGTTTCCAAGGTGGTGGGTCATACGGTGCAGGGAACCCCTCAGAGTTCATAATCATTCCACTAACTTTTGTTCATACGACTGGAAAACTGTCTTATGGATCTCAAGGGCATCCCCCGTGTTCCTTCAGACACTCAGTCGTACTGGAATCCAGTTCCCAGGGCTCGCGCTTGCTCCTCCCAGCACATCTTCTCTATATATATATAGAACCAGTGGTGGCTCATGAGTAGACCTTAAGAGAGAGCGCTCTCTTAAAAATTGTTAAATTAATTCAAAAATGAGGTGGCCCAATGGCTAGATAATTTTATAATAAAGGAAATTGATAAAACTAAAGAAAAAGGAAAAATAAACTACTAAGAATAAATTTGATGAAGAAAGCCCACCTAGGGAAAGAGGAAAGATGTGGGAAGAATCCAATGCACAAAGGTGACATTGTCTTCTATAGTAGAAGTAGTCACACACACATTTTAACACAAATATAATAATATTTAGGCATTGTTGCCTTTATCAAACACAAAGAAGAAGAGAGTACAAATAACACAAACAATGGATTACTCCATTTTGAATTTTGAATTAAACTGTTAGAAACAAATTGTGCCAACTGTTTTTTGGGAGTAAAGATAAATTCCTTGGTTGTGGTTAATATTTATAGAAAACTGATGATGATAATAATAATAGACAAGAGAAAAAAGAAAATAATAATAATAATGTTAAATTTGGAAAATAATATTATAAAAATAAACTATCTTCTGTTGAGGCCTGGTGGTAATCTTGATTTGGTGATCCATTGGTGGGCCAGTTCCCACTGTCTAAGTTGGGAACTGTTGCACTGTTTGGGAAATGCTCTTAATATTTTGGTGGTGTAGCAGGTTTGAAAGTCCTGGTTGTGGGTACTAGCATGGATGGGTACAGGCTTGTCCGGATCTTTGTGGTTTGTGTCAAAGCGATGATTGTTCATTCGCTGTCTGAGAGAACCTGTAGTGAGGCCTATATATTCTGCATCACATGATTTGCACTGTAGTTGATATATCAAGTTATTGGTTTTGCAATTGTAATACCCAGTGCAACAGTTCTCAACTTATTCAGTGGGAACTGGCCCACCAATGGATCACCAAATCAAGATTACCACCAGGCCTCAACAGAAGATAGTTTATTTCTATAATATTATTTTCTAAATTTAACATTATTATTATTATTATTATTTTCTTTTTTCTCTTGTCTATTATTATTATCATCATCAGTTTTCTATAAATATTAACCACAACCAAGGAATTTATCTCTACTCCCAAAAACAGTTGGCACAATTTGTTTCTAACAGTTTAATTCAAAATTCAAAATGGAGTAATCCATTGTTTGTGTTATTTGTACTCTCTTCTTCTTTGTGTTTGATAAAGGCAACAATGATGAAATATTATTATATTTGTGTTAAAATGTGTGTGTGACTACTTCTACTATAGAAGACAGAAGAAAGGAAGAAGATGTCACCTTTGTGCATTGGATTCTTCCCACATCTTTCCTCTTTCCCTAGTTGGGCTTTCTTCATCAAATTTATTCTTAGTAGTTTATTTTTCCTTTTTCTTTAGTTTTATCAATTTCCTTTATTATAAAATTGTTAAATTAGGTAGACAACAGCGATAAATATCTCCAAATATTAACTCTAAAAAGGTAGTTAGGTTGTTATGATGCCATTTTATATATATAATATTAATAAAGAAACTGTGGGTAAATGAGCTCTAAATTTGCTCATCCCATTTAAATAATCATCATGCATATAACCTGAACAGTTAGTTAGATGTGACGAGAAAAAAACACTAAATAAGGTATTACATAATAATCTTGTATTCCAAAAGAGTCGGTAGCCTATCTATCTCAGCGATAAATAGATACAAATATTAACTCTAAAAAGGTTTTTATCATGTCATTTAATTATATATATATATATATATATATATATATATATATATATATATATATATCATCTACCCATAATTTCTTGGGAGGAGAGTGGGAAATCATTAAAATCACCCTCACTAGACCCAACTGGTATTCAAATCCCGATCTTTCCGTTATCAGCAGGTTAGTCTAAAGCGAGAATGGCGCCTGAGACCATTTGGCCATTGAAGTTGGTCTTACTTAGTTAAATGATTCTATTAATGTGCAAAAATTAATGTAAAATGTTTTTTCATCTTTTTTTAATTTATTTATTTAGTTGTTTATAAAACTGACCTGTTTCTGATCTTGTTGAAAGCAGAGGGTGAACCTAGTACCAATGAAGCCATATTTTAAAATAAATTATCTGGTGTAATTAAACAAATGCAAGTACAGTACTTCGTCCTTGAAGTCTTATAAAAACATGGATTAGTAATGGAAGCGTGGCAGCCGCTCTGCTGTGGGCTCAGTCACGTTGCTAGATATGCTCTTGGAGAAGACGGAAGCAAGGCCACTGCTATATACATACTAGTTTAGTTACTATTAAGTCTCAGTGATCAGCTGGTAGAAGGATGGCAGACTGAGTTTGTCTATGTGTGTTTTTATACTCCTGTTCATTAAAGTAATTGTACGTATTAAAATCTTGTTTAAAAGTGTTTTATAACAAGTACTTAACAATATTTTCTGAATGGTAGTAGTAATTTGTACTTAATAGCTGTGTGTTATTTTCAACTAATGTCAAAGTAAAAAAAATCTACTAAGTCGGTTATAGCAGGCCATTATGGCCGACCATTGCCAAAAATTAGAGCTTGCAATACTTGGTGTTAGAGCGAGTTTGTGACTTGCGAAATAAATATATTATTTTTCTTCTCGTCTCCCACCAGCATCACGGAGGCCATGACCGGCGCTTTTGTGTAAGCAATCAATAATATGCGTGATAAGGAAATGTATAACTTGAAACAGCAGACTGCTACAGCTGTATCTGGAACAATACCAAAGGCATCAAAAGTAAAAAAAATCTGTTTTGTTACCTCAACTTCTTCTTTAACATTATTTACTATACAAATGGTATCATGTGAAACTGCATTTCATCATACACCACATAGAGTGTTGGACCATCATCAAGAGAGAAAATATTCCTGTAGTGATAACACTCAGATTTACAAATATCAAAGTTTACTAGTTTGAAGTTTACTCAATTGGGATTTGAGTCATACATATTTACTAATTACACTAATGAGCTAGGGATGGGGATGGTTGAATAGAGGAAATGTACATGCATTTGCATGAAGGAAATAATTGGGAATCATCATGAATTTACGAAAGAGATCGACAACAGATATGATTTTACTATTCGGCAGATATTAGAAAAAAGTGAACATCACAATTCAACAATTATACATATATTTTTAAAAAGGCCCATGATTCATTTAACAAAAATGAATGATTTAATATCATAGTCAAATTTGGGATACTAAAAAAATCTTTCAAGATAATTGAGCTATGTACGACTGATATGAGTGGCAGGGTACAGATTTGATACCACTTATCAGATACTTCCAAAATACTTAATATGTTGAAACAACGAGGTGCACTTTTCCCATTACTTTATAATCAAGCCTTAGAGTAGGTAGTAGTGCACTAGAGTAGGTAGTAGTGCACCAGAGTAGGTAGTGGTGCACTAGAGGAGGTAGTGGTGCACTAGAGTGGATAGTAGTGCACTAGAGTAGGTAGTAGTGCACCAGAGTAGGTAGTGGTGCACTAGAGGAGGTAGTGGTGCACTAGAGTGGATAGTAGTGCACTAGAGAAGGTAGTAGTGCACTAGAGTGGGTAGTAGTGCACTAGAGTGGGTAGTAGTGCACTAGAGTAGGTAGTAGTGCACTAGAGTGGGTAGTGGTGCACCAGAGTAGGTAGTAGTGCACCAAAGTAGGTAGTAGTGCACTAGAGTGGGTAGTGGTGCACCAGAGTAGGTAGTAGTGCACCAGAGTAGGTAGTAGTGCACTAGAGTGGGTAGTGGTGCACCAGAGTAGGTAGTAGTGCACTAGAGTAGGTAGTGGTGCACCAGAGTAGGTAGTAGTGCACCAGAGTAGGTAGTAGTGCACTAGAGTGGTAGTAGTGCACTAGAGTGGGTAGTAGTGCACTAGAGTGGGTAGTAGTGCACTAGAGTGGGTAGTAGTGCACTAGAGTAGGTAGTGTGCACTAGAGTAGTAGTAGGTGCACTAGAGGAGGTAGTAGTGCACTAGAGTGGTAGTAGTGCACTAGAGATTGGTAGTGTAGTGCACTAGAGTAGGTAGTAGTGCACTAGAGTGGTAGTAGTGCACAGAGTAGGTAGTGTGCACTAGAGTGGTAGTAGTGCACTAGAGTGGTAGTATGCACTAGAGTAGGGTAGTAGTGCACTAGAGTGGGTTAGTAGTGCACTAGAGTGGTAGGTAGTGCACTAGAGTGGTAGTAGTTGCACTAGAGTAGGTAGTAGTTGCACTATAGAGAGGTAGTAGTGCACTAGAGTGGTAGTAGTGCACTAGAGTAGGGTAGTAGTGCACTAGAGTTGGTAGTAGTGCACTAGAGTGGTAGTAGTGCACTAGAGTAGGTAGTGGTGCACTAGAGTGGTAGTAGTGCAACTAGAGTGGTAGTAGTGCACTAGAGTAGTAGTATGCACAGAGTAGGTAGTAGTGCACTAGAGTGGTATTGACTAGAGTAGTGGTGCACTAGAGGTAGTAGTGCACTAGAGTGGTAGTAGTGCACTAGATGGGGTAGTAGTGCACTAGATAGGTAGTAGTGCATATGAGCAAGTAGGTAGTGTGCACTAGAGTGGGTAGTTGCACTAGAGTGGTAGTAGTGCACTAGTAGTGTG
This sequence comes from Timema cristinae, assembly GCA_039000515.1. Lineage (NCBI taxonomy): Eukaryota > Metazoa > Arthropoda > Insecta > Phasmatodea > Timematidae > Timema > Timema cristinae. The sequence goes on from JBCFYV010000100.1 coordinate 8,452,032, forward strand.
CAGAGTGGTAGTAGTGCACAGAGTAGAGAGTGCGTGAGTAGTGCATAGGTAGTAGCACAGAGTAGGTAGTAGTGCACAGAGAGTAGGTAGTAGTGTGCACTAGATGGTAGTATGACAAGTAGTAGTAGTGCACTAGGTAGAGATAGTGCACTAGTGGAGTATGCACAAAGGTAGTAGTGCACTAGAGTAGTGTGGTGCATAGATAGAGGTGCACTAGATGAGTATGTGCACTAGAGTGTAGTAGTGCACTAAGTGGTAGTAGTGCACTAGAGTAGTAGTGTGCACTAGAGTAGGTAGTGTGCACTAGAGTAGTGTTAGCAGATAGTAGTGGCACAGGTAGCATGTATGCCTAGAGGTATAGCACAGAGTGATGTGCACAAGTGTATCCAAGTAGTGTCTAGTGGATGTCAGATGTAGTATCACAGGTAGTATCATGTGGAGTGCCAGATTATGCAAGAGTAGAGCACTAGAGTATGCCTATGTGCCTTAGCACAAGAGAGTATGATAGTTGCCAGTGGTAGAGTGCACAGTGTATGTATAGAGGTAGTGTGCACAGAGGTATGTGCCAAGTAGTGAGTGACTAGATGTATGTGAAGAGTGGTATAGTGCACAGTAGTAGTGGCACAGAGTGTATGTGCAAGAGTATATGCACTAAGGTAGTTGCATAAGTGGTATAGTGCACTAAGTTAGTGTACTAGAGTGGTATAGTGCACTAATGGTATAGTCACAGAGTGTATAGTGCCTGAGTGGTATGCACGAGGACAATGTATGGCACAATGGTAGGTGATAGTGTATTCAGGTGATAGGATAGTGTATGTGCCTAGTTATGCAGATGTAAGCACAATAGTAATAAGGTATATGCAGTAGTGCATAGTGTGGCACTAAGTGATGCTATGTAACAAGTTGCTAAGTGTATTGCACAAAGGTATACACATAATATATAGAGTATATGCATAGAGTGTATAAAGATGTAGCATATGGTATAATGTGCACAAGGAAGTAGTGTATTACAGGTAGTTGCAGAGGTAAGTAGGTGGTCACAATGGTATTAAGTAGGTTGTGCATAGGTAGTGACAAGATGTATAAAGGTATGCACAAGTGGGATAGCAAAGGTTCATAAGTGAGTGTGACAGAGTGGTAGTGCACTAGAGGAGTAGTGGTGCACTAAGTGGTAGTGTGCACTAGAGTAGGTAGTAGCACTAAGAGGAGTGTGCACTAGAGTGGTAGTAGTGACAGAGTAGGTAGTGTGCACTAGAGGGTTTGCACTAAGTATAGTGCACTAGAAGTAGTAGTGACTAGAGGGTAGTATGTCACTAGAGTGGATAGTAGTGCACTAAGAAGTAGTATGCACTAGAGGGTAGTATGCACTAGAGTAGAGGTGTGCACTAGAGAGTAGTGATAAGTGTGCACTAGAGGGAGGTATGTGGTGCACTAGAGTGGGTAGTGGTGCACTAGAGTGTAGTAGTGCACTAAGTGGTATAGTGCACTAGAGTGGGTATGTGCACTAGAGTGGGTAGTAGTGCACAGAGTAGGTAGTAGTGCACTAGAGTAGTATGGTGCACCAAGTAGGTAGTGTGCACAGAGTAGTAGTGGTGCACCAAGTAGGTAGTGTGCCCAGAGTAGGTAGTAGTGCACTAAGTGGTAGTAGTGCACTAAGTGGGTATAGTGCACTAGAGTAGGTAGTAGTGCACTAGAGTAGGTAGTAGTGCACTAGCATGAGTAGGTATAGGCACTAGAGTGGGTAGTAGTGCACTAGAGTAGGTAGTAGTGCACTAGAGTGGTAGTAGTGCACTAGAGTAGGTAGTGGTGCACTAGAGTAGGTAGTGCACTAGAGTAGGTAGTAGTGCACTAGAGTGTAGTGTGCATCTAGAGTGGGTAGTAGTGCACTAGAGTGGGTAGTAGTGCACTAGAGTAGGTAGTAGTGCACTAGAGTAGGTATAGGTGCACTAGAGTGAGGTAGTAGTGCACTAGAGTGGTGTAGTAGTGCACTAGAGTGGTAGTAGTGCACTAGAGTAGGTAGTGTGCACTAGAGTGAGGTAGTAGTGCACTAGAGTAGTAGTAGTGCACTAGAGTGGTAGTAGTGCACTAGAGTGGTAGTATGTGCACTAGAGTAGGTAGTAGTGCACTAGAGGTAGTAGTAGTGCACTAGAGTGGTAGTAGTGCACTAGAGTGGGTAGTAGTGCACTAGGAGTAGGTAAGTAGTGCACTAGAGTAGGTAGTAGGTGCACTAGAGTAGGTAGTGTGCACTAGATAAGTAGTGCTAGAGTTGTAGTGGTGCACTAGAGTAGGTAGTGGTGCACTAGAGTAGGTAGTAGTGCACTAGAGTGGGTAGTAGTGCACTAGAGTGGTAGTAGTGCACTAGAGTGGTAGTAGTGCACTAGAGTAGGTAGTAGTGCACTAGAGAGAGTAAGTAGTAGTGCACTAGAGTGGGTAGTAGTGCACTAGAGTGGTAGTAGTGCACTAGAGTAGGTAGTAGTGCACTAGAGTAGGTAGTAGTGCACTAGATGGTAGTAGTAGTGCACTAGAGTAGGTAGTAGTGCACTAGAGTGGTAGTAGTGCACTAGAGTGGTTGTAGTGCACTAGAGTAGGTAGTGGTGCACTAGAGTGGGTAGTAGTGCACTAAGTAGTAGTGTGAGTAGTAGTGCACTAGGCACTAGAGTAAGTAGTAGTTGCACTAGAGTGGGTAAGTAGTGCACTAGAGTGGGTAGTAGTGCACTAAGAGTAGGTAGTGGTGCACTAGAGTAGGTAGTGGTGCACTAGAGTGAGTAGTAGTGTACTAGAGTATGTAGTGGTGCACTAGAGTGGGTAGTAGTGCACTAGAGTAGGTAGTGGTGCACTAGAGTAGGTAGTAGTGCACTAGAGTGGGTAGTAGTGCACCAGAGTAGGTAGTAGTGCACTAGAGTGGGTAGTAGTGCACCAGAGTAGGTAGTGTGCACTAGAGTAGGTAGTGGTGCACTAGAGTAGGTAGTAGTGCACTCGAGTAGGGAAGGGTTAACATTAAATGTTACAATGTATATATTTAGAAAAACATATGATTTAACTTTGTTGGTCAATAGTAAAGGAGCTGTTGCAAGGAACTCAGAAAGGTTATTAATGAAAAGGTTAAGAAATGAACGCTAAAATGACTGAGAACGATAATTTGGAGAGTACTGCGAACAAAATATCATGTGACAGGGTTATTGGGTTCAAATATTTAGGAAATTTTTTAACTAGCAATAGCGTTGTTAGATTGTAAATTAGTATAAGAATACAGTCAGGGAAATGCATGCTATTACTCGGTCAGTAAGTTGTTGACATCTCGCCCGCTGTCCAGGAATGTAACATTCAGAATATATAAAACATTGATTTAACAGTTATTCTCTATTGGTGTGAAATGTGGTCTCTTACCTTAGATGAAAAAAACAAATTTTATGGTGTTAGAAAATAAGGTGTTTAAGAAGATATGTTGTACAAAAAGAGATGAGGCTACTGGGGAGTGGAGAAGGTTATATAATGATTAATTACATACACTACAAAATATTGTTAGGTTAATCAAGTCTCTTAGATTATGGTGACAAAGACATGCAACATGAAGCATGAATTGTTCAAGGTACTGAATGGCAAACCCAATGGAAAGAAACCATTTGAAAGATCTAAAATTGGATAGAACTAACTCAAGATAGGGATAGGTGGCGTACTTTTGTAAGGGCAGCAATGAACTTTGAAGTTCCTAATGCCATATAATAAGTAATTATGAGGCTGAGAATTTTATAAACATACATAATTAATCACTCCATTTCCTTAAGAGGTAAGCAAGAAACATTCAATAAAGCACTAACATACACCCTTCGCTTCAACAACTTACATAAACACAGTCATGCATGCTCTTTTATTCATAAAAATCTTAATGTTTCCCTTTTTCACACATTCATCTACCACATTTAGCCACGTCTAACATGGCCTATCTTGTACTTTTGACCCACACACTCTACCTTCATATATTTGCTTCGTCAATTGATGCACACTTATCTTCTCAACATGCCCAAACCAACGTAACGCGTTTTTCACATTTTCCTATTGGATTTGCCTTCAAACTGCACTACTTCAGCACCCATGCACTATGTCCATACAAGTTTTTCCACAAACATAGCTTAGATAGCTCTTTCCCCAGCATTTCCCTTGCTTTTGTGTTTCTCTTACAAACCCACGCTTAAGATCCATAAAACAATGTTGGGGTTAAAACACTTTTACCTACTGCCTATCTACCTCTTTCGTTACTACTTCACTTTTTGTGACATTCCACATACATCCAATGAACACCCTCTCTGTGTCCTGTACCCCCCGACCAAAAAAGGGATAATAGGGAGAGGATGAACTTAACATACAAAATATGGAAATTATAAAAAATGTATAGATTCAACAAAATGAGCAGTTTATTCAATTAAATGACAATAGCGTAGATAACAAAATTTGGTCTCATTATATCATTATGAGTACAGTTGGAAATTATGCTCGAAGTCAACAACTTTATATCATTAAAGTTGCGCAAGTGTTTTATAACAAAAGGAAACATGAAATCCATCATAATATTGATAGTCCAGTCCATAAGAGACAATAACAAAGCGAATATTTTTTAAATGCGATACAAAAATTATAAGGGCCTAATGGGCACCTTGATATGGTTCCAAAGGTTTCGTAATTCACAGAAAACGATATCATAAATATAAAGATTTAAATATGACGACTATACAACAGAGTCTACACAACGTGAGGGTTTGACTACCAGACATAAGCCAAACTCCCACGGGACTATCAGATCTGAACTTAGAATATGGAACTAACAGTTCCATAAAATTAACAAAACATTAGCTGTTCAAACAGAACTTACGTTACAAAAGATTAAAGTTATCCTAATATAAATTCCAATAAAAAGTTACATCACGTTACGTTAATTCAAACCATAATATTAAATATGAAAAGTTACTTCGATAAAAAAATTACTCTACGATTCCAAACAATATAATATTAACAAGTCAAACTTCTAATCAGCACATAACTGAGGATATTTACGAGAATAAAAATATAAGCAAAAGTTACAACGCCCGAGCGGCGACCTATCTAAGATAGAGTATTTAGACATTTTATGGTGATCAAAATATTAATACGTTAGCTATTGAAACTGAATATTATATGCAAAAATGTTTAAAATTTATAAATAAGTTAGAGTTCATAACTCCACCCGTCTAAGCGACGATTTTGATACATATTTACAAGTCTTTTCCAGCCATTGTCCAGATCCATGACAATGGTCTGTCGTCGATCGTTGATTGTAGGATAGTCGATTATGGCAAGCTTGCACGGCCATTATATAGTGATTTCGTTGTTCTGGAAAGAAGGGGGGGAGTACACCAAACACGCATATGATGACGTCAACGATGCCTTCAAACAGTCACGTACACCATTGTTGATTCCGCTTGCTCCATCGGAATATCCGTGAATATCTCCAATCACCCGATGTTTTGAAGGAGGTTCCTCTAGTCTCCGTCAGGGGTCGGATACATAATTGTCTTCTAGTTGATGTTGATAGTTCTCGGTTCATTTCACGCTAGTACAGTCGGAGTGCCGCGTCGCTTTGTTGACCCACTGGCTCTCCCTTGACCTACTCGCCAATCTAGGAGTCCAGGTGCCGGCCAACCTTGCAGGATTCTATTGTGAGCAGATTAGTATTGTAAGTACACGAACAAATAAATACTTAGCATTGGATTGAGTAATAAATATATTGTCCAGCATTGTTTCTATTATGTCTTCTTAGCCTACAAGAACTACAACAGAGAAAAATACTATTGTAGGGATCCTAATTGAGTTGAATTTATTGGAGCGGGTAGTATGCTTGTTGTCCAGTTGTAACATTACACCACGTAATGTTACACATCTCTAATCACGTCAGTATGGGGCGGGGTCCAGTTGTAACGTTATACCACGTAACGTTACACCAACTACTCTCCAAAATTCATTTACTCATCTGTTGAGTTCACCATCTATCCTTCCATTTTTACAGATACACACAATCATTTCCTGATCCATCTTTACCAAAAACTATCACCTTAGTAATGGAAACATATATATGAAGATCCATTCTGCAAGTCAACTATTAATACGCCATCATGTGACTACGGCAGCACTCTCACATTCATATTGTCCATTTATACACTAACCACATCCTCACAAGCACCCCTCATACACTTATCCATGAAGAGATTAAACAAGTCTGGAGACAGAACACAAACCTTGTCTAACACCCTGTTCAATGTCAAACCATTAGCTCAAAGCTCCATACACCCTAACTCACGCTTTAATTCCATCATATAATTCATCATATTACTTCCATCATATTATTATTGTATTTACTAACCACGCATCCACACCATACTTTCTAAAAACTTTCCATAACCTATACTTACTCACCTAATTGTATATTTTCTCCAGATCAATAAATATTTAGTAAACTTTCTTCCTTAAGGCCATACATTTCTCAATAATTTGCTGGAATGCAAGCAAATATCTGGCCCATGGAATCTCCGGGTGTGAAACCCCAAACATTGTCCCCAATTTTTTCTCATACCCTCTCAATTACAACTCTCTTAAACACTTTGCCTGGAATACTCAACAAACTAATTGTCGTATAATTCTTACATTCACTCTTACTGCCTTTGCCTTTATACAAAGGAACAATGACAGCATTCTTCCAGTCATTGGGGACATTTGAATTTCCAGCACATATTTAGTAGCAGAAACAATATTGCAAGTAGTATCATGCTCACACACTTTAAGCATTTCACTTGTTATCTCACCTGCAGCCTTGCCATTCTTAAACACTCTCATAGCTTTTAACATTTCAGCTGCATTAATTGTTTCTTTCATATTAAGATTTTCCCTATTTTCTGCTACTTCCTATATGCTATTGCCATACAATTGCTCAAAATACTCCCTCCATCACTCTCTTATACTGTTTTCATCCCAGATCATCTCACCCCATCCATTCTGAATGCCATAAGTCTTTTCTTTCACTCCTTGTTTCGTTCTCTTTACCAATTTCTGGAACGACTTTTTATTTACTTCAAAATCACTTTGCATTCGTTTTTTTTCTCTTTGTATAAGTCTCACAACTTCTTATGTTATGTTTCACACTTTGCGACATTCATTTGTTTGTACGCTTCTTTTTTTTCTTTAACAGCTTCATTTTTCACCTGTTTACTTCACCATGCATATATTTTTAAGTTTCCCACCACCTCAACTCCACAAAAATATTTCACACACTCAACTATAGTATTTTTTTTATTCTGTTCCAAGAACTTTCTATCTCTGTCATTTACATTTAGTACTGCTGCGCTGCTTCCTCACAAAACTCCTATCTAATTCAACTACTGAGATCACTATGAAGTGATCCAGTCCACATTCAGTTTCATGCAAACCCCTGGCATTCTCTACTAAACTTCTAAGTCTCTCACCATACACTACAAAATCAATTATCACTCTCGAATAGATGCTTTGCCATATGTGCAAGGGAATAACGTTGCGCTTAAACAATGTGCTTGATACAAATAAACCTTTTCATAAACAGACACTCAATAACTCATTGCCATTCTCATTCACCAGGTCATCCCATACCTTTCTAGCACACACTGTGAATTTTCTTATTGGGTACCCCGCCCATTAATTGAAATCTCCTAACAAGTTAATTCTTTAGCCCTGTTAACATGCATTTAAGACTTACTGTTTACTTACAGTTTACTGATTGCTAACAATCTTTACCTAACTAGTTACCAGTCCTCACTGCCAAAAGGTTGCACTATGTTACCAGGCTCCTGGCAGTTTACTGATTGCTACCAATCTTTACCTAACTAGTTACCAGTCCTCACTGCCAAAAGGTTGCACTATGTTACCAGGCTCCTGGCAGTTTACTGATTGCTACCAATCTTTACCTAACTAGTTACCAGTCCTCACTGCCAAAAGGTTGCACTATGTTACCAGGCTCCTGGCAGTTTACTGATGCTAACAATCTTTACCTAACTAGTTACCAGTCCTCACTGCCAAAAGGTTGCACTATGTTACCAGGCTCCTGGCAGTTTACTGATTGCTACCAATCTTTACCTAACTAGTTACAGTCCTCACTGCAAAAGGTTGCACTATGTTACCAGGCTCCTGGCAGTTTACTGATTGCTACCAATCTTTACCTAACTAGTTACCAGTCCTCACTGCCAAAAGGTTGCACTATGTTACCAGGCTCCTGGCAGTTTACTGATTGCTACCAATCTTTACCTAACTAGTTACCAGTCCTCACTGCCAAAAGGTTGCACTATGTTACCAGGCTCCTGGCAGTTTACTGATTGCTAACAATCTTTACCTAACTAGTTACCAGTCCTCACTGCCAAAAGGTTGCACTATGTTACCAGGCTCCTGGCAGTTTACTGATTGCTACCAATCTTTACCTAACTAGTTACCAGTCCTCACTGCCAAAAGGTTGCACTATGTTACCAGGCTCCTGGCAGTTTACTGATTGCTAACAATCTTTACCTAACTAGTTACCAGTCCTCACTGCCAAAAGGTTGCACTATGTTACCAGGCTCCTGGCAGTTTACTGATTGCTACCAATCTTTACCTAACTAGTTACCAGTCCTCACTGCCAAAAGGTTGCACTATGTTACCAGGCTCCTGGCAGTTTACTGATTGCTAACAATCTTTACCTAACTAGTTACCAGTCCTCACTGCCAAAAGGTTGTTTTCTTAACTTCTCTCTTCCTCTTCTATAAAAAACAAGCAATGCCTCACCGATTCTTCTAAACCATTTCCCGTCCAATACAGATTGTGACATGTTTATATACCCATCAGTGAGGTATGCCTGTAAGAATACCCCACTCAAGCTCACTAATTGGTTGGTTTTAGCTCTTTCTCCCCAATGGAGCTTAATATCTGATCAACGTACATATTGTATGATATAAATGAAACCTAGATGGTTGACCATATTTATACTCGACTCGAGATGGTGAGGATGGTGAGCCTGTGTCCCTCAGACCATCAATAAGCCTGGGCCTGATGCCACATACATAACCATCCTAAGTAAATCAGCCGGGAGAAAGTGGACACGATTGAAAGTTTATCAGCTTAGTCTCCCAAATTTAATTTATGCTTGACACACATTCAGCTGCTGAGCAATATTTGAAGATTTTATATATTTATCATACTATCAAATTGTATGGTTGTAAACTTTAACAATATTATTGGGTCATGATCACTGTCCAAGTGACAAAAGTATTATTAAATTAGGAGACCTTAAATAATATTCAGTCCTCTATATGTATTAAACGGTTGAAATTTTTTTTCCAATCAGCATATCTTTATTAAAGAATATATTAATTAATTAATAATATGATTATGTCTCAGTGATATGAGCTATGAAATACTATTCAGTCATCCCATTATCTTATCAACAGAAGTTTGCATTCAGAGGAAGTAAAACCACATTTGTGTAGAGGGAAAGTTGGAACCCATTTTGAAAAAAAATATATATTAGTACATCCGACAAGGATTAAAATCCCTAACTCCCTGTCAATGTCAGTCTACTCCATTATGAGAGTGACGCCTTTAACCATGTGGCCACCAAAATAGGTAAAGACTATATTAATTACTTACTTAACTATAAGATCAAGCTTGACCAATGTCTTGGTGATAAATGTATTCAATTTGGAGATCTGAAATAATATTCATCCACCTCTTACATTTTTAATGTTTGTACATTTTTTTTCTATCAACTTTGCAGTCATGAGTAACTATTATTAATAAAATGTATATCACATAATTTTGATTGGAGAATATATTGATTTATGAAAGTAGATCTAGTAACTTTTCTAGCTTCCAGATTCTTGTTTACATATAATTATGAACAAGTACTGAGATTTCTAGATAACAATCCTCAAAATAAGATGTTAAAAGAAAGAAGACCAAGTAACTTATCTAGTTATTAGATGATCCATCCCTGGGCTGTATGTTTCAATTCCCATAACCAATTATCTTACAAAAAATTATCACTACAACTTGATTCAAATCCCTGAAAAATTATTAAAAATTATGCGAACAGAATTCAACCCAAATAAGCTAGAATGTTTAATTTTTGAACTTTCATGTTGGTCCACACAATAATCTGCTATCAGAGTTTACCAAGGAAAATGACATCTTCTGATGAATATATTCTCGCTTGCTTGTATTTATTTATATTTAGCTGTTTACGTATGAGTTTTTAGTGCTCAGAAGAGGCAGGTCCTCTCGAGATATCTCATTTTTATTTAAATACTTGATTCTCTACCCCTCTTCAGCATTCATTGTTGTGTTATCTAAGTGTTCTGCTGTCTAGCTTCTTGAAGATAAACAACCATAATCATTCTTAAATATTCTCAAGATTTAATTGCTTATTGTATACTTGGAATCCTGCACTAAGGAGGGCTGGAGTGAAGGGTTAATTCATTCCTCCTTTTTTTTTTTTTGCGGGTCATGGGGTAGAAATGGGGACTATTTTTGGTACAACCCAACCCCCCTAAGTTTTTTTATCATTTATATTCAAAGCATGGGAAAGTATTTAATACAAATATTGTAACAAATTTTCTTTCTTAAAAAAAAAGAATTAAATTTTTATGATTTGTATAATATTCCTAGCAAGATTTGTCACAATGTCACCCCATTAATCAAGGAAAACTTTGTTAAAGTTGAATTTATATACATTGGTTTTTCGCAGTGATATTTTAGTAAGAAAACGATAGGAAAGATGTACTGGACATATACAAAAGCTATTAAGACTATTTTAATATATTAATGTGCCAATTTATATGCCATAGAGCTTTTGGCAGATTGTATTAAGAAAGATAGAATATTGGCGGAGTAACATTGCTTTTAAAGTTAGCTCTCCAAAAAATAGATTTTTATTTTCAAAACTCCTCTTGCTGGCTTATTAATCACGACAAAGAAACGCAAAAAAAAAGGGTGCTACAAATAGATATTAGAAGAGTAAACCCTCCTAAATTGCTACTAGATTCATAAATATTTCGTGGGACTTCCCTTTCATCTTAAGAAAATCTTACAAAGACTCTTTAAAGTGGTTTTATTACTAATTTAAATGCTAAATAATTGTGTGGTTAAATATTACAAAGTACTTTAGTTTTTCTTTAAATAAATAAATAATTAAATGAATGTGAAAGTGCCCTGAGCTGGTCATTGTTAAAGAGAGTCGCTCCAGAGATTTGCCAAACCTCCCCTCCAGGGTTGTTATAGTATAAATTACAAATATGGATTATTAATGTCTCCCTAAGAACCTTGTTGAGGTTTTTTATATCGGATATTTTCACTATGTTTATTTTTAAAGGCATAGCTCTTTCTTGGGTATAATTTTATTGCTGTTCATCCCAAGATGGCTAACAACTTCTTTAAGTTTGGTTATTCTTGATATAATATAGCTTATAACATTATATTATCACTATATTTTTTAAATCTCCTTTGGCACTGTTAAATTAGATACTGCCATTATATACCTTAAAGCTACTTACTCAATTTACATTATTTAAGAGGGTGTTAAAATTGGTATTTATACTTTAAATCTGTGCATGACTCATTTGGGTCATCTCTTTGATGAAGTTTCTTTAAATAATAGTATATATTCTATTATTTTGTTACTATTTATTGAGATCCAACTTAAAGGATGCCATATTAACTATGATAATATTTGATAATGCTTTGTAGTCCTGTATTGGTTAATATTATGTGTATTTATATTAATACTGCCTATGAAGACTGTAGTGAAGTAAACATTTCAGGGGAGGTTTGGCCGCAATGGCCAATCTTGCCCCGCTCTTTTGGAATAGATTTCCTCCCTTGCCCTATGTTTATTTATCACCCCTTATTATTTTCTAGTATGATAAACTAGGCCACAGGCTGGAAACAGTTGGATAGATTGAAAACAAAATCATACATAGTATTGTTTTAAAAATCAAAGCAAAGGTCATTCTAAATATCTTCTAGGGGCTTTAAAAAACTGCATTATATTATTTATAATCGATTATAGAAAATAATATTTTTCAAATAAATTCCAGGTGAGGACCAATCCAATAGATCAAAGGTGACCAATTGTCAGTCGTTTTCTTGGGGAGGATCCTGAGAGCTCTTTACAGAGTTCTTGCAGACATATGAAACATAAATTTAAGGACTTTTTAAGGACTAAAATTGTTATTTCTCGTGCTGCCATAGCTAAACACGTCAATAAAAAAAGGAATTATAAACCGTACAGAATTCTAAATAGATGTAAAACAATAACTTTTCTGTAAATTTAATAAACAGATAGGACTATAAAAATAGAAATCTAACTTTATTGTCACTTACTTCACTCTCCTTGGTTTATTGGTTAGTGTAATCATTCTAGATTCAGTATATATTGTAGTATAGCTAGAACAAAAATTTAAGCGCTAAGGTGAATGGGAGATGAACTAATAGCTATCATCAGGAATCTTAGTGAAAAACTGTATTTATAAGTTCTTAAAGTGTTAATAGGTAGTCGGAAATATTAAAAGAATTATTACAAATGACAGACGGTTTTAGAGCAACTTATAAAAAAAATGGCGAATGCACATGAATTGAGATTTTTAAATGTAGGAAATTAACGAAAACATTATAATTCATCAACAGTTACACTAATGTGTTTGTAAGAGAAGTTAACAATGTATCCCCTTGCTCCTATAGAGATCCCAACCCATGAGTGCGACTATCTTTAATATAGATATTTCATCAAAAGTAACACTAATGTGTTTGTAAGAGAAGTTAACACTGTATGTATCCCCTTGCTCCTATAGAGATCCCAACCCATGGGCTCGACTATCTCTAAGATAGATATTTCATCAACAGTTACACTAATGTGTTTGTAAGAGAAGTTAGCACTGTATGTATCCCCTTGCTCCTATAGATATCCCAACCCATGAGTGCGACTATCTTTAATATAGATATTTCATCAAAAGTAACACTAATGTGTTTGTAAGAGAAGTTAACACTGTATCCCCTTGCTCCTATAGAGATCCCAACCCATGAGTGCGACTATCTCTAAGATAGATATTTCATCAACAGTTACACTAATGTGTTTGTAAGAGAAGTTAGCACTGTATGTATCCCTTGCTCCTATAGATATCCCAACCCATGAGTGCGACTATCTCTAAGATAGATATTTCATCAACAGTTACACTAATGTGTTTGTAAGAGAAGTTAACAATGTATCCCCTTGCTCCTATAGAGATCCCAACCCATGAGTGCGACTATCTTTAATATAGATATTTCATCAAAAGTAACACTAATGTGTTTGTAAGAGAAGTTAACACTGTATCCCCTTGCTCCTATAGAGATCCCAACCCATGAGTGCGACTATCTCTAAGATAGATATTTCATCAACAGTTACACTAATGTGTTTGTAAGAGAAGTTAGCACTGTATGTATCCCCTTGCTCCTATAGATATCCCAACCCATGAGTGCGACTATCTCTAAGATAGATATTTCATCAACAGTTACACTAATGTGTTTGTAAGAGAAGTTAACAATGTATCCCCTTGCTCCTATAGAGATCCCAACCATGAGTGCGACTATCTTTAAGCTAGATATTTCATCAACAGTTACACTAATGTGTTTGTAAGAGAATTTAGCACTGTATGTATTCCCTTGCTCCTATAGAGATCCCAACCCATGAGTGCGACTATCTTTAAGATAGATATTTCATCAACAGTTACACTAATGTGTTTGTAAGAGAAGTTAACAATGTATCCCTTGCTCCTATAGAGATCCCAACCCATGAGTGCGACTATCTTTAATATAGATATTTCATCAACAGTTACACTAATGTGTTTGTAAGAGAAGTTAACAATGTATCCCCTTGCTCCTATAGAGATCCCAACCCATGAGTGCGACTATCTTTAAGCTAGATATTTCATCAACAGTTACACTAATGTGTTTGTAAGAGAAGTTAACACTGTATCCCCTTGCTCCTATAGAGATCCCAACCCATGAGTGCGACTATCTTTAAGATAGATATTTCATCAACAGTTACACTAATGTGTTTGTAAGAGAAGTTAACAATGTATCCCCTTGCTCCTATAGAGATCCCAACCCATGAGTGCGACTATCTTTAAGCTAGATATTTCATCAACAGTTACACTAATGTGTTTGTAAGAGAATTTAGCACTGTATGTATTCCCTTGCTCCTATAGAGATCCCAACCCATGAGTGCGACTATCTTTAAGATAGATATTTCATCAACAGTTACACTAATGTGTTTGTAAGAGAAGTTAACAATGTATCCCCTTGCCCTATAGAGATCCCAAACCATGGGTGCGACTATCTCTAAGATAGATATTTCATCAACAGTTACACTAATGTATTTGTAAGAGAAGTTAACACTGTATGTATCCCTTGCTCCTATAGAGATCCCAACCCATGAGTGCGACTATCTCTAAGATAGATATTTCATCAACAGTTACACTAATGTGTTTGTAAGAGAAGTTAACACTGTATGTATCCCCTTGCTCCTATAGAGATCCCAACCCATGGGTGCGACTATCTCTAAGATAGATATTTCATCAACAGTTACACTAATGTGTTTGTAAGAGAAGTTAACACTGTATGTATCCCCTTGCTCCTATAGAGAACCCAACCCATGAGTGTGACTATCTTTAAGATAGATATTTCATCAACAGTTACACTAATGTGTTTGTAAGAAGTTAACACTGTATGTATCCCTTGCTCCTATAGAGATCCCAACCCATGGTGCGACTATCTTAAGATAGATATTTCATCAACAGTTACACTAATGTTTTGTAAGAGAAGTTAACACTGTATGTCCCCTTGCTCCTATAGAGATCCCAACCCTAAGAGATTGCATAACTTAATAATTTTATAACAGTTACACAATGTTTGAAGAGTCCATGATGTACCCTTGTCTATATCTCAACAAGATGTATATCTCTAATAATTTATAAAGATAACATGTATTTGTAGAGATCCCATTGTATAATCATTCCATAGAGTCCACTATGTTTGCAGATATCACTTAGATATGATTTTCATAAGTTACACTAATGTCCTTGTCAAAGAAGTTAACCAATTATCCTGACTATAGATCAACATGGTTCGATTCTAAGATAATTTTTAAAAGTTAACAATGTATTTGTCGGTTAACATTGATCCCCCTATAGAGATCCAACCCATGAGTGCGACTATCTTTAAGATAGTATTTCATCAACAGTTACATAATAGTGTTTGTAAGAGAAGTTAACATGTATCCCTTGCCTATAGAGATCCCAACATGGTGCGACTTCTTAAGATAATTTTTAAAGTTAACTAATGTATTTGTAAGAGAAGTTAACACTGATGTATCCTTCTCTATAGAGATCCAACATGAGTGCGACTATCTTAGATAGAATTTATCACAGTTACACTAATGTGTTTGTAAGAGAATGTTAACAATGTATCCCTTGCTCATAGATGATCCCAACCATGAGTGCACTATCTTTAAGATAGATATTTCATCACTTACACTAATGGTTTGTAAAGAAGTTAACATGTATTCCCTTCCTATAGAGATCCAACCTATGAGTGCGATATCTTAAATAGATATTTCTCAACAGTTACACAATGTTTTGTAAGAGAATTAACAATGTATCCCTTGCTCCATAGAGATCCCAACATGAGTGCGATATCTTAAGTAGATATTTCTCAACAGTTAACTAATGTTTTAAGAGAAGTTAACACTGTATACCCCTTGCTCTATAGATCCAACCCATGGTGGACATCTTAAGTATGATATTTCATCAACAGTTCACTAATGTGTTTGTAAGGAAGTTAACTGTATTATCCCTTGCTCCTATTAGAGATCCCAACCATGAGTGCGACTATCTCTAGATAGATATTCATCAACAGTTCACTAATGTTTGTAAGAGAATTACACGATGTATCCTTGCTCTATAGAGATCCAACCATGAGTGCACTTCTCCTAAAATATTTACAACATTACCTAATGTGTGAGATATTCTAAGATGATCTTCATCCATTCAATGATTCTGCTAAGAGAAGTTAACATTTGTAGATCCTTTCCTCATAAATCCAAATGGTTGAGGATGGTACACTTAAGATAGATATTTCATCACATCCATTTTGTAAGAAATTACATGTTCCCTTGTCCTTAGAGATCCCAACCCATGTGCGTATCTTAAGATAGATATTTCACACAACACTAATGTTGTAAGAATTAACAATTTCCCTTGCCTAGATCCACCATGGTGCGATATCTAATAAATTCACACATTATAATGTTTGAAGAGAGTTAATGACCTTGCTCCATAAGATCCCACCATGTGCGACACTAAGTATATTCATCAACATTACATAATTTGTAAGAAGTTACTGTACCCCTTGCTATATCCCAACCATGCGACACTAGATAGATTTCTCAACATACACAATGTTTTTAAGATTACAAGTTCCTTCTCTTGGATCACCCAGCGATTCTAATATTTCATCAACAGTTCACTAACTTGCTCCTATAGAGATCCCAACCCATGAGTGCGACTATCTTTAAGATAGATATTTCATCAACAGTTACACTAATGTGTTTGTAAGAGAAGTTAACAATGTATCCCCTTGCTCCTATAGAGATCCCAACCCATGGTGCGACTATCTCTAAGATAGATATTTCATCAACAGTTACACTAATGTTTTGTAAGAGAAGTTAACACGTATGTATCCCCTTGCTCCTATAGAGATCCCAACCCATGAGTGCGACTATCTCTAAGATAGATATTTCATCAACAGTTACACTAATGTGTTTGTAAGAGAAGTTAACAATGTATCCCCTTGCTCCTATAGAGATCCCAACCCATGGTGCGACTATCTCTAAGATAGATATTTCATCAACAGTTACACTAATGTAGTTTGTAAGAGAAGTTAACAATGTAGATCCCCTTGCCCTATAGAGATCCCAACCCATGAGTGCGACTATCTTAAGATAGATATTTCATCAACAGTTACACTAATGTGTTTGTAAGAGAAGTTAACAATGTATCCCCTTGCTCCTATAGAGATCCCAACCCATGAGTGCGACTATCTTAAGATAGATATTTCATCAACAGTTACACTAATGTGTTTGTAAGAGAAGTTAACAATGTATCCCCTTGCTCCTATAGAGATCCCAACCCATGAGTGCGACTATCTTAAGATAGATATTTCATCAACAGTTACACTAATGTGTTTGTAAGAGAAGTTAGCACTGTATGTATCCCCTTGCTCCTATAGAGATCCCAACCCATGAGTGCGACTATCTTTAAGATAGATATTTCATCAACAGTTACACTAATGTGTTTGTAAGAGAAGTTACACTGTATGTATCCCTTGCTCCTATAGAGATCCCAACCATGAGTGCGACTATCTTAAGATAGATATTTCATCAACAGTTACACTAATTGTTTTGTAAGAGAAGTTAACACTGTATTTCCCTTGCTCTATAGAGATCCCAACCCATGAGTGCGACTATCTTAAGATAGATATTTCATCAACAGTTACACTAATGTGTTTGTAAGAGAAGTTAACACTGTATGTATCCCTTGCTCCTATAGAGATCCCAACCCATGAGTGCGACTATCTCTTAAGATAGATATTTCATCAACAGTTACACTAATGTGTTTGTAAGAGAAGTTAACACTGTATGTATCCCCTTGCTCCTATAGAGATCCCAACCCATGAGTGCGACTATCTCTAAGATAGATATTTCATCAACATTACACTAATGTGTTTGTAAGAGAAGTTAACAATGTATCCCCTTGCTCCTATAGAGATCCCAACCCATGAGTGCGACTATCTCTAAGATAGATATTTCATCAACAGTTACACTAATGTGTTTGTAAGAGAAGTTAACATGTATGTATCCCCTTGCTCCTATAGAGATCCCAACCCATGAGTGCGACTATCTTTAAGATAGATATTTCATCAACAGTTACACTAATGTGTTGTAAGAGAAGTTAACATGTATGACCCTTGCTCCTATAGAGATCCCAACCCATGAGTGCGACTATCTTAAGATAGATATTTCATCAACAGTTACACTAATGTGTTTGTAAGAGAAGTTAACAATGTATCCCTTGCTCCTATAGAGATCCCAACCCATGAGTGCGACTATCTCTAAGATAGATATTTCATCAACAGTTACACTAATGTGTTTGTAAGAGAAGTTAACACGTATGTATCCCCTTGCTCCTATAGAGATCCCAACCCATGGTGCGACTATCTTAAGATAGATATTTCATCAACAGTTACACTAATGTTTTGTAAGAGAAGTTAACATGTAATCCCCTTGCTCCTATAGAGATCCCAACCATGGTGCGACTATCTTAAGATAGATATTTCATCAACAGTTACACTAATGTGTTTGTAAGAGAAGTTAACAATGTATCCCCTTGCCTATAGAGATCCCAACCATGGTGCGACTACTTAAGATAGATATTTCATCAACAGTTACACTAATGTGTTTGTAAGAGAAGTTAACAATGTATCCCCTTGCCCTATAGAGATCCCAACCATGGTGCGACTATCTCTAAGATAGATATTTCATCAACAGTTACACTAATGTGTTGTAAGAGAAGTTAACACTATGTATCCCTTGCTCCTATAGAGATCCCACCCATGGTGCGACTATCTTAAGTAGATATTTCATCAACAGTTACACTAATGTGTTTGTAAGAGAAGTTAACAATGTATCCCCTTGCTCCTATAGAGATCCCAACCCATGAGTGCGACTATCTCTAAGATAGATATTTCATCAACAGTTACACTAATGTGTTTGTAAGAGAAGTTAACACTGTATGTATCCCCTTGCTCCTATAGATCCCAACCCATGGGTGCGACTATCTTAAGATAGATATTCATCAACAGTTACACTAATGTGTTTGTAGAGAAGTTAACATGTTGTATCCCCTTGCCCTATAAGATCCCAACCCATGAGTCGACTATCTTAAGATAGATATTTCATCAACAGTTACACTAATGTGTTTGTAAGAGAAGTTAACAAGTATCCCCTTGCTCCTATAGAGATCCCAACCCATGAGTGCGACTATCTCTAAGATAGATATTTCATCAACAGTTACACTAATGTATTTGTAAGAGAAGTTAACACTGTATGTATCCCCTTGCTCCTATAGAGATCCCAACCCATGAGTGCGACTATCTTAAGATAGATATTTCATCAACAGTTACACTAATGTGTTTGTAAGAGAAGTTAACAATGTATCCCTTGCTCCTATAGAGATCCCAACCATGGGTGCGACTATCTCTAAGATAGATATTTCATCAACAGTTACACTAATGTGTTTGTAAGAGAAGTTAACAATGTATCCCCTTGCTCCTATAGAGATCCCAACCCATGGTGCGACTATCTTAAGATAGATATTTCATCAACAGTTACACTAATGTGTTTGTAAGAGAAGTTACACTGATGTATCCCTTGCCCTATAGAATCCCAACCATGAGTGCGACTATCTCTAAGATAGATATTTCATCAACAGTTACACTAATGTATTTGTAAGAGAAGTTAACACTGTATGTATCCCCTTGCTCCTATAGAGATCCCAACCCATGGTGCGACTATCTCTAAGATAGATATTTCATCAACAGTTACACTAATGTTTTGTAAGAGAAGTTAACATATGTATCCCCTTGCTCCTATAGAGATCCCAACCCATGAGTGCGACTATCTTTAAGATAGATATTTCATCAACAGTTACACTAATGTGTTTGTAAGAGAAGTTAACACTGTATGTATCCCTTGCTCCTATAGAGATCCCAACCCATGAGTGCGACTATCTTTAAGATAGATATTTCATCAACAGTTACACTAATGTGTTTGTAAGAGAAGTTAACAATGTATCCCCTTGCCCTATAGAGATCCCAACCCATGGTCGACTATCTCTAAGATAGATATTTCATCAACAGTTACACTAATGTTTTGTAAGAGAAGTTAACATGTATGTATCCCCTTGCTCCTATAGAGATCCCAACCCATGGGTCGACTATCTCTAAGATAGATATTTCATCAACAGTTACACTAATGTATTTGTAAGAGAAGTTAACAGTATGTATCCCCTTGCTCCTATAGAGATCCCAACCCATGAGTGCGACTATCTCTAAGATAGATATTTCATCAACAGTTACACTAATGTGTTTGTAAGAGAAGTTAACACTGTATGTTAGAGATCCCAACCCATGGTGCGACTATCTCTAAGATGATATTTCATCAACAGTTACACTAATGTGTTTGTAAGGAAGTTACAGTTATCACTTGCTCCTATAGATCCAACCATGAGTGACTATCTCTAAGATAGTATTTCATCAACATTCACTATGTGTTTGTAAGAGAAGTTAACAATGTATCCCTTGCTCTATGAATCCACCATGGTCGCTACTTAAGATAGATTTTCATAACGTTACACTAATGTTTTGTAAGAGTACGTTACTGTATATAAGTCCCTGCATCCTAATAGATATCAACCAATAATGTGCGATATTCTAGTAGATATACAACAGTTACACTAGATGTAGTTTGTAAGAGAAGTTAACAGATGTATCCACCTTGTCATAGAGATCCACCATGTGCGACTATCTATAATAGAATTTCTCCAAGTACCTAATGTTTTTAGCTGACTTTTACTTCCTATAATAAATTCACTATTTAAGATATTTCATCAACAGTTACCACTAATGTTTTGTAAGAGAAGTTACACTTATGATCCACCATTGCTCCTATAGAGATCAACCATGAGTGGACTATTCTAAGATAGATTTCAAATTACTACTGATGTTTTAAGAGAAGTTACATGTATTACCCCTTGCTCTAAGAGATCCCAACCCATGGTTTAGAAATTTTACAATAATAGTTTAACATTCATTATCTTAGTTACACTGCACCTTAGTATAGAATCGACTATATGTTATTTAGAGATAGTTAATCAAGTTACACCTTGCTTTTCCTATAGAATTCCCATACCAACCAGATGTGACTACATTCATAAGTGTTTAATTTCATAACGTTACACAATGGTCTTTTAACAGAATTACAACTTTGTATATGCTCCATAAACCATCGACTATTCTATATAGAATTAAAATTAATATGTACCTGTTTAGAGTCCAACCATTACGACTATTTCTTTTATAAAAGTACTAGTATGATCCCTTGCTTATTAGAAGACCACATAACCATTCTCCTTTGTATCTTGTCACTAAGCTAGTACATCTAATATTTAAGTTACATTATATATTAAGAATCACCTGTCCTGTGATCCTAACTGAATTCTACATAATAATTTTCATCAAAGTTACACTATTTTTAAGAGTAATCACTGTTATCCCCTTCCCTTAAGAAACCAACCCATGATGCACTTTTAAAGAATTTCAATTATAATGTTTTTAAGAGAAGTTAACATAAGTACCCCTTTCATAAGTAACCCAACCTGAGTGAACTTTCTAAAATTAATATTTCCTAAAGTTAAATATTTCAAAGTACCTCCAAAGATCCCATATCCTGGTGATATTAAAGATTCTCACAAAGTGACACTAACTTTTATAGTTTCCACTTATTCACCTTACATTCTCAACCATATTATCTTTCAAATTTAACTATGGTTGTAAAAAATTTAATGACATTACCCTTCATCCTATAAGATCCCAACCCATGTGCAACTTAAGAAATTTTCATCAACATTTAACAATGTTTGTAAGAGAATTAACATATACACCCTTTCTCTAACAACCCACCAACATTTATTAAATTATCAAAGTTACAACTGTTAAAGAACATGTAAATACCCCTCCCATAGAGTCCAACCAGGTCGCACTTTAAAGAAGATATTATCAAAAGTTACACTAATGTTTTTAAAATTAAACAAGTCCCACCCTATAAAGAATCCACGTAATCAATATTATTAATTATAAATTAATAATGTTTTAAAGAAGTTTAATTCACACTTCTGACCCTACCTGTGAACACTAATAGATTTATCTTTAAATATTATCAGCAAGGAATTAATGTATGTAAAACTTTAAAAAAATACATACTACCCTCAGAACAAACGGTCACAGTTAAACAATATTTAAATACTAATTGATTTATCACTCCATATCATCCAAGCTGTCATTATATAGAATATTTCTCACAATAACAAACTGTTTTACAAATTTGATAACCTTTCCTATGAGAGATACAATCAAGTACACTTAATTATATCTCATATTACTATTGACAAAGATGCATCATCTTAGACTTTCTAAGAATTACATGAAACTACTACTGAATTATCCAATCATTTCAATTAATTGATTTCCAATAGAACACCCCGTGCATTAACAACTAATTTTCACTCAAATTCATTTAAAATTAAAACATATATTCCTTATAAAGATAAAATACCCTCCTAAAGAACCATTTTTAGATACATTATACATAACTTTTTAAAGTCCAACATGTCAATTGCTAAATATCCACCCAGCTCAATATTAAGAAAACATTATATACTTACAATAATTTCAAAATTAAGATTATTAACGTGCCTTAAATCCCCAATGTCAATTTTATAGAATTAAATTCCTAATTGTACACAAATTACATGTTCTCATTAATAAGATTATCCGAGTCAATTATATAACTTATTAAATGTTCAACCTTTTAAGATCTAAATATTAATAACCTATATATAAAGAAATATCAACCATTTAATATATTTAAAAATTTAACATTAACATTTTAAAATCACCTAGTTTATACTAAGTTGATTATAAATAATCATTAATTATTCCTAAGATAAATCTATTCACTTACCCCAATGTTTCTAAAATCTTACTTTATTTATCTTAAAAAAAAATTTCATAGGAAATTGAGATCAACATTCCATGTTCACTATCAGCTACTCTTAAACATACCTAATGTTCTAAATATATTTCATACTCATAATCCTTCAACGAAAGATTCTAACTTCTTAATAGAAATAAACATTCAACTTTTCTTGTAGAAATTACAAATTACCCCATTTTTCTAAAATTACACTGATTCAAATTAGATAGTCAAATTCCAACCAATTTTTAAAGAATTAACATATAATTACTTCTCTAAAATAAAATCCTAGTCATATATAACCATAGTAACTAATAAGGTTCATTGTAAGTTTCAAAATGTTTAAAGTAATTCTTATCATTCACCTATACAGATAAATTTACAACATTCATATATTTTTAAGTTTAAAAAATTTCCAGATAGTTACTAATTCCCAATTTATAGATAACATTCTATAAAATAAGTTTTTAAATTAAGTTTGTCCCCTTCCTTAGATATCCCTCACTTGACTAACTCTAACGATATTCAACACAGTATAATATTAAAACAATTAATATACTTTCCAACTAATAGCTCCTTTAAAAAGTTAACAGCGGAAAGGGAAAACAAATGCCAAAAGTTTCAATTCTCCCCCATTTTTCCCTCATGAGAACAAGAAGCAACAGGCATCCATTTTTTCTATTGTTTTCAATATTAATAATTTTTATCTTGATAGGATATAAAAGACGAATGTGGTTTTAAAAAAGGCAAACTCCCAGAAGTGAATTATGGAAGTTTTCTTAAAAAAACGGAGAAGAACCTGCATATTGTAAAATTTTTTTTATATTAAATTAAAAAACCCTGATTTTTTTTCATTTTTTACATAAATATAAAAATTAATTATGATGCAAAAGTTGAAAAAGATTTTTACTATAACCAAACAAAAAAAAAATTTTTTTTAATTAAAATGTCGATACTGATACTCAAATGCTAAAAATACCCTTTATTTCGATACTAGTACTGTATCAATATTTGTCTTCCCCAAAACTTTTAATGAGTACAGTATCAATACTTTTCTTTCTGCCTATAAGGCAGCCTTAGTGAAATTGAAAATTCTTATCAATTTTTATATTTACTAAAAGGATCTTCCCACTAAAAATTAAAGTAAGCTAGATTGTTTTGTTTGTTTACTGGAATTTATAGTGTTAATCTTGGAAAAAAAAAATTTAGCATTTGGAATAAAGTTTAGCTACAAGCAGTTGTAGTGCTGATAGCTGTACCCCCGTTATCCCCACCTCTTTAACCAATCACCGCCTGATCTTTCTTCTCTCTTTGCAGACTCATTTGAGAAGTGTTTTCAAAACTACAATTCAAATAGTTTCAACCTGAAAGGTTTTGTTTGTTTCCTTATCTTAGAGACTTACTTGCTTCCACAGCTCTCCCCTCACTCAATAATACTTACCATTTCTTTGTCAATATTTTGTCTAAGCCTACACAGCTTTGTCACGTGACTAATAACCACCATCGCAAACTACTTTAAAAAAATGTACATTAATATTACAATGGGGGCGACAAGTGATCAACTCATATGTTCTTGTTTTGTTTTAACCACAGTAAGGTAATATTAATTTGATTGGTCAAATTTAAGAGGGAGGGAGTTGAACAGTCAAGCCCCTTACCCCCACCACCCCAGAACCATTTCCTTACTGCCTACAATATTAACACACTTCTTTGCTAAATATTTACTTACAGCTTATACACTTATTAAGCATAGCATTATATAATATATAACATTTTAAACTAACCAATTCTGAATACCTTCAATAAATCTCAAGCACAATAATTTTAAAATTTTCTTTCATTTCTTGTTTATGGTTTCAACAGTTGTGAATATATGTTCTTTTCACTTTATATTTTATTAAAACTTTAAATTTGGTACAAGCTAGACAATAAATTTATTAAAATACTTAGAAATATAAAATTAAATATTATTTTCATTACTAGAAACCATTTTCGTATGAAGTAATTATATATTTTTTATAAAATCATATAGAATGTGACATTAGAAAATCAAAATTTCCGCCAAATTACAGTATTTACAATAGATGTTTTGGAAGGGCTACAAAATAATACCATAACATTTATATTGTAACATGGAGTTTTTATTATTTTTCTAGAAATATATTATACAGAAATGTTTACTAAAGCCTGGTCATTTATAATTTTTGCCGTAGTTTTGTTGTATGGAATTGTTCTATGGTCACTGTCTACCAAATGGATGTTCACTGTGCCTTGAAAATACTGAAAATAAACAATACAATTACTAAACAATGAATGAATAGTTAGAAAATGTTATTATAAGTCCAAATATAAGATATAATTATAAAATTTCATAAAATTGAACTATTTTTAAGTATGGTACATGTAGGTCAACAGAAAGAAGAAAACAAAACAATTCTTAAATAAAATAGGTGTTGTCTTGTATTTGGCTCCGAGCCAAACTTTAGGCACTAAGTATGAATGAAACTGGCCCAAAGTATTAAACATGTTATATATTATGACTATCTTAGCTACATTCCTAACAGGCTATGCAAATCATTTTATTTTGCATACTGTTGTCTTACATTTTACTAGAGATATTGACTAAACAAAATCGTATGAATATATTATTTCTTAATTCAAAGATTGCTCTTTTTTCTAGCCAATAGAAATGTTTTTATAGGTCCGACCCTAATATATAGATATTTTCTGTTTTTAAAACCATTGATAAATGCTTAACACAACTGTATTATCAGTGCTTTTCTTTATTTAAATACTTGTTAGTGTTAAACAAAAATTGAAAGTCTAGAAATTTCGCTTGGATGGAAACCCAGCTCAAGTGACTTAGTTTGTGTTGGATAGTATTATGTTTCAAAATAACAGTTCATCAGTTTGTCCCAAGCTATAAGTCTCGCCTACAATCTGTAACTCCATACCATATCCTTCTATTATTTTAATATATATATATAATCCTTGTAATATGTTTATTTTAAACATACACCATATTATAACTATGTAATAAGATGTCAACTAATTCTAGTGAAAAAGTATAACATGCTACCGAATCAAAAAAGTCAATATAGTTAATTTAGGATTATTTTTTTTGTAAAAACCAGATATAATTCCATATTTTCAACTATTTAATGGGGACCTACAAGTATTTTACTATTCAAAGCCAATTTAGTCACGTTATAAGTGTGCTGGAGCTCATATCGAGACATTATAGGGTAATGTGTGTACGTTTACTGCATTTTCTTACTCATCAATGCTAGTCATGTTTTAATTCATTTGTAAATATTTATTCGCATTTTTCATCTACAAAGCACACTCCAAATGAGATTAGAAGAAATTTGGGAGGATTTTAAAGCGGTATGATCATATAAAAATAATTCAATATTATGAAAGTATAGAGGAGACACGCAGTTTGGTCATGTTTAATAACAGGAAGGTTAGAAGAGTGAATAAACTTGGGACCAACAAAGGAGAAATTGTCTAAATCTCCCGTGGGTTTTATTGGTAGACATTGCAAATTTTAAATAGATGGTTTAATAATATGGCTAATATTTGGATGGACAAATGAAGCACAGTAGAGCCTAAAATGGTGCCCCAGTGTTGATTGCTTTGCTGCCCGACCAGAAATAATATATACCCATTTTGATTATTCTCTCTGGTAAAAATAATCATTCTGACCTGGAAGCCAGCTTCAACAAATATTTTGAATTAGTATCTCTAAATGAGATAATGGTGGTATTCTCTTTTTTCTTGGCCAGTGGTCCAAATACTATTTACGATATTACATATTTATGAGCAAGTTTTTCATTTATCTTTGTGCAGATATATTTTTAAAGGGTGCCTACATATTTTGTAATATTTAAAACAGTGTGCAATGTGTTCATATTGATATAAAACTTGCTTCAGGATAGTTTTATAATTTTAAAATAAATCACGCATCCCTCTGTTTAAATACAATGAGTGCTATTTTTAAATGTAAGATATGTTTTAAAAGAGTAAGATATCTAGGTAATTGTGTAAGGTGTAATGATTTATAAGTTGGAATATGCAAAATGCAAAATTTTCATTTGCGATAAAGCACATTTTTACACAAATTCTACTGTTTTCACACAAATAACATGAATTTAAGGTGTGTTTTTTTCTGAATAAACACAATTTCTTTGTAATTTGGGCAAATACCACGACATTCAATAGAATTTTCTATGTGGTAACAATGCGATAGTGCTACATCAGGACTTCCATTTGTACGGATAGAATCCGTTTTTTGCTGATTTTAAAGGTAGAAAAGGAATCACAGGATTTACAAGTATTTTAATGGATTTAGTTTTTTTTTTTAGGTTAACATTAAAAATCCTGATTTATACTTTTACACATTTCAATACTTAAATTTTGTTAGATAGCTTATTTGTTTTCAAGCTTTTAAAAGATGTCATGCAAGGTCCAAGAAGGACATTATTATAAATGGCCCTTGCTACAGGTTTGGTCATGTTTGGGAAAATTATTTCTTCTTTAATTTTACTCCCCTCTCCTTATTTGATAGTTGTTTAGTCTTGTATGACAATATGTTTCGATGCTATTATTGTTTGGTCCAAACATAAATTGGTAATCCATTATTCTGATATTGTTATTTGTAAAATTGGAAGTTATGAATGATATTGAGTTTGACATTTCTAAGTGTAAAATGTTTTTGTGCTTATTTATATTTGATTTTTCTCTGAATATGTAAATAAATAGTTAAATACACAATATGAACGAAAAATGTTGACAGTCACATCACATTTTTTTAATGAATATTAATTTGACTCTTATTTACATAAATAATAGAATCTCTTTCAGTATATATCATAGCTGTTTGAGAAAAATAGCACCACTTTTCCCCTAAAAATAACCCCACCTTTTGTGTCTCTACTTATGAGTTTGACTGGATGAAGCAAGTGTTCCTAGTGATATAGAGTAAATCAGGGCTGTCCAAGACTTGTCCCACAGACCGCATGCGAGAAAATAATTTAATCTACTCATTTATGGGTTATGGCTTTTGAATTTCACCCGAGGAAGAATGTCGCAAAACTCGTGCTCATACTTAGTTTCCTAGGCATGACTTCAAGTGCATTTCATTGTGTCAAGCTAGATGCCTCGTTTCAATGTGCATGCTCAGCATTGAAAACATAAGATCTGACTTGCAACTGCAACTGTATGATTGTCAATCGAACCCTTTTTATATTGTCAGAATCAAAAAGAGGATAAGATTTTATCCATTACTAACAAGAGGGTGCTATCCAAAATTGAGGGATTTTGGACTTAAGATGTGCTTAATGCTTGTGGGAACATATCTTTGCAAAAGCACTTTATAAACAATAAAATTCAAATACAGATAGTCATTGACTAATAAATTACTTTCAGATTTACTGTGAATGGCAACTACAAGCATCAATATTGATGTAGCTACCTTAGTAAATGAAAACAAAAAACCGCAGAGTACAGAGCTCGCTTTAAAATTAAATAATAATTATAAAATTTATGAAAAATTGTATCTTGTCTAATGTTTCAACAAGAACTTTAATAAACGACATAACTTTTTTCTATTACAAAATTTTAGAAGTGCTTGCTAAACCTAATAGTCAGATTCTCCATATATTTTTAAAATCTGCTCTGGATTTATAATCCTCAGATTGAACTTTTTTTTTAAAAAAAAAAGCTCTCGGATTAACTAAAGTTAGACAGCATAGGAATAGGTAATGAACTTTGGCCAAAGCATGCTTTACATAGCAATGTTGAGACAAAAATAATTATTACTACACATTATTTGACCTGAAATTAAGAAAACTTGCAACTTGAAATATAGATTCATAGCAATATGTGTGTGAATATATATAAAAAAACTATTGAGTGTTTTATCTTAAAATACTTTTAAACACGTGGATGTTTACTAAGCCACCTCATCATCAAGTGTTCCACTAAGATACAATGTAATGACAAACCTTATGAAGCTCACAGTTATCCTCTTGTAAGCTACCTTCTGGTCGAATCAAATGCACATTTCCAGACAAAAGTTTATCAATAGGATTATAGTTGAGTAGTTTGTTGATTCTTATGTAAGATACGTCCAATCCACTTGCTAAATACTTCTTCCTTCTCGGAGAAATGTTAGGCATTTCAGAAAGAGCATAATCTACTCTAGATTGCCAATTATTTAAGGTAACCAACTCTTTATGTACCTAAGAAATTTATGACAATTTTAATATTGCAAGTCAATTACAGTTTGTATGTGCCAATATTAAAATTAATGAACCCTTAAACCTCAATACATTAAAATTAGTAAACCACCCAAAACAATTCATATATGAGCTACAGAAGAATAAGCAATTAATGAGTTTAAATCAACGTGACATAAAAAATATTAAACTCACTAAGAGTCCACCCAATAAATTGATACTTATACATAATTATAAATTAAACCAGAACTAAATATTAAAATATAAATACAAGTAAAACATAACCTCCTAATTTAAGTAAAATACCAGCTAAAATTAAAGAACCTTAGATGGGGGCTTCAACATGAACTGTAAATAGAGTTTAAAATAATAAATAGATTTTATCTCATAAATGCTCAGGTTGATATCCTTATCCCAAAATCATTAACAAAGAAGGAATCAATCTTGACTCAAAACTAAAGGAAAAAGAAGATAAATTAGGACTAAAAAAATATATAAAAGATGTAACTTTATTAGTATTTTACAATGTATTAGCTGTTAGTTTAACCACCTGTATATGTATGTATTATATATTATATATATATATTAATCGGGGACAGAATTGCTTCTATTGTACTGTTTATTTTTCAGAATACAGGGTAAAGTATATATCATAATGCTATCCCATCAGTGAGCAAAACAGTGTCAAAAAATTAGATTGTTAGCGTGGTTACATTTGTGACTTAAATTTGTAAAAATTCAAATATAATATTAACTTTTAATTTAAAAGTCTTCTTTGTAAGTATCCTGGAAATGAGGGATTTGGAAATATCAACAAACCCATTATAAATCTACTTAGCAACAATTGTTTTGGAGGTAAGTAAGTATGTATTTGCATTCTAAGGTAAATTAAGTTTATTTCACAAATAAAAATACACATAAGTGAACAGTCAGCTCCCATTTGTTCTATGATTTACATAGATTATACTAGGTTTATATTCATGTATATAGCTTAACAATATTTTTTTTTAAGTTTAGACTATTACATATTTGGCCTTGAGAGTTGCAGTATCTAGTTCAGCCATCTTGTAGAGTATGTATAATTTTAGCCGTTCTATGGTAACAGAACGTTGCCTAAGGTATATTCCATTCACGGTAGGAATTACTCTCTGAAAGCTCTTTTTTCCTACCAATATCCTACTATATAATAGATTTCTGGTAAGGAAAAAGGCCTTTCAGAAAACAATTCCTACGGTGAACAGACTTTAAAACGTGGAGGTTATGTACACATCATACTCAAAATGAGGTGATGTTAAGCTAGAGGCAATCCTAAAGCTACCTAATTAGCCTATTTACACAAAGCATGGTGACTATAGACATACCCTATATTTGGTAGGAGAGGTGGTAGGTTACAACTATCAGAATGTTTTTAATGAAAACATTGGCTGAAGTAACTAATGCAACATAATCATAAATAATTATTGATTATATATTATTACTAAGAAAATAAGTGTGGGAGAGCAGTAATAAGAGGAAGTGGAAGGAGGCACCCTGGTGGAATGACAGGGTGAAGGAACAGTAGAGGAGAAGAATATTTAAAGCATTTAAAAGGTGTGTTAAGAATAGGAATGAGGAGCTAGAGGAAGAACATATGGATCAGAAAAAAAGAGCATAGCGAGTGGTACAAAGAGCCAGGAAGGATTGGACGCAAAATGGAGAGAATACTGAAACTGGACTTGGAAGGAAGAAAGGTGTTATATAGCCATGTGAGAAAGCAGGAGGGGTGGGGGAGAAAAGACAAGAATTTAGAATGGTGGATGAAGAAGGAAGAATGAGTGAAAACAAGAGAGGAAGAAATGGACCATGGATGAGATGTTTAGCCTGGAAGAGAAAAGGGATGAAAGTGAAACAGAGGAGCTGAAAGAAATAGTAAAAGAGGAAGAAACAGGAAAAAGCACCTGGTGTGGATGAACTTACTGTGTAAATAATAAAAACTGTGGGTGAAGTAGGTATACAATGGCTATACAGGGAGTTGAGAGTTGTTTGGAAGGAGAACAAGGAACTGGAAGACTGGAAAAAGCAAGTTATAACATCTATTTTCAAGATAGAAGGCAGGAAGAAAGGTACAAATTATAGGAGGATAAAGCTGATGTTATATTATACAAAAATAAATGAAACGATAATGGAAAAGAGAATAAGTAATAAAATGAAAGTAAGGTGGAGAGAGGAACAGCATGGATTAAGAGAACAGAGGTTTACAATAGATTTGATCTTTGCTATAGGACAGCTAATGGAAAGAAGGTATGATATGGGAAAAACTTTGTAATAATATTTATGGATGTCGAGAAGGAATATGATAGCGTGGATTGAAATAAAGTTTGTAAAGCAATGGAGAAGGTTGGAGTGGAAAGAGGAGTTGTAATGAGAGTGAGAAGAATGTATGCGGATAACAGGAGTTGTGTTGAGACTGAGAGTGCCCTTTTCTCATTACTATTTGTAATGATAACAGAAATGGTCACAAACAAAGTGACAGGAAAACTCGGGGAGGAAAGAATGAAAGCAATGATGTTTGCTGATGACTTGATGGTATATGGGTGATGAAGGAAGAGGAAATACAGGAACAGTTACAGGAATGGAATGAGGAAGTGAAAGATTGTAGAATTAAATTTATCATGGCAAAGTGTGAAGTGATGGTAATGACAAGAAAGAGGATAAGGCCTAGTAAAGCTATAAAGTTGGATGGAGTAAAGTACAGAATGTAAAATATCTTGGAGGTGTGATTGAGGTGAAATGTGAAAGTAAATAGGATTTTATGATAATAGGACAGCAATGAGAGTGATTCTATGGTTGTGTATGGGACCTGCTATGGAGAAGAGAAGTGCCCTTGAAGTGTAAGAAAGTATTTTACAGGACATACTTTGTACCTATTGTCACATATGCAGCAGAAACATGGACAGTGAATGTGAGATAGACTAGAAAAATGGAGGCCATGGGAATAAAAATTGTGAGGAGCGTGTAAGCTGTCACGAGGAGTAACAAGATTAGGAATGAAGTTATCCGGGAAAGAGTGGACATACAGGGAGTACACGAGATAGTGGAGGAAGCAATAATGAGATGGTATGGACATGTAATAAGGTTGGAAAAAAAGAGGATGCCAAAGAAAATATAAAGTATTTAGGAAAAAGCCGCAAGGTAGGTTAAGAAAGAGATGGGAGGAGTAAATAACAGAAAGTGTGCAAGTGAGAGAATAATGGAAATAATTAAAGCAGTAAGAATGGTGGGAAGATGGAAGAATATGAAGGCATTTTACTAAACTGACCCAGTCACAGGCTGGAAACAGATGATGATGATTATGATGATGATGACGACAGAAAAACAATAATCATTTTCGAATAGGTTGATATAAGTTAGTTTCAACCAGTGTTTGCAATAAAGAACCTTCTGCTAGCTGTTGGATAACACTTTTCCTAACGAAGATTGGGTATATAGTTCCCCTTTCGAGAAAAATACCTATAATACCACCAATAATCAAACCTGGGACTAAAAGTAAATAATGCATAGCTTACAGTGCACAATTCATTTTAAAAATATAACGAGTTATATTGAAATGTGATGTCTAGAGTATTAATTGTTTATTTTCACAATGCCGCCACATAAGAGAGACTTTTTGTATTCTTGCATATTCTTCATAAATGTATGTATATTTCAGTTATTGTATGGTTTGGCCTATAAAATTTGGTTATTTGAAGACTGAAACTATGTTGGGCAGATGAGATTAAAACTGTTGACAAGTTGGCAAGAACATGGACTAATGGAATGTGAAATGTGAGAGTCTTGTGTGGTAAAGAAAATGGACTGTTATAGTAAATTATTGAAAGAATAATTACTAATTTTTGTGTATGTAAAACCAAGCTAAAAGGGAATGATGTTTGATGAAAAATGATAGTGGTTTGGCACCAATCAGCTGTGGATGGGTGGGTATGGGGAAGTAAGGGAGTAGGCTTAATCCTAAGCCAAAAAGCTAAGCTGTTTGTGAAAAGGTATGATTTGGTGTAATCTAGTATTCTATCAGTACATATGAAAGTAGGCATTCATAGAAATTATGTTAGTGGCTGGCTATGCTCCTCCATTGGTAGGATGAAGATGTGAATGTGAGAGCGGAGTTTTGGAATGAGATCAAAGAAGACTTAAATGCATATGAATTGGGTAAGAGAATTATCTTGTTGGAAGATATGAATTGATGGGTGGGTAGCAAAGAGAGAATTCAGAAAGAGTGTTAGGAAGGCATAGTGATGACAAGGTGAACGATAATGGTTGTGAGCTATGTGTGTATGTGTTAATAAAAATATTTTTTGTGTCAAGCACATTGTTTAAGCTCAAAGTTATTGCCTTGTATGCGTAGCAATGGGGCTATTCAAGAATGATAAATGATTTTGTAGTGTATGGTGAGAGAATTAGATGTTTAGTGTAGAATTCCAAGCTTTTGCATGGAGCTGAATGTGGAATGGATCACTTCATAGTGATCTCAGTAGTTGAATTAGATAGGAGTTTTGTGAGGAAGCAGCGCAGCAGTTTCTAAACAAGATGGTGTCTGAAAAATTTCAAAGTGTAAGAAAAATTGATGGGCAAAAAATTAACTTTAAAAGAGCATGAATGGAATTTCTAAATAAATGAGAATGACATAAAAGTGCTTGGAGCAGACTAAAAAGGACCATAGTTTAGTGTGCAAAATATGTATGTGGAGTTGTGATGGTGAGAAACTTAAAAAGAGATGCATGGTGGAATGAAAAGGTGAAAGAGATAAGCTAAGAGAGAGGGGTACATAAAAATTATTGTCGTGAAGAGTGAAACAGAACATAAGAAGTTATGGGACATACGAGTATACAAAGAGAAAAAGATGAATACAAATAAAAAAGTGGTAATGGAGAAAAAAGGGCAAATGAGATTAAAAGAAAGAGAAAGAATGCAGAATGATTTTGAAGGAAATAAGAAGTTTTTCTGGAAGAGAGTAGATAGATCTAAGCAAGTAATGCAAGGATATATCCAAGGCATGCATTAAGAAGCAATCATAAATAAGGGAAAGATGGTGCCACGCTCCACAACTTACACACTAGGAAATATCAACCCCAAACAAAAGATTGCATCCAAGAAAAAAAAAGTGGAACCCAGCTAAACTCCTCAGAACTCCCAGGCTGAGGATGAATCTCTCTACAAAATAAGATGTAAGGAACATGCTAAAAGAAAGAGATGAAAACCCCAGCCAGGTGCATACCCGGAAATCAAACCAGCTCCTGCCTGAGAAATAACAAGATTACAACCAACAAGACCCGCATATTCCCCTCTCAAGTAACACCTTCCATTGCTAACAATAAGAAGGGAAGAGAAACACAAGTAATAACCTCAGCACTGCCACAAACAAAATACAAACACAGCTAGGTTACAAAGCACCACACGACTACCAATGTTATGCAGTTATGGACACAGTCATTAAATTTGTTTGGTAAGCAAAATTATATTTCCCTTCTTGGTTCTTGGCAAAGGGCCAAAAAATACACTAAGACATGTTCCAACAAAAGCTGGCAAGATTGGAGAACAATTGCCTGAACTTCTTATTTTGAGTGATCTTAGACCTGATGCAGATTTAACAAGTTCTCACTTGACCTTGAACATCCCCATCCAAAAGAATGCTTTCCTAGTCTTGGCAGTGGTATTGGCCACCCCTAGATGCTCTCCCACAGAGGACCCATGATATTACACAAAAATCATGTTCACAAGACTTTATGGCACATACACTTTTGCCATTCTTCACAAGCAAAATATCCCTTTTTAACTTATACATGTCCCTGGGAACCCCTTTCACCCCATGCCATCGAAAATACCAGCCAGCTTCACAACCTATCTCTGGTTCTGTGCTATACCAGTGAACACCTGTGAAATCATCCCCAGAAACACCTATAAATGTGTGAGCCTAGACACCCCCATCCCCCATCAGTGTAATCTTCCTGGACATATGAGAGAGTCCATCTACCACCGCATTCTCTTTCAAAGGAATGTGGGAGATGGTGAACTGCAAAGAACTAAGTTGCACAATACACCTGTAAATATTTCCCAGCTGTCGTGGATACCTAAATAGCCACAACAAAGCCTCAATGTCAGTTTGTAACCAAAACTTGGAGTGTTCCAAATACTGGCGAAAAAGTTGGTTGTACCAAATATTACTGCCAAGGCATACAACTTGTAAGTTTAGTTACAGTCATGAGGATAAAGTGTTCTTGACCTAACACCGTGCCTATACCAGGCATAGATAATCTGTGTAATTTTAATGCTATCCTCCCAACTGTGTCTAGTCACACAAAGGGTTTGCCAGTCAAAAGACCAAACAAGGTTTTATATTCTCCCACTAAGGTGAATGTCCTGGTCACCATAATCTATAATACTTGATTATCCTAACAATGTCTTGAAATGAGTACAGATTATTAACCACATCAATAAGTAACCTCCTCCACTACTCAATAGCCTTACCCTGTAAAGTTACTTCTGACTAAACAACTTGTCAACATTTATGCATGGAAATTAATATTGAATTATAATGACTTTTATTTATTATTAAAGAATTACTAAATAAATAGACTCATTTTCTGTGTTGTATTACCACCATTTTATATTATAACATTAATATTTGTATTATTTTGTTTGATACTTGTGTTATAATATTTGTGAAATCATATTGT
Source organism: Timema cristinae (assembly GCA_039000515.1). Classification (NCBI taxonomy): domain Eukaryota; kingdom Metazoa; phylum Arthropoda; class Insecta; order Phasmatodea; family Timematidae; genus Timema; species Timema cristinae. The sequence continues at coordinate 8,487,905 of JBCFYV010000100.1, forward strand.
TCAAGGTAACATAAATTTTGTGTTTTGTTATATTCACATCACAATTATTACATAACTAGAAATATTTCCTTAAATACAAAATGTATTGAGAGTGATAGTAATTACAACAATACCTTGTTGGATTCAATACCCAGTAGCCTAGTAATAAGGTTACATTGTAATTCATCCCCTGTTCCCAGAAGCTTGGCTATGGACTGAGTTGTATCAGGAGCACCATCCAATAAAAACAACTGAATCTTCTGGTCTTGTGACTGTAGCTCTCTGGCTAGCTCAAGAGCTAATATACCTCCCCATGACACTCCTACTAGGTTGTACGGACCTACAGGTTGTATATTCCTCATGTGCTAGAAAAATATTCATCAAATAACAAACATTTGTCATTTCCAATTTGAAAATAATATTTTGTTTTGTCTTTGTATGGACTAATTGCTGTTAAATATTATTAAAAGTATTCAATACATTTTTTAAAATGTATATTTATTTAAAGGGTTCATTTAAATCTTTACCTTAACTATAAGTGCTGTTGAATCTTGCAGAGTCATGTGATCTTGTAAGTCTATATATACTGTAGGATACATTAATTTTTTTGACAGAGGCTCTGATTGTTTTTTAATACAGTCTTGAATTCCAGGAATTATAAATATTGGCATAACCTCTAGTACATGACCGATCCCTGAGCTGAGTGACGAAGTCAGAACCAAGGGGCTCTTGGATTTTGACAAATAATGAAAACCCACACCTTCCAACTCTTCTATGCTTGATGGCAAAAAGTTTACTAGCTTATCAAAAGTGAAATCTGAAATAACAAAAGGAAAGAATTTTCTTAGAATTTGTTTTTTTAATAAAATTAAAAATAAATATAATTATAGTCACTCTTAAGTAGATAAAATTAACTATCATCTACACTAAATAAATTACATGAAAATAGCTTGAAACTAAGCCCCTATTCGTTTCTAAATTATTGATATGAATTGAAAATTTAGGATACATAAAATAAATGTAATTATAAAAGTAAATAAGCTAGTAAGCCCAACTTTTGGCAAGTTAGGTGAAAGGATAGGTGCTTACAGTAAACATTTTTAAGGGCATCGTATCCGTGTTGTATTCACCCCGGCATAATTGGTTTGGATAATATACAACCTGATAGCCCTGGATTTATGTTTGTTAGTAATAACTGAGCCCCTGGATTTACATTTCTTAGTAATAAATCAGCGCTTGGATTTATGATTGTTAGTAATAACTCAACGCCTGGATTTACATTTGTTAGTAATAACTTAGCGCCTGAATTAACGTTTGTTAGTATAGCTCAATGCCTAGATTATTGTTTGTTATTTAGTAATAACTGAGCCCTTGTATTTATGTTTGTTAGTAATAACTGAACCCCAGGATTTAAATTTGTTAGTAATAACTTAGCGCCTGAATTAGCGTTTGTTAGTAATAACTCAGCTCATGGATTTATGTTTGTTAGTAATAACTGAACCCCATGATTTTAAATTTGTTAGTAATAACTTAGCGCCTGAATTAGCGTTTGTTAGTAATAACTCAGCTCAGAATTTATGTTTGTTATGTAATAACTGAACCCTGGATTTACATTTGTTAGTAATAACTTAGCGCCTGAATTAGCGTTTGTTAGTAATAGCTCAATGCCTAAATTTATGTTTGTTATTCAGTAATAACTGAGCCCTTGGATTTATGTTTGTTATTCAGTAATAACTGAGCCCTTGGATTTATGTTTGTTAGTAATAACTCAGCGCTTAGATTTATGTTTGTTAGTAATAACTCAGCCCTTGGATTTATGTTTGTTAGTAATAACTGAACCCCTGGATTATGTTTGTTAGTAATAACTCAGTGCTTAGATTTATGTTTGTTATTCAGTAATAACTGAGCCCTTGGATTTATGTTTGTTAGTAATAACTAAACCCCTGGATTTATGTTTGTTAGTAATAACTCAGCGCTTAGATTTATGTTTGTTAGTAATAACTCAGCCCTTGGATTTATGTTTGTTAGTAATAACTGAACCCCTGGATTTATGTTTGTTAGTAATAACTCAGCCCTAGGATTTATGATTGTTAGTAATAACTGAGCCCTTTGATTTACGTTTGTTAGTAATAACTCAGGACCTGGATTTACGTTGGCTAGTAATAGATCAGCCTCTAGATTTACGTTTGTTAGTAATAACTCAGCCCATGGATTTATGTTTGTTAGTAATAACTCAGCCATTGGATTTATGTTTTTTAGTAATAACTAAACCCCTGGATTTACATTTGTTAGTAATAACTTAGCGCCTGAATTAACGTTTGTTAGTAATAGCTCAATGCCTAGATTTATGTTTGTTAGTTACTAATAACTCAACGCCTGGATTTATTTTTGTTAGTAATAGCTCAGCCCATGGATTTATGTTTGTTAGTAATAACTCAGCCATTGGATTTATGTTTTTTAGTAATAACTAAACCCCTGGATTTACATTTGTTAGTAATAACTTAGCGCCTGAATTAACGTTTGTTAGTAATAGCTCAATGCCTAGATTTATGTTTGTTAGTTACTAATAACTTAACGCCTGGATTTATGTTTGTTAGTAATAGCTCAGCCCATGGATTTATGTTTGTTAGTAATAGCTCAGCACCTGGATTTACATTTGTTAGTAATAACTCAGCGCTTGGATTTATGTTTGTTAGTAATAGCTCAGCCTCTAGATTTACGTTTGTTAGTAATAACTCAGCTATGGATTTATGTTTGTTAGTAATAACTCAGCCTCTAGATTTACGTTTGTTAGTAATAACTCAGCCCTTGGATTTACGTTTGTTAGTAATAACTCAGCCCTTGGATTTACGTTTGTTAGTAATAGCTCAGCCCATGGATTTATGTTTGTTAGTAATAGCTCAGCACCTGGATTTACATTTGTTAGTAATAACTCAGCGCTTGGATTTATGTTTGTTAGTAATAGCTCAGCCTCTAGATTTACGTTTGTTAGTAATAACTCAGCTATGGATTTATGTTTGTTAGTAATAACTCAGCCTCTAGATTTACGTTTGTTAGTAATAACTCAGCCCTTGGATTTATGTTTGTTAGTAATAGCTCAGCCTCTAGATTTACGTTTGTTAGTAATAACTCAGCTATGGATTTATGTTTGTTAGTAATAGCTCAGCACCTGGATTTACATTTGTTAGTAATAACTCAGCGCTTGGATTTATGATTGTTATTAATAGCTCAGCCTCTAGATTTACGTTTGTTAGTAATAACTCAGCGCTTGGATTTATGTTTGTTAGTAATAACTCAGCCCCTGGATTTACATTTGTTAGTAATAACTCAGCGCTTGGATTTATGTTTGTTAGTAATAGCTCAGCCTCTAGATTTATGTTTGTTAGTAATAGCTCAGCCTCTAGATTTACGTTTGTTAGTAATAACTCAGCTATGGATTTATGTTTGTTAGTAATAGCTCAGCACCTGGATTTACATTTGTTAGTAATAACTCAGCCCATGGATTTATGTTTGTTAGTAATAACTCAGCCCCTGGATTTACATTTGTTAGTAATAACTCAGCGCTTGGATTTATGTTTGTTAGTAATAGCTCAGCCCATGGATTTATGTTTGTTAGTAATAGCTCAGCACCTGGATTTACATTTGTTAGTAATAACTCAGCGCTTGGATTTATGTTTGTTAGTAATAGCTCAGCCTCTAGATTTACGTTTGTTAGTAATAACTCAGCTATGGATTTATGTTTGTTAGTAATAGCTCAGCTATGGATTTATGTTTGTTAGTAATAGCTCAGCACCTGGATTTACATTTGTTAGTAATAACTCAGCGCTTGGATTTATGTTTGTTAGTAATAGCTCAGCACCTGGATTTACATTTGTTAGTAATAACTCAGCGCTTGGATTTATGATTGTTAGTAATAGCTCAGCCTCTAGATTTACGTTTGTTAGTAATAACTCAGCTATGGATTTATGTTTGTTAGTAATAACTCAGCCTCTAGATTTACGTTTGTTAGTAATAACTCAGCGCTTGGATTTATATTTGTTAGTAATAGCTCAGCCTCTAGATTTACGTTTGTTAGTAATAACTCAGCGCTTGGATTTATGTTTGTTAGTAATAACTCAGCCCCTGGATTTACATTTGTTAGTAATAACTCAGCGCTTGGATTTATGTTTGTTAGTAATAGCTCAGCCTCTAGATTTACGTTTGTTAGTAATAACTCAGCTATGGATTTATGTTTGTCATTTAGTAATAACTCAGCACCTGTGTTTATGTTTGTTAATAATAATTCATACCTAGATTTATATTTGTTAGTAATAACTTAATCCCTTGATTTACATTTTTTAGAAATAACTCTGTGCTATATTTAAATATGTTGTTAGATTTAAATATATGGGGTTTGGGTTCCAAGTATTTTAGATTTCCAACCAACGTTGGTTTTAATTTAAGTGAAAGATCACAACCTAATAATTAGGGTTAATTTATTCCACATTTTGTTTCTAACCAATATTTAAATAATTAATATCAATTATGGAAGTTTAGTAGGAGTGACTAGCTAATCTACCACCCTGCGTGAATCTATTATACGTCTGATCTGGTTGCCAATGTGATCATAAGTATTTCTCCAATGGCTGCCACGAGAGCTTCTTGCCCCTTGTTGCGGTCCAAAAAAAGGATTCATTGCCCCTGAGCAGTCTCCCTTGCTAGAAGGAAATCGACCAAAGTCAAGTTCAATGTCTTGAGAAACTGCAACTTGGGTCAGGGGAATCTTAAGAACTGTCCTGTTTTTTTACTGGTAGTTTTTATGTCAGGATAATTAAACCCAAAAATCACAAATATATTGTGCTCTGGCCTAGAAAGTAGGATGAAGAATTGAATCTCTGTATGTCCTTCATAAATTCAGAAAAAGTTAACATTCAATATAGGTTGTGTTTCAATTGAATATTAGTGACTATATTGTACATTATTAAATGGATTCCTCAAGAATAGTTCTGTGCTTAATTGTCACATACTGTGTTAAAGCAGAGAGATATCTTATTTTCATAAAATATTTTAGTAGGTCAAAGTTATTTTAGACTATATAACAAGTTTGTTGAAAACATGTAAAAATATATTAAAATAATTTCCTTAAAACATGAAATAATGCCGAAACTGATCATATAGTTTTTTGAAACATTTATTATTTCTGAATATACACTATAAATCATAACTTTAAATTGTGTATAAAAGTGTTTCATACAGTATTCATAAGATCAATAAATTGAGTGCAATTGGGTATAAATTTAATTGTAAATTTTTAAACGGGTGCAGCTAATATGTTCTATGTAAAGAAATGATTTGACAGTAAGTATTTCTCAACTAGATAACAGTATCTAATCAAGCTAAAATGTAATTTGTCAGCTAGATTTCACAAAGTAAATTTACAAGGCACATTCATGAAGTAAGTATTGTTTGAATCTTGAAATAAAGACTAGATTTTTGAATTAGCTATTTGATTTTTATCTAATTATACATAGCTTAATCGACTGTTCAACAAAATCTCAACTATAATTAAGGCATGTTTTATATTTAGCAATAAGATAGTAACTAAAATATTTTGTTTATTTTAAGATTTTAAGAACGCTACCTATATACATACATACAACATGCCAAAATAATAAATAAATGATTTTTTTCATAACTGTTAATATGATACCTTCTTTTGCATCTTTGATAAGTTCATCTTGGACATAAATGTAGACATGCGTAGGTGTGTTCTTTCCTAGAAGTTGGTCCAGAGATCTAATAACTGGTCGAATGCTTTCAAGTTTCTTATTATGAGCCCACTGTACATCAAGTATTGGTAGACCTGCTTCAAATCTTGATTCACTGATATCCGCAGAACTATTAATGAGCGATACAAAGTGACTCAATGAATCGAGACTGCGAGAAGCAACATCTAGATTGTGGAGCGAAGTAGCATCATTCTATACAAATAACAATGTATTTTCATACAGTGAAATAGTACTTTTTAAGAAAACATTGTGGTTAAATTTTTTTTTAAAATAATTATTTGATATAGAGAAACATCAATGTTAGTATCATACAACATTTCAGTCAGACGATGAATTACCTAATGTGGACATGATTCAAGGTTTAGTGAATGTGTTGATGGGTCTATATGAATGATATTTACTTTATGAGCACAATCGGTTGGTACAGTTGACTATTAAAATGAGACCTATCTATGTAAAGGATGATATCCTTCTCTATACTGTTGATCTACTTTGCAAAACGGTCAACCCTACACCAACCAAACTTAAACTTGTGATATTGTTAGCATCAGTACGCATGAGAATGTTCTCGCTATTAGTGTTTATAAAGTACTAGCTTTTGTATGCAACTTATCTATAGATAATGTCAGTTGTAGAAACATGTTTATTAAAACAATGAGCTTTATCAAAGTTATACAGAAAAATAATGAATTCTATATCAAATTGGATCGTTCATCATTGATCACGCATTTTAAAACAAAATCTTTACAAAACATCTACTTTCCCGGTAAAAATCTACATGATATAAAAAGATCGCATCACAGTCAATTATGTGGTTTTAGAAATTTAGGCAACAGACATAGAGGACAATGCTTTGTTTTATAAGTAGTAGAGATGCATGATCATTGATGGAGTTGGTCATGATATTTTATTTTATGGTCGAGTACAGAAGATATTGCAACAATAGTTTGGCATCATTAAGGCTTTGAGCGTGGGTCTCCATCCATGTCAGGAGAAGAAATGGTAAACAACATCTTAACTTATTTATCAATTTAAATTTGCTTTACTTGATGTAATGCAAATGATCTTCACTATCATAAGACGAGGGAGAAATAAGTGAAAAACAATGCTTAGTAAACACATAGGAAGAAAATATTTATGGGCTTGAGAAAAAATACTGTAGGTGCATAATTTGCTCTTTATTAATACTGAGAGAAGTTTTATTCTATATTTCCTTTTTTTATGTTCTAGAACTCTAACAGATTTAAAGCTAAAAGTGACGCATTGCAGTTGAGCAACGGAAACCTTGTCCCAAAAGTGTTGTAGTTTAATTGGGTCAAGGTCAATGACATGTAGGATTATTTTCATAGCTTAGTAGGGCCACGGTCACTGACCAGGAGTATTATTACTGATAATAGACCTGTGGACACATACAAATTTGGCCACAATAATCAACTGCCTTATATTAGGTTATGCTTGTTTAGGTTATGATTGTGTTATGCCATTGTTAGTTTGTATTTGGTTGGGCTAGGTTATGTTATGGTAGGTTAGACTAGACTAGGATAGAGGCTAGGTTAGATAAGGTTATGTTAGGTTAGGGAAAGGTTAGCATTTTGCTGTTTTTCGTTCAGCTTGATAAAACATTTACGACCATTCTAAATGGAGTACCAGAACCGAGTTACGCCTATTTTACAATTCCCAAGGAACGCATGGACCAACTGTAATGTGTACCTAACATTGACCTTTTAAACGCAGCTAATAACAGGTATGTGTGGCCTAACTGTAACACATCTGTTATCAGGGCTGTCAGAGCATGGTTAATACACATATATAAGAGTCTTACTCTTGTAATGTGTTAGTCACTTTCTAACACTTATACTCAATTAAACCCTATAATAGGTTTCAAACTATTACTACCAGATCTAATAAGTTCTAATAATGTGTGGCAGATATAGACTTACTGCAACATCACAAGCGGGAGACGCCCAATTCTCTCTGTGATCTTTGATGATTACCACCCCTCCCTTCCTAAATGGAGATAACCTTGCCAAATTTTGTTAGCCCCACTGGTAAAAATAGGCCTGTCCTCGGTTCATGTATATTTATTCTATTGTAACCACTCATCAAAGGAACTGCTGGAAGATATTTACGAGCATCTGCTAAGACCACGTATTGAAGACCGCGATGGTTGAGGTGTTTGTCTCACCACCTCACCGCAGAGCAAGCTATGGCAGATACTATAAGTACTGAGGAATGTTGTTATCTTTACTGAGTTTTGAGCTCTATTATTCTATGTCCATATGCCAGAATTTTTGTATGTCATTACTACTGACTTTTTTCCCTATATCCATAAGGCATAGTTTATAGCTTTATGCACTATATTTCTAAGTCTATTAGGCTTAGTTGTAAATATTAGGGTCCTTAGACTATGTGATCATGCTGTGGCTAGTTTAAAGAATAGAATAAAATAATGGAGGATACCAGGCTATCTATTGCTTTGTTCCACAATCTGACAATTGTCTCTGATGTGTCTAACTGTTTACTGGTATGCGGTTCACAACCTGTGGAAGTGCTACTTGTCCATAGTAATGGCCCGCGGGGTTTTGTTTGTTGTGGCACCTTTAGTGTTAGTCGAAAATTATCACTATTTTGTCTAGTATTATTGTCCCTTATCCAGGGTAGCAGAATAAATATACTATTGATTGCTCAGACAGTACTAATTATGAAGTGTCCGGCCATAGTATCTGTAGTGTATATATTCCTGGTGGCTCACCGTTTACTAGTTGTAAAATAATAAATATACTATTGATTGCTCAGACAGTACTAATTATGAAGTGTCCGGCCATAGTATCTGTAGCATATATATTCCTGGTAGTCACCATTTACTAGTTGTAAAATAATACTCTCTCTTCTAGGAGCTTATAACAATGTATTGTCTAACTCTCTATGGAGTTAACTCAAGCTAGCTAGCTCATGTTAATTACCTCCCTTGTAGCTCCTTAAACTGGGCTTAGTTCTTTATATTTTAAATTATGTGTTGTAGTTGGAAGCCTCACAGTCAGCTGACTGGAGTAGAAATATCTATGATAATTTTATAATTAGTTTTGATTACCACCACTAATTAATATTGTCTTAGAGTTGCTGCCTGTCATCCTATCTGATGACTTAGTAATTGTCCTGCTTTAACGAGTCACAAGCTTTCTTATTTACACACCTATGACCTATATCACCTATATGTGTGGGTTATAGGGTGTACCTGGGTGCTTCACACCTGATGCTCCTTTGTCGAGTTATTTATATTATTGTAAGCGTTTATATTCTCATGTTTAAACAATGGATGGTTTGAATAATTTCTACCTATAGTTCAATGTACTTCCTTTTGAATTGTTTGAATATTAATAAACTGATTTGTTAAACTTGTAATTCTTATACTTTGTTTCGTCCAATCAACATTTATAAGGATGTTAATGTTGTACTCTGAGAGGTAAACTAACATATCACATGACAACTAAGGGCTAGTTCACTATGAGGAAGTCACATACCTGCATGTCACTTGTCAAAACCCTTTCAAAGATGTCCAGGTCAGGTTGTATACCTCCCTCAGCGATGATATTTTAAGCAGCTTAATGGTTCAAATATTTCCAGTGAATATAACGAAGAGAGCATGTTAACTGTCAGTTACGGCTTCTTCTTAAATTTAGGTGCGTCATTTAGGGGTGTTGGAAGGGGGTCAAGTCAAGAACCAAATGACAAACATATTTACCCATATAATCTTTGAATTTTAGAGTGAAAACTTAATGTTCTCTAGAATGAGAAACACCAGCAACACGCCAGTACTGCTCCTAAGATGTCCAAGCAAGGGAGATAATAAGGCCAAGATGGGGTTAGACAGTTTGTCCTAGAGGACTTATCCCATCTAATTTACAGTCTGTGTCATTCTTAAGCTAAATGGCATACCTTTGGTCTAATTACTTCTTTGCAGTTGTAAAGAATAATAGCATTAGCCATTTTAACACCTTCATACAATGACTGACAAGACTAAAACTATATTGTCTTCTAATGCCCTCTTTCTATATGTTAAGGTTTAGAGTTATAAACAGTTCAAATCAAAATGTGTTATCATTAAATAGACTATACATTGTAAGTTTAACTAACAAACAAGACTGGGAGGATGGGCGTGATGTGGACCCTATTATCTTGGCCTAGTACCATAGTTCACAATATGAACAAAGCAAAGATACACGAGTCATGTACTTAGCACTCCCACTCTTTGTTCTATGATATCTACAATTGACACAGATTTGCGATTCATACAAAATGTATTTGTGCTAAAGTCTTAAAATCTGATAATTGGTTCTGAGAGCGCACGTACCGAACAGCTACAACACTGTTTTCCACACACTTGGCACTTAATGCTACTTGACATCAATATGTTGTTGTTTTGTGAAGCTCTCAGTTCTTAGCTAACCTAATGGCACTTTGGTTGTACACAAAGAGGTAGTAAGTCCCATGAAAATCAGATCAAGTTCCTGAGAATCATTCTTAACCACATGGTTTCTTGAGCTGCTGAAGATGCTGCTATATATTCTGATTGTGTAGTTGACACACCCTTGTCGATGAGATGACCAGGTGACTGGTGCTCCTGCTAAAAGACTGATATATCAGTTGTAGATTTTGTTGTAGTTTCATCCCAGCATAGTGAGCATCTGAATATACCATAACCCATGTTGACTCCCTTGGTAGCAAATACCGTAGCTCCTAGTCTTGGCTAGATATCACATTATCTTCTTAACAGGTGTCCAGTGAATATATTGTGGTTCATTTAAAAAAGACTTGCTTGATTAATGCAAACGGAATATGTTGACGTGTCACTATTGCAAGAAACATCATGCTTACAGCTACTTCACAATAAGGTACATCGAGAACCTCCTTCGATTTTACATCAATTGCTGTAAGTCTGCATTTGGGTCATCTGGTACCGGTACTGCTTGCGATTTGTAATCTTGCATAGAGAACTTGTTCAGCAATCTCTCAAGGTATACTTGTTGACTTAAAAAATATTTTATTGTTTTTTCTATCTCTTTTAACCTCGATCCCAACTAAATAATCTCGAATTGTGCCTTGAGTTATCTTATCACATGTGCCAAAATTTCTGAGCAGTTACTTATTAACATTTCATCATCCACACATAATGCAAGCCAAACTTCAACATCATCAATCGTTGTTCTAAAGACACATTTATCTGATTCCAATGGTTTGAATTCAAGTGATTTTAATAATCCCAGAAATTTCTTATCCCACCAACGTGGAGATTGCTTTAGTCCTCTTCCTTAACTTGCAGACCATGTTTGGATCACTCTTCTAGACACCTTCTGGCTGTTTCATAAACAATTCTTCTAGCATTTGCCATATAGAAATGCAGTTTTTATGTCAAACTGTATCAATTCCATGTCTTGGATCGTCGCAAGTGCAAGAATTATTCTAATTGAATCGTACCTGATGGCGGGTTAAATGTTTCCATATAATCAATACCTGCTTTTTGTGAATATCCTTTTGCACACAACCATGCTTTGAAACGCATGATATTCCCATCTGGTCTACTTTTTATCTTATATAACCACTTGCAGCCTATAGGTTGTCTATTTGGAGGTAGATTTGTCAAGGTCCAAGTTTCATGATTAGTTAAAGACATCATCTTTCCTCCATAGCAGCGACCATTCCTTAGAATATGTGTCAGTAACTGCTTCCTTGTATGTTTGAGGCTCCTCATAAATTGTTGCACATGCTGTTTCAATGGATACTTGACAAACATCAAATCTTTTTGACGGTCTTAGAGTAGCTATTTTAAGAAGTTTTGGCCCTGTATCTCTAGTGTCTTGATTAACTCTTTTTCTTTTGGTTTGGCATGTTTCTCAGACTCTGATACACATTCTTCAACTTCTTGCTCTTTAAGTTAATTGTTCTGTGAAATTAAATTACCTATGAAAAATTCTGGGTCATTAATTACAGCACCTTTAATCATTTCTCCATTACATTCTGCATCTTGAGATACTGTAATATTCCTTGTACTGGGATGATACAATCTGTAGTAAGTACAATTACCGTCATAACCAATAAAAACTGCCTTCTTAGTCTTGCTATCAAATTTAATAAGAGCTTGTTTGGGTATATGCTCATAAACATCTGCTCCAAATTTACACATGTGCTCCCAAGGTTAACTTTTTCCAGTAAACATCTTGAACGGTGTCACGTTATTATTTATCATGCTTGGCTACCAATTTAAAATGTAAAAACTCACATTTATGGAGTGGTTTTCTCACAGATAGTCCCAGTTTTCATAAAATGCTCTGTAAATTTTTCATTTACCGACCATTGTCACTCTTAAGTAATTTTATTTTGTTTCACGTTTCTGTTTCTATCATATGCTGGGATTTTATAAAAATATCAAAAACATAACTTTTGTACTTTATAAAATAAACAAAACATCATGAAGTGTTGTCATTCTTAAGTAGCAAAAAATAAATGGCTCCTCCCAGCGACTTAGCCAGCATTTTCCCAGATGCACCAGTGTGTATAAAATCACCAGGTTTACTAGCACGAGGACTAAAATGTCCATAAAATGGCAATCTACACGACTCACAAAACAGCTTGTCAATCTTGTCTGCCGTTAACCCCGGTAATAGACTTGCCATGGTCTTGAAGCTATTAATGCCCCAGTCATTCATGCCATAGCTTCACTGACTCCTCCGCTGAATTTGACTGCTCGGTGATTCTACTCTTGAAAAACATCTTGTAACATTGATTAGCCATTTTAATTCCCATTACAACAGCTTGATTCTGTTCTGGAATATGCATTTCAATTTTGCTTTAATCAAAAATCACCATGAACTGTTTACTTGTCACTGCTCCTACTGAAAATTGATTTTTCTTAAGTTTTAGAACATATAACATATTTTCAAGTGTGTGAAGCTTCCACTGTCCATTTACGAGCGCTAACACTTCACAGTCCCGATACCTTCAGCTTGAACGTATGAATTATCTCCAATCTGTATGCCACTCATATTGTCTATTGGTTTTAGCACAGAAAACCACTCCTTATGATAAGTCATGTGTTTTGACGCAGCACTGTCAGTCAGCCACACAGTTTCACATCCAGAAGCAGAGCCGTTTTTGTATTCAACACTCAAAGCAACACACCTTGACTCGTCCTTTCTTCAATCACTGTTTTTCGCCAGCCAGTTACGGCACTGTTTTATTATATTATCCGTTTAACCACCGTAAAAACATTTTATATTCTTCTTTCCACTTGGTTTTCCATGATTATCTTTCTTCTCGTCACTGTGGGACGCTTGACTTATAATAAATTTGTAACTTTTATGAACGTTTAGTGCCGCAAATGCTGTAGCGACATCGTTCTGCATGAGCCGCTTCTCTTCCCTGAGAAATCGAGAGGTTAGGTTTCCGAATGCTTTCATTTCCTCAGCATATGAATTCCACACGCTGAAGTTGCTCAGCAAACTCTCGCGAGTTTTTGTGATTTTGTTCATGTAGGAAACAGCTTCTCCAACGTTTGCTAATGACAGAGCCATTGACTCGATCATATTTATGTGCTGAGCGATACTGTCGTTTGGATTCATCCTATAGTTGAAGAACTGCTGCTTGAGACTAACCTTATTTACAGAGCTGTGTTGTTCGTGAATGTTCTTGAGGCGAGTCCACATCTGGGCCACCATCTCGCATATGATGACTGTTTGTAGTTGACCATACTCAAGTCCCGTTGAAATTATCAACATTCCTTTTACGTTCCCGTTGTTCCACGCCTTAAGGTCCTCAACTTAAGTTGCTGCTGGTTTTTCCTTCTTGCCATTGATGATGTCCCTAATTTTCTCTGCACGCAATATTATCTCCATTTGATATTTCCAAAGGTGGAAATTATTACCATCAAATTTATGAATGTGGAAATTCTTTACTTTATCCATCTTTGTAAGTAAACTTTATGCTCTTTTCACACAAACAAATCCATCACTGTATAAGTCTATAAACACTCAGAAGGGTAAAAAAAAAAACTGCATTAAAAAAATGGTGTCTTCTGAATGCCAGTGTTTTAGTATCCGTTAACAATGTGTGGATCTTTCTAACATTTGTCCTTTATTCACTAGCGCAAGGGAAGCGTGCTGGGCCCATAGCCTGCTAAGGTTTAGAGCTATAAACCATTTAAATCAAGTTATGTTAGCATAAAGTAGACTATACATTGTAAGTTTAACTGAAGCCATGTACAAACAAGACTGGGAAGACAGAAGTGATGTAGGCCCTATTATCCAGGCTTAGTACCATCGTTCACAATATGAACAGAGCAAAGACTAGGTGAGTCATGTACTCATCATTATGCCTTATTGATAATTTCATTGATTATACTAAATATAATATCTCTACAGTAAATAATAGACGTCCGATTTTAAAATGTAACGGTAACAGTCCTAACTAAACGAATTACACAATGGCCCTATCTTATAAGCTGCAAGTGCACTATAGTGGAACCATGCAAGTTATGCTTGCTACTACTCAAGGTTAACGAAAGGTATATTTCTCACAGAAAGTGTTCAAGTGAGAGGAGAAGACAAGGAAGAATGGCGGAAGAGTAGAGGAAGATGGAGTCATTTTACTAAACTGACCCGGCCACAATCTGGAAACAGTTAATGATGATGATGATATATCTCACCAATGATATAGCAAATATGGTTTTTAAAGGTCCAAGATTTAAAGAGTTCTTGATGAGGCTCATCGCACCAGTGAGTGTGCTCAATACATCTGCTGATGACTGTACTATATGAGCATCGTGGTATTGATGAAGTAGAGACAATCTCCGTTCTGAAAGAGCTGATATTTTTGTTGATCTTGAAGCGATGGTGATTTTACTAGCTTTACGTGCAACTAGCCATTCTGCAATATCTAGACAGTGTTCAAATTTTGTTCCTGTCGGAAAATAAATGTATGCATGTAATTTGTACATCATAAATAATACAAATATTTATTTTTGAAGAAATCAAATAACTTAAAAACAAATAATATTTTATTTTATAAAAGACATTTAAGCCTAACATATTTCATATGTTTGATCAGGGAAAGCACAACTATTTTTTAATTTTTTTATTTTGATTACAATGGAGAATGGGGTTCAAATCTCGAACGAGTGTACTGAAGGTGGTTTTCCTTAAATGGTTTTACACACTCCCTCCATGCAAGTGTGTGTAAGCTTCCTCTAAATACAATCTTATTCCTCCCTAGCGCACTAACATGACTAGTACATATGTGTATACCTCAGACGGAGAGTAAGCCTCAGTACTATAAGAAAACGGGTTATTCAATAAACCCATCTATTTAAAACTGTCCCCCCTCATTCACTTCTCCTTGTAATACAACCATAAACAACTACATGTGAAACTATTTTATTGTTTCGTATATTCTGATTTTTACATTTTCTGATAACAGACGAGATGAAAACAACTTACTGATCGAGTAATGGCATGCAGTTCCAAACTGTATTAATTTTCTATTTTTCAATCTAGTATTGTTATGCTAATTAAAATTGTTTTTAAATATTTAAACTCACTAACCCCACCAAATGATATGTAATATTTTTGTAATCAAAATTATCATCTTAAATCTATGTTCTCTGTGTACTTATCAACAATGTCTTTTCAGCATTCACTTCTAAACATAGTTCCCTGGTGGCTTATAATGGTGTAACAATGCATAGTTTAAGATGTATTTAAGACCAATTAAGTATTATTGTTAATATAACTTATGATAACTACAATTATTTAATGTTATTATTGCTTTATTTGTAAATCTTTATAGTCCTCCAACTGTTTAAATGATAACACTGGCTTACCGATAATAAGATGTGAGTCCTTGGCATCAACGACAAGGCTTGTTATATTTTCCTCTGTGTTTGAAAGTGAATTCTTGTTTGTTTTATCCTCCTTTTCGAGTGTAAGTACAACTTTACCAACGTACTTGCTATTTGATCGTTCTCTGAAATAATAATAATAATAATAATAGTAGTAATAATGTTGATGATGACGATGATGTTGATAAATTATATGCCTATAAACAATGATAATTCTTTATTAAAAGTTTAAAACCTTATTAAAAAGAATATTTTATTTATGTTAGCTAAGAACATTTTGTTAGAGTTAATATTTTTTTACAATGTAATAAAAGTATGATAAATAGTAAATTCAAATTTTCTAATTCACAGAACTGTTTTTAAAGATAAAATTATGTAAGGATTTTAAAATAATTTCACTATAAAATGAAGGAAGAGCTATTATGATCAATATTAAAAAAAATTAAGTGTTTGTCTGTCATGAGCATTACATAATATCAACTGCATGCGGACATCTGAAATTTAAAAATTAGTTGCTCTGGTGTACGAACATATGCACCTCTAAGCAAGAATTTTGAAATTTGGAATGAATTTTCTTTATTAATAAACAACAGAAAAAATGAAGGTGTATTTAGTATGGGGTTCCCATTCGTCCCGTTTTTTGATCAAATGTTATGGTGTCCCAAATTTATCCCAAAAGTCCTGCTTTTTAAGTGTTTTTCCGGAAAAAAAAATTAACGGATCTTATTCTCTAACCATTTAACATTGTTGGCCAATTTCTATTACAATGTTAACAATATTCATAGTGATGCTTTTTTTTCTCCATGCTTCTGTTGGCAGTATCTTACTTTATCAATTTCCTGTTAAATACATAAAAGTGGTTGCTAGCGTTTGTAGAATATTACAATTTCTATCATCTTTCCACCCACATGAAGTCATAAGAGCAGTATAAGTTAGTTATAGTATTAAAAAGATTGCCCCTTCATTAAAGACATAGATAAAAATGTGAAATGTACTTTTTGTAACTCTAAATTTTGCATTTCAGATGGTGGTCGGTCAGATGTAGTCAACCACGTGAAAACGAAAAAACATATAAAGGTGCTGTTCAAAGTAAGGCTTTCAAAAACAGTATAAGTAACTTTATAAATCAGAAAACACGGAGTGAAATGGAAAAACAGCAGCATAGTTAGTGAACTTCGCTAATCACTCAGCGGTGCATAACCACAGCTTAAGTACATGGACTGCACAACAGCCATACAAATATCAGAAGAAAAAAACTTCTTGAACAGATTCATAAATCTAATATTCTGATGAATATTTCTAAAATATAAACTTAACTATAGTTATAAGCTAAGACTTAGATGTTATTTAAAGAGTTCAGAAAAATATTATTTCAAATTTAAGATTGTATAAATGTTAATACTAATGAAAAATTCTATACAACTGGAAGACCCTGGGCAAGTTATATATAATCTTGGAATATCAATTACTACAAAATTTCGTAATATTTAAAATATTTCATTGACTCAATAATTAGTGAATTTAAGAGTCAAATGGCCAAACTCTTTAAATACACTAATTATTGAGTCAATTAAATATTTTAAATATTACAAAATTTTGTAATAATTTAAATTCCAAGATTATATATAACTTGTCCAAGGTCTTTCAGTTGTATAGAATTTTTCATTAGTATTCACATTTATACAATCGTAAATTTGAAATCATATCTTCTGAATGCTTTAAATATCACTCCTTATTAAAGATTTATTTAGAATGTTTTCTAAAATGTTGTTAAATATAAATTTTATGTATTTTTTACAGTGCAATTTTTCTAATTAAGGTTTGTGATTTATAATTATTTCTCAAACTGGAATTCACAATATTAATATAATAATAATAATAATAATAATAATAATAATAATAATAATAATAATAAAATATTACTTAAAGTGACACATATCTATTATAATAGATTTATTCTTGGTTTTCTTAATTTCTTTTAAATGTTCAGTTTTTTCACAAATGTCCCAGGTATTTTAAGTGAAAATTATGAGTTATCCCAGTTTA
This sequence comes from Timema cristinae, assembly GCA_039000515.1. Taxonomy (NCBI): domain Eukaryota; kingdom Metazoa; phylum Arthropoda; class Insecta; order Phasmatodea; family Timematidae; genus Timema; species Timema cristinae. The sequence continues at coordinate 8,505,587 of JBCFYV010000100.1, forward strand.
TAAAAAATACATTATGTGAACGCTAATTAATACTACATTTCATAAGTGTGCAACATGGTTATGGTAAACCTTGGCATAAGTATGTGCCCTGAAGCTGAAATTTTAAAATTTTGATTAGATTTTGTTTGAACCCTTTTATTCTTTCACCTTTTTCACTTTTTTTTTAATCTTCACACTTTCTTTCTTTTTCACTTTTTCACTGTTTATCCTTTCTATCCTTCAACCTCTTTTAACCTTGATTTAATTTATTTTTATTATATTTAGTTTTCTGCTTTTTTCTCTTTTTACCATATTTACCATTTTTGTCCTCTTTGCCCTTTCAATCCTTTAAAATTTATTAATTATGCTTTTTACTCCCTTTTTTAAAAAATTGATCAAAAGTACTTTTTAACCATTTTAACCATTTTGTCTTTATTGCACTTCTTACACCTTGTTATACCTTTAAACCTTCTTATCCTAAAATAGATCTTCTGGGATAAGCTGGGTAGAGTAGCCCCATGGCTTCTTTGGTGCTGACTGACAGCTCATAGCTGTTTGCTGACAGCTATGAAAAGCTACCAGACCAAATTATGTATCCCTACGCCGAACCATATGATCTGCAAAAACATGTGTTTAGCAGCTGTCACTTCTGACAGTCAAAATATAGGTATATACCTAAATGTTGATTGTCAGAAATCCGCTGTGAGCTGTCAGTCAGCACCAAAGGAGTCATGGGGCTACTGTGCTTAGTATAAAAAGAGCAAAAAAAGGTAAAAAGGTTAAAAAGTGAATATAATACAAATTAAAATATTATAAAAACCTAAAATAAAAGGGTTAAAAGTGTAAACAGAATTAAATAAATTAAAAGGGCAAAAAGGGACAATAATGACAAAAAGTGTAGTAAGAGGAAAAAGTAAAAAAATTATGAGTATTGTAAAAAGAGAAAAAGGGCAAATATTGCCAAAAGATAAAAAAAAAGTTATAAGAGAAAGACAGTGTAAAGTGATTCATAAAGAGTGAAAGAATAAACATATGGTTAGTAGCATAGAAAGTGTATATGAGTTAAATAAGATTTAAAAAAACGCTAGAAATATTTTTGATTGGATTTACCTGTTTACCCTAAAAATACCCTTTTCCTTTGTTGCCCTTTTCACCCTTTTAATACTTTTTATCTCTTTTACCACTTTTGCGGTGTTTACAGCTTTTTTTACTCTTTTTACCCTAAACTATTTATCCAAAGAAACATCAAGTAATACAATGTTACTTAAAAAAAAATTGTTTCCTCAGAATAGTGTGCTTAGAGATAATTTACTTTTAATAAGTATCATACTTTTTGTCACATTGATTATCAACAGTTTAAGACACTAAACTTGCATTGCATTTTATTACTGTCGGTAGATAAATTGGTGATCTGATCCTGGTTGGTAATACTAGGATAGTTAGGGATAGTGGGGAGAGGGTTGGGAGAAGAGGTTTAATACAGTATATACTAACCTAATACTGAGTAACTATTTTAGTAAGTAAAGAGACCTGCTCTAGTGGTCGCTTGATCTAATGCGCTACTTTTGCCGTGGACTGGACTGCAAATGATGGGGAGACTGAGGTACGAATCTCGGTCAAGTATACTGAGGGTGGTTTATCCCAAATGGTTTCCCACTCTCCCTCCAAACAAATGTGGGTACATTTCCTTTAAATATAAAGTTCCCAATCCCTAAAACCATTAGTGTAATTAGTATATGAGCCTACAACCTGAATGGATGCTAAAAAATATAAACTTAAAACCGAAAAAATATATCACTAATATCTTTGTCTAAATAGTTTGTTTGATACTATTTAGTTCATTTATCAATAAATATACTTACTTTTATAGATTTTTGATCAAGTAAAGTGAGGTTCTATTTTGCATTGACCATATGATATCTAACATGTCTGTCTGAATATTTTTCCACAATAGTTGTCAATTGTGTTGACCAATTTTAACTAGATTTGACAGGAATATTCATAGAACCTAGGCCAAACGATTAATTTAAATAGTTTTTTAATATGCTTATTCGTTTCAATATAATGGGCGCTCAAAATATTTTGGTTCAATAGCTCATCCCAAGTGATTTGAATTTATAAGTTTAAGCAATCATTCAATTAACTTGGGTATATTTGTTTTTACATATATTTGGAAACTTAGCTCTTAAACCACATGAAATACGGTTGTTTTCTATTAATGTAATGTATAGTTGAATAGAGGATTTGTTTTCTGTCTAACTAGATCACCCAGGGAAAATAATCAATTTCAAACCCAAGAATAAATTATTGAAAATATTTTAACTTTATATCCTTAGAGTACCATAGCCTTGAAGATTGTATGTAGTTATGAGAAAATAGTATAGAATGAACAAGGTCTACTGTTACAGAACAATAGCTATAGTTTTCATTACAATAGATAATAATTAATTGCAAATTAATGTGCATAAGTATTTAAAATTTAACTATGATAACATTTAGTATAATCAAAATCATTAACTATATACCTTAATGCTTCCAAAATGTTTTGCTTGGTAAATATTTTCCTTTCAAAAGGTTGAACTATTCCACATTTGATTCCTTTTTGTATTGCAGAGTGCATCTCTTTCTTCCATGCAAGCGATGCATTAAATATACTTTCTAATACAATCCCATAAATAGTTGTGTTCTTCAAAAACATAAACATGCCTGTTAAAAAAAATAAAAATACATTTAAATCAATACGATAAAGAGTGAAAACATTTATTTGTTTTTCAAATTATATTAATATTATATATATATCTTATTGTAAACACCTTGAACATATTTCTAACATTATAGGAAGTGTGACGGGGAAAACCAGACAAGAAGTTTACCAATCATAAACATAGTTTGTTTTATTTGAGGACAATCAGAAAGTAAATACACAACTAATGCAAACAAGACAATATTGCGTAAAGCGCTTCTTCACTAAGATCCAAATAACTCTTGGAGTTATGGATATAACCTTACTTTAACAATATCTGAAAATAAAAGGGGAAACATACAGTTATATGTTTGTTGTAAGTTATAACAGTAGAACTAATTGACATCGTGGGATTTTAGGGTTCTTTCTACGGTTCCCTCAATAATAGCGTTAAGCGCGCGCAATCAAACAATATTTATCATATATTTAAACTTAGACCAAAAACGATAAACATATACGGGTATTTAACTCTAATGAAATCAACAACGTTGATTTCAAAACAAACGTTAGGCCAAGCCTCTACTCTAACACCTAAGTGCCCTGTATACTCCCAGTTAAATAGACAGTTAAATAAACTCATATTCTCCAAACATGCGAACTACAAAGAACGGGCGGTAAGCCTGACTCGCCGAGTACGCCTTGGCGCGATCAAAAATATTATGAATAAACAAATATACATTATGAATGTATAACAAAACATAATCAAATTGTAACTATCAATATGACGTTAACCCCCGTACCCCGCGAGCGTTTTGGTATTGACCTGCCCACAACATTTCATAATTCCTAAGTTTTATTTATAAATAAGTCCTAAACGGTAATTTAGAAGGTCGTTCCCCATTTAAGTCGAAAAATGCAATTTTGAATAAAAATAGATTACGGTCCCAAGTCGCCGTCCTCACCAAGCCCAGTCGGTGATATAATAAGTGACTATTCCAAAATCGCGATCTCTATATATACAATTATTGCATCCACAGAGTGGCCTGGAAAGGGAAGGAGGGGGGGGATGATTTTTATTTATTTTATTTATTCAGTGTTTACAGGCCCGGTATCTTACAATCTTTAAATCCGGGCCGTTTTTTCCACAACTTTTACTTAATTTACACAATTTTAATATGAATTTCCTTTTTATCATTACAACACATATTTTGGCTCTTAACTTAAATGAAATTCAACTACCCTTAGCTCAATTTGATCCACCCCGGGTATATTACGCCTCCGGTACCCTCCCCCGCTAGGCCCTTCACAATGCTCGGGATTTCACTCCCGAGTCCGCCAAGCGCTCAGCAGAGGTGGGCATCCCCATAATAACCACCTGGGGAGGCGCCCTATCAGAGTTGGTGCCCCGCCTACTTTCTACCCTTGGCAGCTGAATTTCCTAATCTACCCCCTATCTAGTTCCCCCGTCCCTAATTATATATATTAACTACTAACTAAGCTAAGCTAAAATACTAAACTATTCTATTCCCATTACTGCCGGGGAACACCATCACCCAGAGGGCTGCAGGGCAGCCGCCTTTCTCCATCTTGACTCTGAGGGCCCATCAACCATAACCCACCTCTCTTGTTTCCAAGGTGGTGGGTCATACGGTGCAGGGAGCCCCTCAGAGTTCATAATCATTCCACTAACTTTTGTTCATACGACTGGAAAACTGTCTTCTGGATCTCAAGGGCATCCCCCGTGTTCCTTCAGACACTCAGTCGTACTGGAATCCAGTTCCCAGGGCTCGCGCTTGCTCCTCCCAGCACATACACATTTTTTTTTCCCGGCAAGGATTGTTACCACTTATCCCCTTTTAACAATCCTTTTTTCCCTACTCACTCCCCGCTGAGACCGCACTAGTGTCCGTGTCAGTCCCGCCCTCCGTGTCGCTGTCATCTTCTTCGTCATTGTCAGTGTCAACGTCCCGTCTTATTCGTCCCTGTGCCTCTTTAAGTCTGTCTATGTAGGCTGTCTTTGCTCTATCTGACGCTTCCAGTGCAATCTGGTCTAAGAATTTCCAATAGACTGGGTCCCTCAGTACTTCGCCTACTAATCTTCCCTGGATCTCTCTCTGGTAGTTCCTTCTTGCTTCTAGTGTAATGACACACTCAAGCACCACATGTTCAGGGGTTCCCTCCTCACCACATTGACAATTCCCCGACTCTATCAATCCCAGCTTCCTTAGAGATGCCGGGTACGGTCCCTTCCCCGTGATGAAGTGGACAAGACCCCGAGATGGCTGGAGGTGCTTATTCTCTAGTCTCTCAACCACATTTGGGAACAATTGATAAGTCCTCCTACCTGTCCCATTTCTCTCCCAACGTCTCTGCCACTCCTCCAACAGGACTATTTCCGCCTCTCCAAAAGTTCTCACATCGTGGTGGTGAGGAGTCTCACCTTCTCCAAGTTTCTCTTTTTTAGCCAGTACGCCACAGCTTTCTTCCTTATGAGGAGGTCCAACGGCCATACACCTAGGGCCACACTCAATGCATCCGTTGCTACAGTCCGGTAGGCTCCCGTCAGCCTCAATAAGATGTTCCTCTGCAGACCCTGAATCGCCTTAGCCGGAGCGACATTGGTTAGTCTGTGAGCCCAGATGCACGCCCCATAGCTCACAATGGAGAGAAGGATCATCTGATGGTATGTCCTTATTATCCGCATAGGCAGATAAAACCGCCTCTGTCCCATGCTTATAATTTTATTCATCACCGACAGAGTTTTCCCCATCACTCCCTCCATGTGCGCTGTGAAGTTCCTCTTTTCATCTAGGGTAACTCCCAGGTATCTGACCGTATGGCTTCTTCTTATAGATTTCGTACCTAACTTTATGGTCGGATCCCTAGCCAATCTACCCTTAAACAGCATGAAGGTCGTCTTCGCCGGTGCCATTTTTAACTTGACACTTTTACACCAGGTGTCAAGTTCTTCAAGCACCTGGTTACTTTTTTCCTCTAAGTTCCTTCTCGAGTACCCTTCTATTACTATTAGAAGGTCGTCTGCGAAGGCAACCACACCCTGCGTCTCTGGCATCCCCTCCAACAAGTACAACACTGGTTCCAGGCTGACATCCCAAAATATCGGGCCACATACCGATCCCTGGGGACATCCCTTCGTCAGTAGCTTCTGAACCTTATTTCCTGGACATCTCAGGGTGGAGTATCTATTACGACAGTAGTCCTTAAGACTCCTATACAGCTGCTCCGGACACTGAATCTCTCTTAATCTGTCAAACATCGCCGGCCACCAGAGGTTGTCAAAAGCGCCTGAGATGTCCACAAATATTCCTACGACGTATTTACCATTTGCCGAGTCAATCAGTTCCATTGCTCTGCAGATTGCGTCCTCTGTCGACCTGCCTCTTCGGAAGCCATACTGCTGCTGATGCATGCCCATGACTGTCCTGTGTCTCAGTAATCTTTCACACAATATCTTCTCCTGCAACTTCCCTGCTGTGTTCAACAGGCAGATGGGTCTGTATGACTTCGGAATAAGCGGATTTTTATCCTCCCCCTTGCTTAGCACGATTACCTCGCTCTGCTTCCAGATGTTCGGGATTCTGCCTTGAGCGAGGCATTCATTTAACAGCCCTGCAAGGAAAGGAGCAATAAGGTCAGCCGTCTTCTCCAGCACCTCGACCTTTATCCCGTCCGGACCAGGCGCCTTTTTCTTACCCATCAGAGCAATGTTCCTGATCACCTCCGCCCGACTAACAGGTTCTACCTCTTCCTCATTTACATACTCGTCATTCTCCATCCTCTCCCTCAACATTTGGTGCTCTTCAGTATCTTCTGTCACGTCGTCATCTGGCAACAATGTCTCCATTAAAAGAACCGCAGACTCTTCCCAGCTGGTCGTGGTACTCCATCATCCTTAGATAGCGTGGTTATCATGGCTGGGGGGCGTAATTTCCCGGAGGCTATCTTAAACGGCACCCCCCAAGGTCCTCTCTGTAACTCCTCCTGTACATACTTCTCCCAACTTTTCCTCTTCTCCTGATACAACCCATCCTCAAACTCTCTCTTGCTCTCCCTGTAGATATTTAACAGCACCACACGACCAGCCGGGTCTCGACACCTCTGATATCTCCTACGCGTTCTCCTTGCCCTTGCTCGAAGACTCTGCAGTCTGTCATTCCATGGCTTATTACCAACCTTGGTATCACCTTTCACCACAGGTATCGACTTCCTCATTGCATCCTGCAGAGCCCACGTCAGCTGTTTGGCCTTCATGTTGACATTGTCGCCTTGTGCCACTGGACTGGGCAGTATCAGTTCAGCCCTCAGCTTCTCCCAGTTAGCTTTGCTCATGTTGTATCTCCTTCTTTTCCCTTCCCCATTTCCATCCACCAGCCTCCCCGCGACAAATTCAAAGACGATCAGGTTATGGTCACTGACCGTGACGTTGTCCACAACCCTCCAACCTTCCACCATGTCCATGGACTCAGCGTTACACAAAGTGACGTCAATGTTGGAAGAAGCCCCAGCTCTCCCCTGATATGTAGGGGGATTATTCGGTTGGTTCGCAACCTCAAGCCCATGACCATAGATGAACTCCTCCAAAGCACGACCCCTTCTATCTCTCCCAATCACCCTATTACTATGCCACATGGGAGACTTAGCATTAGCATCAGAGGTAATTATGAGTGGCACACCTGCGTATGTCCTACATATTATCTCCAACTGATCAAGATATGGCTCAATTGGATGCCTAAATTGAAAATATAGGTTTGCCACTATACACCTGCCTGAGCTAGTTCCCAGTTCTACGCATGTTACCCACTGATTACAGAGCTGTTCAATCTTAGTTACGGCAATTTCCTTGTTAAACACCACTATTGCGCTCATTGGAGCTTCTCCACTAACAACAATTCTAGTGACCACCGGCATATGCGGAACTTTCCCTCTCAAGGTATAGGGTTCCTGAAGACACACAACATCAAGTCCCATCTCCTCAGCAAGCTTGCGGACTTCATGCAACACGGTCACGCTCCTCATTCCATTAATCTGTCCTATTCTAATGGTGCTATCCCCCATTACGGATAGTATGTGTGCACGTAGCACGCAGGCCATGCCACGCTGGGGTTAAACGTCTTGCGACCGTGTGCCGTCACAAATTGCCTATAAGTATTTTCCATATCAAAAGTTTCCTCTCTCCTCTTGAAGACCTTATCAATTAGTCCCCGCAAACTGTCCACGTCCGTTGGTAGATTCATAGATCTTAGTTGAATTCTATCCAACGACTCGGGAGAGGGAAAAGTGATACTGTCCCCCTTTTCATGACCCAGTCTCACCACGTGCCTCAGCGCCATGTGCAGCACTCTCTCTTCTTCTAACCTGGATAACCGCATCGTCTCCTCGAGGGTTCCGTACGCCTGAGAGGGTACATCCCTCTCTCCTTTCAGCTGCCCCTCCATCTCCATATTTACTTCTGCTGTCTGGCTCCCCCTGCTGTTTGTGTTGTGATCCATACCCTTTTCTTTCTTTTTCTTGCCATATCCAAATCCCCAGAGCTTCCAATTTTGTTTATGTTTCGCCCCCAGATCTGCTTTTCCGCAAGTCCCCGCTCCAGCTTTCTCTGGCGTCCCCTCCTCCTTTTCCTCACACCTGACTCCATTGGTGCTTTCCACCCATTCCCTATTCATGCCTTCACATATGATACATATGTTCTCCACCACCTGCGGATTTATTACCGCATTGTGCAGTTGTGATATCAGGGTGGAGGATGCCGCCGCCGAGTCCCCAGTTGACGCAAACCTCCCATTCCAAAATTCGTTGCCGGGCCAACTATTTCCATCCCATGGATATGTAGTAACTAGGTAATATTCACCCTCCCCGAAGATCTCATAGGGAGCTCGCCGGGTCGATATTACCCGTATACCTGTATCCGCTAGAATCTTCTGCCGATCCTCAAAGTGCTCCATAACCCCATCCATCCACAGCAGCTCTAACACCGCAACAGCACCCGCACCTGCACCATACTTCCCATAAGCATCAAGTAGGCATTCCCTTACTTCTTTATAAAATAGCTCGTTCTGGTGTCTCGAACCACTCCAAACTCCAAGACCAAATCCCACGATTTGCACATGTACCTTTTGTGAGACCTCCTTCGAGATCCTGTACGCCTCGAAGAACAACATCTCCAGAATAATCCTTATCCTTTTTCTATATATGTACTCATAGATCCCGGTGCCATATCTGGCTGGAAAAGTCTTCCCCCCTTCTTCTGTACCATTTACAAAGTAATCCCTAATAAATTTTGCTATCGGGTCATCCCTCTGATTATGGCTCATGTACAACCTGTCTCCACGCCCCTCATTCCTCAGGTTTGGTCCTACCAAACCTATGATGGACCCTCTACTAACTACATCCTTCACTACTGGTTTGCCTTTGTTATCTCTTTCTCCTTTGTTTACAAAACACGTGGTCGACGAAACCCCGATGAGTCCGGACGCGACTATCTCATAGTCTCTAAGATAAGAAACACTACCATCCCGACCCGCCGCAACCTCGCTATAACCACACGACCTATATCCAGAGGAGGTACAGTAGTATTCATTTTCTCCGTAGTTGTACTTACATCTCCGCGTGAGAAGCCTACTGATGAAACCTTCCACAGTCATTTCCTGGTAGTATGCCCTAGTAACCTCAGGTCCATCAGAAGCCAGAAATTTGAGGAGTGCAGCCATAAACTCGTAAGTCCATTTGTGGACCATTGTACGCACAGATTTTATATGTTCCTCGGCAACCTCAACTTTAATTTCCCCTCTCTCAACCATGCACCCCATATCCACCGATGGTAGTGGGATAACATGCTGCTTCAGTCTCCTCCAAAATTCCTTACAATTTCTTTCCCCTCCTCTCCGCTCAGTGTTCCCCAGAGTCTCTCCTCTTGTCCTAGGTTTATTCTCAACCAGTTTCTGCCCACTATATTTTTGCACTCTTTCCTTCTCCACCTCCCCATCTTGAATAACCTTTACAGATCCAAGCACCATTTTCGCTGCCATCCTTTCTCTATGTGCTGCCGCCCTTTTCATATTCCTTGCACGTTTGGACGGAGGTATCCTCGTTCTACTCTCCGTCCTGTCGTTCTTCGAGCCAGTCCGATACACGTCTAGTCTAGTCGCTATCAGTCTAAGTAGTTCAACAATCTTATTTAGTATCTCAGTAACCATAGTCTGTTCTTTCCATTTGTCTCCTCAGTAATAGTTGATGTGTCGGACAGTCTCTTGAGTTGGGTTTTTTACACTTCTCACTGCGTTTCCTCGTTGTGCATGGAATACATATTTCCTCTCTACTTTTACATTCCCTTACCTTGTGGCCCTCTTTGCCACACTTTCCACAAACCTCCTCCTTACTCCTACAGTGAGCCATAACATGACCCAGATCCCTACACCTATAACACCTAGTGATCACCGTATAGTCCTTAATGGACACTGCGCTAAAGGAAATATAAACCCTACAGCTCAAGAGCAAGTTCCTGATCTTTGGAGATACTTCTACTACATTATTTACTACCCGTCTGTCCCTTGCCCCTGTTTTAAATCGGGGCTTGAACCCCTCCTCAAACTCCTCTCTAGATACCTTCCCCCTCATGTTCTGCTCATACGTCATTCTGGTAAGCTCCCCCGTTGTTAGATCCCTATCCACATCATAAAATATTACCATTGGTCGCCTTCTCTTGGGCTCCTCGCAGGCCATTGTCTTCGCAATCTCCTTGTTTTCCATAATCTTCTTAGCGTCCTCATCCGAGTCTGTCTCCACTATGAGTTTAGCCCCAGCAGGTCGTATGGACCGTATTCTAATCTGATCCTTTGCCGGGTCAATCTTCCCCATCAAGGTCTTCCTCATATGATCCGTGCTTTCCCCTTTCAGTGAAGACACAAACACCGCCCTATAACTGGGTTTCACCTGTGCTGTTCCCCCTAACTCTGGCTTGCGCCCTGCAGCCCCCGAGGCAACCACCGAGGCAAAGGTGACTGATCCCATCTTATTCACACTAGTCCCCCTCATCTGTTCCCTTAGCTTCCTGTTTTCCTCCTCCAACATGTTTATTTTCCCCTCTTTGTACAAAACTTCCAGAATGAGCTTTACATCCTGTCAATTATCTCCCCTAGATTCTCCTTGTTGACCCTCCCATCCTTACTACACCTCAATCTGACAAACTCCTCTGCTTCCTTCATCTTTATCAGGGCCCCCGCACTGATCTCCTCTTCCTCCTTGCCTGCACCTCCATCCTCTTCCTTCTTCCTCTCCTCCCTCAACTCTTCCTTCCTCTTCTCTTCTTCCCCTCTCCTGATCTGTCCCACCATTTTCTTCTTATCTTCAATCTTTTCCTTCTCCTTCACCCTCTCTTTCCCTTCTCTTGACTCCCCTCCTCCACCTCTTCTGTCAGCACTCATTTCCGAGTGGACATTACACAAACAAACCACGAACAACGGACGACAATTTGGTTATATGAAGTAAAATCTGATTAAAATTTAATATGGAATACAAATTAAAACAATAGCTGAAAGTTACCAAATGTTACTAGAAAATTTACCAAATGTTACTTAAAAAAATAAATAAAAAAAAATCATCAAATGTTTTCCAAAAGTCACTATAATTTAATAAAAGTTAATAAACAAGTTGCTAGTAAGTTACTAGGGTTACTAAAAGAATTACCAGAATCTACTATTGTCCAGTGCACGTGTCTCTTTGAACTCAAATGAACTGACCTGATTTATTTTCCATGATGATTCCTTTAATAACTTTTGAATGCCTTATCCGATTCTCTTGGTTTCCACAACTACTTATGCAGAATTTTCCTCCGGATCTTTCTGGACTACTCTCAGCTCCCGGAACCTCCGGGCCTCCCCGGAAACCGCAAAACACTGCTGCGCCTCCAGCTGGACTCGAACACGGATGATAGAACAAACGAACAGCAAAGAATACGTCTAGTGGCGCCTAGAATGATCCAGGTCCTCCTAGCGACGGAAGTGATAACTCCGTCTGGCCGCGTGGGAGTTTAGTCGTTTCCGCCGGCCACGGATCGAGCCCCGAGCAGACAGTTGGTTGTAGGCTCCGCTCAGTCTGTTGTGCCAGTTGGAGGGTGAAGGTCAAGGCTCGGGCTTGATGTTAGTGTTTGTGTTGTAGCTGATCACGAGAGTCGATGAGTGTAGACCCATTCGATATAACGTTAACTAGTAACTTGTTACATTATATTTCAAAGCATGTGATTAATATTATGGATTTAATGTTACCTGATATTAATAACCTGATACTTGACATATTTTAAAGGTTTTTATGCCATTCTTATAACTAAATTTGACCTACAAAGTGCAAATTAAAGTTTTATGATGGTGGAATATTAAAAGATTTTGTGGTTAGTAAATTAGTTCCTATAACAATTTGAAATAACAAATTATCTAATAGTGTGGCTTTCACCAAATAAGTTTAGTGCTTACCAATGTAATGATACAGAAATTTTATTAGAGGCTAGTAAGAAAATAGGTTTAAAAGTGAAAGCTGAAAAGACTAAGTATATGATCACACAGAGAACACAGATTGATTCAAAATGTTATAAAATCAAATGTGATTAAGATATACACACATTGTTGTTGAGAAACTGGAAGTTTTATGTAGTAATTGGTTGGTAGGTTGAAAAAACTGCAGTTGATTGTTATGTAAGTAACAGTTAGCTTAGATTACCGCCAATGGTGTGGAGAAGGTGTACTGTATGCTTGAATTAATCGAAACAAATTCTGTTACTGCTGTGCAATAGCATTTTAGATCGTTTTTGAACTACCACCGATTAGACAGTCTATTTACGATTGGCACAATAAATTTAAGACCATGGAATGTTTGTGGAACGGTAAAAGGACAGGTAGACAGATCATGGGTGTCAGAAGAATTGATGAATCAGGTTTGTGCCACTTACAACTCAGCTTGCAGAAATCGACATCAAGGGAGAGTTTGACGTTACAAATTCCACAACCAATTGTTTGTAAAATGTTGGCAAAGCGACTGAAATCGACTTCTTTAAAATTGCAGGTCTTGCAATTTTTAAGTGGCCAAGATAAAGTAAAACAAAGTGATTTCTGCATTGAAATAAAAAGCATTTTGAAGATGATTTAATTAGTGCTAATTTTCAGTGAGAGGCTAACATTCCACATAATTGGAAAAGTAATCAAACAGAATGTTTGAAATTAGAGGACCAAATGTCCTAAAGCAACTGTACAGAATGTGAGGGATTCTCTTAAGATTAATGTGTTTTTGTGTTCTGTCTCGTACCAAGGTGTGTGGCCTCTTCTTCTTTCAGGAAAACACTGTAAGATGTGCTTCTTATATAGAGGATAAGCTAATTAATTGGATGATAGTTCAACTACATGAAGACAGTGATAACTTCATTTTTCAACAGGATGCAGCACCACATCACTAACATCAAGTGGCTAGAAATGATCAGGATTAAACTATTCCACAATGCTGGATTGGCCTCGCAACAGACGGGAACATGTCACACACATGACGACCACCAACATGTCCTTATTTAACATGCCGTGACTTTTTTTCTATATGGATATGTAAATAATAGGATTTCGCCCTTTCACTTCCTTTGAGTTTATATGACACATCACAACTGATGTGTCAAGTGTTGATAGCAATATGTTGCAATGGGTGCGGGAAGAATTTGACTATCACCTTTACATATTCCGTAAAACAAAGGGTACACATATTGAACATTTGTAAGTTGCTAAGAAAAACTTACAGAATCTCTCTAAAAAAACATGTAATTTGATTATTGATAACTTAAATAGTTTTGGTTTTATAAAATATTGAATTTGTCTATTTCTTTGTAAAAAAATGCTGTATTTAGGAACAATTTTAACTAGCAATAATGATAATGGATTGGAAATTAGGAAAATAATACTGTCAGGAAGTGCATGCTACTTTTCAGTCAGTAAGTTGTTGACAAGTCGCCTGCTTTCAAGGAATGTAAAACTCAGAATATACAAAACAATACTTTTACCGGTTGTCCTCTATGGGGGTGAAACGTGGTCTCTTAACTTAAACAAAAGAAAGAGTTTAATGTGTTCAAAAACAAGGTGCTTAGGAAGATATTTGATTCAAAAAGGGATGAGGCTACTAGTAAGTGGAGGAGGTTACAAAATGAAGAGTTACATACCCTGTACTCATCTTAAGACATGGTTAAGATAAAGTCTCATAGCTTATGGTGGTCAGGACATGCATCATGAATGGGAGACTCTAGGAGGGTATTGACTGGCAAAACTAATGGGAAGACCTAAATGCGGATGAGAGGATGGCATTAGCGTGGACCTGAAAGAGATAGGGTGTAATGAGGTGCACTGGATAGAACTGGATCAAGATAAGGATAGGTGGCATACTTTTGTAACTGCGGTAATGAACTTTCAAGTTTATAATGCCATAGAGTAAGTAACTAAGATTACCACTGTCATTTTTGTTTATATTATAATAATATCAATTTTAAACAATATCAAATTAAAGGTTCTCTAACAAATTGTGGCTTGGGATTATTTTTTTATCGATATTAATTAAATAAAGAATTTGTTTAATTGTCTGTCATGAGCATTGCACGATATCTAACATACAAAGAGATTTGAAATATTAATATTTGTGCCTCTGTGACCAAAGAATTACACCTCGAAACTGGAATTTTAAATTGTTGATTAGATTTTTTTGATTTATTAAAAACTGGTTGGGAACGCCGGGTCCTTAAGCTAGTATTTAATATCCATACAATTTAATTCATAATAAAATTTGTTTATTTGATATTAATTGTTAGTATTTTATAATTAATTTAAATTGTGTAATAGACAATTTGAGGAAAACGATTTGTTTAATCTTTATTCTTTATTCAACCATATTTTCTAGTCTTAGTTTAAAAGTTGTATGAATACTCTAAAGTGACTTGCCTATACTTGTGTTTTCCTCCATGTCTGCTGTTCCTAGTTGAACGAAACGCCCACATTCAGCAACACATTGCAATGAAGACTGAAGTTTGGATCCTCGAAGACAGTTAACAATCACCTTAACTCCCACCCCTTTAGTTGCTCTCATCAAGGAAATATCAAAGTTGCTCTTCAGACTCAAAATATTATTCTCTTGCAGCTGTAATGAGAAACTTGATAGTACATTTTCACAACCTTCATTTCATTGTATTAAAAAGCCATGAGGGGCTGAAAATACAATTTTAAACTGTATGAAAAAACAAATTATCATAGTGGTTTAAGACTTCTATTGTTATAAATCTTCAAGGTTGTACTTTAGTAATTTGTAGACATATATTATTTAGTTTTCTGCTACATATTTAACTCCTTGAACTTAATTTAAGGATACCCCCCAGATGGATGTGAAACCAATTCCCCCCCCCTCCCCCCCCCCCCCCACACACACACACAAGGAGCTATCCAGCAGCATGTATAGAAATCAGATAAACCTTTTGTTGCGACAATATCCACGACTGTACGGTGAACCGAATGATGAACATACCCTCTGAGCAGAGCCGCGTGTGCAAGTACAAGCTTCGAGGATGTCAGGACCATCATTTCCTGTCTAGTCAGAGAATCAGCGGTCACGGGGTAGCTTGGGGGGGAAAACCTTGCCTTTTACTGGCCCTTGGCAGTAAAAGTTGGCCCACCCATAGTAACACCAGCATCACCAAGGTCACATAGGTATAACTCCAGTTTCCGAAGCAATATCACTTTGTGCTTGGTGGAGGACCCCATTTCCCCAGAGATTCAGTCACCCAACCTTCCCCTGACTATATAATCCGGGCTCCATCCAGCTGAGCCGGCAAAAAGGTTGTCTGGTAGCCGATAAGTTGACTAAATAGCAATTTTTCGAAAATCAGTTTTTCAAAATTCAATTATTTGAAGTTCAATTTTTCAAAAACAAATTTTTCCACATAGCCATTTTTCAAACTAACAATTTTTCAAAATCATCTTTTTTTTTTTAAATCAATTAGGTGAAAATAAATTTTTCAGAATTATTTTTCCAAAAATAAATTTTTCGAAATGCAGTTTTTCGGAAACCAATTTTTTGATCCAAAAATTCTTCAAACAATGAGTTTTTCAAAAACATCTCTTTCAAAAATGAATTTAGCTTAAATCTATTTTTCAAAATGAATGTTTCAAAAGGAGGTTTTTGAAAATAATTTTTTCAAATGATAAGTTTGAAGTATAATATAATTCTCACTTTATATGTAATACTTAATGATTTTAAATCATTTAAAAATTATATTAATAAATAATTTATTAAGTGTAAGTTAAAGTGCCCTGATCATTAAAACATTTTTATTTTCCTTTGAACCATCTATACATTTCCTAGAAAATTCCTGTGACTACTGTAGGTAATTCCCCACACTAGGAGGTGAGAGTAGGTGTAGGCAATTCCCCACACTAGGAGGTGAGAGTAGTGTAGGTAATTCCCCACACTAGGAGGTGAGAGTAGGTATAGGTAATTCCTCACACTAGGAGGTGAGAGTAGGTGTAGGTAATTTCCCACACTAGGAGGTGAGAGTAGGTGTAGGTAATTTCCCACACTAGGAGGTGAGAGTAGGTGTAGGTAATCCCCCACACTAGGAGGTGAGAGTAGGTGTAGGTAATTCCCCACACTAGGTGAGAGTAGGTGTAGGTAATTCCCCACACTAGGAGGTGAGAGTAGGTGTAGGTAATCCCCCACACTAGGAGGTGAGAGTAGTGTAGGTAATTCCCCACACTAGGTGAGAGTAGGTGTAGGTAATTCCCCACACTAGGAGGTGAGAGTAGGTGTAGGTAATTCCCCACACTAGGAGGTGAGAGTAGGTGTAGGTAATTCCCCACACTAGGTGAGAGTAGGTGTAGGTAATTCCCCACACTAGGAGGTGAGAGTAGGTGTAGGTAATTCCCCACACTAGGAGGTGAGAGTAGGTGTAGGTAATTTCCCACACTAGAGGTGAGAGTAGGTGTAGGTAATTCCCCACACTAGGAGGTGAGAGTCGGTGTAGGTAATTCCCCACACTAGGAGGTGAGAGTAGGTGTAGGTAATTCCCCACACTAGGTGAGAGTAGGTGTAGGTAATTCCCCACACTAGGAGGTGAGAGTAGGTGTAGGTAATTCCCCACACTAGGAGGTGAGAGTAGGTGTAGGTAATTTCCCACACTAGGAGGTGAGAGTAGGTGTAGGTAATTCCCCACACTAGGAGGTGAGAGTAGGTGTAGGTAATTCCCCACACTAGGAGGTGAGAGTAGGTGTAGGTAATCCCCCACACTAGGTGAGAGTAGTGTAGGTAATTCCCCACACTAGGAGGTGAGAGTAGGTGTAGGTAATTCCCCACACTAGGAGGTGAGAGTAGGTGTAGTAATTCCCCACACTAGGAGGTGAGAGTAGGTGTAGGTAATTCCCCACACTAGGAGGTAGAGTGTGTAGGTAATTCCCACACTAGAGGTGAGAGTAGGTGTAGTAATTCCCACATAAGGTAGAGAGTATAATTCCCACACTAGGTGAGAGTAGGTGTAGGTAATTCCCCACACTAGGAGGTGAGAGTAGGTGTAGGTAATTCCCCACACTAGGGTGAGAGTAGGTGTAGGTAATTCCCCACACTAGGAGGTGAGAGTAGGTGTAGGTAATTCCCCACACTAGAGGTGAGAGTAGGTGTAGGTAATTCCCCACACTAGGAGGTGAGATAGGTGTAGGTAATTCCCCACACTAGGAGGTGAGAGTAGGTGTAGGTAATTCCCCACACTAGGAGGTGAGAGTAGGTGTAGGTAATTCCCCACACTAGGTGAGAGTAGGTGTAGGTAATTCCCCACACTAGGAGGTGAGAGTAGGTGTAGGTAATTCCCACACTAGGAGGTGAGAGTAGGTGTAGGTAATTCCCACACTAGGTGAAGTAGTGTAGTAATTCCCCACACTAGGTGAGAGTAGTGTAGGTAATTCCCACACTAGAGTGAGAGTAGGTGTAGTAATTCCCCACACTAGGAGGTGAGAGTAGGTGTAGGTAATTCCCCACACTAGGGTGAGAGTAGGTGTAGGAATTCCCACACTAGGGGTGAGAGTAGGTGTAGGTAATTCCCACACTAGAGGTGAGAGTAGGTGTAGGTAATTCCCACACTAGGAGGAGAGTAGGTGTAGGTAATTCCCCACACTAGGAGGTGAGAGTAGGTGTAGGTAATTCCCCACACTAAGGTGAGAGTAGGTGTAGGTAATTCCCACACTAGAGTGAGAGTAGGTGAGGTAATTCCCCACACTAGGAGGTGAGAGTAGGTGTAGGTAATTCCCACACTAGGAGGTGAGAGTAGGTGTAGGTAATTCCCACACTGGAGGTGAGAGTAGGTGTAGGTAATTCCCCACACTAGGAGGTGAGAGTAGGTGTAGGTAATTCCCACACTAGGAGGTGAGAGTAGGTGTAGGTAATTCCCACACTAGAGTGAGAGAGTAGTGTAGGTAATTCCCCACACTAGAGTGAGAGTAGGTGTAGGTAATTCCCCACACTAGGAGGTGAGAGTAGGTGTAGGTAATTCCCCACACTAGGAGTGAAGTAGGTGTAGGTAATTCCCCACACTAGGAGGTGAGAGTAGGTGTAGGTA
Source organism: Timema cristinae (assembly GCA_039000515.1). NCBI lineage: Eukaryota > Metazoa > Arthropoda > Insecta > Phasmatodea > Timematidae > Timema > Timema cristinae. The sequence continues at coordinate 8,523,874 of JBCFYV010000100.1, forward strand.
ATTCCCACACTAGGAGGTGAGAGTAGGTGTAGGTAATTCCCCACACTAGGAGGTGAGAGTAGGTAGGTAATTCCCACACTAGGAGGTGAGAGTAGGTTAGGTAATTCCCACACTAGAGGTGAGAGTAGGTGTAGGTAATTCCCACACGTCGTTTAGTAATCCCACTAGGAGGTGAGAGTAGTGTATGGTAATTCCCACACTAGGAGTAGAGTAGGTGTAGGTAATTCCCCACATAGAGTGAGAGTAGGTTGTAGGTAATTCCCCACACTAGGAGTGAGAGTAGGTGTAGGTAATTCCCCACACTAGGAGGTGAGAGTAGGTGTAGGTAATTCCCCACACTAGGAGGTGAGAGTAGGTGTAGGTAATTCCCCACACTAGGAGGTGAGAGTAGGTGTAGGTAATTCCCCACACTAGGTGAGAGTAGGTGTAGGTAATTCCCCACACTAGGAGGTGAGAGTAGGTGTAGGTAATTCCCCACACTAGGAGTGAAGAGTAGAATTCCCAACTAGAGAAGTGTAGTAATTCCCCACACTAGGAGGTGAGAGTAGGTGTAGGTAATTCCCCACACTAGGAGGTGAGAGTAGGTGTAGGTAATTCCCCACACTAGGAGTGAGAGTAGGTGTAGGTAATTCCCCACACTAGGAGGTGAGAGTAGGTGTAGGTAATTCCCCACACTAGGAGGTGAGAGTAGGTGTAGGTAATTCCCCACACTAGGATGTGAGAGTAGGGGTAGGTAATTCCCCACACTAGAGTGAGAGTAGGTGTAGGTAATTCCCCACACTAGGTGAGAGTAGGTGTAGGTAATTCCCCACACTAGGAGGTGAGAGTAGGTGTAGGTAATTCCCCACACTAGGAGGTGAGAGTAGTGTAGGTAATTCCCCACACTAGAGGTGAGAGTAGGTGTAGGTAATTCCCCACACTAGGAGTGAGAGTAGGTGTAGGTAATTCCCCACACTAGGAGGTGAGAGTAGGTGTAGGTAATTCCCCACACTAGGAGGTGAGAGTAGGTGTAGGTAATTCCCCACACTAGAGGTGAGAGTAGGTGTAGGTAATTCCCCACACTAGGAGGTGAGAGTAGGTGTAGGTAATTCCCCACACTAGGAGGTGAGAGTAGGTGTAGGTAATTCCCCACACTAGGAGGTGAGAGTAGGTGTAGGTAATTCCCCACACTAGAGGTGAGAGTAGGTGTAGGTAATTCCCCACACTAGGAGGTGAGAGTAGTGTAGGTAATTCCCCACACTAGGAGTGAGAGTAGGTGTAGGTAATTCCCACACTAGGAGTGAGAGTAGGGGTAGGTAATTCCCCACACTAGAGTGAGAGTAGGTGTAGGTAATTCCCCACACTAGGAGGTGAGAGTAGGTGTAGGTAATTCCCCACACTAGGAGGTGAGAGTAGGTGTAGGTAATTCCCCACACTAGGAGGTGAGAGTAGGTGTAGGGAATTCCCCACACTAGGAGGTGAGAGTAGGTGTAGGTAATTCCCCACACTAGGAGGTGAAGTAGGTGTAGGTAATTCCCCACACTAGAGAGGTGAGAGTAGGTGTAGGTAATTCCCCACACTAGGTGAGAGTAGGTGTAGGTAATTCCCACACTAGGAGGTGAGAGTAGGTGTAGGTAATTCCCCACACTAGGAGGTGAGAGTAGGTGTAGGTAATTCCCCACACTAGGAGGTGAGAGTAGGTGTAGGTAATTCCCCACACTAGAGGGTAGAGTAGGTGTAGGTAATTCCCCACACTAGGAGGTGAGAGTAGGTGTAGGTAATTCCCACACTAGGAGGTGAGAGTAGTGTAGGTAATTCCCCACACTAGAGGTGAGAGTAGGTGTAGGTAATTCCCCACACTAGAGGTGAGAGTAGGTGTAGGTAATTCCCCACACTAGGAGGTGAGAGTAGGTGTAGGTAATTCCCCACACTAGGAGGTGAGAGTAGGTGTAGGTAATTCCCCACACTAGAGGTGAGAGTAGGTGTAGGTAATTCCCCACACTGAGGTGAGAGTAGGTGTAGGTAATTCCCACACTAGGAGGTGAGAGTAGGTGTAGGTAATTCCCCACACTAGAGGTGAGAGTAGGTGTAGGTAATTCCCCACACTAGGAGGTGAGAGTAGGTGTAGGTAATTCCCCCACACTAAGGAGGTGTAGGATCAAAGTGAGGTTGTAGGTAATTCCCACAACTAGGAGGTGAGAGTAGGTGTAGGTAATTCCCCACACTAGGAGGTGAGAGTAGGTGTAGGTAATTCCCCACACTAGGAGGTGAGAGTAGGTGTAGGTAATTCCCCACACTAGGTGAGAGTAGGTGTAGGTAATTCCCCACACTAGAGTGAGGAGGTGTAGTAATCCCACAAGGAGTAGGGTAGTGTGTAATTCCCCACACTAGGTAGAGTGAGTAGGTGTAGGTAATTCCCCACACTAGGAGGTGAGAGTAGGTGTAGTAATTCCCCACACTAGGAGGTGAGAGTAGTGTAGGTAATTCCCCACACAGGTGAGAGTAGGTGTAGGTAATTCCCCACACTAGGAGGTGAGAGTAGGTGTAGGTAATTCCCCACACTAGGTGAGAGTAGGTGTAGGTAATTCCCCACACTAGAGGTGAGAGTAGGTGTAGGTAATTCCCCACACTAGGAGGTGAGAGTAGGTGTAGGTAATTCCCCACACTAGGTGAGAGTAGGTGTAGGTAATTCCCCACACTAGGAGGTGAGAGTAGGTATAGGTAATTCCCCACACTAGGAGGTGAGAGTAGGTGTAGGTAATTCCCCACACTAGGAGGTGAGAGTAGGTGTAGGTAATTCCCCACACTAGGAGGTGAGAGTAGGTGTAGGTAATTCCCCACACTAGGAGGTGAGAGTAGTGTAGGTAATTCCCCACACTAGGATGTGAGAGTAGGTGTAGGTAATTCCCCACACTAGGTGAGAGTAGGTAGGTGTATGGTAATTCCCCACACTAGGAGGTGAGAGTAGGTGTAGGTAATTCCCCACACTAGGAGGTGAGAGTAGGTGTAGGTAATTCCCCACACTAGGAGGTGAGAGTAGGTGTAGGTAATTCCTCACACTAGGAGGTGAGAGTAGGTGTAGGTAATTCCCCACACTAGGAGGTGAGAGTAGGTATAGGTAATTCCCCACACTAGGAGGTGAGAGTAGGTATAGGTAATTCCTCACACTAGGAGGTGAGAGTAGGTGTAGGTAATTCCCGTTTCTGTAACCGCGTGGAGTGGAAGCTCGACACATTCCATTGGGCTCATTCACGCTCCATCTTCTTTAATACTAAGTGTATTAAAATTTATTTTCAGTCTAAAAGTATTGTTATGGCATTAAAGATTGAATGATTGAAAAAGGAAGACGTAAACTCCTACTTGACGATCATTTATATTACAAAGAAAAGCAAGTTGATTAAAGGGTTTATTGGAAGTGTGGAAGATTTAAAAGTCTAAATTGTCGAGAGTGTGTCATAAGAGAATCAGATAGTATTTTAAGTAGGTAAGAGAAATGAGTATATTCATCTTGGGGACGCTGCTCATGTGGATGTAGAGAATCAAATGGCAAATATTCGTGACATGGAAAAAATACACCCACGTAACACCACCGTGTATCTTGGCTTCAGTTTCAAGTGGAGCTCGTTGCAAAACTACCCAGTGTGGCAAATATGAAACGAACAATAAGAAATATTTGAATGAGAGCAAATGCTGGACCAGCCCTAGTTACTGTCATGACATTGTGTTTCCTGATGAATACAGGCTAACTGTAAATGAAGAAGAGTTTCTAATGTATGACTCAGGATCTCAAGATGACTGTATTATTATATTTTCTACTCGAAGAAACTTCCCGACGTCCCGAGCATCGGTATGCTGATGGCACCTTGAGACTGTTCCACCCCTATATGAGCAGTTGTATACTATTCACGGATTTGAAGCAAATAACTCCGTGCCACTTGTGTATGCACCTCTATCGGACAAGAGACAGGAACTTACTCTCGTCTTTTAAGAAAGGTGAAGGAGCTAGAGCCAGCTTATAACACTCTGACCTTTATTAGTGACTCTGAGATGTCAATGAAGGATGAGTATCCTCTTACAAATCATCGTGGCTGAAGCATAGCATGCTACCCGCTGTTGAGTTTGTTCTTAATAAAGAAGCCATGCACACTTCTGATTCCTTGTACAATAATAATGTATTGCCCCAAGATGCACACACAACCTCTTATAGATTATTTTGAAGACAAGTGGATTGTGCATCCAGATTGTCGTTTGGGCCGCCACTTTCCAAACTTTGCGCAACAAATTTGGAACTGTTATGATAGTGTTCTTCAGGGGCTACCCAAGACATACAACAATATAGAAGGATGGCACAACAACATATCTCCGCAAGCCATCCCAGTATTTGGAAATTTGTTTCAGCAATCGAGATGGAGCAGTACACCAGTGGGCAGAAAGCTCCTCGTCAATGTAGGAAATACCGAAAAAGCATGGAAAGGTTGAGAAAAATTGTTGCTAGCTGGGCCCAACATGGGAACGTGTGTGTCTATTTGCGAGCTGTTTCACACATTGGGTACTAATACTAGTTTATGTTTAAAGACTAGTTTTAAATGAAATTTAATATCTTGAAGATTTTTTTAATCTTTTTGCATCCATAAAAAATATTAACATTCAAATAAATAGCCAGTAAAAATAATAATCCATTTATTCAATTTGCTAGGTTATGTTGTATTGAAGTTCAAATAATTATTTTGATTATTTTGTTGTGTTTTAAAAAAGGTTTGTGCATTCATAGATATAGAAAAAATACTAACAAAAACTATATTTTGAGAAATCTCGTTTTCCGATAATTATTTTGGTAGTGTTAATAGTAGTAATAACTATTAAAATAAATAATTAATAAATATAAAAATAATTTACTTCAATTTGTTTTGTTGGGTAGTGTGGAAATGTAAAAAATACATTTAAATAAAATCGTTGTTTTAATGTTTTTAAAGTTTAAAGTTTATAATTTTGATTTATATATTTTTGAAAAACTTATTTTACAATAGGATTTATTTATGGTTTTTTCAATAGATATAAGATTTTTTTTTTAAATAGTACTCGATAAAATAGCTTCCGGAAAATTTGCAGCTCGCTAAATTGATTGTTTGAAAAAAAAAATTGATTTGCGGTTTCAAAATTGTGTCTTCGAAAAATTGACTATTCTTAAAATTCATTTTTGATTATTTGACTGTTGAAAAACAGATTTTCGGTAAATTAACTTCGGGAAATTGATTTTCGAAGAATCTGGTTCCGATAAACTTATCGTTCGGAATATTGATGGGTCTAAAAATTGATTTTTGACAAAATTACTTTTGATGTTTTGTATTTGGTGAATTTATTTTGATAAATTGATTTTTGAATAAATTGTTTTTGAAAAATTAACCTAGAACCACTTTGCCCAGGGGCCACAACCATGGATACACCCTATAAAGATTTTGGGCAAGTATATCTGAGGCAAGCAGATCCCGCTTTCCTAAACTCTCCCATCAGGAGAGCATCTGGGCCATTGCGTAACACCACGAGGAAATGGACTCCATCACAAACTCTAAAGAGAGCACAACACCAGCTCAGTGTTACTCTCCCTTGAACCCGATACAGCCAATGGAAGTTTTAGGTGTCGTTTCCTCCCCTTTTTCTTCTTTCCTCATTCTCTTCTCTAATTTTCTTGAAGTTGTCCTCACCATAAATTGACCTCTCAAGAAACCACCTTCTAATGCTGGGATTTAACTCCGATATCAAAACATTATGTCACTGAAACCGATCACACTAAACTCAAAGAAAAATAAGGTTAGATTGTATTTCTTGGTAATGAAAGTGGCACCACAATGCTCTCCCAACTATACTGCTTACATGTAGTGCCGGTTTTACATATGTGGGGAGCCTCAGGGCGGCATACAGTGTGGGGGCCTAAATAAACCCATGTAAATTACATCATAGTGTGTGTAAGGAAATGTAAAAACTAAGAAACTGTTTTAATTACTAAATGCTGTGCAAGGATTTTCATGACAAACTTTTGATGTGTCAGCCGGATTTTTATTTTTGAATTTTAACAGCACACCAATCAATTTGTTTTTACCAAATTATTTGATGCAAGGAGAAAATTACTGTAAAAAATAAGAAGGCATCTACAATAGAAATTTAGAGTTAATATTTTCTTTTTTGTGGGTGTTTGTGGGGTTCTCTGTCTGTGGGGGGCCTGGAGTGATTGCCTCAATTAACCACCTTGAATTGTGCACTGCTTACATAGTCAAATAGGACTATTTTAACTATGTGTAATTAGTACCTTTTATTTTCACGTGACCCCTTGGAAAGGGGAAGTATTATGAATGTCAAAAGATTTAATTTGAGATTTTGATGTAGTATGTCAAAGTTTCATAAAGCCATGAAAAAGAATAAGTGGTTTTCGCAACGCCGTTAGTTTGACTCTGTCTGTATAATATGTACTTGTGTGTCTGTATCTCGGTCTAGAGATGAAACCATTTCACCAGCTGGGTTAAAACTTGGTGTCTCGGATTAATCAGAGGAATTTATGAAATTAGATATTCAACCCAAAAGTTAAGGGTAGATTACTCAAGAGTGTAAAGAAAAAACTTGATTTTCTCAAAATCAGTTAGAGCGATTTTGATTATAATTTGTAAATAAGCATGTTTGGAGGGGTATGGGTTGGATGCCACTTATCAGATACTTTCGGAACAGATAATTGATTGAAACAAGGAGATTTACTTTCCTCATTACTTTTTAATCTGACCTTCAAGTATGTCACTAGAGTAATGCAAGGGAGTAAGGAAGAGTTGGCACTTAACGGTACGGTTACGATGCATCTATTAAGATATGCATATGATTTAGCTTTGTTAGGTAATAGTAAGGAAGGTGTGGCAATAAATGAAAATTTTTACTAGAATCTAGTAAGGGAATAGGTTTAGAAGTCAACGCTGAAAAGACCACGTAGTATGATCACACCGTTAACATAGATTGGGGATGATAATTTAGAGAAAACTGTGAAAAACATATCATTCCACAGGTTTAATGAGTTTAAATATTTAGGTATAATTTTAATTGGCAACAACGAGATTAGAGTGGAAATTAGGTAAACAATATAGTCGGGAAACGTTTGCTACTACTCGGTCAGTAAGTTGCTAACATCTCGCCTGCATTCAAGGAATGTAACTCATAAAATGCAAAACAATAATTTTAATGGTTGTTCTCTATGGGTGTGAAACGTGGTCTATTTCCTTACACGATGATAACAAATCTATGGTGGGACAACATTAGAATGGACTGACCTAAAAGATATAGGGTGTTATGAAAGGGACTGGATAGAACTAGCTCAAGATAAGACGTATAGTTTTGTAAAACCAGTAGTTTCTAAGCTATGGGCACATACATATTTTTAGAGGTTGTTCTGGGAAATGTGGACATAATTTTCATTCACTTTGGTAGACTAAGATGTTCCTTCTTTCAATATATTTGATTAAACTTATATATTATCTCATTAATGCTCTTTGGTAGATTGTGACGGGCTATATCCCATCATATTTATGCAACAATAAGTATTATTTTATTTCAATTAAGCTCTATCATGGAGTGCGATATAGTCTTTATGCCATTGTGTTTCTGCAACAACCAATATTATTTCGTTTCACATATCTTACATGTTCTAAGTAAACATATCCATGTTTAGGTAAAGGAGCAAAAAAGTCTTTGTAGTTCTCGGTACCATTTATTTTTATCGTAGGGCTTAGTTTATAACACATTTTTCAATTTGATTTTTTGTCACAAGTCAATAAAGACCTGTTTGTTTAATGTAGATATATTAATTAATTATTCATTAAACTACTAAATGTTTATATTATTTCCATCCAATTTAACTACTATACATTAGATTAAATATAACTCTTCAAAAGTAGCTCTAGTTCCTAGTAAAACCGTAACATGAAACAACTTTTGGTTCAATAGTCACTAATAATTTGGGATATTAACTAATGGAAGCAGTTCAGGATGTACCAATAAATTATTTTTGACTCACCTGAGGAAAACGTTTTATCAAAAGCTCCTTATGGTTGCTTTCAGCAACTGTGGTAAATACAGTGCTTCCTTTGTGAAGAGCTAATGCTATGGCCGCTTGTCCAATACTTGTGTGGCCAGCATGAATAAGAACAGTTTCGAATGAGCTTAACTCAGCAGCTTGGATCATGCCATGGTAAGCCTATGGAATATAAATAACAATATAATAATAAAGTAAAGAACAAGCATTAGTTCAAAATGTCTGAATTGTCTAAGCGTAGCTTATACTAAGGTATGATTCCTTTTAATGGGTCTTCCTGAATAGCTGAGATATTGTCAAGCATATGTTGCGCTTTAACAGTACGCAAATATGGTGTTTACTGTAATTAACAAAAAACTATTTTCGATGACTCTATACATGTATCTATGAGATTGTAAGGCCTAATTAAAATTTGAGATTTTCCATTTTGAAAAGTAAAAAAAAAGACACATTTTGGTTGATCATCAAGACCCAAATGCTCGGTTTACTAAATTTTTATAAAAAACATAAAATGCTATATTTTTAGTGAATACTCCCTAACTTTCTTTATTGGACACAACAATAGAAATAGTATGTTTGATATTGGTTTGAATGCTATTGAAGCTTGAAGGTCTACTAAGGGCTTGATGCTGCCAAGACCCAAGCTTTTCTTTGAAACTCAAAACTTCACACTAGTGGTTTTTAGCTATTGGAGAGTGATGAGAAGGGTTTCTCTTAAAATAAAAGGTTTACATGGCTAATAACTGAATCCAGGTAGAACGAAGGAGTGAAGGATGTTGGGGAGCAATTGAAGGCAAATTAGTATTTTGGCATGTGTTCCTTTCTTTCTTATTCATCATTCTAGCTCCCTTGTTTTGATTTTTTTTTCTATGTGTAGAGTACATTATGAGGAAACGTCATCAACACAATAAAATATGCAGATGCTCTAGCAGTGCTGGCAAGAAATAAAGAAGTGTTGCAGGAAATGATGGACCGACTAGGGGAGATAGGGAGAAGATATGGCATGGAGATCAATATTGATAAGTAAAAAATGATGGTGATTTCAAAAAATTAAGAGCCTCTGATAATCAAAATTGTAAACCAGGAGTTGGGAAACATAAAGAAGTTCAAGTTCCTGGGAAGTCTGCTGACAAAGGATGCTTACTGCACTAAAGAAATTATGTCTATGAACACCATGGCCAATGAAGCTTTCAACGAGAAGGGGTTACTGCTGACCAGAAATTCGAATTTGGAACTGAGGAAGGAACTGATGAAATGTTATATTCAGAGCATTACGCTGTATGGAGCAGAGACTTGGACCCTTAAGAAGATGGAAAAGAAATACTAGTAGAGCTTTGAAAAGTAGCGCTGGACAAAACTTGAGAACATCAGGGGGACAGACAAATGAAGAAGTCCTAAGAACATTGGGTGAGAAAAGATCCATTTTGGATGTGATTGTTTGGCACAAAGCAAATTGGATTAAGCACATCCTTAGGAGGAACTGTCTTCTGCACAATGCCATTGAAGGAAAGGTTGAGGGAAAGAGGAGCTTAGGAAGGAGGAGGATTCAAATACTATATGACTTGAAGGAAAGAAGAAAATTTTAGTAGCTGAAGGAAGAGGCAGAGGACAGGGTGAAGTGGAGGTCTTAGTTTCACTGACAAAAGGAATAGACCTGCTGTAAGACAGAAGAACTCCTAATAATAATAGAGAACACTCCAACTCTATATTTAAGAACGTTTTGAACAGCGCTTTTTACCAGCCAGGATGCCTAGCCAGCAAAATTGTTTTAGTTGAATAACAATGCGACTTCCCGTCTTTATATCATATATCATAGTCAATGTCTAAAAATAATTTTGTGATTTAGGTCTTTGAAGAAATTTAAATAGTTGCTATAAAACCAATAAAGAATAAGAAAATGTGTCCATCTCGTTTAACAAAATGTTGGTTCACCCATGAGATAAATGAAAGCCATACGTGATATATTTATTGAAACCAAACAATATTTACTTGAATGATTTATCTATCATGCCAGCATTGGCATGGGGTGACTTTTCTCAAAGAAGACTGGGTTCGAAGACACCTTCCATAATGGGGTTAAAGAAGAATATTCTTCATTTAATGTACAATATTTAGCTTACCAAATATACTTTTACAAGTCATAGGTTACATAATTTAGCTCCCTCCAACTGATTCACAATATTTAGGCATGGAATAAGCAAACAAATACATAAATAAAGATATAAATGAAACAAAACCACGAATAAAAATAAAAATTAAATAAGTAAACAAGTAAATAAAAAATTAATAGTAGAATCTTACTTTTATTTGTATATTAGTGCATTCCTTCTATCACCTTTCTGAATGAATTTGTCTATAACAGCGTCATAGAATTATTTTTGACTCTGCAGTTCATCTAGCAAGTCTTTTTCATCAGACAACAGGGAAAGTGTGAAGAGCCTATTCTCACACTGGGTGTTACGCACAGTCGTCTTAATACGTTTCAAACAAGAGAAGGTGCGCTCAACAGTGGATGTGCTTACTGGTATTGTTGATATCAAACAACAAAATTTATATGTTTCTTGGAATGCTTCTTTTGCTAAGTCTGTTTCTTCCAGGAACTTCATAATTCCAGGCACAGTCTTGTCTGAAAAGTCTTATAGTCTGTAAACTGACACTAATTCACTCTGAAAATTGCTAGAATTGAAAAGACTGCCGTAGCTTGACTGAAGTGACAAAAATAAACTGTCAGGTCATCAAGATTTGAAGCTCTGAATTTTTTTTAATATAGCCGCTCAAAATATTAGAGCTCATAAGATCTTGAAACCTCAGCTCCATTTGCCCAACCATGGTGTCAATAATTTCACTATAAAGGCACACATATGTATTTCTGGGATTCAATGCTTCATCTTTTCTACGTCTTCTTAGAAGCTTCGAGATTGTCATCATCTTCTAATCTTCTATATGTATCTTCAAAGTTGTTTCTAGCATCTTTAAGGTGAGAAATCGTCTCTTTTACTTTATCGATACAGTATTTCACATCAAAAGTTTTGGTTTGGAGAATTTTGAATAATGTGTCAGTGAGAAAAATAATGTTGCTGAAAACCTTCAGTAGAAAGGCGAAATCGAAATCTCTCAATGATGATGCATACCCTTTAGCAGTCACGAAAGCATCAGTATTCCAACTATCTGGATTTTCAGCAATATTCTCAAAAAAATTGTTTGAGTTCTGTTTTATTATCATTCACCGTGTTCATAATTCTGGAATTGTAATTCCACCTTGTACTGGCAACTGGTGGAAACAACTTCTTTAACTCAGATTGATTAAGAGCATTAATGCATTTCAATGAGTGTGAAAAGAAATTTGGAATGCCACTCAATGTCTTGAAAAAAATCTTGCATTCTGTTCTATGATTCACAGACTGAGAAAGAACTAGATTGAGTTTGTGAGCATAGCAGTGGATGAAAAGTGCACCTTGGTACCATTTTTTCAAAAGCGTTTGTACACCATTTAAATGTCCAGAAAATGAATGTAGTGGCTCTATCAAATGCTTGTGCTACAAGTTTTTGCTCACAATTGAAACAAGAGAGGATTCGAAAACATGATCACTTAAAAAAACAATTGCAGTGCGATCACTGCTGACATCTAAAAAACTATTTTTCACATATCGAAGGACTATCAAAAGTTGAGAGAGCTTTGCAATATCCGTAGATTCATCCAACATTATTACTAAAAAAAATTAATCATTTATTTCTGACTTAATCTTATCCAAAATTACAACACCAGCACATTCAATGATGTCGTTTTGAATTTTGTTGAAAGTTCCTTTAAAATAAATCCTATTCTGGAGATGAAAATTCAATTACCTATTGTATCTAGAAAGAAACTGCAGTAGTTTAAGGCCCTGCCTACCCTCTCTGGCGGTGTGTTGAGCTTTCAGCTATCAAAATAGATGGCGTTGCTAAAGTTATACAAACTAGTGGATTTCAGCCATCAGGTTGGCAGAATTACTGGTTTGTTTAAACAATTGGGAGACTGGCGACCACGACCGGTAATCAGTAAAGGCAGCAAGCAATCTTTTTCCAAGAACTGATAGAGATAAGAAGTGGTGCTGGACCGTAAAGTGTGGAGGCGACCAAGTTGGACTAAACGTGGGGAGATATAACTTCAAGATACAATCACACTCTCGAGCAGAAAAATTAGCTTATCCATTCCAGTCAGCTAGACGTCCATTAACCTGTAGTACCACTTTTGAATTTAGAACCTTTTTGATGCCAAAGTTTTGTACTAGCTTTGTACCGTTTTGTAACACAAAGAAAAAGTTTTGTAACCGTACCCGTTTTGAGTAATTAGCATATCAACGTGGTGACTCCAGGTTAATGCGTGTTGTACCACTTTTGAATTTTTTTTATGCCAAAGTTTTGTACTAGTTTTGTACCATTTTGTACCCGCACCCATTTTGAGTAATTAGCATATCAACGTGGTGACTCAAGGTTAATGCTGTTGTACCACTTTTGAATTTTTTCATGCCAAAGTTTTGTACCGTTTTGTACCACAAAGAGAAAGTTTTGTACCCGTACCCATTTTGAGTAATTAGCATATCACAGTGTCACGTGACTCCAGGTTAATGCTGTTGTACCACTTTTGAAATTTTTTCAAATAAATATCTGGTGAGGGTAGTGATAAATAATAATGTACACTTATTTATCAGAGAAAAATTTATTTAAGGTAAAATTAGAAATAACTTATTTTTGAAGATTTTGTCACTAACTATAATAAATAACCTTTACGAGAGAGTATGTAGCTTACGATTTTGTTGTACCATTTATTTGTGTTTATTAGTAAGCAGGTAAAATAAAAAATAACTAAAATTTAATGTGCTAAATTTGGCCACTGTTCTTTGGCTAATTTTTAAAATTTAAAGGCTAAGGAGGCAATAAAATATTTTAAAAGCAGTTTCATTTCGAAGACTATAACAATTTTGATTATAAATATATCTGTTATTTTTATTACTGATATCACCACGTCATACTACCTGTTCATGTTATACGCATATATGATAATCTAATTGGGTAGTAATGATAAAGGAAGCATTTGAGAGGTTATCTACCAGCATTTTTATTTTGGAAGACTGGGAAACAATTTAGGAAAAACTACCCTCAGTAGACTCGACCAGGATTTGCACCCCAAGTGCTCCGCTATCAGCAGGCCAATTTAACACTAGTGACACCTTAGACCACTCAGCCACTGAAGTGGTTATCTGTTATTTAATACGGTGTTTACAGTTTTCAAACATCTATAGGATTTACACAATTTTCCAGAAATAAATGTTTTTTGGGAATAATTTTTTATCCTATTGTTTGAGTTTAACTTGAGTAATATCTCCATGGTGTCAGCCTGTAAGCAGGCTATACCAATCGAGAGGCTGCCGTATGTTGGCAAAGATAGTGCCAATATTTTCAAGCTGAGGGTGCCATGTGGTTAGCACAACGAGCCCTCCAGACTTCTATCTCAGTTTTCTAGACTGAAGCGCTACTTATTCATTCAATTATCTCATTTGTCCTCATGAGGTTGATTTTGGTTCCATTTCAAACCCACTGCTTCACAGACAGAATTAGGGGCACTGGGGATCGAACTTGGGACTTCAGGATCTGAAGCCAGTAAATCTGACCACTATACAACAGAGGCGGTCGGGTATCAAATATTTACTTACTTTATGGCATAGGGAACACAAAAGTTCATTAATTTTAATGGTTTTAAATATATTTTACTTATCATCGGCTTCATGTCGTGGTCAATATTGCTAAAGTGCTATGACTGAGCACTGAGTGCGTAAATTAATCAGCTCTAGTAACTTGACTAGTTCGATTCCCTGTTAGGTTGAAATTACTTAGTACTAGCGTGATACGAACTCGGTCAAGGCACAAGAGATTTTGAACATACAATAAGTGCGTTACAGAGTGTTAGTAACATTTATTTTCAGCTAAGAGCTTTTTTTTTTTAAAAAAAAGTACTTGAAATATCAGAATAATCGCTGCATTGTTATATAGAAATACTTATTTGTATCTTAATTTTGATATTATTCCTAAAGTAAATAAAATAGTATCGCTACTCATCCATTGTACTTAAATTAGTAGATACAGATAGCCTAAGCGCCAGTAATATGCATACCATTAAAAAAACTTACCCTTTACTACAAGCAGTTAAATAATCAATTGTATCTTTGATTTTCTTTGTGCGCCGTTTCTTCATAAACTTGTTATTCACAAGGATATAAAATAATATTTTGTAAATACTTCTCCCCCTTAAAATTTATACAATCCATTGGATTTTGTTCGAAAGCAAAAAGGTCACATATTGTTAATTATATAAAAAGTAATCACTGTGGGTACTTATTGTTCGGGGTTCGATACATTTCTTCCGAAACGAGCGCACAAACTGTGAGAATGCAACAGGTTCAAATTAAAAGTAATCACATTTAACAAGCTAATAAAATAAAATTAACATTTTCACATCTTGACTACCAAAAACTTCGTTCATTAACTTTTTGAAAAATAACTTATTCCAAAGTCCAATGAGAGTCAAATCCTAGACCGTAAAACAAAAACTAGTATATAAAATTATACTGAGAACGTCTCCAAATTACATTTAAACCAAATTTTATTTAAAATAACTATGTTTGATATGAGCAGGAATGTTTATTTTTATTTATTATAATAGTGGATTAAAAATTCAATGTACAGTAGTTTTCCTATACTTTGAATATTAACACTTATTATTACAACGTGTAGTGCTCAAGAATGAGAAAACCCAAGAAAGAATATAAGATAAGAGTGAAGAATTTTACATGTTTTACTGCCTCAGTTAAATAAGGGCTAATGTCATAAAACTTTGTGTATGGAGAAGCATGCGGTTTTTTCTTTGAAAATAATGTATCACTAGAGTAATACTCTCATTGAAGTAAGCAGGGACCAACTATATTTATTCACACAGCAGGAAGACTTTGTGAGTATTTTAGTTACTGAATATATTAAGATGTTTAATTGTTTATATTTAATTATGCAAATTTTCATAATTGGACATTGGCCCTTCTTATCCCAATGCACATGGTATTAATGTTTCTTTGACTCAAGAAGGTCACAGAGATTAGCTTCACCCTCCACTGCCGCCTGCATTCCGATACAGCAAGTTAGCCAACGCTTGCAAAATGATACTAGCTTGTAAATGGGTAATGATCATACTAACGGCACCTATTATCAGCTAAGACAACTAGTTGCAGAAGGAAAAGTTGTATTTAAAACCATGTATTTTGACTAGAGTGTCGACTTGGGAGTCGTTAGAGCTCAATATCGTTGTGATTATTGAAGCTAGCCCAAATTAAAAAATATGTCTAAAAAGAAAAAGAAATTATTCATTAAATAATATGTTATAAACAAACACTCTAGCTTAATTGTACAAAGAAAATAAATAAATCCATTAATAATTTTTGTTTTCCCATTTAAAATGCATTGAAATGGAAACATTTTAATGAAAATATTTCAATAACTATTTTTAGCATGGTTTGAAAATTCCATAAGAATTATGAAAGATGCCCAGATATGTTACTAAAATAAATAAAAAACAACTATGTTGATTTATTAAATATATATTTTTTTATTTTTTTTTGTTTAGAACCGTGCATTTATGGGTAGGCAGAGCCTTAATGTACAGTAGCCCCATAGCTTCTTTGGTGCTGACTGACATCTGACAGCTAAAAGCTTTGACAAGCTACCAGACCAGATTATGTATCCCTATGCCGAACCATATGATCTGCAAAAACATGGGTTTATCAGCTGTCAAAATTTAGCTATATACCTAAATGTTGACTGTGAGAAGTCAGCTGTGAGCTGTCAGTCTGCACCAAAGAAGCCATGGGGCTACTGTAGTTTCCCTGGTTAAGGGAGTCTTCCCGTTCGTCGTGACTTCTGAATGGCAGCTCTTGTTTAGCCAAAAAAACAGCACACATTTATTAATTGTTTCATTAGTTCCCAGTTTGAATCAACCTCTGCATTATGTAAAACATCTAACCTTTTTTAATCACTCAGTTGAAAATCTATTCTGGTTTTCCCGAAAGTTTTTAATTTAGTTATTGCGGATAGGTGTGAGTGAGTCTTTTCATGGCGCGCCTTGCCTTTGTGAAAATTGCTGATATCACAAAAACCAATATTATTTCACATTCCCTGATTTGTTTCAAACAACAGACAAGGCCAACAATACAGCCTATTTCTTGATTTGCATGCAGTTAATCATTTTGAAGAAGTATAATCTTTTGTTTTGAAATGACATGTATATTCTTTCATTTTTGTTTTGGCAGAAATGTCTGGAATTGGCCTACCTTTCATTATTACATGCTGCTCTTGTTCAAAAGTGAGGGCTCCAAACGAAACTAGGAACAATCGGTCGAGAATCCATCATTGCGAAAGGGTATCGGCCCTGCTACATTCCAGTGAATTACCTTCATAAACCCTGCTATTTGTCTCAGGTCCCTTCCCAACATTTTAACACTTAACAAGATCTCTTTAATTAATGGGAACAATTACATTAGCTTAACAACCACAACACTACCACTTATAAGAAGCAAACAAAAATTACATTTACCTGTGACAGAACGCCAAGTGTTAGAATATATCTTACTATACAGACAAACTAGGGCTTCAACTGGTCCTCTCACTGGGATGCGCCGATAAGACTCGAGCGCTTCCGATGCTAGTTGGGAGAGGGGAAGAGGTCCGCATAAATACCGGGCATATCAATGAATATTGTTCCAGTGTTACTAATATTAGTGTGTTGTCATTGTAGGGAGGGCTGGGGGAGAGGAGGGCAGCGCACAAATAGTGAGAATATCTTTTAGTAGTATAGTGACGTTTTCCCTGCTATTGGAAATGTCGTGGTTAAGTTGCAAATGAAAAATGCGCCCGCGGATAGTCGGGAATTTACTGTACATATTCATCACGGTAGCTGTGACTAAATTGGCAAGTGGAAAAATTAATTATGATAATTATTTTTATTTATACATTTTAGAAAAATGCTATTTTTAGAGAATATGGTATTAATATTAGCCTTTTATTTTACTTACTGTGGCATATGCCAAAGGAACTGTTGCTGCATCTTCCATACTCCAGGGCTCAGGTATTTCCCATGTGAGGCAGGGATCGAGAGATTGTTCAGTAATGACAGCCTTGTTTTGCACGACACTCATGAATCTAGTACCATCATTTGTTACTCCAGAGAGCTCCAAGTGGCCAAGATCACCCACTCCCTGAACATATTAGGAGTTAAATAACAATATTTCTGTAGTTGAATGGAATCATCAATAAAGCACTTTTTTTTTTTCACTGTGAATTAGATAAATAATAGTGCTACTAGAATGACATCCATTTAGTGTTTAGATCCAGCCAAAGCAAATAGTTTTGTTAAAAATAATAAATCAAGCTTTATACATTATTATTATTAATGTTTTCTAACTTTGATGATCAATATTAAGTGATAGGTTAAATGGTGGTCTATTCGATATTTACTAATTCATAACAATGATATTCAATCTGGCGTACGCGTACTCCAAGACATCTTAGGAGGTACACTAAATTTAATACATAGGCCTGCATTGATATTTAATGTAAAACTTATAATTCAATACAATATTTTTGATGTAATTAATTTTATTTATTTTACATGTAGATTAAAGAATAACTTGCATTAGTCACCAATGATGTTGAGAGTATCAAGTTTGAGAGATATTAAATTTGGGGTTTGACAAACAAAACAGGATGGACACCATTGATCCAGATCATTGATTATTTACTTATTTGTATATACATACCATTTCTTTCAAACTAACTTCTATGCTAGGATCCCGTAGGTTAAGTCCAACATTATTTATCTTTATTTTCTCCAACCTAAAATAAAGGATGCTATTTTAGTATGAAATATTGTGGTTAAAGTATATTATTTATCATGGAAAATATGTCATTATTGGTTTTACTAATGTCTTATAAAAATGAATACATTACTCATTGTAGAATTCATACGTAACTTAAATGCTATAAAAAAAATATTTAAAACAGGTTTTAAAAGTTTAAATGAACAACATGAATATGTCTTAATTTAGTGTCTACTTTAATGTGTATACAATTTAGCTAAAACTAAACTCAAATAATAAGAGATTGAATTCATATCATTACCCACTGCCAACCATCAATGGAGCAGTCCATCCGTGGAGGATAACTTCTCCAAACTAAATTTGGATCGAGCATTTACCCAAGTGAGGGTAGATTCCATAGCAGTAGACATACCAATAGTAAACACCTACCATAGTCTTTACAAAGTCCAATGCAGTATATTTTCAATGCTAGATGTAGTGGTTAATGACAAGTATTTCATTCATCATATTTTGGAGATTATATATTCCTCACAGGAATAAATCATAACAAGCATGATGAACACCTATATCTAGTATTGAGTGCCTTTGCAATGGAAGGTTTCATATTAAAATAATCAATGTGGAGTATGTTCTTATTTATATTTGAAAGACGGTACAGGAAAGGTGGATAGAAACATACAAGAGGTACAACACAATCCGGCTTTTACAATGAAAATAAGAACACAGCTCACACTTTACACTGCTGCTAATGGACAAAGAGGTAATGGCTGCCTAGTTGAGAAAGTTGATCGTTACAGCCCAATTCCTCGACCTATGTTTCATTCTATTGAAAATGGCCTCTTTGTCCAATAGCAGCAGTGTAAAGTGGGAGCTGCATTCTTCTTTTCAATGTAAAAGCCATATTCTGTTATACATTTTATATGTTTTGTTCACCTTTCATATACCTTCTTCTCAATATGAGATATTTTATATATCTTGTTTAGAAACTCAAAGAGAATATTTACAGATTAAACCTCATGAAAATCCCAAACTGTTCATGACATATATGAGACTTTTCATTGATAATATTGGTGGATGTACACTTCTACTTCCAGGAGCTGGGGATGCATGTAATATTGTGGTTTGCATAGTGGCAACATTATTTCTATCATTCCCCCTCCTGGTGTTGCTTTTTGATTCAATTCAATTAATACAAATATCATATCAGCAGTTCCTGTTGTCTAACTATGAAAGTAAAATCACATCTGGCCTCTATACGACTATTGAAAGGGGAAAAACACTAAACAACACTAACGTACTAAAACATAGTCACATAACTCTTTTTGTCAAGAAAAGAGGGAAGTTCTGGTCGAAACTTCAGAGAATTTTATATCTTAAAGAGAAAACATTAGTAAACATTTTCAACTAAAAATCTGTTTGCAACATATTTGTTTAAGGTACCTTTAAATTTTGACTAATATTCCTGTGCTAAAAGGGCAGTAGTTTATTAGCACACACTGAACTTTGGTTGTGTCATGTGATGCAACACCATTTAGGTGGGGAGGGGGTGGCTTTTACCCTTATAAATGAAGAGCACACTAAAACACCATCTTAATTTGATTCATACAGCAGTAAATATCAATGCTTTTATCAACCGGGAAGGATTTTTCTTACAATAGATGTAGGGTTTATAGTTGTTTCACAAATGTGGGGTATCACAAAATGTGTTTACAAACAGGTAAACTTTATAAATTTGTTAGTAAATAGTTAAATTTAATTTTTACCTTAATTCTGGTAGCAAACCATTTTGAGGGGAGAATTCTTTTAGTTCATCGATAGGTAACTGTCGAAAACTTCCCCATGAACCGTTATCATAGAAATTCACCAGCAGATCTTGAATAAGCTGTTGCTGATAAAAATCTTCATTGAGACTAAATTTTGGGGCATTTTTGTCCAGAATAAATATATACCTGTAAACATATAATTATTATGAAATTGGTTGAAACTAAAAAATACCATTAATTAACTATGGTATATTCTACAAAATTATTTCACAATCACTAAGTATTAAATATTTTTGTAATGTATATATATTTGCTTAGTAACCATAAGAGATTTAAATTAGATAGCTAGACGAATAAATTTTATTGAGAAAAATATATTGAGTACTGGGAAACCGGGGTTTTCTTTTGAATGGCTTGTTTGGAATTTCATTACGTGCTTAGAGGATTTACCTTCATCCAAGTGTAATTTTGGACAGGGGAAAGTAGCCCCAAGGCAGATCGAGGTATTAAACTCACTATAAGCATTTTGAGTTTTTGATCAGTGGAGTCTTTTCTGTGATAATTTTACTACAATGTCATTTTGGGATTAGTTTTTATTTTTAAACAATTTATGGTAAAATTATTTGTGGATAGCCCAAAGGGGTAGTGAGACACAGTTATATAAAAATAGTATTCCTCAAAAGGTGTTGTAGTTTCTTCGGTATATAACAAGCATACAAATACATACATAAGCTATTAATAAAACCAAAATAGTTTTATCTTAAATGTTTATAATAATACAAACATATAAATACAAATAATATTAATGAATGTGAATGTTTAGTTAGTTTATATTCTTCATAAATCATAATTTCATAATTAATAAAATGTCATTTATCATAATATGTTGTACTAATAATAAAGAAGAATAAAGACATATTTGAAATTTTAGAAAATCAATCAACCCTTGAATCTGTTAGGTCTTAAACTCTATATATATATATATATATATATATATATATATTATATATATGAAAATATTTTGTTAAGTTTTTCGAAAATTTTAATTATTATCTAATAATATATATCAAGTAATTTAAAATTTGTTAGTTATAAATTAAATAATTTGCTATCTATATATAGTTGAACCATATTCAAATTGTAATTTTTCATATACAAAAAAATTAAGAACAATTTGGATCACAAGTGCTGAAGGAATAGCAAAAGCCAAATCCAGATGAGTATTGAGGATTACAGATATTTAATGTTTCAAGATTAATAAAATAAAGTCAGAGATAAAAACAAAAATTAGCAAGCTCAACGCCATGATTCTTTTCTCTCTTATGTAGAATAAAAGTCAAATATTTTCAACTTAATATAATAATTTCTTTACCAAAAAAAAGTTACATATGTTAATTTGAAACTATAAAACTCAGTTGCTATATTAGTATTTAATGGCACGCCCACAGAATGAGGTCAAAGCGCCTCAGTGGCTAAGGAAATATCATTTGGCTTGAAGATAAGTGGTCTAAATACTAGATTTTAGTATACACAGCCATTTATTAAAATGTAGTTATTTTTGCTATTCAATAAGTTTTGATCCTTGTATAGGGTTCATTAGTATGTCAATTAAAGAATTTTCATTCAAATTTTATTAGAATTATTTATTAGACAGTGATGTTTACATTTGCACAGAAGACCATTTAACCACCATCTTGGAATTTAAAAATTGCCACCCTAAAATAAGAATTTCCTGCTATATCTCAGCTTTAAAATGACATAAAAAGTTAATTTTAATTGATAAGCATATGTTGTTTTCTTTGAGGAATCAAAAAACCATACCCAGTTAACGATAATGAATACCAAAAAGCATGAAATAACAATAAATGCCAAATTAATTTCTAACAAAAAAAGTAAACAAAATAAATATCAAAAAATTATACCATATTTGTTCAAAAGTGATGTATATTGAGATTGAGAGTTTTTGTAACCTACAGAACACAACAACTTGGTTAGATCACAGCCCATCTTCTCCATCATCACTGTCAGTATTTTCAGTGTTACAGTCGTGATCGTGTAGCACAAGCAAAGTTATCTGCATGCTAAGTTATTCCTTCTGCAGGAACATCTTTATGTGGAGCAGTTTGTTTTACAGTGGCATCTGACCAGCTTGATGATGGCCTGTGGTGCGGGAAGAACTGTTGTAGTGATTGGCGGATTGTGTCCTTAGTAACCTAATTACAGTGGCTCAAAAGGCATGACTGTGGCTTGGAACCACACACTCTCTTTAAGTGCTCCAAGTGAAGGTGGTAACTTGTTGCTTTCAGCGAGTTGTTTGCAGAATAGTATACTATTATTGCAGACACTTTTCTGACAGTACATTGAGCAAGCAAACTTTTCCAATTCGTCTTTCACCACCTGCATTATATATCCTTCCACAGTTAGTTTCATCATTGCTCTGAGTAATTTAACATCAGCTTTCATGTGCTGTTCAAACCATTTTGTTTGCAGAGTTCCTGAGAATTTTATGGCATGTTGGCTCCAGTGAATGCATGGAATATAAATACAGCTTATGCTTTTTCTGTGCATAAAGCTCTCCAGATTGGGCCTATATCCACCATTTCTGATCCCATATAAAGAAAAGTCCTTTTGCCAAGCTTGTCATAGTGTGCCAGGAAAAGGACCAACACGTCTGTATCAGGACTGAAGAAAACCGTTTGTATGTCAGGATATTGGTACAATGCCTACATTTCGAGGTAGATCATGAGTATGTCAGCTTCTTCATGATTGTTATCCTCATAGTCCATGTTTCTTTTTTTTCTAGTGTGACCCTATGCTGATGTGATGACTTGTCAGCTGAGTTTTTTGTAGTCGAGGATTGTTTTAGCAAGGTAGTCTGTCAGCTCTGCTTTTGTTTTATCATGTGAAAGAAACCTTTTAATAGGATGCCTTTAAACTTTGTTTCATCTGCAATGTGACATTGTACAGGAGTGTTTCTCTCTAGTATGCACTTTAAGTGAATCAGGTTTGTATGTGTCAAAGATCACAATAACATGACTGAATCCTGCTGTCAAACTTGTGATCCTGTGAATGAAAAATCTGTAGTAAATCTTTATTGTTGTAAATGTCCATGTTTTTGTCATCATTTTATGGACAAGAGCGATTCTGTCAACAATGGTGAATTTTGAATTTGTTGATGATAATGGACCTTGCACATTGTCTGATGTAGTTTCTATCGGTCCATTGTTTTAATTTGTGTTTGCCAAATTCTGCAGGTTGTGTATTAGTTTTTATTAATCAATGCATGGCAACAATGATCAATCTGGTGTAAAAAAGTCTCTTGGGGTCTGTGTGAACTTAAAGTTACCGATTACATTCTTTTGGTCCACGTTCCTGTTTTATCTGCTCAAAACCATCGAAGGGTGATACATTTTTGGTCTGAGATCAACTAACTCTCTGGTTACTCATCTTTAATGTTTAGTGCTTGATAGTATGTTGTTTAGCTTTTGGACAGGTGCCAAAATACTGACATCTCCATTGAAGCGTTCAGCGACATATATTTCATAAGGCTTTTGATTGATTTACTATGCATTCGATATATTCTGAAAATGCTCTTGTGGTACACATTCATATGCGATGAAATTGTGTATATTGTTTGCATCTTGATTCATCACTTGCACCAAAAGCTGTATTGATGTTGACTTTATGTAAATATTTAGTTGGCATTACACGCACTTCCTATAGATGGGGCATTTCTGTCACGAACTATTCCAAAGCAAGTTTGTAAAGAGTGGGGATATGTACATCAAGTGCTCTCTTGTGGTGGCTGCACTTGAGGATCTGTCTTGTTGTAGCAGGCCCATATAAACATGCATTATTATTTTCAGAATTTTCTTCTAAGGTTCCCAGAGCCCTTAGAAACACCACCACAGCATGCAGCTCCCCCGTCTCAGAACAAATTCAATATTCAAGTCTGTTTTTGCAGCTACTACTGGCATTGCCTTCTGGTACAATGCCATGTGATGACAGTTGGATGGTCTTGAACAACTACCTATTTTTAATTTAGATGCTTGCAACATTACTGTCAGCATTGTAGACTCATGTGCCACCTCTGGTAGTAGCGGTAAAGCACCTCTCTGAGTTGGGGATTTACAAAATTACATAAGTGATATGAAGCCTGCCTAGCCTGAACAAAGAAGACCAAATGGTTTTATTCTGTCTCTCTGCCTTACCGACTTCACATTTAATAGTTGTGAAGGAATTTTGTCTTTCAGCCATTGTCATGTCGGAGTTGGAACGTGCTTTTGTGCCTTATCACTGCCACCAAGTATAGATATGTTTGTTGACTTGATACATGGAGGAAATTAACGGGGTTGCTCAGTTCAATCAAGCATGCTATTTACATAGGTCTACCAGCCATTGTGGACTTCTGTTGATTACAGGGCTCATCACTCAGGGAATGGAATACTTGTCTCACCTAGCATGTTTTGTGGTATCTGAAATCAATCGCATGAGCGTCATGTGGTGAAATTTTGCTGTTTAGTCATGTTATCAACACTGGGTCTTGTAATATTTCAAGAGCTCGTCTAAGTATCTTCTCAGCATTTTATGTTTAAACGTTGAACAGATTCTGGCTATCATTCTTAAGACAAGCAAAGCAGTGATTTTTTGTCAAAGATTCTGTACCTGATCTCGTGATAGGTGCTGAGCTAGCAGGTGATGATGAATCCATCCATCCATCCATTTCAACTTTTGTTCTTTTATGTCCATGTTTTTTCACGGCAGAGCTTCCTGTAGATATGGCGTGTTATAATCGTTCTCTTGCTTGAGTTATGGATATTTGATTTGTGGCATCTGAATAGCAAATGTGATGCCACTTAGACCTTTTTTCAATGAATGGTTATTCGGTGAAGTTTTTGAGGTGTGAACGTTTCAACATTTAAAGTATCTCTTTCTGCCATTACATTGAGAAGATTCTGATATGAATATGTTTGGGGATTTTAAATATACTGTCCTTTAATGGAAGTTGCCTCCTGGCAAAGAACTCATAGTTAGCACTCAAATGTGTGTTTGTATAACTTAAGCTAGTTCTTGTTGCTTCATTCATGATGATATAATCACTGAATAGAAACAATATGTATGTGAACAACATATACTATATATGTAAATAACAATAAATAACGGAGCAGTTGTGTTAGTATTGAGCTGAACTGATGAGATGTAGACAAACTTAGAAATAGCTAAAAATTTATTGGAATAACGTTTAAAATGAACTTTCTAAATATTTTTAAAGTTGATGTATTAGGAGATTCTTATTTTATAGTCATTTTAAAATTACAAAATAGGGGCTGCTGTGCAAATGTAAAAATTTATTTCTACATTCCTGATGTTACAAGCTATCCAAAAATGTGCCACTTTGCTAATCTCCATTAACTCTGAACCAAAATACATAATTAACCTGACTATATGTTTTCTCGGCCAAAAATTAACAAAAACTATTTCCACTTTGCAAACATTATTGTTGATCTTCCACCCGTTCAAAACATATTTTCAGAAGTTATGACTATAGCCATCGATTAAAATTGCCCATGCAAGTTAAACTCATTATAGTTATTGAATGCCTGGTGGCGGAGGGTAAACATCTGATACATGCATACAAATACCATACTAATTATATTAACTAGTACAGTCCGACATAGGATGAAAAGGATTATATTATTAGAAAGATGCAAAGTGAATCTGGATGATGAGGGATGCTGTGGTCCTTAAGAGTCAACAATGTGCAACATTTTGAAGCAATCTTTTACCGCATCGGGAGAATCTACATATCAGTGTTGTATTGTCTAGTCAGAGCAATGAGTTTAGACATTATTTTCTCTCATAATTACTATTTATCTGAGCAATCAAGCTATAACAATGCTATGCTCCAAAGGTTTGTTAGATTTTGAGGCCTTACTCTGCTTTTAGACGAGTTTTTCCTCTAAAGCTGTGTCCAGACTAAAACAGAACCATTCATAAAACACTGTTTACAAACAGTGGGGACAGTTTTCTGTTCTGTCCCAAACCACCAGTTGTCAGTTTTTGCTCGTCACATTAAAAGGCTGTTCATATTCGAGCCAGGGGCAGTTTAGATCTATCAGCAAACTTTTTTCCCGAACATTCAGTCAGTGGCGGGACAGCAGCTAAGTCACACCTGTATTTTGTCATCCACTAAAAGTGGGGCTTTCCCCTTTCTTTGATTTACCAGTAATGGATAAATATATATTCAGTCACTGTTAATTAAAAACGCATACTCATCACTCCAGTGATATTGAAGCAAAACTGAACTAGATGAAAAAAACTATGAGGTTAACTACCAACTATGGGAATACATTCTGTTAAAGTTAGGATACTTAAGCCACAGAAAACGTAGAAACAGACTTGAATTTTTTTTAATGTTCGAAAACATGTTCTGTTTGGTGTCTTGTTCTAGTTTGGACCAAGCCCTATATTTTAATTCCTGTGTTAACACCATGATTACTAGACTTGTGTTTGTCAGACAATTAATACTTTTTTTTAAATAATGTATTACACTGTTAGTTTTCTTATCTGTTCATCAGAAATGTATGGTAAGTTTCACTAAATGCTAATATTATGACTATTAATCTTCCATTTCAATATTAATATTACTAGAATATTACGATCAAAACTATTACAGTACCTGAGTTTGTAAGCTTTTGGTTCCCTACTAAGCTCTTTGATAAGTTTTATCCCGTGCTCTCGAGGTTTGATATTGGCCACAACATACAATCTACTACACTCTCCTTGGCCATTATTTAAGCACGAAAGAAGCTGTCCATGCCATGATGACTCTTCTCCTGTCAAGAAAATCACTGATGCGTTCTCCAATATGGGGACCACCTATAAATATACATTTAAAATTCCAAACTAACTATTTTGATTAAAAAATTGTTAAATAAAGCATTATACATACTATATGTACCAATTTTCATAGGCAGAGCATCTTTATTAAATGCTAACATGTTTTTGAAGTGAACATTGATAAGGTTTTGCACTTATTTTATAGGTATCAAAAATATTTATCAATATGTCACAGCAACAGATCATTTGACTTGGCGTATGAATTTGTATAAGTACATATAGTAATTTTAAAACTGCCCTATGAAATGTGGACTATTCTAAGAGACTGATAAAACCCATTTTAAATTTATATATCAACTGAAGTGTAAAGTGTATAGTGACTTTAAAAAATAATATTTTGCTAATGAAAATTTGATTAAAATATCATTGTTATTTGTAATTATAAGTAAAACATTGTAATTAACATACACAGAAACTAACAAAGGAAAAAAGAGGAAGTGCTACAAGTGGAAGCTCCACAAGTTGGATGCCAGCAGAAGAAAAATACAAGTTTGAGGAAAACATAGGAAGGTATATGGAAAAGGAGTGTCAGGTAATAATGGAGAATCTTAACGCAAATATAAGGAAAAGAGAGTTGAAGGGTAAAGGCTCCTGGAGTTATGTGATATAGATAAAAATAAAGTGGCATACAGCTGTATAAGAAGTAAAGATAAAGTCATATGATCACTCGATACAGTTGGGATGGGAAGCAAAAGTTGTTGATAGACTACATTCTCATGGATGAAAAAATTAAAAGGCCTGCCTTTTAACATTAAGGTAATACCAAGTGTGTCCGTAGATAGTGACCACAGGTTGTTGGTGGCAGACATAAAGGGATGGGAATTTGGGTCAAGGTAGTTAGAAAGAAAAGAATAATCAGGGTGTGGAGGATAGAAAATTAATAGGAAAAAGAGTTATACCGAAGAAAGGCAAGAAGCTTAATAGCCAAGGTTGAGATACAAAGTGTTGAGGTTGAATGGAAAGGTTTAAGAACAGTTTGGTGGGAGCTACATATCAGTTATGAGGGAGGACAAATAATAAGAAGAATGGAAGCAGACACCCTGGTGGAACCAAAGGGTGTCAGAAGCAGTGGTGGAGAATAATGCCAGGATCACGATCAACTTAACGTTAACTTAACGTAACTTAACTTAACGTATCAATTCGAGCCAAACATATGCATTCTCGAGTATGATTGTGGTTTTGTACTATTTGTAAAGTGATGATCTGTGAATGTTTACAGTTTTCAATCAATATAATAAATATATATTATTAAACTTTTTTGATCAATTTAGTTCCCTATTTTAGTTTAATTATTTTGTTTCAATGTCTGATCACTAAAACTTACGCTAAAGAGTAAACATTGGTCATAATACCAACAAATTAATTACTAAATAGCCCTGTTGACGTTACTCGCATAATGATTGGCTGGCTAGATCACGTGACACCCTTCAAGTAACGTAAAGTAACGTAAAAGATCCCCAAGACATCTCTTAATTTAAGTTAACTGCAAGTCAACGTTAAGTTAAGTGCATCGTGATCGCTTCCATTTAAACACACGAGGAGGTCCTTTAAGTGAACGTACGTTAAGTTACGTTAAGTTACGTTAAGTTGTCGTGATCCCGGCATAATAAGGCATTCAAAAAGAGTTTTAAGAATATAGGGATAGTAAGAAAATTAGCGAAGCAAGTTGTTTGGTAATTCAACAAGGATTGGATGCGAAAACGGACAGCAATGCTATTACAGGACGTGGTAGAAAGTAAAAAGATGTTATATAGCCAAGTAAGAAAAAGTATGAGAGAGAAAAGACAATAAGTTTGAATAATGATGGATGAAGAAAAAAGAACATTGAAAACAGGAGAGGATGAAAAGGAACAATGAAAGAGATATTTTGAGAAGATATTCAGCCTGGAGAATGAGATGAGAGTGAAACAGAGGAGTTGGAAGAACTAGCAGAAGAGGAGTAAAGAAGTCCCACAATGAAAGAGGTGGAGAATGCATTAAAAAGGATGAAACAAGTAAAAACACCTGGTGTAGAAAAACTGACTGTGTAAATGATCAGATCTGCAGGTACAACGGTTATACAGGGTACTGAGAGTAATTTGGAAGGAGAACGAGGTACTGAAAGATTGGAAAAAGGGAAATTTAATACCTATTTTCAAGAAAGGAGAAAGGAAAAGGTTTAAAAAACAAAGGGGATAATGCTGACGTACCACTGTACAAAAAAGTATATGAGAAGATACTTGAAAAGAGAATAAGAAATAAAATTAAAGGAAGGTGTATTTGAAGAGAGGACTAGCACAGATTTAGGGAACATATGCCATATGACAGCTAATGGAAAGAAGATATGAATATGGGAAAGACTTGATAATGATATCTATGGATGTGGAGAAGGCATATGATAGTGTGGATAGAAATAAAGTTTGGAAAGCGATGGAGGAGGCCAAAGTGAAAAGAGAAGTTGTAATGAGAGTGAAAAGAATGTAAAAGGATAACAAGGGTTGTGTTAAGATGCCGTGGTTCCAGATAAAGAATGGAGTGAAGCACGAGAGTGCACTCTCGCCGCTACTATTTGTAATTCTAATGGAAATGGTCATGAACAAAGTGGCAGGAAATCTCTGGAAGGAAAGAATGAAGAAGAACTAGAGGAGTAGTCACAGGAATGGAATGAGGAATTTATAGATTGTGGAATGAAATTTATCATGGCAAAGTGTGAAGTGATGGCAATGAAAAGGAAGAAGATAAGGCCTAGTTAAGCTATAAACTTTTATGGATTAGAACTGAACAAAGTATAGAGCTGCAATATATTAGAAGCGTGATTGATGAGAAAGGTGGAAGTAGAAAGGATTTAATGAGAAGAGGACAGAAGGGAGAGTTTTTCTATAGGTGTGTATGAGACCTGCTATGGAGAAGAGAAGTGCCCTTGAAGTGTAAGGAAGTGTTGTACAGGGCGTACTTTGTACCCATTGTCACATATGCAACAGAAAACATGGACATTGAATTTAAGAGAGACAAGGAGTTGGAGGCCATAAGAATGAAGTTTGTGTGGAGAAACAAGTTTGGAATTAAGTTATCCTGGAAAGAGTAGGAGTACAGGGATTATATGAGATAGTAGAAGACGCAAGCATGCGATGGTATGGGCATGTGATGAGGATGGAAAAAGAAAGGATGCCAAAGAAAATGCTGGAAATGAAATAAGTAGGAACAAAATTGCAAGGGAGGTTTAGAAAGAGATGGTAGGAGCAGATAATGGAAAATATACAGATGAGAGGGGACGATTGGAAGAAATTAAAAGAAGGAATTGTGGTGGAAGGACAGGGGAAGATAGAGGAATTTTACTAAACTGACCTGGCCACAGGCCACAGTTGCTGATGGTGATGTTTATGATGATACACAGTAATATTATTAGTTATTATGTTTGGATTCTTAAAGTAAGTTTTTTATTTCATTAATCCTTATTTACTTCCTTTTTTGACATGATAGTTGAAGTGTTTTAGAATAATCCTATTCAATTAAAATTTAGACTATTAAACATACATTAAAACCTATTATGGTTAAATCATACTATATTTATTATTTATATTTGAAAATTTAATTTAAAACATTCTGCTAGAAATTTAGTTCTTTAAATTGTGATTAGTTTTATAACATTTCTGAGGTATCATTTTTAAACATTGAAATGTTTTAAACCCATTATAAACGTGTTATCATAGATATTGCAAATCTAATTATTTCTATGTCTAAATTATATTTTATATTAACTGATGTACCCGTTCTTTGCACAGGGAATCTGTTAAGTAACTTGGAAAAGAAATCAAATCATAAATTTTGTTTAATTATTAATCCTTGTTTGGAATAAAATGTGTTACAAAATGTGAAAAGTAGGCTTACTAAACCACAATGAGACTAGAGAAATATTCTGAACGTGTGGTAAAAGCTGCCGTTTCTTTTAAAGATTAAGCTATAGCTTCTCTATACACATTGTTTGAACTCTTGTGTTGGTACTGTTAAAAAAAAAAAAAAAAAAGAGCGAGACAGCATAAATAACTGTTTGTTAAAGAGTTAGAACAATTTAATGTTACATAGTACTTTAAAAGTTTATTCATTATTATTAGGTGTTCTGTCTCACGACAGGCCCATCTCTTTTGTCAGCAAACTTATACCGCCAAAACGCCCTGTTGTCTGCCTTCTCCTTCAGCTCTCAGAATTAACCTTTTCATTCAAGTTATCTAATATTTGAATCATACTTCTTCCTTAACTCCTCTTTCCTCAACATTGCCTTATAAGATGTCATGCAACAGTTCACAGTTTATAAAAGCAATTATTAATTTTCAACATTTCTGATCTAGTTTAAATGCTATTTTGAATCTGTCATATTAAATTTTCATTTTTAGAACTTTTATGGAAAAAAATATCTTAAAACTTAGCAAAATTTTGGATCAATGGAATGTTTGGAAGTGTTCTAATAATCCAAAACCAAATGTGTCAACTAATAATTTGAAAATAACTTTAAAATTGAATATTAATCAGTCCCCAATCTGAATGCACAAAAAAAAAAAAAAATGAAATCCATATAAAACACAAATTTTCCCTAAGAGCGATCCTAAGATATGTATAAGTATATTACATACCAAAAAGTATAGGAAAAAAGAGCATCATAGTTTAACAAAGAGCATAAATTAAATAGTAGGATATTAAAAAGACAGATCGGTCATTGCATTTATATGATAAATTTCAATTGTCTACCACCACAAAACGTGTTGTTTTTTTCCCTTATAATTTATGAAATTTTGAGCCCCCTGTTTTCTGTATCGAATTTTTAAATTTCATATTTTCAATATTTCTCAAAGCTAAAAAGCATTAAAAATTAAATTTCACCTGCATTACTAAAAAAAAGAAAAAAGTTTGTAATAATTTAAAAAAATCCTTATGAAAACAAATGAACTACAAGAAAAACCCAAATAATATTTTTTTAATTACTTGCCTTTCAAATGTTATCCTTCCATCTTCTTTTAGATTCTTCTGGACATACACACATAACTTACATACATGCAAACTTTGTTATACAGGGTGTTTCCAAATCAAACAGCCAAAATTTACAAAATGGTAAGAGATCCAAAAATTAACTAAAAAGGTCCCTTGCAGATTAGATTGTTATTTCGTTATTGAGTTCATTTAGTACAAACATAAATATAAATCAAAATAAAGGCATTGAAAAAGATATTAAATGTATTATTTCATTTATTTGATTGTTAAAAATTATGGACTACAGCCAGGAGACAAGCATTACCATTTATTAACTTAATATTTTTTAAATTAATTTAATGTTTTAAGCCAAATAATGTTTTTTTATTACATTCACATGTCATTGGATCTTTCTTACTGGATTCCTCCTAAAATAAGCAAAAGGTTGGAACAAATAAGGAATCATCTTAATGATAGTGTTGAACATTTTTTATACCAAAACATTTATTGATAAATATCATATATTTAGTGTTTTTACTTTCTCATATGAAGAGAAAATATTGTAATTGGGGAAAAAAATTGATCCTTAGAGTGTGATGAATATTACTTTTTATCTGAACCAAAACTCAAAAAAGTGTACTTCACAATTCTGTCTGTGAGTCTGTCCCCGGCCACAGATCCTAAACAGTTTGATGGATTTTATTCAAACTTGATATTTAAATTATATAGGGCTATACTACATAAACTAATGAGTGATCTATTTGAATTCCAATTTTTTCGTAAATGGGTTTAACAATTTTGTTTGAAAATGCTTATCTAGGATTTGTTTGACATGTCAAATAGTATTGTGTAGTTGGCAAAAATTCACTAAAGAATGGTTTACATATGGGAAGTTTTTGATAATTTGAAATAATTCAAAAATAGCTCAAATGATTTTGTTCAAAATGTGTAGTTGGAGATTGTGTGGTATACATGGTGGTAAGCACTTCTCAATACAATTAATATTATGTACAGATCCGGCTGTAACTGTAATTAAAAAATATAATAGTGTGGCTATTTAATCCATCATTATATACACATTAGTACAATTGTCATTGTTCTATTGGCAGCATAAAGCTTTACTGAATCGAAAGGGTTGTATTATCTGATAGCTCGGGATCTTATTTGATGACTCAAATGTAGCTGTAAGTCCATAACTGACACTGCCTTAAAATATAGGTGAAAAATGACTGTGGGCATGGGACGATTCCTGAATGGGTAGTTGATTGATTTCCAAAAATTAAAAATATTTTTAAAATTACCTTAACAATTTTATTCCAAATGGAGGAATGTTTCACACTTAACACAATATACTCATTTTTGGGATGAAAACTCATTTTTGGGTAGTTTTCTGATTGATTTTTCAAAATATTGAAATATTTTAAAAATGGCTCTATCAATTTTGTTCCAAATGGGCATCCTGGAAGTTTCGACATGAGAAATAACTTTGTTTACTTGTTTTTAGGGTAAAAACCCATTTATGGGTATTTAACTGATAAGTGTTTTTTCAATAACTTGAATTTTTTTATAATGGCCCTAACAATTTGGTTTCAAATGGGTATATTGGGGTTGTTTGCTATTAAAAATTACGCTGTTTATTTGATTTTGAGTAAAAACTTATTTAAGGGTGTTGTATGAAATAAATATTTCTTAAGAATTTGGAATAATATATAGATGGCCCTAATAATTTGGTTACAAATGAGTTTATTGAGAGTAATTTTACGTACCAATTAACACTGTGATGTGCCACTGTTCAGTCGGCCCTAGTATCTTTCCTCCGCACTTGCACTGGCCACGCCACCCTCCCTCTCTACTGCCTGGACACCCCCCCCCCCTTTCACACCATGTTTTCTGAGCCGTCTGTGACGACTCCACTTCAGCACACAGCGCCAGCGCTCGCTATTGGCTCGCGTGATGGACACTGTCTCTAGCGTTTTCTCGCGCCAATAGGAAGCCCCTGTTTTCCCCATTGGTCAAGGCCAGGCAGCAGTAGAGGGTATATAACACGGTGACTTCTGGAGCTGGTTTAGTGGTGACCCAGCCCTGGCGAACCACCGTTACGAAAAAGCAATAATAAATCGTCATTATTTTTGGAAAGAGCATTTTCATCATCACTCCCTATCCTTCCACAACTATCCCTGACCTCCCACCGCGACTACGTGTTGCCGGGACTGTTCCCCTGCCTCCCACCGCGACTCCGTGTTGCCGGGACAGTTCCTATACCTCCCACCGCGACTCACGTTGCCGGGACAGTTCCCTCACCTCCCACCGCGACTTCGTGTTGCCGGGACTCTGCCCTATCACCCTCCAACCTTGATCGACCCTTCCGACGGTGAACTCACGGGATGGGATACACCCGCCGCGCCGGCAAGGCCCACCGACAGAAGACCCTAAAGAAGATGACAACGAAACAATACTCCACCCGTGGACCCATCTTCTACGATCCCGACAGCAACCACCAGACCCCCGAACACCAACACTCCGCTCCAGCATCTTCAAGAGTCCCTGCACCCGAGTTAACCAACTCCTCCCCTCGTCTTCCCCTCTCACCAACCATCCGACCCCCACCTACTCCGATTTCCCCCTTCAGCCCTGAGGGTTACATCTGCATGCCCTGGCCACCCAGAACCCCCTATGTTTTCTCCCCCATCTCCCTTCCCTACCCCCATCCACTGGACCCGCGAGATCGACGCCTAGTCACCCGGAGACTGGACTTCGACTAGACAAAACCAGTTACCCCGAAGTACCAGTAAAAGGGATAACAACTGTATACTTATTTTTGGGTAATCATTAGTTTGGTTTGCTGATGTATAGTTAAAAAAGTGTCAACTATTTAAACATGGAACTAAACCCTTGACGTACTTTGATGAGCAGGGCTCATTATAACTTAGTACGCCACACAGATACTTTGACGAGCAGGGCTTGCAAATTGTGTTCTTGCTTATGCTTCATAGATGGCAGGAGCTTTATGGATAAATCTTTGCAGTTACATTCCTTATATTTCAAACAAACGTTTAATTTATTTTTGTGTAATTTTTTCTTATTATTATTTCTTTCATGAATAGCAGATGTTATACCATTGATGAAAGGAGAGGTGTGAATATAACTTGAAGTTGTATTCATTATATTTCAACCAAAACTTTCATGTAGGTTTTCTTTACTAACTAATAGGTGTTACTCAATTATAAGTACAGTCAAGCTATGAAATGGCGTCAACTACAACTAGTAAAGAGAAAGTTTCCCGGCCTAAAAACTGGTTGACGAATAAATGACTGAGATACTTTGTGATTCTGACAATGAAAATGATTTAGTAGATACTAGTGATAATGAGAATGTAGATTTTTCTGATGATTCTGATACTGAAAGTGTATAACTAACTGAAGGTGTCAGCAATAATAACATAGATAGGTCTCCTGAAAGTGAGTCAGACAGTCAAACAAATGTAAACAAAGAAAAATTATTGAGAAAAATAACACTTAATGTAGTGAATCATCACTATGCTTTATAAATAATTATATATTATATGTAAATTTGATTTTTCTCGAAAAAAGTATATACATTCCAGAAAAGTAATCTTTGTCAATAATAGCTATAATTTACTATGATAAGATCACGCATAGTGTGGAAGAAGGGGAGAGATATAAACTGAAGGATATGATGGAAATAATATAATTGGTAGGGGAGTGAAATAAGTAAAATAAAGTGATAAAGGAGAGAAAGAGTGATAAATAAAGGCTGAAGGGAAGTTCTAGGAGAGAGGGGCGATAGTGAAGGTAGATTGAAAGGAAACGAGAGTGAGAAAGGGAGGGAGGAAGAATGTAAATGGGAGGAGGAGGGAGGAGAAAAAAAAAGATAATTTAGCCTGACATAAAATGTTGTTTAAGATTGAAATTGCTAATATATTATAGAAGTTATATCAGTTAAACTAAACTTGTGTATAAAGTATGTTTACATGAATTTAAATGGTAATCCTGGTGTACAACATAGCCAGGCTAAATGGTAAGTCAAGGGGTTAATGACTTTGTTTAAAATGGATATATAAGGAGCAGTTGATTTCTCAAATAACACTGTATACTTTGTTTTTGGGATTGTGCCTAGCTTAATGAAGACTGATTCTTGTATATTTTAAATGCTTTTAAAATTATATATTTCAATTTTGTTCAAAATGGATATCAAGGGTAGATTTTAAATGATCATGAATAATGTGTCTTTATTTTTCAAAATTAAATTAACTTAAGGGAAATTATAGAAATTCTGAAAATAAAAATTTAAATTGACCTTAAAGATTGAGTTCAAAATGTGTATCTGGGAGTGGTTTTTCATGATAAATATGAATATTTTTTTGTTTTTACAAACTCTAACTAATTTGATGGTGGTATACAAGTAATTTATTTTTGAAAATTTGTAATTTGTTGAAAACATTTGAACAATTTGGTATAATATTTATAGATAAAGAATTCTTACTATGGTGAGCAAGGTGGTGTTTTTTTTTATGAGTAAAAATTATTTAAAGATAGTTTACTGGAATACAACTTTTGAAAATTTTCCTCGTAGTTATAATACACAATATGAGAAAGTTAGTGTGATTGTGTAAGAGCATTTATTCTACTTTATATGCAGAGTTTTTTGCTGTTTGCTTGAAAAGAAAGTGAAAACAAGCTTGTATTCAAAGGATAGTTTTGGTTAATTTTTTGATCCTCTCTCACTTCCTAAAGTGTGACTATTTCATCCAAGAACATCCTGTATATTAAATATTTATAAGTTTGTCACTGACCTTCTTAAAGAGTAATAATTTTTCACTCTCAAATTGTTGTTCTAAGATCAACTCCAGCCCGTGGTTGATTTTAGGGCTTTGTTTATCAAAGCTCCTGGCCAATATGAAGCAAGAGTTTTCATTAAGTAAAGAAACACACTCCTCTAGGTTGAGTATTGGAGTGATTATAAGTATAAGAGACGAGTTTGGAGATAGGATTAATCGACTATTAGTGCCAGACACTGTTTTTACGTCCGTCTGGAAGCATGAAGAATCTTTATTTAAATGGTACATATAATATATAGTAGCTATTACAAAATTGATAATTTTAACTAATGTATCTAAGTTATAAAACTAAGTACAAACATATACAAATTTAATTTAAATGTAGTTTAATATTAAAAAAATTGCAGCACAAATTGAACTAATTAATTATTAGGTAATTATACATGCTTAGGAACATTAGCTTATAATATCTTAAGTATATAACCAACAGTAATACTTTCAGAGAAAATTATCCTTATTTACAAAATAAGTTTCACATAGTATTATCACAAATATTTTTCCTTTTATAAGATAAGTGTTACGATCTTAATATAAAAAGGGGTAAAATTATAGATATAACAGTGAAGGTTCTTAGAAGTGATTTAAGAAATTATCTTAACTTAAACAAAATAACATATTTATTACCAAAATGTATTTATTTTTTAGCTGGTAGGGTGTAGGTTTTAAGAATATAATTTTAATAATTTATCTTGATCCAATCACTTTTAGATTTATAAGTAAAGAAAAAGTCATAAGATCACTATATAAAGTTGGTATGGGAAGCAAAAGTCAGTGATAGACAGTGTTATCATGGATAAAGAAATGAAAAGGCAGACCTTAAATACCAAGGTATTAGATTGTGACCACAGGTTGTTGGTGGCAGATGTAAAGGGATGGGAATGTAGGAAAAAGGTGATAAGACAAGAAAGAAGAATAAGGGTGGGGAGGCTAAAAAATGAAGAGGAAAGAAAGCTGTATCTAAGAAAGGCAAGAAACTTAGTACCCAAGGAAGAAATGCAAAGTGTAAAGGTTGAATGGGGAAGGTTCAAGATAAGTTTGGTGGGAGCAAGAAAGGACATATGTGGGAGGACAATTGATAAGAGGAAGTGGAAGTGGAAGGAGACACACTGGTGGAACTAAAGAGTGGCAGAAGCAGTGGAGGAGAAGAATAAAGCATTCAGAAGGCATTTGAAGAATAGGAATAAGCAAAGCGAAGAAGAATATGGGGAGAAGAAGAAATGAGCAAAGCAAGTTGTATAGGAAGCCAGAAGGATTGGATGCAAAAATGGACAAAAATGGTGTAACGAGACATGGACGGAACTAAGAAGGTGTTATATAGCCAATTAAGAAACAGGAGGAGAAAGGAAAACAAGAAGTTAGAACAATATATGAAAAAGGAATAATGTTGGAAATAGGATAGAAGAAAAAGATTTATGGATGAGAAATTTTGAGAAAATGTTTAACCCAGAAGAGGAAAGGGATGGGAGTGAATTAGAGGAGCAGGAAGAAATGTCAGAAGAAGAGGAAAGAAGTCCCACATTGAAAGAGGTGGACGATGCATTAAAAAGATGAAATGGGAAAAAGCGCCTGTGGGGGGGGGGGGGGAGGTAGAGGGGGGGGGGGGGGACGAACTGACTGTGGAAATGAAAAGAGGTGAAGTAGGTATACAATAGTTATATAGGATTCTGAGTGTGTTTTGGAAGCAGAACAAGGTACTGGAAAACTGGAAAAGGTGAGTTATAATACCTATTTTCAAGAAAGGAGACAGGAAGAGGTGTACAAATTCTAGGAGTATAACGCTGATGCGCTACTGTACAACAAATATATGAGAAAATACTGGAAAAGAGAATAAAAAATTAAATTAAAGGAAGTTGGAGAGAGGAACAGCACAGATTTAGGGAAGAGGTCTACAGTAGACTTAATCATTGCCATACGACAGCTGATGGAAAGAAGGTATGAATATGGTAAAGACTTGATAATGGTATTTATGGATATGGAGAAGGCATATGATAGCGTGGAGAGAAATAAATGTGGAAAGTGATGGAGGAGGGCAAAGTAAAAAGAGGAGTTGTGATGAGAGTAAAAAGCATGTATGAGGATAGCAGGAGTTGTGTTAAGACAGGGAGAGGAAGGACAGAGTGGTTCAAAATAGAAATGGAGTGAATCAGTGGAGTGCCCTTTCACCATTACTACTTGTAATGGAAATATAAATGGTCATGAACAAAGTGGCAGGAAAACTCGAGGAGGGAAGCATGAAAGCCATGATGTTTACTGATGACTTGATGGCATAGGGGGAGAAGGAAGAGGAAGTTCAGGAACAACTACAATAATGGAATAAGGAAGTCAAAGATTGTGGAATGAAATGTATCATGGTAAAGTGTGAAGTTATAGATAGTAAGGACAAGGAAGAGGGTAAGGCCTAATAAAGATATAAGTTGGATGTAGTAGAGCTAAGAAAAGTACAGAATATAAAATATCTTGTAAGTGTGATTGATGAAAAGGTGGAAGTGGAGAGGATCTATGAGAAGAAGACAGTAGGGAAAGTTGTTCTTTGGGTGTGTAAGAAACCTGCTATAAAGAAGAGAAGTGTCCTTGAAGTGTAAGGAAGTGTTGTGCAGGACGTACTTTGTACCTATTGTCACGTATGCTGCAGAAACATGGACAGTGGATGTAAAAACATCAATTTAATTATAGTTATGAATACAATAATAATATTTTATATGTAAAATGTATTTTAATTTAATTGTATTACTACAAACAACACAATATAAAATAAAACTACATAAAAAAAACAATATTTTGATAGTTATACTATCTCTTGGTTTTTATTTCTAAACCTGACAGTTATTTTTCCATTTGTTATAATTTTGGTGGTACTGTATGTATTTAATACAAGAAAATTTTAAATGTAGTTTAATGTTTGTAAATAAAAAAAAACAAGCTTAGTATGTATACTTTGCTTTATTGTTTTGTTAAATAGATTTAAATATTAATTTATATTTTGAGTTAAGATTAATTCTAGACTTTTATGAAATAAACTGTTTGAACAAACTGACTTATTATATTTGAAATCCAGGCGATATTCAGATCACTCTTATATTATTAAAAATTTTATAGGAGCTATAATGTTGTAGTTACCAATATTAACATTAAAAAATTGCCTCAATTTAAAAAAAAATAAAGCCTACCATACAAAAGACAATTTAAAATATGATTGATCAAGACATTAATATTTTGGTTACTAAACATTTAATAACTCATCAAAATTTAATTAACCTTACCTTATAAGCGTGAAAGTCTCTTAATGTAGTTTTCACAAAAGGTGAGAAAAGTCCTAATGGATATCCTTTGTCCATCTCCACAACTATTGCCTTTTGATTTTTCAATAAACTTGCATTTTCAAAGGCTATTTGCAAAGACACTTCCAGAAAATGCTCAACAATCTATTTTTTTTTAAATAAAGTAAGAATATTACATAAATTATTTTATTTAATCACATTGTAATAAGGCGTAATAAGACTTAACATTTGATTACATGATATCACCACCATTGCTAAGTATTTATCCAAATCAAATAGTTTTAAAATATTCTAATGTGGCTAAAGTCAATATTTTGTGTTTGAAGTATGCTTAATAAGAAGTAGTAAATAAAATAAAATAAATTTTATTGGGTTTACTTCTACCCCACAGGATACTTATGACTTAATATAGGGCCCAGAAGCACAAATAGGCTACACCTACGTGAGCTAGATTCTCTCCTAGACACTTTGAGCGAGATCCACTAGCCCTTTCCTTGTCTACATTCATCTTTATTCTCTCGCTCATTAATTTTTGGCCTACAGAGAAACTGTGTATATTTTGAGAGTAGTTTTATCTACTGTGTTTGCCTACCATTGTATTGTTATAATGCCCAATTAAAGAATATATATTAATCAGCCTGCCAATTGCTGTTATATTGTTATATGTGTTCATAAAGAAAACTTTATGAAAGAAAATCTTGAGAATCAATAAATGTGCATATTATTTGTATTTTGGTTACAAGATTGGTGTCCAAGACATAAACTAGGTTTTACAAATGTGCTGTATTAACTACACAACTAATGTGAGGATGTGGGAAACTTAAAAGTGTGCCTTTTTGAACCTATGGTGTTGCGAGAACCTTGTAACTACATTAATGATTGATATTTCTGTACAATAAAAATTTAACAGATACAAAGAAAAACAAACATGGATTACAATATCCAAACAGGCTACATTCAATAAAGTAATTTCCACATCGTGAAGATCAGTCTGTAACAGTTCCTCTAACATCATGGTATGAAGATATAGTGCAGATGGATGTGTTTTAAACTCTACTGAACCATCCACTTGCAAGGATTTGGACTACCATCCTAGAACATGCCACATTTAAATACACAAGAAGATTTTAATGACTTGCTTTGTAACCTAGAGTTAACCAAAGAAAGAGCAAGCTGAACTCATTGGTTTCCGGCTACATCAATGGAAATTATTTGAAGCTAGAGCCAAGATAAGAGAGTATCAACCCAACAGTGAAATATATCCCAAGAATTTCACTATGGAGGGCAGTATGAGGACGATCTAAATGATCTTATGAAAGAATAA
The DNA here is from genome assembly GCA_039000515.1 of Timema cristinae. Taxonomy (NCBI): domain Eukaryota; kingdom Metazoa; phylum Arthropoda; class Insecta; order Phasmatodea; family Timematidae; genus Timema; species Timema cristinae. Next base: position 8,564,881 of record JBCFYV010000100.1, read on the forward strand.
AGGATGGGACACAATCCTAAATAGTACAGGAAAATTAGAAAGCAAGAGGAAAATTCCGAATTGGATAAAAATTTACATACATGTTTAAACCATCACATCCAAGTACTTCTTCATAACCTTGTCTTTCCTTCCCACTTTGGCATTTAACTCACCCACCATCACTTGACTTTCCCCACCTGGGTGTATTTCCATTTTAAATTTGTACTTCTCCAAATTGTACCCGGCTTGAGGGGGATACACCGGAAGTACTTCTGCTTTCCTTTCTCCGTAAATACTATTTTCAAAACTCTTTCACTCATTCTCACTACCATCCCTTCTCATCCTATAAGGCCTACCTCATTTCTTCCCTCTCCGTCACTCCCCATTCACTGTAACGTTTATCCTTTTCTTAATTCCATCATTCCACTCCCTCTGTACTTTGTCTCACTCATTCCAAGAACATCCAGATTATTATCCTACATTAAATTTGCTTCAAGTCAGTGTGCCAATATTCAATGCAGCTAACTGTAGCTTGTTGTCTTATTTAAAGTTCCGTGTCCAGCATTTTCTATTATTTACTCGAATTATAAGAGTTTTGTTTCTTCACAATTAAGAAACAAACTCTTATAATTCGAGTTTTGATACAAAACAAAGTCCCACTTCCGACTCAGAAGGTTCTTAGTTATTAGTCCTTACAGTATTATAGGGAACAGGCGTACAACGTGTGACACTATGGACTAATAATGTTAAAAGGGGTGGGGGGTGGAAGGCGGGGGAGGGGGGAAGCCCAAAATTAATTACTTTAGAAGAAGCTCTAAAACTAATAACAAATAGCAAATCGTTTATTGGTAGAAGCCCGGGATGAAAGGCTTTAGTGTTCTATTGTATAAATTTGAACATTTATGGAAAGGACACATTTTCCAGTTATTTATTTAGGAATTTAATTTGCTTACAGACAGTTTGAGGTGGCTTATAGTTGCCTGACCAATTTCAATCTATTACCACAGTTATTAATAGTTTTTTATATCAATTTTGAAAATTTTTAAGCTCTCAAAAGTGTATCAAACCCCTCTTGGTTTATTTGAGGAGAGAATAAATAGAGCACAACAAATATGGAGACAATGTAGAAACACATACAAATTTTAACAAAAATCAAACATTAATGAAATGCAAGAATTAATATTGAAAACTAATCCACAGATAATACCAGTGAATAGTGAGATAGCCTTTTCTTATAACTTCACTGACAAATTAGTAATTAAGTTTCTAAACATATTCCAAATCCGTGATTAGTGCTAAGAACATAAACATAATTTGAATTTTTTTTAGTGTCACATCTTATTACCTGTTCAGACTATACATGTATCTACTTTTTATGTTAATGAGTTAGGGATGAGTAAGGTTTTAATATTGAGGAAGTGTACCCGCATTTATTTGGAGTAAGAGTGGAAAAATATTTAGATAAAACCACCCTCAGTACACCCGACCGGATTCAAACCCCTATTTCTCTGTCATCGGCAGTCTAGTCTAACAAAAGAGTGAAGCATTAGACTATGTGGCCACCGAAGCAGGTCATAATTCGAGTTATAACCATAACAGCCATCAGGTTGAACGATGTAATTGTCTTAATATTCCAGTCTTACCGTTAGTCTTGGGTTGATGTGTGGCAAAAACTTCACGCCCTGAAGTTTAGTAACAACTTCATTATTTCTAATTATTTCTTCATGAAATATCTTCAAACCTCGAATTTCTACTCCTCCTCCACGCACTATACCTATTGTATTTTGATAGACCACTTCAAAATCTGGAAAAATATAAAAATGTTTAAAACTAGACCTATAACTAATTTTCATTTTGTTCAATTTGTATATTCTACTTAAGTGTCATAAACACGAGTCTTTGCTCTTTAATTAAAACAAACTACTCAATGGATTAACAATGGATTTACATTAAAGATAATTATGTAAAAATTGGTGAGGAACTTATAAAAGCAGTTCAAATCCACTTTTAAAGTTAACTTTGAAACTCAATTCTTTGCTATAGTTATAACAATTATTTTTATATAGTAGTATTTGAAATAACGATAGATACCATAAAATACATAAAAATTATTGTTTAAATACAAAATAAAATATTGAAAAAAGAATGTAGTCCTAAAATTGGTATAAATCCCAGTAAATGGTTCTTTGTAACGCCACAAAAACTCCAGAGGAATCTATGTATATGAGTGCATACTACCTTTAAGTACTAGAATATTTAATGAAATCAATTTATAATATGAGAAAATAGATTAACAATCACAGCTAAGAATTATGTGGTATGCATAGTGTTTATCAATTGATTAGTTCTTTAAGGAACTGCCAAGATGGCTTAAACTCATCGTGGTCAGTACTTGGATGGGTGATCGCTTAGGAACACTATGCTTGGTTGACATTAGAACATGACGCTCGCCATTCTGATGTATCTACGGACAATCCATGGTCGCTAATGAACCACGGTTTCGGCAAATGGAAGCACACCTTCCAGAAGGTGCACCACCACTGGCAGCGACTCTAGTACCGGCCCAGATTGTGGCAACACCAGAGGTCTGGGCATCGTTACCACCAGCGGAGACTCAGACATTGAAAGTGGATGAGGCCTGTGCACCGAGAGTGAGTCTGGGTCACAAGGCCAAAGTTTCAGAACTACCTGCAGGTTGAGACCGCCATCAGGCTAACTTTCTTCTAGCCATGGCTTTTAGATACCCTGAACTCCCGCGGGACACTCAGAAAATATTGATTCACCGGATCAACATTGTCTACTTTGCCCTGATGAAAGGATGGACCACAGAAATAGTAGCGGGGGGCAGCGACGCTGGGGCTGAAATTACCCACCAGGATTCCAGCACCCAGCGCCACCTCCGGTCCAGATTGTCTAAAGAGAGCTCTAATGACCATAGTAATTACTACTAAGATTAGTGTGTTTGTTACTTTTTTCAAAGAATAAATTTTTAGTTCAGTTGTCAGCACTATCAAATCTATTTATTATTCATCTATGGGTTTTCCACGCTTTTTGTTGTTTAAAGTGATTTTTTTTGTATTTATTAATGCTAAAGTAATTCGCAGAGTATGTATCATGTTAAACTTTTGTAAAATTTCACAACACACCCTCTTGTTCTGTATGCAGTGATGGGTCAATGACAACTTGTGTTATCTCTCGAGGTAAATATATATCCTGTGAGCTTTCTCCATCTTTAAATAGTACCAACTGAATGAGTGCATCAATAAAAGTGCACCAATTACCGGTCCACTTGACGGTAGCAGAACAACCTTAACATACATCAAAACAAATATTAGATTATGTAGATTGAACATATTCTAGTAAATAATTTAAGTTTTCCTAAATTACTAACAGATTAGTTAAAATTTATTAACAATAGTATAGCTAGTATATATTTAAAATTTCATTCCGTGTCTAATAAACCAATAAGCTTTCAGTTATGATATTTATACTAACTAAATATTTAAATTTGATAATAAATAGGATAGGTAGTCTAGTGATTAAAAAGTGAATTAAAGTTTTCATAAAATAAACAGCAAAAAAATCTTTATTAATACATGGATTATAAACTCTATATGCTAATTAATGTGATTCATCTATGTAAATGTTTTATAGAGGGTTCCATTAATATTTATTTAATATAGTGTACACATTTTGTTCAAATGGTTTGTTTGAACACTAAGGTTTGCTCTAACCCAGTAATTACGGTGACTTGTATTCTCCCCCTTTCTTACTTGTAATAAATAAATGCATGTTGTATACACATTTTTTAGTATCGAATATTAAATTCAATACATCGGTTACTTTTATTTAGGTTTATACACACATACAGCATAATTTTTAAAAAAATACATGAACTAGCAAGGTTTACGTGGTGAAGTTTAATGTTGTTTTAAAACAAGTTGAGTGGATTCTGATTCATTGGGGTACCAGTTAATCGGGCCAGCCATTTATTTGGGAGAAATATTGGAGAACATAAATAAAACAAGTATTTAGCCTGAATTTTTTCTACTTATTTGGCCAACTTGCCGTTTAACTGAGGCAATGAAACTTGTGTATGAACAACAAACTCTGTGTAGATGGCACACATGCTCAACACATAGACTGATTTAGTACGGTACAACATATTGCAGCTTTATACTAATATACCTGAGTGAGTGACTAACAAGAATAATAAGAATTGAGATGCTATTTCATGTAGGAAAGCAATGAAGGCCGTCCTTTATCACCATTAGATACCTGCGCAGGCTTTGTTCAATTTTTAAAGCAACAACCCTTACTAATGTTAACATTGGCTTTGGCACAGTCATTATATTGACTATCTTCATTTTGATTTTATATACATTATATGTTTGCTTTTCACATTAATTGTTTTTAAATGAATATTTGTACCAATATTATTTAATACAATGTGCTTTCTTTAATCGCCAGGTTCCTTTTATTTTATTCATACCTTTTTTCATTTTGTTGGAACGTGTTTTTCAGCTCAATGGATAAAATTTCTCTTATTTTGAGCAGGCGCTTGGTTGGGCTAAAGTGATCTAGTCCGATATGTCTCAATTAACAGGAAGTTAAAAATAATAATTTGCTCTGGAAGTGGGTAAAGAGGATAAAACAAGTAGTGCAAGGAAAGATTTATGGCATTCAGAATGAATGTGGTGAGTAAGAGAGTGATGGAGGGAATATTTTGAGCAATTGTTTGGAGAAAAAGAAGATAAAGTAGAAAAAAATACAGAAACTGTTATTAAGAGTAGAAAATGTAATATGAATGAGAGCAAGTATCTGAGTGAGTAAGAAGAGCAACAAAAAGTGACTTTTACTAAACTACTGATCCAGTGTGAGTCATCCTTTAAGAGTCCCAGTGCTATGAAAGCTAATTGGTAGGATACGTGAGTTATGACATTCATGGTTATTAAGTTTTCAAATGAAGCTGAACCTTGAACAACATGGAACCGCATTATAAAATAACAACACACTTTGTTACTCGGGTGTATGATATTTACCCGGATGAGGGAACCACCCTTCATTAGTTCAGGGGGTTTCTCAATAGAAACACCTTACTGTAGGCAATGAAAATTCCTAATTTTCCAAGCATTTTATGAAGCAACCTCATTTTTAGTAAACATTTTTGAAAAAGTATCTTCAGCAAGAATCTAATGGTTGTCTATCTCCAACGCTTAAGAACGATCAATGCCAAGCAAGCACCTTCCATTGTTGGGATGCCATCTGCAGCATTTGCCCATCAACATTGCTCTTTGAAAGATATTTGAATCATTTTTTATGCATTCAAAGAGAAGATCGATTAAAAAGTCTGAATAGACTGTTTACTTCTTTTTTTTTGCCACCGCATCTTACTGCCTGTTTGGATTAAACACCTATGTACTAATTTTACTAAAAGTTTTAGGGATTATAAAGGTTACATTTAGAGGAAATGTACCCATATTTTTTTGGAGGAAGAATGGAAAACCATTTTGGAAAAACTACCCTCAGTACATCTGACCTAGATTCAAATCTCGATCTCCCTGTCATCGGCAGCCTAGAAATTTAACATTGTAACAAAAAATTCCACATTCAAATCTATTCAGTAGTTCTATAGATATAAGTGATCATATAAGTACAGATACTTATAGGATATGTGAATTCAAAACAACCAACTAACACAAAACATGCTTTCTCTTTTGATTTAATATTGAAATGTATATTGTAATAACTCTCTGGATTGGGTGATCAAGTTATACAGAAAAATAATTAGTTCTACATTCATTAAGAGAATCCACCATTGATCACGCATTTTAAGACAACATCTTTGAAAAACATCAATCTAATTAATATGATATATAGCCTAAAGCCTTCCTGGTAAATATCTACACGATATAAAATAAACTGCACCGTAAACAGTTAATCCTAAGCCACAGTTATACATATCAACACTTTGTTATAAAAGTAGTAGAGATGTAGAGTAATATGTTGTGTACAGTTGTCCAACAACAAGTGTGTGCCATAATAAGTTTATTACTTGCAAAAAAAAAAAGTAAATATATGTATTGTTTGCAATACGTTATTATTGGCCAGTTGAATAATGTTAGGAACAAGAGTGATATTCCTGTGTTTGAATTAGAAAAATCAAGAAGTAATATAGGCATGGTGTTTACTTGATGAAATGGTTATCCATATTCTTAGGGAAATATACAACAATAACTAGATTATATTTTTAATCGAAATAGATAGGTGTTGGGAATAGTGTCACAACATGGAACCTGTTTTCAAGAGATGTCAAATAAAAATCGTGTTCTTGGCAATTTTAGTCATTTTTGCAAGTGGTTGTGTCTCAGGTAATGGAATAATATATACTATAATTACAGCAAATGCATCATACACATAGGCAGGAAGTGTGTCAGCATTAGCGATAGTCAAAGTCTGTAGACTGGTGGTGAGATTGGTTTGAGAACCACTAGTTGAAGGCCTCTCTGTTGAATAATATTATCATATGTGCTTCCATGGCTGTATGTTTAAGGCGTAACTATCGCGATAGACTGGACTGCCAATGACAAGTCAAGTGGGGTTTGAATCCTGGTCAGGTGTACTGAGGGCGGTTCTTTCAAAATGGTTTTCCACTCTGCCGCCACACAAATGTGAGTATACTTCCTCTAAATTGAACCTTGCTTATCCGCAACTAGTTAGTGTAATTAATACATACGCGATAGCCTGAACAAGGTATGAAGACGCGGTAGCGAAAAAAGTGTTTGTCATCATTTGGAGTTAAGCATGACATTAACTTGTGAGCATTTAAAGAATGTATTTAATTTTTCACAAATACATTTGTGGCATTCCCAACAGAAGCAGTTAAAATTATAGGCATGTTTTAACAAACCTTCAAAAATGGTTAACCTGACCTAAGCTAATGTGACCTAACCTAATCAAACCTAACTTTTTTCAATCTAACAGATAATATTCAAAAGTTGTGCTTTCTAACCTAAGCTAAGCTAAGCTAACCTTACCTAACCTACTACAACTACAACTACTACAACAATTACAACGACTACAACTACAACAACGACAAGTCATCTGGGAAACCAAAATCATGCAGTTGTTATGTAACGGTCTAAAAAGCCTAAGCATTCATGATCACTAGCATTCAGAAAAAAGTGGCCCGACAAGCCCCATGTAATATTTCTTAAAGAAGCTCATTTTCTCAAACCTATCATAGCAATATTGCTAAAACTACTTTCTAGATTGACTTATTACACTACACACCATAAAAATCATTACAGCTTGCATAAGTTTCAACAAACCTTTTTGTTAAAAATGCAAAATATTGATAACAATTGTACATGAACAATATTCCTTCGTGCATTCATGAGATTTACACTTGGCTCACTGGTCTGCCAGCATTAAATGTTTTTAAATATGGTTCTGTCATTTTTTATTTTCGTTGTGTGTGGTAATAAAAGGAGTGAAGAGGGAGGGGGTTGGGCTGAGGAAAAAGGTAACTATCACATTAAGAAAGCACTTTTTAGCAATAGAAACAACCAAAAATCCTCTTAAAGCATATTTCTATATGATCCACCCTGTAATTATCTCAAAAAACCCTATATGAGCTTACTCTAACTATAAACCGAGTAGTTTGCTGTTATAATAGTTTATTAAAATGCACCATTATACCCTACCTTTACTACAATATAGGATATAGGTATAGTACAGGAATAATATACATGATTAACAAAGTTAGTTTATTAATTACGAAATAAGTTTATCAAAGTTCTGCAAAGAAAATATTAGTTGTATACTCCGTTGGAAGATTTCATGTTTTAGGTTTAACCTAAATAACTTTGTTCATATTCCATATGTTCCATATGTTAACTTAAGAAAATGCATTATTCCATATTTTATATATTTTTATAATAATAAAAGAAATACACTTATCCAAACCATTGCATGTTCTATAACATCTCAGTTGCTGTTGTCTTATTATAGTGGCATTAGAAATTCACTAGATGTTTCTACTAATGCTTTTTTATCTCCTGAAAAATACAGATTTTTGAAAAATGTTCTTTCTAAAATGAGCAATTCAATTAGTACATAAGTGTGTAACCCGAATGGGTAGTATGACACAATGCTAAAAATACTATAGGTAATAAATAGATTGAGCTCCCTAGATCTTGAAATGATTAATGAGGAAGAATAAAATGCACTATTGTGGTGTTAAATTATCCTTCTCATCCTTACCATGAATCAAGTGGAAAATGAGACTATTTAGTGTCACAGAAATATATCATGGTTTCTTGAAGTAAGTGTTTGGAGATAACGCATCTCAAGTGTGCAAAATTGATATAAACTTTATGTTTTCATCTAATAATATACACACCTGATAAGGATATGCGGAAATGATTAAATTCACAGTAAAATATCAAAATAATCAATAGTCACCATTTTGACTACAATTATTCTTTAATTTAAAAAAAAGCATTCTATTTAATATTTTCTACCGATAAAAAAAGCGGGGGGAGGGGGGAGAAGGAATGAAAGCCATGATGTTTTCTGATGACTTGATGGTATGGGGGGAGAAGGAAGAGAAAGTACAGTAACAACTACAAGAATGGAATGAGGAAGTGAAGGAGTGTGGAATGAAATTTATCATGTAAAGTGTGAAATGATGGCAATGAAAAGAAAGAGGTTAAGGCCTAATAAAGATATAAGGTTGGATGGAGTAAAGCTGAGAGAAGTACAGAACGTGAATTATCTTGGAAGTGTTATTAAGAAAAAATGTGGAAGTAGAGAGTATTGATGAGAAAAGGACAGCAGGTAGAGTTGTTATATAGGTGTATAAGAGACCTGATATGAAGAAGGTAAGTCTATTTGCAGTGTAAGGAAGTACTGTACAGAGCATACTTTATACCCATTGTCACATATGCAGAAGAAACATGGGCAATGGAAGTAAGAGAGACTAGGAAAGTAGAGGTCTTGGGAATGAAGTTTGTGAGGAGCATGCTAGCTGTCATGAGGATAACAAGATTATAAATGAGGTTGTCCAGGAAAGAGTGGGGGTACAGGATAACATGCGGTAGTGGAGGAAGCAAGACTGAGATGGTATGGGCATGTAATGAGATGTTAGCATACATGAGATAGTAAAGAAAGCAAAAGTGAGATGGTATGTGTATGTAATGAAGATATTGGAATAGACGAGAGAGTAAAGAAAGCAAGAGAAGCAGATAACAGAAAGTGTGCAGATGAAAGGATAGTAATGAAAGAAATTAAAGTATGGAGAATGTTGGAAGAATAGAGGAAGATAGAGAGATTTTATTAAAGTGACCCAACTACAGGCCGGAAACAATTGATGATTTAATTAAAATAATAATTAATAAGTATAGTTTATAAGATATGATCCATATAAAATATAGATACAATTCAAATAACCCCACCCTACTACATAGTAGTTTGTATTGGTCTTTACTAAAACTGTTAAAATAAGTAATAAAGTGTGATGATTTCCGAAGAAATAATATTTAATAACAGAGGTTTCCTAAAACTTCTGACAACACTGAACTTATTAATGTTTACCATTTAATAAGCTTTGAACCTAATTATTACTTAGGCACACATAAGTTAATCAATTAACTTTATGAATAGAATTTAAAAAATATGTATGTTTTAAAATGTATACAATAGTATTTTCTTAAATTAGAAAACAATTCTTACCTTCTTTTCCAGTTTGAATATTTAATATATTTCTGAAGTGATCAGTGTATTGGTAACCTCTATTCTCAAATTCACTATACACTTCATGTGCTGTCAGGTTACATGTACTTGAAGATATAATCAAATTTTTACATAATTTCTGTTTAATACTTTCAGTTGATACAATTTTTCCACTTAGCACGAGAATCCTTCCAGTTAGTAATACTTCAAAACATCCACTTGCGTGTTGAATGAAAGTACTTAATTGAAGGGCACCTTTAAAGATAAAATATTAGTATAAAATTAATTCAAATAAAAATCCTCAAAGATTAAAATTACATTTTAATTATTAGGTATTAATTCATTTAACTAATCTGTTAAGCAAATTTGAAAATTTTTCAAAATAATACAACTTCTCAGTTAAAATAGAGTAATATTTTGGTTTTTTAATAACTAGAAATTATTATGAGTACAATGTGAATAAACTCACAAATAAATATGGTAAGTGAAAGTGTGGAAATTGCATTTAACATTATATTGGCAATTATTTCTTAAATTATAATTTTATGTATGTTGCTTCATGAAAACTATCTATATTTTTAAGTGAATGAATATATTTTAATATTATAGAATTTAAATGCATTAACAAGAATCAAATATAATATAATTTGTTTGGTCATTTTCACCCTTGTTACTAGATGTATAGACTATCTTGTTATATTCTGGTTCGTTTAACCTATGAATTATTGATAAAATATTGCCAAATAATCTTTTATTTTAATTCAACTATAGATTTTGGAAAATAATTTTTTTTGTTTCTTTAACAATATAATAGTTCCGTGAATTAATTCATTTAACTCATGCAAAGTGAAATGATAATAAACATTTTAAGTATAGAGTTTGAAGTAAAACCCCTTTTCAGTAAATGTATTGGAACTGTTGTGGTTTAAATAAATGTGACTGTCCATCATATTTTTTATTGAAGAATGAAAATGTCCACACATTATTTGACCATGGAGCAATCTAATGCTTGTACAATTAACCTACTTGTAAAAGAATGGCGATGTTTGCAGAGTTGAAAATATCTAAAGGTTACAGCTATAATATTTGTTAGTTTTAAAAATGACACCTGGAAGGGGATTCAAACCCAAACTTATCACACCAATGCTCTACCCCTAAGATATCCAGGATCATCCTTCACTCATAACTTAAGGCAGCTCTGTGATGGACATGTGGAAATCATGGGAGAGCCATGATGTTGTATCCAACTACGAGTCAGAAGTGTCATATTGTCATATAATTTGTTTCATGTACAATTAATGTGATTGTACTAATTGGTAAATAAATTCACTCCATAATCGCTGGTGGCTGTGGTATCCATTGCTATTCCAGAATTTCCACATGTTCATTACAGACTCTGCCTAAGTTATGAATGAAGAGTAACCCTGCAAACAAGACAATACTGAATAGCTCAGTAGTAGAAATTGGTGCACTAATCCATGGGTCACGGATTTAATTCCCCCTTCCAGGTGTAATTTTTATAATGTATAAATATTATTGGACCAAATTTAAAATAAAACTAATTTTTTAAGTGTCTTTTGTTTTGCGACTCACTTAAAAAAACTCAAATAGCTGTAAGAATGCCACTAATTCATTAACTAGATTATCAAGGATGCCAATGGTCTGCCAGTTAGCAAGTAATATTTTATCATGTCATGTTTGGGTGGCTGTTGAAAGATTTATGGATCCATTGTATGTACAGTTAATCTATTGATGTATCTAATAAACATTAGCTACATAGCATGTTATCTAATTTATACAATATACACATAGATAGAATATATATTAATTCATATATATTACTCCTCTTACTGTCTAGCTATTAGCAGTGGAATGAATCGTGGTTGTGCCTACTGTAGTCAGCAGAGAAAAGTTATTTTTTTATATAGACCATTTAATCACCTTACTTTCAATAGTTACAGTTTTGGTACATTTTATATTAAGCTATCCAAGAAAAATGTTTCATACCTCCAGGACATAAGTTTATGATTCTAAAGGAAATGGGTGCTGATACCAAAAATGCCAATGATTTTTTTACTTTCCTGCATCCTTACAGGTAAAAAAGTATTGTGATTGTCAAAAAAATTGAACTCAAGATTTTGACAAATTTCACCGTTTCATAAACCTCTGAATCCGAAAAAGTGTTCTTTGAATTTCTGTGTCTGGTCTTTTGTCTGTTTGTACCGGGGAGAAGAGCCTAAACTGTTTTATCAATCGGGCTAATAACTTGGTATCAAGTGTTTTCATAGGGTTGCCCCGAAGGATTTTTGGAATTGGATATCAAACCCTAAAATTAAGGGTGTTTAAGGAAGGGCAAAAAGAGAAATAATCAATATTCTCAAAATCGGCTCTAAAGATCTAAATTAAGTTCATATCTGGGCGTTGATTAAGATAGTAAATAAAATTGATATTTTCATTTTCCCATTAAAATGACTTTTAGGGCACTTTACAAAAGTGAAAATTTCTGTATCTCCATAACTATTTGAGATACTAAATAACTTATCAATGCAAAATTGTAGTACTATTACAAATAAAAAGAAAACTTTTATTTGAAATATATTTTTATAAAACCAATAGTTTCTGAGATGTTGGCAAATATATTAATACAATTTTGTAATCTTTAGTTGTGAAGAGATACTACTTACATTTTAATGCAAGATGATTCAAAAATGAGGTGGCCCAATGGCTAGATAATTTTATAATAAAGGAAATTGATAAAACTAAAGAAAGGTAACAATGCCGAAATATTATTATATTTGTGTTTAAAATGTGTGTGTGACTACTTCTAATATAGAAGACAGAAGAAAGGAAGAAGATGTCACCTTTGTGCATTGGATTCTTCACACATCTTTCCTCTTTCCCTAGGTGGGCTTTCTTCATCAAATTTATTCTTATTCTTAGTAGTTTATTTTTCCTCTTTCTTTAGTTTTACCAATTTCCTTTATTATAAAATTTTAATGCAAGAGTAAGTAAATATTAGTAAGTCTCTCAAAAATGTGATTTTCCTTTAACCTCTTAGGGGAAATGTCTGTACAACAATAATTTATATTTATCATTTTACACTCAATAATCGATATTTACCTATTTTATTGGTCAACATTTATAAATGAGGAATTTAATAGCACTGTGATAACCATAAAATGTGACACCCCTAAAGAAATGCCGAAAATTTTAACTGAAAGATGAAATTTTAATATGAAGTGTTGACCATTATAGACCCAATATTGAACTTTTTTATTTGGTCCAAATATACAAATGAGGACTTTAATTCTTTAAAAATAAAATTATAAGATTATAAAATATAAAACCGGAAGTCAAAACAGTTTTACTTAAGAATAGTGAAATTTTCTCTCGTGTTTGATAGTATATAATTATTATTTCGTTTCACATATATTATGAATTTTGAGTAAATATCTCAATATTTAAACAATGGAGTGAGAAAAGCCCGTGCGGAGTTTCGTACCATTTATTTATTTATTTAACCTCCTAGTGGAAATGTTTGTACAGCAATGATCTATCTGTATAATTTTAGACTAAATAGCAAAAATTTATCTTTTTTATTGGTCTAAATTTGTAAATGAAGAATTTAGTAAAAATGTTATGATCATAAGATATGCAACCCATAATGAAATGTTGCAAATTTTAACCGGAAGTCAAAATTTTAATATAAAGTGTTGATCCTTGTGGACCCGAAATAGATTTTTTTGTCCTAATATACTAGTGAGGACTTAAATAATTCTTTAAAATAAAATCCTATAATTTAAATACGGGAGTCAAAAAATGTTTAACTCAAGTATTATGCAGTTTTTTTCTGAGGTTTTCTGGTGTATATTATTTTGTTTTACATATGTTACGAGTTTTGAGTAAATATCTCCAATTTTTAACAATAAAGCGAGAAAGTCTGTGCAGAGTTCTGTACCATTTATTTATGTCAAGTCTACATCAACAAATATATATATATTTTAATTTTGACAAATTTACATATTATTTGCAACTTTATAATTTGAACTTTCTTTATATTAAAATACAACACTTTTCATTAATCTATAATATCATACAAGATACAAGCTAATACAAATATTCTATACCCTTAGAAATGATTGCCATGGTTATTTTAATTGTTATGGTCTGTTTTGCATGCCCCCTTAAGAAACTACCAGTAATCCGTTATCATTGAGGTTTCTCAAGGACCTTGATAATCTATTTCTGTCGTTGATGTCTTGATATAAATAATCCCCTTACTCATTAGTCACAGCTCCCAAATTAACAGGCAAAAATAGCTCAGATGTAAATGTAGAAAATTAATTCCAAAGCACATTCGACAACCAAAACTTTTATAGAATTGAAGTAAGGTTGACATAAAAGATTCATAAATATCTTATTTCCTGTTTCCAAGAAATCCACACACAAATGTTTTAAACTAACTCCAAGCTCCTTCTATGAATCTGTCTTGATATCAATAGGACATCTTCCATTTTACTCGGTCCTAAACGTCTTCTTACATAATTTTGTAACCTCTTCCTTCAGTCAATAAAACAAACATGCATTTCCCTGTTCACTTCCAAAACTCGTTATGCTAGCATTCTCAGACACCCAACTGCATCTTTGGCCCCTCATCCTTTTCTAAAACCCAACTGGTACTCTCCCATATGTTCCTCTATTTTCCTTTCTATTCTACTCAGAACTATCCTTGTCACAGCCTCTGTAATATTAAATATAAAACTAATTGTCATATAGTCCTATAGTCTTTGCATTCTTTGGTATTGCATTTCTTTGATAAGTGTACCAGAATGGTCTTAACTAGATCTTTCAGCAAATTTCGGTGTCATATACCTATTGACAAGATTGGTTAGTCTTGTTATTGCACCAGTCCCAAAGTCCATTAAGTGTCTCAGATGGTATTCTGTACATTCCATCGATTTTCTTTTCCTGAGATCTTGGATTGCTTTTTCAACTTCCCATCTTTCTATCTTTGGTCCATGGTCCTCACCACATTCCAGCTCATCTTCCAACACCAGGTCATGGAGAATTACCTGATGACCATATAGCTCCTCTAGTATCCCATCCATACCTCCCATGTTATCCTTACTTGCTTACTTATTTTCCTTGGGGTTTTCCTCATCAGACTCTTGGCTGTTGTATACATTTCTTCCAAATTTTCCTTGACTTTCCAGTTATTCCACCTCTTCACACTGTCTCCCCACCCACGCCTCCATGACCCTGTAGGTTACTCTTCCCAATTCATTCAATTTTCTATATTGTCTTTATCGTTCTTTTGATGAATAATTTTTCCATCTCCTATATTCATCCATTTTATCCTGCATACCTTCGTGAATCACTCCTTCTTTCCTTTTGTTTTACTTTTCTGAATGCCTTTTACAATGTCCTTAACAGTCTGTTCCTAATGGTGTCCCATTCTTCGATATATCTGCACGCTGCTTTGAACTTTCCAGCTTTTATTTCATTCTTCTTGTATAGACCTCAATGTCATCGTTCTTTAGCTTTACCACATCCCACTTCCTTAAAGGTTATTTATTTTTAACATGCTTTAGCCATGTTCTTATATCTGCCACAAGCACATCTGTATCGACATCCGCCCAAGGAAATTTTTAGCAAGCTTAACACGGTTTTTGAATGGTTGTTTATTATAATGAAGTATTTCTAATACTTGAGCCATGTAATGGCAATCCAGCGATCAAGGCTTTACAGAATTCTATCAATCCCTCTCCTCTTTTGTTCCGTCTTCCTAGACCATGATCTCCAACTACATTCCTTCGTCTTGCATTTCCCACCAAACTGTTCCAGTCACCTATCATCGTGGTTCTTACTTTAACTTTTCCTTTCTCCTCATACACCTCTTCTATCTGTTCATATATTCTGTCTACCTCTTCCTCATCTGCGCTGGATGTAGGCATGTACACTTGAATATCAAGGTAGCCACCAAGTCGCTCGATATCCTGATTGGAAGCACCCTGTCCCTTACAGTTATCATCGTAACTATATTCTTATCCAGTACTTTCCTATACAGCAGTTATACTCCTCCTTCCTTATGTTCACCATCTTTATAAATCATCTTGTATTCCCTGGCCTCCATCTTCCCTTCTCATTCCCATCGTACTTCACTTAATCCTAGAATAATGGGGTTATATCTCTCCATTTCTTTCTTCAGATTCTCCAATTTTCCTTTCTTACTCTTTGTTCTCACATTCCAAGCTCAAATCCTCAAAGCAGATGTTTTCTTCTTTTTACTGTTGTTCTTAACCTCAGATAGCAATTTTCTCCTTAGATAGTGCCCACCCAGAGATTCAATTGTGGACATATTACCCGGAATATTTACTCTCATGAACAACCATGTATATGAAAGTTTTGCCCAGTGGTACCAGAGATACCACAAGAGTCTTAAGTGTGGAGGTTTTGTCTTGCTTTCCGCAACCTATGTCTTTGATATCTGAAAGGTTCATCCGCCATTAGGGGTGATTTCTTACTAAGAGGGCAACAGGGTGCTTCTGACCCCTATAACTTTATTCGCCTTCCGAAGATGACTTTGGAGATAGCAAAGAATACTTATCTCTGAGTTATGCGGTCACTTCCTACGTTAGACACAAGCCTTGCCTGCCATTGGAGATGTAGGTAAGGATTTTGGTTTCATTGAGTTCAGGACCAATTGGTATTACCTGGACTCTCATCTGCTTTAGAGACCTAATCTACAAGTTTAATATACTGTAGTTTCATTTCAATTGCATTCTTTTTAAGAATTGTCCTTATTCGGGGCCCAATAAAAATGTATCCTCTCAGTTAAGTGTTTGTTATATTGTGAAAAACATATGTGAGTATATAAAATCCTTTCCAATTTTATCCAAGACTTTGAAGAAATTTTTTATTAAACCAAATGTTATATTATGTAAATATGGAAGAGTAATATTTCCTGGTTCAACCAATATAACATATTTTATACTACTTCTTCCAGGTAAATATTTGTTTCTCCTTACCACTGTTCCACCATTTAATGATTTTCTGTTGCCTTAATGTCCCACGATATTTTGTGAAACCTCCCTGGCAGCCTTACAAGTATTCTAATAACCGTAAAATCTCCAAAGACATGCCAATATTGGACAGTGTACTTAAATGCACTCAGTATCTTCAACACACTTTTATACACAGCTTATAAGCCATTGGCATGAAGTAGAGGAATCCATTGGTATTTATTTCCACTAAGCAGAACTTTCAAACTTACTTTCAGTGCATCAATAAATATTAGCCACTCATTAGGATTGTGTTCAACTCCTAATTCCTTAATAAAACCCTTTAATAATTTTTACATAAACACATACCATTCTCCATTTTGAAATACTTGGATTACACTTCACTGTATTGTGATACAATATTATTTTAGTTGCTTCTTCAAGTAGTTTCTATTGATATAGCCGGAAACCAAGGAGTTCAGCTTACTCTTTCTTTGGTTAACTTTAGGTCATGAACGTAATCATTAAAATCTTCTTGTGTATTTAAATGTGGCGTGCTATCAGTTCCCTGTTGCTAGTCCAAATGATTATAAGTTTATGGTTCAGCACTGATTCTTAGCACATTCATCTGCACCATCTTCATCACATGTTCTTTAATCCTATAATTTTGGAGGAACTGGAACTGGGAGATCTTGACTATGTGCAACAAACTTTATTGAAGATAATGAATGGGTTTGGATATTTAGTATAGTGCTTGCTTTATTTTAACACACATGATACTTTTTTCTTAAAGAAATAGCGATAATCAAATCGGCTAAGCAGTTTCGCCACAATAAAGGTGCAGAAAAAGACATACTCTTGAGTTTCCAGTTAGCCACACTCTCAGATTTGTTGTGCAGGTAGTATATATTATCATATGTGAACACTAGTTTTTATGCTGGTTGCCAATATTGAAACCAAAGTAAAAATAATTTACATGTTTAGAAATGTAATAGCTTTTCTTATTTTGAGATTTTGTTGTAACCCTAACAAAAACAACAGAGATCCAGGGTGATTAAGACATTCTTTTGCTTTGCATAGCAATACAATGTAAGCAAATCACAAAAGACAAAAATACTTTACAAATAAACTGATCAACGTCACAAGTGCTCATGCTATATCTGTATCTTTGTAACTTAAAGAGCTATTGTGTGAGCACATTTGCAGTACAACAATATTCAATGAGCCAGTACTATAATCTATTAGCAAATTCCATTTTATTCTTTCTCGTTACCTTACAGGCAGTGAAAATATTGTGATCGTCAAAAAAATCAAACTCAAGATGTTGATAAATTATGATGTTTCATGACTCCCCCAAACCCTAAAAAGTGGATTTGCAATGCCATCTTGTATGTCTGTCTAACCCTGAAATTAAGAGTAGTTTAATAAAGAGTGAAAAGAGAAAAAAATCGATTTTCTTAAAATCGAGTTAAACAATTTTGATTACAATTTGTATCTAGGCGTTGATTAAGATTATAAACAAAATTGCTAGTTTCATTTTCCTTTGAAAATGACTTTAGGGTACTTTACAGAAGCGAAAATTTCCATATCTCTGCAACTATATGAAATACTAAATAATTTATCCTTGCAAAATTATAGTACCATTAAAAATAAAGAACTTTTATTTGAAATATATTTTTATAAGACCAATAGGTTCTGTGATATTGGCAGAGATAAGTCTACCACGTAAGTTTTACCAATAATTCTCTAATGCCATAAAATAAGTAAGTAGGTAAGTCTCTCAAAAAGTTGATATTCACTTTCTTTTAAGCTCTTAGGGAAAATGTTTGTTCAGCAATCATTCATCTCTATCATTTTAGGGGCAATAGTCAATATATGCCTTTTTTATTTGGGCAAAATGTATAAATGAGGAAATGAATAGCAACACAATGACCTGAAGATGTGCATCCCTTGTTAACATTTCAAAAAGTATTAACCCAACATTTTAATTCAAAGTGTTGGCCCTTGTGGACCCGAAAATGATCTTTTGTACTGGTTCAAATATACAAATGAGGAGAATAATTATTTAAAAATAAAATTTAAACCCGTGAATCAAAAAATGTTTTACATAAGTATTGTGCAATTTGTGTTTGTATTTACTAGTGTATATTACTTTGTTTCATATATATTATGAACTATGAGTAAATACCTCAATTTCTAAACAATGGAGCGAGAAAGTCTGTGCAGAGTTCTGTACCATATATTTTGCTATGTATCTGCCACTAAATCTTTGTAAAATACATGCATAAAGCCTTAACATTACACTATTTACATTAAAAGTTTCATTAATGCATCCCAAATTTTAAGGAGACATATTTATTACCCTACTGTTTATCTATCAAACAGGTGAAAAATAATGTAATGTTATAATTTTAATTAACTCCTCATAGATGAATAATATAGTCCAAATTGTCATTAAGTTATGATTGTTTTTCAGTTAAATCTTTAATAATGTCAAATATAAAAGGTCATACTAATTGTTGTATAGCTATGTTTTATAAAACTAGATTTCACAAAGCCATGTATAATTTTTCTCTAATGATAATATTTTATTCTCCTAAGAATTTAACCAAAGATTAGGTATAGTAATATTGATATTTATAATCAATTGACGCTCTGGAATTGTGATATTAGTACATCATGTAGAGTCTTTAATGTCTAGTTGTTTTACTTTTACATAAATAATATACACTAAGGGCAAATATGTGATTTTTATGAATTTACCTTATATTTGTTCAAATCTCAAAGTCAGAACTCTCCACATATATATTTTTATAAGTATCAGAATATGGATTAATATTTAATAACACATATTTTTTAATATTAATATACAGTAATGTTTTACATTTAAAATAAGTTATTAAAGTGCAAAAATAAGTATAAGAAATTTTGAAAATAACCCACAGATGAGAAATCCATACATTTGTGTATTCGAAGAACCATAATTAATAATAAATGCTATGTGTATCTAAATATTAGCTTAAATAATATATTTTAAACATAAAAATATTACAGCTTTTGTAAGGACTAGACTATATGGCTGTATTATATTAAAATAATTATTGATTGTTTGTGTGACATCATTATTGAAACAATTATATAGCTAATAATATTAATAATGCTGCTTATAAAGTTAGTCTAAATATCTACTTATTCTAATTATTTATTAAGGAGTAGATAACTAAAATGTTACTCTTATTGATTAAGTGAGTCATCTAAAAGATTTTGAAATTCAAAAAAAGATATTTATTCACCTTAAGCAAATAAAAAAGAAATTGATATATTTTAGTGTTTTATTTTTTAAATTATAACTTTTCCAAAATAAAATTTGAAAAACATTTATGTTATTTTATTTTATTTTTCAAATTGTGAAGAGCTGGCAGGATTAAATCCTCAGTTTTCGATTCTACAATAGTTAAATAATATTTCCAAAACCACATTAAGGATTTTTTATAATTACCTTTTTGGGGAATTTCTAAATTCTGGTATACACGAAGATCTTGAAACATCACAGGCGTTTCTTTGAATTGTTTCTGTTGTCTACAACAATATAGTTCCCATATGGTTTTCTATTAACATAGACACATGTTTACAGTTTAATATAAATGAAGAGATTAATTTCTTAACAAATTAGGTGGGAAAGAATACTTTTTTTTAATTTCTTAAAAATAACCAATGGATATTTAACTGATAAATATTGTCTCAGAATGTGTGAGTGTGAGTTTGCCACAATGTGACTCTAAAACGAAGAAATCCAGAAAGATGAGTGTGTGAACCTTGAATTTGACAAAAGCCTAACCCCATTCACCAAGGGACCAGGGGTGTACCCGTATTTACTGTTTAATATAGTAAAATAGTATATAAATAGTAAATATAAATAATATAAAATAATAATAATATAAATTAGTAAATAAGTGGGCAGACGTGTTAAAGCTTATAGTGCATCGGTTCAGCTATGGTCGATATGTTTAGCTCAGCCCTTGTACCACACACTGCATTGTAATAGACAAACAGAAGCCAAAAGTTACCCCATACAGTTAAAACAGTGAAAGAAACTTGAGTTGAAAAACATCACCAGAGGTTTTGTGAACTTGAAATTACAGATTTAAAAGACATGACAAAGAATTTTCATATATATATACACACACACACGAGGTGTGGCTACTAAATAACCGGACTCATTTTTTTGCCACTTACCTGAGGTCTCAGCAGGTCTCGGGTCAGATAATGATTTATGTTATTTATGTTCTCCATCTATCTTCCAAATTTCAAGGTTGTGTGACCAACAGTTCAGCCGTAGCCTTTGTTCTAAGTGGACCGTGTACCTGAGCTCGTCGGAATCATGTTGAGTGTAAAAGGTAATCAGCGTGTCAAGGTGAAGTTTCTTGTAAAACTTGGGAAATCCACTACCAAATGTACAATTTGTTTAAGGAATCTTATAGTGACCAGTGTTTATCTCGTACTCAAGTGTTAGATTGGTTTAAAAAATTTAAGGAGGGGATGAACAGATCGATGACGATCCGCGGCCCGGCCGTCCTCGCACATCAAAAACAGATGTTGATATTGAAAAAGTGAGTGAAATCGTTCGAAAACATCGACGCTTGAGCATTCGAGTAATTTCTGTCTTAGTTAATATCGATAAGGAAACTGTTCTACAAATTTTACATGAAATTTACACATGAAAGAAGTTTGCTCTAAAATGGTGCCAAAACTCCTCACTTCTGAGCAAAAGGAAACTCGAATGAACATTTGTGCTGACATCCTTCATAACATCGAAAATGACCCAAACTTTTTAGAAAATGTGATAACTTGTGACAAAGCGTGGTTTTTTCAGTTCTACACTAAAACTAAGCGCCAATCCGTGTATTGGAAGAGTCCCAGTTCACTGAGACAAAAGAAAGCACAGATGAGCATGTCAAAATTCAAAGCAATGATGACAGTTGTTTTTTTATATATATGAGGAATTGTTCACATTGATTTGGTACCTGAAAGTCAGACTGTTAACCAGGTTTACTATAAGGAAGTTTTGGCAACCCTTCATGAACACATAAGAAGAAGACCTGAAATGTGGAAGAACGGCTCGTGAATTCTTCATCAGGACATTGCACCAGCACATAAAGCTTTTCTGTTCCCGAAGATCAAATCTGCACTAAAAGTAACCCGTTTCGAATCTGTTGATGCTGTTAAGGAAAAAGTGACGAAGCTCATGAACAGCCTCTGAGAAAAAGACCTGAAACATTGCTTCCAACAGTGGAAGATTCATATAGTGAGCTGTAGGGATCGAGGAGAGAGCTACATTGAAGGTGATAACATGTATATTGAGTAATTTTGTAAATACAATTTTTTAGAGCATCAGGCCAGGTATTTAATAGCCAAGCGAGGCCATGCAGTCCCAGAGGTTCACAATGGAGCTAAGGTTCTACACCTCTTTCATCTTTGCAACATGTATTCTAATCTGTCCCTTGGTTGTTGCCACACAGATCTCCAGTGGATATGCTACAATATGATTTATATTTCAACTAACTTTTACCCACAGCTTCACTTTAGTTAATTTAAGTTTTAAAACTATGTTCATTAAAACAATAACTTTTCCAATTGCACGATATTTAATTTCCCACACAAAGAAGAACTCACGCGACGCGTTAGGTAGAAATTATCATGATGAAAACATTGGAGTTGATAAAAGATGTAGGCTATCTTCAGAATCAAACAATTTAATGTAGTGTAATTATTTTTGTTTTAAAATTAGAAAGACAGAATATATTATTAAATGAAGTAAATTAACAACAAAATTTAAGGCTAGGCCTCTTTGTAAAGGAAGTTAGTGGTTTAATCATTAGGAACGAGCAATTATATATTGATCACAGGAACACATCACATATAATCATCCATGTGAGAAAAATTTGCCGCAGAGATCAACGCCAGACACCTTCAGGGTTTTTCCTTGCCCTATATTGATGGTCATCGCATGGCAAACCTTGATAGAAAATTGCATTTATTTAAATTGGAAGGGCAGGTATGATGGAACCAAGGGTATTTTTGTTATCAAGACCCATTCCCCCATAGTGCAACCTGTCAAGACAGTTGCCTCTACGATAGATTTTTGCAGACGCTTACCTGTAAGCGGCTACTATTACACAGTTTAAGTGGGTTTAAATTATGCAGCAAAATGATGGGTACTCAAATTTTAATTAAAGAGCATGTAAGTGCAAACCAAATGGACTAATTAAATTAAAAAAATAAGATAGGGTAGTTCCTATTGACATATAAGTGCTGGATGGCATTTCAAACTGGTCCAAAATACAGTCATTAATTTTACTATCCGATTAATTTTTTAGCTAAAATAGCTTGCTCCTGCAACCATGAAAGATACTTTTTACTTTTTATTTTTAAGAAGCTGTATATAAGTATGAACAAACTGAACTAATTTCTGGATATCCTTCACTATGGAGTATATCTGCAAGTTATTTAAGAACACCTTGCTTTTGTGTTTTGAAAAGACTCTGTTGTGTTTCAGCAATGTATCAAAAAATGAGGCTTGTTTTTGTCCACGCACGGGCGAATACGCATTTTGGTTGACAGATAAAGTTTCACAACATTTGGATAGAATTAGACTCTTTTCAGGCAGACGTTAAACTGGTCTGCTCTAGTGGCTCTAGGAATAATTACCAATAGAGTTTGTCAGGAGTCTCCTGAGAACAATATACTGACGCTTCCTATGAGCACAATGTTTATTCTGAGATCCATCAGAGTTCTAACTAGACCTTCAATTAATGTTGATGAGAAACGTTGCTTCGATATGTAGCATGCAGCATTTTGGTTGTTATCCAAATATACAAGGGTAATTTAAATGTCACATACACTGTTCTGCCTCCTTCTGACAAATTAGTGGCTATACCCAAAAGTTGTAAGCACTGTTCTGAACCCTTTAAACAAAATAGCGGCTATAGCCGCTGAAGCCACTGTCAAGGCAACAAATCCATCAATCCTATATTTAGACAAGAATAAATTGACTATAAAGTTTTACCATCACCTTCGATCACATCTTAAAATAACTTTTCCTAAAGGAACTAGATTTTATTTTTATTCTAACACCGCATCTTATTACCCATTCAGCCATTGAAAGAATACTTTAGAATAATCTATGTAGGGATTGGTATGTTGTTCTGTTTTCAATAAGCTCTTGTTTCTATTCAAATTTTGTAAAATAAATGTCTGGTAGTTTGTGTCTATAGAGTATAAATCCTAAAAATTGTCAGGAAGAATAAGAATCAAGTCCTTTATATCTTGTCTATTAGAGATCCAATCATTTGGTTAGGTTCGTGATAACCTATATTAAAAACATCCCTTTGGAGAACATCTGTCATGTGAGCAATATTAAGATGAGAGAGATCAAATAGCTGAGTGAGGAAGAGAGCAGAACAAAGAAGTTTTTGATATTGTAGTATTAATGAGTCATCGTCTAAGAATGCCAGTGCTTGTCAAACTAATTGTTAGGATGCGTTGGTTACATCGTAAGTTTTCAGGGGGGTTTCTTAACAGAAATATATCTTTTTCCACAATGGAGTTTCTTAATTTTCTAGCCATTATATGAAACAACCACATTGTACATAAATATCTTGGCAAAGGGATCTTTAGCGCACAACTTGAAGAAGATTTAATAGAGTTTATGAGGTTGTATAGCTCCACACTAATATGGGAATCGAACATTCTCAACAGGATGGGGTTTTGTCGGACCACGTAATGACCGTCTATCTCCAATGGTCAATAATGGAATGTAGCAGCGCACGCTCCATCATTGGGATGCTGTCTACTGTATTTGGAATATCCATCATGCCCTTGATAAATCTCTTTAAAAGCTCTTTGGATACGTTTTTATTCATGCACAGAGATGATCGATTCAAAAGTTCAAATGGGCCATGTGTGATATGTTTAGTTACATTTGCATGTAGTTGTGGGTTGATGTTTGAATCTGGACTCCCTGAACTTGTCATCGAGTCTACATCATCAAATTTGATTTTTTCGCTGGAGTCATAGCTGTAGATGCACTTGTGGCAATCCTTGCTTTTGCCACTCTGCAGTGTACATAGAAATCTTGTATTGCCTTTAACATTACTGCTCAGCTTCTTGAAGACATATATAATTTTTTTTTTTAACTTATAGCATTTCTATAGTAGCTCAACATAATATAAAAAAATTACCACACTCAAATTTATTTTAAGTAGTTCTCTAGTTTTAAGCTAATAGATAGGTACAGAAACGATCCATTATAAGTATTTGTGAATTTAAAACAACCTACTTAACTAAGTTTTGATTTCTCTCTGGATCTACTTTTGAAATGTATTCTGTATTTAATCTTTAGATTTGATGATGTAGCTATGCAGAAAAATAATTAATTATACATTCAATATGAGAATTCATCAAGTCTTTTTAAGAGAAAATATTTGAAAAACATCTATCTTATTTGATTTGATTTGTTTGAGCAAGAGAGCAATTTTTAATCGTCGATACATTAATAATCGTCTGATAATGATTCATCAGTATCAGCATCGGTGCACCCCTACTCCTTACCAGGTCAAATATGAACTCTATTAATAACATTTAGAGTAACTGGATTTATCTGAGTATCTGCTAGGTGTGCTGCCTGGAAGAAACCCAGACCCCTTAACACGCAGGAGTGTTTGATTAGAATGGTTATCGGAGACGGTCTTTTGTCCTGGAGGAGTCACAACAATAGCTGTTAGTTTTGACGCAAGGACCAATAACAATCTCATTACGAGGAGTTAACGTACATTGCTTTAACAATGGAAATTACAAGTGGTCTTATCGTAGGATAGCCAAAACAGGGACACCGAAAATTTACCTCCTTGCCAAGTGAAATATCAAGTTTACAGGACCTGGACAATGATGAGTGAATTAATGAGTCCCAAACCTTACTGCCCCTCACCATCCAATAAGGGAAAGAAATCTGAAAAGTCCTCAAAAAGTCTCGCCCTATTCTATAAATAAACCAGATATTTAAATGTGAAGGTTCTATATCTGCTGGTTCAAAAGATACATGATGAATTTTAAATAATTTCAACCCCTTTTACTCCCATTTGAGGTTGAATTTCGAATTTTAAGATTTATTTGGCTATCTGGAGTTGTTCTTCTACCTGCCTACCTAATTTATATTTTCTAGAACAATTATTTTTCTGTTTAAACTGCCCCCTACCCCAACCACTTCCTCCTCTTTTCCCATATTTATTGGAGTACTATTCAAAAATTTAGTTTTCAGATTTGTATGATTATTTTGAGTGATCCCTTTAATTTTCTTCCTCATTTAAAAAGCTATTTTTTTTTTAAATTATAGCCCACCTCCCCCAATTACTGGGGACCCACTTTGAAATTTACTGTTTTATAAATTTTTATGGTTATATGGGGCAATTCCTTTACCTTCCTGCAAAAATTCAGTTTTCCAGATCACTTCTAAATGTATTTTTTTTATGAGTATACTTTCATTTTTATATTCTATATAGAGCTGAAATTGAGTTATGTTTCTTTTGTATTAACACTCTAGAATGGTTCCCATTAAGTCTTTTTGTTTATTAACCCTGAGCAAGAGCAAGGTTTCACCCTTCTGGGCCTACAAACAGTCAAGACATAGGATATTTTCTATGATACAGCTGCTTAACCGTGACCAGTTCTCCGAAGAAGGGAGATAGAAGAGTATAACAGAGTGCTTCCAGTCCAATCAGGAGAAAGTTAGGAAATTATATATAGACACTACCCAGTTCATAGCTGTGTTCCCTTTGAAGCAGTGTTAATGGTGGTATTTTGGCTCTAGGTTAAAGACCTACTTAGGAATAGCGTATGGATCCAAATGGATGTTTCCTTCTTACTATAATAAAATATGCTTAGTCTATAAATGTAAACATTATACTTACCAAAATGAACGAAAGGGGCAGAATAACTTTTCCAGCAATTTTGTGTTCTTCCAACATTCTGAATTGTTCTTGATTTAAACTGATTGTTGTGTGTTGATCTACTATACTGGATAACTTCCCCTGTGAAATCAAGTGAATTACATCAATTACTTTTATTGTTTAAAAAAATTAAACAATATGTTGGATGCCATTTTATAAGCAAAATATATAGGAGCTAAAATATAGGCCTAAGTTTATAATAATTATTATAAATTTATATTTTAGCTACTATATATGTTCAAGTTTATCTAACATAATAGTTATTAATATGCTAGATAAACTTGAACATATAAATGACTTAGGTTACAAACAAATGAATACAGTTGAAAATATTTAATGAAAAATTTAGATGCATTTATATACTTAAGGCTAGTAGGCCTTTTAACAAAATATACCACAATTTGTTATTTTAGAGTTTTACCAATATTTATAGCATTTTGTCTGATGAAAGGAGCACCACTACAGGAAGGTGATTAGTGTATTTTATTAAGTTTATTTATTATTCAGTCTTTTAAAACATTAGGTTTATTTTAAATTTTGATACTGGCATGTTCATTAATTCTTAAAAATATATGTTTTTAGTTTCTAACTGACCAGCATGAGATTTAAGGTTTTATGTTGAACATGGCGAAAGAAATGACTAGGTTGTTAAACTGAAAGGTGTACCATCTTCATGTTCATTGCTGTCACAACATAGAGATTGTAAATACATCACCCCATAGAGATCATAAATACAAAGCATTTTCCTAAACACAAAGATTCTCTATATGAGGTGGTGATTCCGAGCAGTCCTGCCAGCAATCAAATACAGGACTCATACTCCAATAGACTCATATAAAAACCAAAAACAAAGGATGAAAATATAATAGTTAGACAACGCTAGACTAAACAATGGCATAGTTGTTAAGAAAATCAATTCGATAAAATAAAACGCACGTAATTGAGCAGGTTTAGGAGATATTTCATGCCTCAACAATGGGTTTGTTACAAATAGCCAGTATATACAAACATATTCTGATTTTTATAAGAATCCCACTTTAAACAACAAACATTGTTTGAAAGTCACTAAAGTCTAGAATTATATAAATATATTTTATTCCATTTATTTATTTAAAAATATCAAACTCTTCAAATAATACTTCCTTTGGATTTATGTATAATTTCCCTTTAAACTATTAATTATTTGGACTATGACTATAAAAACCTTTAAAATGTTTTAAGCTACACCATTGCTGCAACCAGATATTCTGGTTTTCAAATACAGTAGACTCTCGGCTATCTAACCTAATGTGTCGGTCGGCCAGGTCAAATAGAAAAAAAGTCGGATACGGTGGAGCCATAGGCATATCTGCCCCTGCAAAGTTAATGACCGCCACCCTCTTATGTTTAACACAATGTACAGTATGTACTGTACTACAAAAATATTTCGGCAAACCCCTTGGAAGATTTTGCAAAACCCCAGGAAGTTTGTGAACCAAAGTTTTGGAACCGTTGAGTTAAATTATCGGAGGGTTCATTGTCCTATTGTTCCTTTTCAATCGACTGTTCATTTAACACCATCGCTACAATATCTTTGTCTGTAGTTTCTTCGATTTTCTTATTTCCCATCCATTCTGTCTTACAACGAAGCTTCCTCAAATCCAGGAAATTTTCTAACAGCAAAATAATCTCAGTGTTATCAGTTGCATTTTCCACATTGCATTTTTCTTCTACCTCTTCCCAGTTCTCACTAGCTTTGTGATCCAGAAAAACTTTCCATGATCGCACAAGTGTTAAAAATGGAATTTCATCCCATCTTCACTTATCTGATAATATCAAGTATGTCAACTGACTTTAATGCGACCGCAACTTCTATATTTTTATCAATAGCCACTATGATATTGCTTAGTAGCCTACGTCGATATTTCTTTTTCAAAGATTCCAGCACTCCCTGATCCATTAACTGATATACAGATGTCACATTTGCAGGCAAAAACAAAGCTTTTATCTCTCCATCGTTTAATTGGTAAATTGCTGGATGTGAAGGAGAATTATCCAAAACTAGAATTGCTTTCCTTGGTAAATTGTTTTCAGCTAAATTTTTCTTAACTTTTCACACAAATTCCTGTTCAAACCATTATTTGAAAAAGTCTCCATTCATCCACGCCCCCCCCCCCCTTTTTTAAAAAAAAACTACAGGGGCAAAGAATTTAAATATTTTAAGATTCTTAAAAGAGCTAAGCTTGCAATATTTTCCAATCAACGTCAGTCTCAACTTATGGTTTCCGGTTGCGTTACTACAAACTAATCCTGTAGAGCAGTCCTTACTCTTCTTGAACCCTGGTGTGGCCTTGACTGTTTAGACGCTAGTGTTTTAGACAGCAACATCCGGTATTTCAACCCGTCTCATCACAGTTGTACAACTGTTCTCCGGAAATACCTTCCTTCTCAAGCAAGTCAAAAAGGTGTTTTTTTTTAAGTTAAGGATAGCGTCACTGTTTGCAGACAAAGCTTCACCACTATTCTTTATCTGTCAAACACAAAAACGTTTCTTCCAGTGATTGAGCCACCCATCACTAGCAGTAAATTCACCATAGTCGCCCTCAATTTGCTTTTTAAACGGAATTGCTTTTTCTTGGAGCAAGGGGCGTGAAACCGGCATTCCTTTCCTCCTCACCTTTTCATAAAGCCTCTTCAACTTCCACGGGTTTGCCTTTTAGCATAGTTTTTCAAACTTTCACGCCACTGCCACTTGCTTGCTTAGAACATCATTTTTCAATCTCTGCGCAATTTCTTCGCAAATCACCCACAGTAGTTTTTCCGACTCCTAGCTTGAATGCATTTTTTTTTTTTTTTTTTTTTTTTTTCAAATTTACCAGAATCATTTATTTTATTGCTTGCAGTTTTTCTTCCAAAGTTACTACAACTTTCTTTAGCTTGTCAAACATATTTCACCTAAAGATAAAATCCACCAACAATACACTGGACTGTATACACGCTTTATAACATAAATTAACAATCCACGAATGACTGAACCGCACAGACAAACTTCTGGATACAGACTGATGGTGAACTTGCTTGTCGCGACATGAATCATTGCATGGCGGGGAAATTGTGCTCAGCATGATGGCGGGTCAGATAGGCCGGAGATTGAGTAGTCAGAAGTTGGATAGCCAAGAGTCTACTGTATCAAAAAATCACACTGTAACATCAATAGGGGAAAGTGGAGGCAAATCATTGGTATTGCACATGGTCTATAAGGGTTTGGGATTGCTGGATAAGAACATGAATCATCTATTTAGAGATGATTGATTGAAGTGATATAATTTAAACTCTCTGCAGGAATTCAATGTCAAACAAAACTAATAAAAAAGAGTAACAAGCATTTCAGATACCTGTCAGAGTTAACAGTATAAAGTTGGGGTAATTGATACCCCTGTGTGCCCATTTGAGTGTTAAATTAATAAAAATATGCATTTATTCTATTTATTTAATTGATCAGCCACACTAGACCAAGCATTCTCTCAATGACTTGACCAAATCTAACATTATCTTTGTGGTCATTTTTCTTAATAAATTATATACGAGACAGGAAAAGATTGCCCAGTTATGTGCAACAAATCACCAACACATTGCATCTGAAATTAGTAGTAGTTTTCCCAGGGTACAGAGACCGATCAAAAACAACGTGTCATCTGTGTCAAGCGACTCCCAAGTATCTTCACTTCTGTTTGTGGAGGACTCTAGTGTGTCAGGAAACTGGCCAATTGCCACTGACATATACTCTACCGGGATTCCCGCCCATATAGAATGTGTTTACACAATAAAACCATTGGCAGGTCAAGGTATAGAACTACAATCATTTTCTTTATTTTACAGATTATTTAGAAATCACAAAAATTATGGATTTAAACTTACTAAAACTCAACCAGAACTTCACATTGATATTTGTCATAGGAAGAGTAATTGAGTCAATTGGGAACTGTACTTCTTTATAATGAAAGAAAAGAGATATCTAAAAGTAAACACTGTGTTGATGTAAAGGATCATTCTAATCTACCAAATGAGAAATTTTCATAGATGGCATATTTATTTTGTAGTTTATAAACTATGTTATCCGGTGGCATACCAGTTTCCTGGTGTCAACGTCCAATGCAGTTTTCCAATTATCGTGATGGTCCCATGTCACAAGAGATGAGAGCGAGGCTGTACCTCGAGATACAGGGTACTGAACCGGAGGGTACAGGTTCGAAACTTTGGGCAACAATCCAGCTGAATAAATCCTTTAAAAAAATGCAGATAATGTATAATAATTATAACTATACCAATACCAATTTTATGAGGACGATACAATATTATCTTTCTATCAGCTGACTCTAAGTTATTTTTCGGGGTAGCGTGGAACTTAACAGATCCTGGAGTATTTATTGACAAAAATTTGAACTTAATCAACTATATACCATTCACTGAGCCAAATTTAAACATCTGTGCTACTCTATATGATTCTCGAAGGAAATTATAAAATATTTTCAGAGGAAAATTTGGATTAAGTCAACTATATAAAAAATTTCAAGGACCACTTGACTAAATATTTCTATCACCTGACAATTAAGCTATTTCCCAACTGTACTGTGCTTATCAAGCATTATCTGTCCAGTAACTATTTTTGTTCGGGTATTAGATTTAAGACTCTCTTAAAGATGTTGATCCAAAACAATGGTAACAGGCTGGTTGGAAACATGTACCTAGGGCAATGAGTGAAGGTGAGGCTGAATTATGGAAAGACCAACAATGTAGAGGTAGGAAGAGGAGAGAGGCAGGGATATTGTTTGTCACTCAGTCTGTTCAACTTGTATGGCGAGTGGCTGGTCGGGGAAGCCCTAAAGGGACATGGCAATGTCAGGATAAGAGGCCGCGTCATCAACAAAATTAAATATGCAGATGATTTATCAATGCTGGCCAGAAATAAAGAAGATTTGCAAGAAAATATGAACGGGCTGGTGGAAAAAGATATGGCATGGAGATCCATATTGAGTAGTCAAAACTGATGGCGATTTCAAAAAATGAAAAGCTGCTGAAAATCAAAAATGGTAACCAGGAGCTGGAAAACAGAGCAATTCAAGTACCTGGGAAGTCTGCAGACAAAGGATGCCTATTGCACCAAGGAAATTAGATCAAAGATTGCCATGGCTAAGTAAGCTTTCAACAAGAAGAGGTTGGAACTGTAGAAGAAACTGATGAAATGCTACATTTGGAGCAGAAACTAAGAGTCTTAAAAAGATAGAAAATAAATACTTGGAAATCTTTGAAATGTGGTGCTGGAGAAGACTTTAGAATATTAAGTGGAGAGACAAGAAGACAAATGAATAAGTCCTAAGATGAGTGGGTGAGAAGAGATCCATCTTGGATGTGATTCTTTGACCCAAAGCAAACTGGATTAGACACATCCTGAGAAGGAATTGACTTCTGCATGATGTCAGAGAAGGAAAGGTTGAGGGAAAGAGGAGCTTAGGAAGGAGGAGGATTCAAATATTGGATGACTTGAGGAAAAAAAAATTCTTGGAGCTGAAGGAGGAAGTCTATAACTTCACTGACAAAATAAATGGACCTGCCATAAGACAAAGTACCTAATAATAGTAGTAGTAGTAGTAGTAGTAATAATAATAATATTAATAATAATAATAATAATAATAATAATAATAATAATAATAAATAATAATAATAATAATAATGCTTTACCCAGGTCATTTTTTTTTACTCTATACCTTAAATAAATGATTGGTATATTTTTGGAAATTCAGATTTAAAATTGATACCTAGGGAGTGTTTGACCTTAAAAATAACATTGTTTAGATCTACTTGATTTTTAGTGGAAAGATCGTTTAAGATTAGTTTCCTATCAATAGTTTCAGAATATTTAAAAATTCTCAAAAATGGTTGAAACAATGTGTATAAAATGTATATCTAGGGAGTATTTGACATGATAAATTAAAATCCATACTTGTGCTTTGCTGAAAAAATTGTGGTAGTTTACTTATGATTTCCTTTAGTTTGAAACTTTTTAAAATTAGCTCTAACAATATGGTTCAAAAATGGTATCAAGGACTATTTTACATGAGCAATAATAATGTATGTTTATTTTTGTAAAATAAATGTATTTATGGGTAGTGTATTTTGTTAAATTCTCAAAAATTTTAATATTTTCAAAAAGACCTTTAATATTTAGTTCAAAATGAGTAATATTTTTATAATAAATAAGAATCTATTTTTAATTTTAAAAATAAATGTTGGTAATTTTAGGGTATTTAGATAATAACTTTTATTTAGTTTAAAGAATTTTGTTTAAAAATCCTATATGAAAAGTGTTTATTGTGATTTACAAAAAATAAGTATATTTTTCTAAGGAAGAATTACTTTAGGCTAGTTAACTAAAACTTATGTTTAAAAAAAATTCTTTCAGGTTATTACATAATTTTGATAAAACATGTACGATTTTACTGTACCATTTATTTTATATGCATTTAACTTTTTTTTATTAATTAAAACAGTGAATGAGATGATAACTGTTTTAATACTTTGTGTGCTAATCATACTGATAAATTACAAGAAGTGACGAGCGAAACAGAGTAAATATCTTGATTTTTAAAATAGATTATTTGTAAAGATAAGATATGAAATTATCTCATTCCATATGCAGTTCTAAATGCAGTAAAATTAAAGCATATTTTTGATCTGTATGAAAGACTTAAATGATTAGGATGAAGATTTTTTTAAATTGAAATTACTATAGTATACTTAGAGAGATACCCATCTAATACAATTACTCTCTTTCATGAAAGGTTTAAGCTCACTCCCTTATTTGAACAACAGTTAAAAACATGCTCTATATAGTTAACAACTTGTTATCAAGCTCAGGTAAATAAAGATAGGTAAAGTTTGCTGCTACCTTCATCATCCTTTAAAAGTTTTGTTCCTGGCCAGAACCAAAACTAAAGTGTCTTTCCACAAGAAATATAGCTATCTTCCCTACCCTGCGTACATCTATTACTTTAATCACTATAACTCACTTCCCGACAGCAGCAAGTAGAAACTCTGCACTGTTTGAATGTCCTCGTAGAGTCAACGAAATGTGAGTGCAACTGGAACCAAATGATTTTTTAATAATTGTTTGAAGCAGTCCATGGGGAGCTATTTCAATAACAATCGCATTATTTGGAATATATTTGGTTGATTCTTCAAAAAGCACTGAGTTAAGTAAATTATTAGTGTGGTACTCTGCCGAAGAATATTTAGCTAGTGGAGTTTCCCATTCACTTTCTGGTACAGACGAGCTGATCCATTTGGTTGATCGTGCCTTAGGATTTGTAAGCAACTGAAATAAGAAATAATTAATATTATATTATATTATTATTATTAGCACTGCGTCTTACTACCTGTTCGGGTTATACCCAATCAATATTATAAAGAGTTGTTGAGTACATTTTCATGACATATGTTTAAAATCGAAAGATGGATTAAAAATATAGGTTATTAGGTGAGATACAGTCAAATCTACTGATACTGAGAATATTAAGATCAACACAAAATATTACCTCATTTTTCCAACTAAAATTATTTTATAAATTCAATAAGACTTAGGTCACCACCACCCCCTTCTGTTATCGATAATGTGGGCTTTATAATCTGTCAGGGTGTGCCACGACCGAGGATAAGGGGGAGGTGATGGGGTATATTTGTGTGGGTTCGTGATTG
The DNA here is from genome assembly GCA_039000515.1 of Timema cristinae. Lineage (NCBI taxonomy): Eukaryota > Metazoa > Arthropoda > Insecta > Phasmatodea > Timematidae > Timema > Timema cristinae. The sequence goes on from JBCFYV010000100.1 coordinate 8,599,331, forward strand.
ATGTTAAACTTTGTTTTAAATAGGTTTAATAGTACAACTATGTCTATTACAAATATGATGTTGGTAGAGATATTAGAGTGAAAAACTTAGTGAATACTGAGAAGCTTGTGACAAAACGAGGTGTTCCTATGAATTCCCAATGGGCCACCTAACTACTAGGTCATCTCTACACGGTTCACAACCCCGGTACCCTGGGCTCGAGTAGCAGACCTCAAGATAGTACAGTACTGATGAACTGGCGTCCTAGTCCACGCAGTCCTGAATCGGGCACAGTGACCCCTAGACTTCGGTGTTACTTAATCAGCCATGATGGGTGGCTCCCCTATTCTTTATCCTGGCCTCCCCTGGCCTGGTGTCTCACTAAAGAATGTTGACAACACTTATTACACTTCGCCTTCCAATTTAGTCTGTACCGTTACACTTACATTATTGATATATCTCCTAGCATTAGTAAAATATTGCTGGGAGTGTTTTGGAAGGAGGACAAGTTACTGGAAGACTGGAAAAAAGGAGTTAAAATACATATATTCAAGAAAGGAGACAGGAAGAAGTGTATAAATTATAAGGGGATAATTCTGATGTGCCACTGTACAAAAATGTATTGAAAAAAGAGAATAAGAATGAAAGGAAGGTGTAGAGAGTAGCAGGAACAGCACATATTTAGGGAACAAAGGTCTACAATAGACTTAATCATTGCCATACGACAATTGATGTAGAGAAGGTATGAATGTGGGAAATACTTAGTTTGTATTTATGGATGTGGAGAAGGCATATGCTAAGGTGGATAGAAGTAAAGTTTGGAAAGCGATGAAGAAGGCCGGAGTGGAAAGAGGAGTTCTAATGAGAATGAAAAGTATGTATGAGGATAAATGGAGTTGTGTTAAGATGGAGAATGGAAGGATGGAGTGGTTCCAAATAAAAAAATGAGTAAAGCAGGGAAGTGCCCTGTCACCATTACTATTTGTAAAAGTAATGGAAATAGTCATAAACCAAGTGGCAGGAAAACTCGGGAAGAAAATAATGAAAGCCATGATGTTTTCTGATGACTTGATGGTATGGGGGGAGAAGGAATAGAAAGTACAGGAACAACTACAAGAATAGAATAAGGAAGTGAAAGCGTGTGGAATGAAATTTAGCATGGCAAAGTGTGAAGTGACGGCAATGACAAGGAAGAGGGTAAGGCTTAATAAAGCTAAAATGTTGGATGGAGTAGAGCTTAGAAAAGTACAGAATGTAAAATATCTTGAAGGTGTGATTAAGGAGAAAGGTGGCAGTAGAGAGAATTTAATGAGAAGAGGACAGCAGGGAGAGTAGGTGTGTATGAGACCTGCTATGAAGAAGAAAAGTGCCCTTGAAGTGTAAGGAAGTGTTGTGCAGGGACGTACTTTGTACCTATTGTCACGTGTGCTGCAGAAACATGGACAGTGAATGTAAGAGAGACTAGGAGAGTGGAGGTCATGGGATTGAAGTTTGTGAGGAGCATGTTAGTCGTCACAAGGAGTAACAGGATAAGGTATGAAGTTAACCAGTAAAGAGTGGAAGTACATGAGATAGAAAAGGAAGCAATACTGAGATGGTATGTCATGTAATGAGGATGGAAAAAGAGAGGATGCCAAAGAAAATGTTGGAAATGAAGTATGTAGAAAAACGACCAAGGGAGGCAAGAAAGAGATGGGAGGGGCAGATAACAAAAGTTTGATAGAAAAGAATGGATGAAATCAAAGGTGAAATAGTGGTGGATGGATCGAGGAAGATTGAAGCATTTTACTAAACTGATCCGGCCGCAGACTGGAAACAGTTGATGATGATTATTATGATATAATAATGAGTAAAATAACACTCTTTAATATCCATGAAAAATTGTCTTTTAATATTAGGATGAAAAAATAATTGTATCATTTGGTTTCAAGAAAATAATTAAAAGGCCACACAAAAAAAAAAAAAAAAATAGTTTATATACAAATTTTCAAATTTGATTTAAATGTTTGTGTAGTATGTTTTTATGTTTAAAATAATACAAAACAAAATAAAAACTACTGTGTGATGATTTATCACTAGGCCGGAAATGTTGTCACCATATTTATTAACATTAGAAGTATATGTAAATTTACATTGCTCAGATCCAAACTAGCATCATAAATTCCACTTTCTGATCAACAAAACAAAATGTGTTTTACCATCACATGGAAATGCAAATTGAAAACAGTTGCTAATATAAAAACGATGTGATTTTATTGCCAGATGTTATTTTCAAGCTAGCCCTAGTTGTACACACAGTTTGAAAATTGTTCCAAAACGTATTTTGAGCCATCAAGTTACTCCTACATGGGATGTTAATATGCTTTCAACACATAACATAAAATAAAATAAAAACCCTTAACGCTAGAAGATATATAGAGAAAAAAACAGTGGAATAAATCTTCAAAAATGTATTGAGGAAAACGTTTAAGTTCCAGGAAGAAGAGTAGCTTATTAAAAAGTGTACTAGAATGGTTTATAATAGCTACTCAACTTGAATAGAAATGTATTTTTTTTAAAGATATATACTACTTTAAAGTAACTGTTTATTAATTTCATGTATTCTATTTATTCAATATGATATTAGTTTTTATAGGTCTCTTACCTTTAACTGTGTTATATTTAAAAATTATCAATACATATCCCTAGATTTAATAGTAATCAATATATTATTTTTTCTATAATATTGATTCATCCAATTTATTTGTTATTTTTGTTATCTATAAACTATAAAACTACTTCACTGCCCAAATAAAATATATCAAAGTAGCTTTAGGCTTTCGGTGATTTATTAAATTTCTTTGAACAGTAACAAAAATATACAATGAATATTTTTTGGCCCTAATATTATATATCAACTATTTATGTTTATAAAACTTGTGAGAAATTATAAAATCTACATAAATCTTATATTAAATAAATTTAATGATATAATCTAATCTCTTAGCTTAACATTTACAAATGTTCGTCGATGAGAAATAGGACTAGATTGATATTTTAATATTTTTTTTGCACTCATTTTATAATGATATCTAAATTATCATTCAGTCAAATACACAGGCCTGCAAAATTTGGGTTGTTGAAAATTGTTTTTATATAATGGGTGATTCTTATGATTTTTGGTGTGCTGATTTTTTAAATGATCTCCGATTTTTTCTATCACGTAAGGATTTTTCACAAATTGAATATCAAAATATAGAAAAAGGGCTCAGTTTGTGTATAATGTTTAAAACTTATTTATTTAAAAAGAATAATAATAGTTTTATTTACAAAAAAATTTAAGCTAAGCCATTCTCAACACTTACCAAGACTTACAAGTCCTTATACTGCCTTATTATTTTATCCTCAAAGCTCCATTTGACCTTTATATCTTATAGACAGCTTTCGGCTCTTCTTTGTACAGCATCCAACAGTAGTCTGCCATCATGTTGATGTTCCATCTGCCTTGGTATCTGCGTTCCATCTCCTTGATGTCTTGATGGAATCTTTCCCCTTGCTCTTCACTCAAAGCACCAAATTTTTCGGGGAAAGTAGTCCAAATGGGAATTCAGGAAGTGCACTTACAAGCTCATCAAACAACCCAAGTCTTTGAATTTGATGAGCATGTTTTCCACTATAAATTTGAAGTCGGGGTCCTTATTTTTCCCAAGAAATTTCGTTACAACTTCACTGAAAGCTTTTCAGGCATCTTTTTCAAAAACTTCCATTATTGTTTCAAAGATTTTGTCTTTCAGAAGTTTCCGGATATCTGGACCGAAAAAAACACCTTCTTTCAGTTTCGTTTCTTACAGTCCAGAAAACTTGTTACACAAGTATTTAAAACACTCTCCTTCTTTTGACAGAGCCTTTACAAACTGCTTCATTAAACCAAGCTTGATATGAAGAGGAGGCAGGAGAACTTTTCTTGGATCAACCAAGGTTTCCCTTACTACATTATTGGTTCCAGGTTCTAATGTTGCCCTACATGGCCAGTTATTTTTAACCCAGTGCTACCTTCTAAGCCGGCTATCCCATTAACACAAGAAGCAGGGGTACTTAGTGTAACCTCCCTGCTGCCCAAGAAGCATGGAAAGTACTTTAAGATCACCACATATAGTCCATCCATGATCATTGTAATTCAGTTTGGTGAGAATTAAGGCTAAATTCTTGTAGCATTCTTTCAAGTACACAGAATGCCCTACTGGTATGGAAGCATAATTATTACCATTGTGGAGAAGCACTGCTTTGAGGCTTCTTTTTGACGAGTCAATAAAGAGCCTCCACTCGTTTACGTCATACTGTATGTTAAACCTCACCATCAATCCATGGACATTGCTACAATAAACCAGGTCACCATCTTGAGAAAAGTATGGAATAAGATATTTTTCTCTGTTTTTGAACCATGAGAAAGAGGTACCTGAAGCCAATAAGTTTTTTCTTTAACGTTGATCCTAAAAGTTATGAAGAATCTTTAGGAAGACCCAAGTCTCTTGACTAAATCGTTCAATTCAATCTGTTAAACAAGTTTGGGCTCGCTGCTCTCTGAAACATCTTGAAATTATTCATCAAAATCATGGGCTTCCTTATCAGAGTCATCGGGAATCTCCTCTAGTTTATCTAGATATGTAGGAATGGGTATTCCTGGGCCATGAGGTACAGAACCCATAGCCAACAGAAGGTTTGGATATAAAATATCTCTTTTATTTATTAAAGTGAATCCCTTAACGTTACACGAACAAAAGTAGCAGTCATCACTGTGATTTTGGGCTTCCCTCCAGATCATTGGGACCCCAAAACCAAAAGATTGTTTCTTACCTTTTGAACACTGTCCGAGTTCTTCTACACATAAAGAGCACACTTTATGTGGGGCCCACGACTTATCCTGGTCACAAAGATTCACACCGAAATATGCATAGTACACTCTTTCAACAAAATCTGTAATGTTTCTTTGTTGTTTCTTTACTACAAAGTCCCCACAAATGTAACAAAAACTGTTAGCTGAATTAATACAACCACTTGAAGCCATTTAGCACACTTAAAATCAGATTTAAACTACAAATAAAACTCAACAGCTGCCGGAAAAAAACTTGAGCGGTGATTTTACACTGTACGTGACAACCTTGTATCTTAAAGATTGAGTTGAAAGTGAGCAAACATTCAAAGAAATAAAATGAAAGAATGTGGGGAGGGGAAAACAAAAAGGAAGTGAATCATCACTTTCATCCCTTAGTCTTAATATGAGGAGGGGAAAACCAAATGAAGTGAATCATCACGTTATCTTAATCACTGTCTTAAGAAACTTAGTAAACATGTTTCTAAAATACTCTTTATGACTCATGGCACTGCCACTCATTGTTCCCAAATCACCCCCCCCCCCTTCCATCCCCTCTATATTTGAAACCTCTTTATTATAATACATCTTGATCAGATGAAGGTTATGATTATTTTTTTAAGATATGAAATATTTTGCTTAGAAGCTTAATACATAATAAGGGTTGGATATTAAAATCTAAAATTTGAGTTTGTCAAAAACTGTTACGTGATGAATTTTTTTTAAACTATTTTTACTGAAATCAGCACCTAAAAATCTATAAGAATCAATGTTTAGATTTTAAAAAAAAAATCATTGCAGACCTGTGATATCAGTGGCAGATAGAGCATGATCTTTATTATTGGTGGGGCCAGGTTAAAACCTAGCGATAATGATGTTTTTCTCGCCATGTGTTAATATATTAAATTAAATTCATTCAAGTTTTTCTAGTTTCTAAAAATCACTAAACAAATCTACAAACAGAGAGAATGATATATTACAGGTTTTGAATTAAACTTACCGAGTGATTACATTACTTGTATAAAAGGCGGGAGCATCTGTCTCTGAACGCTGGTTCATGAATAAAGCAATATTTTAATCATTCGCTAAATCTGCCTAATAAATGCCTATTTTTTGACACTTGCTCATTGTGTTTTTTGGATTGAAATTTTAACTGCAGAATCTAACTGTAATACAATATTTAAGTCAATGTTCCAAATGTTTTAAACTTAAATGCATTTTCCAAATGAATAATTGCACACTCTTCATGTTTTTTAATTGTTTTACTTAAATGTTTAATATTCTTACAGCCTGCCGCTGTCCACAGCCCCTAACCACCAAATAATAGACAATAAAATTAATTAATCTTTGTTTTTCTTCAATCACAGTTAGCCACAATTGTTTATCAAACCAAGCATTAGAAAAAGTTATTTTTACTCTTGCCACCCACCTGCATAAATGTAAAGTAATTAGGCTGATATGCTCTTAACCGTTTAATTTCCAGTTTTTTCATTGCAGTTTTAATTAAGAGAACGGAGTTTCTAATAAAGAATCAACTTTATTAATTTTAATTAATAATTTTCACCCATCATCTTACTATTGAGGGCCCATTTAGGCTGGCCCTATTCGCTAGTGTAAAGCTGGCACCGGAATGGTAAGGGGATTGACCTTGAGAGAAAGCTCACACTAGGTGTGGTTTCTTTGAGAGGGCCTGTAAAGCTGGCCATGCTCAGATACTATATTCAGTCACTCTAATTCCCTCGCATCACATCTTGAGCAAGGAATGACTAACCTTGACTTGAATAACTTACTGTATAACAAATCTAATAATTCACTGCGTGTATAGAATTGTGTTCCACTTTATATTCATGTTTTTTTAATATAAATATTTAATAGAATAAAAGAAAGAAACTATGTTAAAGCATGATTGTGGGGCCTTGTCCCTGTGGCCCCTGGTAAAAATATGTTTTGTAAAACAATCATTTTAATAATCAAAATGTTGTAGACTGACGAGTTCTAAATAACAATGGGACCAACCTGTTTTAAATATCCCAATAATTTTGGTGCTGCAGGTTTGATGTATCGACTGTGGTAGGCAATGTTAGCAACATTGACAGCTCTGGCAAAAATGTTCTTTTCTTGAAGTTCGTTTACAAAATGTTTAACTATCTCTTTAGGTCCAGAGATTGTGCAGCTTATAGAGCTATTATGACAGGCTATGTCTATTTCTGGAGGGCACATATCCTTTAAATCAGTGTATCCTAGACCTGCAAACCATACAAAGAGATTCAAACTATGAATGACTATACAAACATCCATAATGTTTGAAAAAAGTTAATACAAACCTATTTAATCTTAATATTAGTGTCATAAAGGTTTGCGTTATTTGTACATTTAGAGATTTGTAATCCCAATACACTCTGTGTGCATGATATTTGTCTCTACACTTTATAAAAGATGTTGAAGATTAAAATTAAAGTTCTGAAGAAAGTGTGTTCGAAGAAGGCTTTGTTTTATAAATTTGTTCATACTTGAATAACGTATCAAGTAAAATCTTATTGAGTAACTATTAAATAGGCTAGTTTCACCTATTACTCGATTTCATATGAATTCTAACCAGCCGTGGCGTAATATTTGCCAACGTCCTTGTTTCGAATACTGTCATGCTCAATATACACCATGATTTATCTAAATACTGATTTGATAGATATTAGTGAGTGCTATATACTATTTTATTTGAATGACAGGATATGTCCTACAAACTTAGTATGATGTGCTTTGACATATTATTATGAAGTTATGACACAGAAAATAAATATTACCTTTAATAATTTAGTTTACTTTATTTAAATACTAGATTACTATAATCTTAATGGCAAAAATCAAGTTAGAGTGATTATTTCACATTCATATCTTGTGGTCGATGAAAATACAAATGCCCATGCTGACAGGAATCTATGGGTTGCTCTCCCGCTCAAAGTACGTCTATAAGAGCTCAGCCCAACCCTGATCTCTTCAAAAGAAGGAATGGTGGCAAAGTTTGTCCTCTAAGTGATAAATAGTATCAAGGGAGATGGGAGGAACCAGCATAGCCAATAGCCATGCTACTAGCTATATTCAGCCCACCTCATTAGACTCTTATCTTTTTAAGGGCTTTACTATCATTATCTAACCTCCTTCACACTTCAGTAGCTAATTTCTTTTTGGACTAAATATCTTCCTAGCATCTTGTTTTCAAACAGCCTACTACCCCCCCCCCTACCCCCATCATGCCAGGTGAGAGATCATGTTACACATCTATATAGAACAACCGGTAAAATTAATGTTTTGTTTATTATTCTGAGTGTAGAACATTTATTAGAATAAACCAAGAGTGTTATAAATTATTAAATATGAACAAATTGTGTGACTGAGACCACCAAACAGAAAGTGCCTGGAAGAAAGTTACAAAAATGTGTGATTTGACTTCAACATAAGCTACACACACGCACACACATGCACACAAACAAACACATAACCCCGTTGTTCCCTTATCTGTCAGCCAAAAAATTGTGCATAAGGTTCAAAAAACACCAACTTTGAACTTATATATCCTCACTAACTTTATCCTCACTTCCCTATCCTTGCACACTCCCTTTGCTTCAACAATATTTATACACCGAGTCATACATCTTCTCTTATCCTTAAAACTCTTCAGGTTTTTCTTTTTCACACATAGGTCTACAACATTTAACATCTTACATGGCCTACCTTTTCCTTTTACTCCACACACTCTTCACTACTCGATCCCCATTCATCCTCTCAACATGCCTAAAACAACCTAGGACACTTATTTTATACTGACCTAATGGATTCCTTTTCAAACGCTCTACTTCAGCTACGATTACTGACTTTCCAATACAAATGTTTCCATATGCATTTCTTATAAAAATAATTCCAACTGCATTTACCTTAATATTGTATTTCTCTTAATAATCGCACGCTTCACATTCATAAAAAAAAGTCCGTTCACAAATGTTGGTGTTAGCACACTTTTATATGATGCCATCATTGCCTCTTTACTATACTAAGTAATTCTTTGCAAAAGTCCCATATATAGAACCACTCTCCTAGAAGCATTCCCCCATCTGTCGATTTTACTATCCATCCTTCCCATTTTACAAAACATTTTACCCAGAGATACAAAATCTATCACTTGTTCTAATAGTTTTCCATTGATGCTAAATTGACAATCATTTCCTGACTCATTCTTATCAAAAACTTTCACCTTAAATTTGGACATTCTGCTTGTTACTGCATTTAAACAATGTAATACAATCTCCCAGTCACTTTCATTCTCAGTCATTAATGAGGTATCATATGCATATAGCAGCCAGTAGTGTATACAGCATTATGAAGTAGGGAGGGGGGCTCAAGGGGTATTTGGGGGGAGTCTACCTCAACCACCAGAGGAATTTTTTTTTTAAACCATTATATAGACCCAGAAGGTTTTTTGGAAAGTTTTTTATTGGTATTTGTTAATTTGATCATTTATGTGAAAAAGAGGTAGGGGGTTAAGCCTATTGAAAGGAGAGAACTTTTACAATCATTAGTAACTTTTTAAATTCCAGCAAACACATTGAACCACTCACACAATATGTCAAAAAGTACCATTCCTTCACACTTAGCACCCCATCTATGCTGGCAGCTTTGCCATTCTTTTTAACATTTTCATAGCATTGAACACCTTAGCCTTGTTAATTATTTCTATCATCATAACAGTTTCCCTATTTTCTACTAATTTCTGACTTTTTGTAAGTTTTTGCCACATACTTGCCACATATCTTGCTCAAAACACTCTCTCCATCACTCTTCTATACTGTTTTCATCCCAGATCATCTCTACATGTTCATTATGAATGTCATAGATATTTCCTTGGATTATGTTTCGTTTCCTTTACCCACTTCCAGAACAGCTTATTTCCTTCAAAATCATTCTGCATTCTTTCTCTTTCTTTCAATCTCATTTGTTCCTCATTCTTCTTTACAACTTTCTTTGTATTTTTTCTCTTCATATTCATATGTTTCTTTGTATACGTCCCACAACCTCTTGAGTTCTATTTCACTCTTTATGGCAATCACATGTTTGTATGCTTATTTCTCTCTCACACAGCTTCTTTCACCATTTTATTCCACCATGCATATCTTTTTGAGTTTTCCACCACTGCAACTCCACACAAATCTCTCAGCCATGACCTCTTTTATTTTGTTCCAATATGCCTCATAGCATATTCTGGATGTCATAAAGTAGGAAAAGTAGAACTGCCAATTTGATTTTAAAAAAGTAGGCCATGTTAAAAACACTATAATCACCTCAAAGTGCCAAGATAAAACAATGTTTTTATGTTATTGGGCTTGTAGTAAAAATAGGAAAAATTATTTTATAAAAGAAGAGAGGAGGAATGCTCAACCATCATCAACCCCTTGCTATCCTCCCTCTCTCCTTTTATTTATTTGCTCTTTAATACAGTATTTATTTTATTTTGACATTTCATTACAAATCCAAATATGGAAATAATGATAGTGAAACAAAATAGTAATAATCATGATAATTATTAGAATAATGATGTTCATTACCATCGAAAGATGGCATAGGGTAAAATAAGCTGTCTTACACCTAAAAATGAAATATATATTTTAAAAATAATCTGGGAAACATCATAATAAAAAATATTTTTTTTAGCCCCGTTAGGGTTGTATGCAAAAAATTAATCAATCACTCTCTAGTTGTTTTGGGTTTCTTTAATTCATATTACTTGCACAAATGTAGTCTAATATTGTTGTCATACTCTTTTGAATTTGCTTTTGTTTGTTTCTTATTTTCTCAAAAGCAGCGTAGTTTGAGCTATTTGCAAACCTTTCCAATCAGTATTTTTCATTGAATTATTTATCCTTTCATTCCCTTCTACTACTAATAGCTTGTGAGATTGAACTTCTTCTTTAGCTTCTGATTCTTGCTTTTCTAACGGCTTCTCTCTTTGCATGGTCACTTTGGTTTTTTCTCTTATCTTCTTGCTCTTGTTTCTTCCGTTTAGCCTCAATTCTCTTCTCTTCTTCGAGTCCAGCCAAGTACAACTTATGGGCTCACGTCCTTTCTTGATGAAATTCTTTGTGAATTATACTGTGTTGCACTGATAGTTGTATGTTTGTGATAATCCTCGCTCAACATCAGTATTTCCATGGGGTAACACAAGGATAGCTTAACAAGCCTTCTAATTTAGCCTATTCTAGTTGGAAATAGTTCATTATAACACTAGCTCCAAAAACAATGTTATAGCCATTGAATTTCAAAGACACTGTACAAGCTTTCGGGCACACATCGAATCTATTCAAACAGTGTGCCACATTATGATACAATATTTTGTTTTGCTAACTTATCAGCAAAAAGGAAGATCCACACTTCAACCTCTACAAACCAAACAATTTCTTTCTTATGGAGGTCAAAAAGTAGGAAAAGTAGGACAAAAATGAGCCCTGCAAGCACTTTCTATATCATTAGCATTCATTTTGAAATTATTTTCATGCTTTTTTAAGTTATTTTCTCTCCCAACAAACTTTCATATTGCACTCTCACATTTTTATCTTGCAATTTTTTTATTTTTCATTCTTACTTGCATAGTACTCTTGCATTACTTCCTCACAACATGCCTATATAATTCAACTACTGAGATCACTAGGAAGTGATCCATTTCATACTCAGCACCATGCACAGCCCTTGTATCCAGTCCACATTCAGCTCTCAGCACCATGCACAGACCTTGTATCCAGTCCACATTCAGCTCTCAGCACCATGCACAGACCTTGTATCCAGTCCACATTCAGCTCTCAGCACCATGCACAGACCTTGTATCCAGTCCACATTCAGCTCTCAGCACCATGCACAGACCTTGTATCCAGTCCACATTCAGCTCTCAGCACCATGCACAGCCCTTGTATCCAGTCCACATTCAGCTCTCAGCACCATGCACAGACCTTGTATCCAGTCCACATTCAGCTCTCAGCACCATGCACAGACCTTGTATCCAGTCCACATTCAGCTCTCAGCACCATGCACAGACCTTGTATCCAGTCCACATTCAGCTCTCAGCACCATGCACAGACCTTGTATCCAGTCCACATTCAGCTCTCAGCACCATGCACAGACCTTGTATCCAGTCCACATTCAGCTCTCAGCACCATGCACAGACCTTGTATCCAGTCCACATTCAGCTCTCAGCACAGCACCATGCACAGACCTTGTATCCAGTCCACATTCAGCTCTCAGCACCATGCACAGCCCTTGTATCCAGTCCACATTCAGCTTAACATACAGCCCTAGTATCCTTCACTAAACTTCTAAGTCTCTTATCATACACCACGAAATCAGTCATCATTCTCAAATTGACCCTTTGTCATGTATACAAGTGAGTAGCTTTGTGCTTAACCATGTGCTCGATACAAATAAACCGTTTTATAAACAAGACTAGCTAATGCATTATACCATTATCGTTCACCTTGTCATCACTATGCCTTCCTAACAATCTCTATGAATTCTCTCTTTGGCTACCCACCCATCAATTCATATTTCCTGACACAATCAGTAGCGTCTTGTGACCAAAATTCTTAGGCAAGCTTGGAAGTGGTGCCGCCAAGCTTAAAAGGGGAGGCCCTGGAATATATTTTTTTAATTATGCTTCAAGAAGCTATTTGGAGGTATTTTTTATGATAGCTGTGACTTTTGACGTCCTTCTGTTCTGTGATTTATATTATTGTGTCATTACTTATTAGAGAGATATACTTATACACTTTCATTTGTTAACTTTCACTGATACAAACAAAAGCATCTGTTACAATAAACTCCACCAAACTATAAAGCCCGGTACACACAACACAACTTCTTGTACCTAAAGTTGTGCGAGAAATTGTACAATATCAATAGCTTACTCAGGGGCACCAAATCTCTTGAACTCGAGCAATCCAACTATATAAAGACATTCACTATTAGGTACCATCCAACCCTGTAACTAGAGAATGCTACAATTTAAAAAAGTGTCATCAATACAGTGGATCAGAGCTTAAATTTAAGAGATTCAAACGCTGTTACCAAATTATTCTAACACGCTACTAAATAGAGATAAGAGGCTATAACTTATAAAAGAATGAACAGCAATTCAGGTAGAGCTCAATAGCAAACTAAAAATTGATATGTCCCTAACAGGAGCTATAAATAATATTTTCACAAAAGTTACATATAGCCTTACCTAAGTAAAAACACATTGTGTTTAAGTCCAAAACCTAGTTATGAAAAGAAAGTGTAGTAAACAATATATTTGAATGGAACAGAAAGATTATAAGTAAGGAGTCCTGAGGCCTATATGTGATTTCTCCCAACCAAAGAAAGACTAGATCGTCTACAGCCAATTCAAGAGTTGTTTTTCATCGTGGCTTGTGCAAGCTAAATTGCTAGTGCAATATTAAAAAAACATAGCATCACGTGAGGGGAGCTGATGGCTAAGAGAAGGCCCTGATAAGGTGGTAGTGAGTGGGGAATGAGGGAATGGGAACTATCGTTACTGAGATTTGGGGTAGGAGATTATTTTATATGTACAGATATAAGTGTGCGTGGTTAAGCGTTGCACTTCTCGGAAGTTAAACTATTTTGTGAAATATATGGAAGCTCTAACTATGCCTGTTCAAGAGTTAGCTTTTCAAAGGTTTGACTGTCTTGTGTAACATCTGGTGGCAGTAGCCGCACAAGTCTAGCACATATTTACAGTTTATGAGTGATTGAGCCTAGTGTTTAGGCATGGCATGAGCATTCCAACCGTCTGTTTTAACTTAAAACTGAAAGTTTCCTGCTGCAGCTGTCCACCATCTCTGAGGTAAGACAGAGGTTTAGTTAGAGGAATTGGAGAAGGAGGCAGAATGTAGGCCTCTAACGCTAAAATTGAATTAATTGGTAATAAATAAAATGAGAGAATATAGGGAAAATGGTTGAGCACTAATAAGAGTAAAAACACTAACACATATTTGTGTGTAAATATGTGTTAGTGTTTTTACTTTTATTTGTTCTCTACCATTTTCCTAATATTCTATCATTTTATTTTGTGTGTTAGTGTTTTTACTTTTATTTGTTCTCTACCATTTTCCTAGTATTCTATCATTTTATTTTGTGTGTTAGTGTTTTTACTTTTATTTGTGCTCTACCATTTTCCCTATATTCTATCATTTTATTTTGTGTGTTAGTGTTTTTACTTTTATTTGTGCTCTACCATTTTCCCTATATTCTATCATTTTATTTTGTGTGTTAGTGTTTTTACTTTTATTTGTTCTCTACCATTTTCCTAGTATTCTATCATTTTATTTTGTGTGTTAGTGTTTTTACTTTTATTTGTTCTCTACCATTTTCCTAGTATTCTATCATTTTATTTTGTGTGTTAGTGTTTTTACTTTTATTTGTTCTCTACCATTTTCCTAGTATTCTATCATTTTATTTTGTGTGTTAGTGTTTTTACTTTTATTTGTTCTCTACCATTTTCCCTATATTCTATCATTTTATTTTGTGTGTTAGTGTTTTTACTTTTATTTGTGCTCTACCATTTTCCCTATATTCTATCATTTTATTTTGTGTGTTAGTGTTTTTACTTTTATTTGTGCTCTACCATTTTCCCTATATTCTATCATTTTATTTTGTGTGTTAGTGTTTTTACTTTTATTTGTGCTCTACCATTTTCCCTATATTCTATCATTTTATTTTGTGTGTTAGTGTTTTTACTTTTATTTGTGCTCTACCATTTTCCTAGTATTCTATCATTTTATTTATTACTAATTGTTTTGCTCAATGCACTTTATTTCATACATATAAAATTGAAATAAAAATATCCTTCCAATTTTGCTAAAGTGAATTTAATTAAACTTAGATTAGTGTTACATTAGATTATACATTCACGGTAAATAAAGAACGTCCATATTATTTATATGTCAAAATGTTAGATTTCTCACAGACTTTAGTGTAAGAAAGTAAGAAAAACCCTGCTAACACATATAATCAAAAGTATCTCAAACATAAACTATTTATGATAAATTAAATAGCAAAAATATTATTTTTGCTAGTTACGGTTATAGCCACATCAGGATATCAATCCTTTAAATTGAAAAATGACATCTGGAGACAGGAATCGAACCCGGGATCTTCGGCTTAGAATGCCAATGTTTTAAGCACTAAGCTGTCCAAGTGTCATCCCATGCCTAGGTTCATTCTTCACTCATATTTTAAGGCAAGATCTGTGATGGACGTAAGGAAATCTTCAGATACAAATGTTTGGTCAGTTGATATCATGAGCTATCAACATCAA
The DNA here is from genome assembly GCA_039000515.1 of Timema cristinae. NCBI lineage: Eukaryota > Metazoa > Arthropoda > Insecta > Phasmatodea > Timematidae > Timema > Timema cristinae. The sequence continues at coordinate 8,614,510 of JBCFYV010000100.1, forward strand.
CTCGGTAGTTGGCTTTATGCTTCCAATTGTGCAATTATAACTGTATAAATCTACATCACAAATTCTCATAAAAATAAAAGCTGAGCCTGAATAATATAATCATACCAGATATATCTAAATAAAAGATGCTTTAGTATCTACTCCCCGTATTAAGATGTTCTTGGATTCTCTTGCTATCCTGTTAGGAGAAAACATTTACGAAAACAACAGCATGGTGGCTTCAACACATGCTTTCACTTCTACTCCTGATGCGCCAAGAAGTCTAGAATGGACTCAATCCTGCGACCCGCTGCTGTCGGAGTTGCCAAGCGGCATTTCGACGAACCTTACTTTCCCCTCACCCCGCAAGCTGTTTGTTTCCCTTTCACCTTGCCTTCATCTGTCCTTCTCCTTGTCTATATTCCTGAGTTTATCACCCTTTTTGCTTTGTTCCGTTCGTATCAGATTTGGGACTATATATATAGGGCCACGCCCGGGTTCACAATATACCCGTTCTACTACAACCCAGCGTCGAAGGAGGAACTTCTACACCATCACGTAAAGAAGAAGAGCCACGACCATGGAGTATGGGTCGTCAAATCCACCGCTACCCTGGCCAGGACGTCGAGCCAGGAGTATTTAAGTATTATGAACTAACGTCGACAAGTCCTTATGACTTAGGGTTTAGTTTAGTTTAGTTTACAAAACTAGGCAATGTAGACCTTTTTTATATATTTTCTGTCGAAGCATATTTTTGTTGATTTAATTTCATGTCGAATGGATAGTTTATTCATTTAAAGCCTTGTTGATTTCAAGATGGAAGTGTTTCAGTTAATTGATTAAATATCGTGTCCTGGAGTCTGAAGGGCAAGTCTCCCCTTTTGACTTAGTGTATCAGTTCTAGTTACTATGTCCCTGTGTCCTTATGATACAGTCTTTAGTTTATGAGCCTTGGGCTTAGAAAGTAGTAATGTCTTAGCCATAGACTTGCAAAACTTCCACAAGTTCCATTTATCTATTTTGAGCCAATGTTTCTCATGACGCCGTGTATGTCGTGTGCATCTGTATAATTTATGGATGGCTACAACCAGGCTGTCTGTCTTGTTTTCCATATCACAGTTGAGCTAATGGAAATCGATATCTTAGCTTGGCCAAGTACTCACGCTTCTCGCGCTGTATTAGCCTCAATGTTCAAACCAGGGAGCTGCACTAGAGTCATAGTGGGTCCACGCAAATAATACCCTTTTTCTTTTGCCTGTTGTTTAGCTTCTATTGTTTTTTGGTTGCTCTTAGTGTAATTACTACTAGAATTTTATGTACTAATGAATGCTCTGGCAGTACCGAAGGGTAAAGAGACCAGCCATAGTACTGTTTTGTTGGCACCTGTTTATTAGCCATCCACCGTTGTTATCAACAGAGCTTACTGTTGCTTATCATTATCCTAAATGTTTAAAGGATATTATCTTAAGACCCTTTCAAACAGACTGATCATAATTTATATGGGTATCTTGTTTGATAACCTTTGTTAATAACTGTTTAACTGTTTTCTCCTTTAGAAAACTTCCGCCTGCTCAACCCTTGTTAAATCTTACATACATATCATGTTGAAATAAGGAATAGGATATCCAGATGCAGTTATAACCATAATTAACAAAAATAATAGCTTTGCTATCTAATCTATAATGATAAGTGGACTTAGTACAACTATAACTGTACTATTGGCAGCATAAATACAACTACTAAGTTGATGGTGGCTGCACTTTCTGATAGCTCGTGATCTTAACCGATCACACATTTGTAGCCGAGGATTTCCACATGTCAATCACAGACTCTGCCTTAAAATATGAGTGAAGAATGACCCTGGGCACGGGACGATTCCTGGATAGGTAAGTGGTTATAGCATAGGCGTACTGAGCTAAAGGTCTGGGTTCGATTGACATGTCCAGATGTAATTTTTCAATTTAAGGAATATAAACTATTAATATTAGCTTGTATACTACTGCTCATCAAATATTTTACCATGTAAAGTGATATTACTACTTTTTTTTATCATAATTGAAATATATGATATATAGGATGGATACTATTTCATTAGAGGTGAGTTGAATTTAAAAAAAACCTAAACTCCAACCAATAGATATTTTACTCGTTTGTTGTTCTTTTGTTGGTGTTATTTTGTAAGAATTATATCTCATGTTTAGGGAATTTACAGTTGGTGAAACTGTTCATCAAAGTATGTCTGGAAAGGGTCCTTAAATTCCCTAATTTACCTCAAAGGGATCCTATTCCAGTGTTCAACATCAATTTATATATTTACAAAGTGACACAAATTTGCATGCTTATTAAGTTCTCGCTAAGGGAAATAACATTAATAACCTTTACTATGATTATTTTATTAAGTGCTGTACATACCAATAGCTGCCATATATCCTGGTATTAGCTCTGCTTCTTTTGAAGCCAGGCCACGATAGTAAGCTGCCAGAATTGTTTCCTCAGCAGTGAGACATCCATCAATATACGCACAGCCTAGTTCTCCGACCGAGTGACCAATATAGCCATCAGGAATTATATTGATGGCCTTCAAGAAGTCAACCAATGCTATCTGAAATAAAGTAGCAATTATATAATCTGAATAACAAACAAAATTTCAGAGCTTCAAAACGAGGCCTTATTGAGCTAGTAGTATTTTATGAGAATGATTAATAGTTCAATGACACAAGAGTCATGTTTTATTAAATTAGTAAGAAGGAATTGGTATTTCATCCACAGGGGTGTATATATATATATATATATATATATATATATATATATATATATATATATTCCTTAAACTACAATGTTATACAACTGTAATTAGTGGGCATTCTTAAATATATAAACTTTACCTAAGGTCCAAAAGAGGTCATTAGCATTGCTACATGGACACTCCTCTTCGACAGACTTGCTTGGGATAAAGATATTCAGCATTGCTACTGTACATTTTAACACAGTGTTGATCTATCTTACTATTTGCCTCCTAGCCTTTTATTGAGAAGGAATTGGGGTTCATCTCCAGGTAACTCAGTTTTAGTACAAAAAAAAAAAAGTCTAATTCCCTATGCTATCCGACTGTTACTAGTGGGCATTCTGGTCCATAGAGACCTAATCAAGGATTCAAAATAAGCTATTGGCACATAGGTTGGGGAATTTATGTCACCCCTGCATTCTCCACTCTGATTATTTTTATTCCTCTTTGCCTTGGAAGTTATAGGTTATCTTCCTTTCACACTGGAGATCACTACGCTATGACTGGGAAACTTTTTCTCTCTTTTTTGTCTTACATGAAAGTTACGTTATTACTGCTCTGTTATGAAAAAAAAACTATCCAACTGCGCTGGCGCAAGGTTCATGCATTTGGCTACAGCATGTATGTTTGTCGTGTAAAACTATTCTTGTACGTTTTATGTTTTCTGTGAACCTTCCCATCATACTGGGGTAAAAATAATGAGTCAAAGATGCCCCCATGTTCGACTCACCCTTGCTGTTGGACTCACCCTTGCTCAGTTAAGTAATTTATTGCTGAACCCACACCCTCCCCTTTCTGGCCAGTAGGGAACCCTCATGCCTCAAATTATCTTTCTACCTTTTAGCATTGGAAAAAGAAATTATAGTATTTATAAAAGTTAGTTTCAACAACAATGAACTTTAAAAGAGGAAGGAGAACTTCTACTGCAGGAATAATTTTAATACTGGCATAATGTGTTTACCGTTCTCTCTTTTCACCGCTTCAAGATAGCAGTCCTAGGATCATTCAAAATGGTACAGTCTATAGAATCATGGTCAATAGTCCTGAATACACAGTTTCATGAATTTTTATCACCATATAAATACAGCCCATAAGTCTGCTCATTGATCTTAGCCATTCTTACATAATACTCAATGATCTGACCAATACATGTTTTAATCATATCTCATTGATCATAGAGTTAAATGATCCTTGAATTACATTTGATTATAGTCAATTGATATATGCCTCATATTTATGCAACATTAGATCATTTTTAATTGATAGAGGAATAAAGGCAGTTTTATCATTGACTCAAGTTGATCCCTGATCAGAGCAATGCATTTTGTTTGGATGACATTTTATCATTGATCAAAGAAATTATTCATATTAGGACAACATTAAAGCAGTGATCTGAGGAAGTCACTTACATGGCATTTTATTGTTGATCAAAACCCTGATTCATACTGAGACAACATTTAATCAGTGATCAAAAATAAATTTCATATTTAGATAAAATCTTATTTTAATTCTGCATTATATTTATAAATCATATGATTATTGATCAGAGCCATACATGATACTAACATGACATTCAAACATCAATCAAATTCATACATTAGGTTCAAACAATTTTTGATCATTAATCATTAATCAAAGTCATTTTTCATAATAGACAAAATATGTCCATTGAGAGGTGAGATGCATAATACTTAGGCAACATTTTTTCATTGATCTAAGCCTTGAATTATACTTAGACAACATTTTATTATTGATATGAGTCATGCATCATACATATTAAACATTTAATTATTGATCGGAGCCATGCCTCATACTTTGGCAACATTTTATATAAGTCCTACATCATATTCTTATAATACTTCCCTAAGTATTACTATATAAGTGGCCTTGTCCCAACTAATTGAAATAACAAAAGATATTAATAAAACTACCATGTTTGATCAAAGGTGTCGATCATACTTAACAATGATCATCTTTAATATGTACACACAATTTGATCATCCTCATTTATTGGAATTAATTCCATGTATGCAACATTTGAACATTGATCAGAGCCGTGCATGATACTTCTACAATGTTTGATCAAAATTCCCAGATCGGAAGCATGAATCATACCTACATGAAATTTGATCACTGGACAAAGCCAGACATGTTAATTAGAATACACAAGATCACAGTCCATTGACCATAGCTATGTGTCTTAAATCTAAGACACTTGATCACCATTCATTCAGCTATACATATTACCTTTATACAATTTGATCGTACTCATTTATAAGAGTCATACTTAATATTAAAGCAAGTTTTGATCATGGTTCTTTGTCTTGAACAACATTTGATCTTTGATCAGGTAAATGCAAGATAAATGATATCTGGCCATTGATTAGTAAGCTATGATACATACATGACATCTTCCATATATAATACAATTACCTCATAAAGTGAAAAGAGGTTTTCCTTAATGAGTTATATCATTATAAATTCGCATCCAATGTCCTTTTCCTGTGTTTGTCCTTTATTGTTATACCTTTTTACATGTTCATATCTATGTGTCCCATCATTTTTTATCTTTTTCCTTTTTCTCCCCTTTAGTTTTTTTTTTTTTTTTTTTTTCTCTTTTAGGAAATTGCGTTGCGCGTTTCACACTACTCCCTGATAAGTTCCGATAGAATGAAACCTAGGTTGGGGGATTGGGCGGTGACGATCGATTTTCTTTAAGAGGCAACCACTACCTCTTTGTCCATTGGCAGCAGTGTAAAGTGTGAACTGTGTTCTTCTTTTCATTGTAAAGGCCATATTGTAATTGTCCCCCTTTTATATGTTTCTATCCACCTTTCCTATACCTTTTTCCATATATAATACATGACATTTTGTAATTTATAAGTCATTCATGATACTTGTATTCCATTCATTGAATAGAGTCATCCATGAAAATTATGTACATGACATTTGATCATAGGTTATTGATTTATATTTCATACGTGTGTGTCCCTTGATCATCATTCATTGACCATAGTCAAGTTTATTACTTATACAATATTTGATCAGAACCCTGCACAACATTTAATGATGGATTAGATCCATGCATAATACTTACATGGTATTTGCTCATTGATCAGAGTAATTGCACAATCCTAGGTTTGGCTGTTTGGAGACGACCAAAGCCCGAAATTGAATAGAATTTTGGGCTCTGGTTATTTTAAAACGTCTAATCCTAAGATAAAAAAAACCATCCATTGGCCATTTTCAAGCTTTGTGCCCAACATATACATTATACTTAGATAAAGTTTATCAGAGCCGTACACGACATTGATCAGAAACATGTTTGTTACATATAAGATAATAAATCATCAGAGCTAAGCTTCATACTTAGATTATATTTGATCCTTTTTAATTAAATATATGTTTTACTTAAAAGAAATTCATTGATCTGAGCCTGAAGTGACATTTTATTATTATATTAAGCCTGGAAACATTTGATCATATCCAAGCATAAAATCTAGTCATTGATTGGAGTCACCATGCCTCAGACTGACTTGCCCAAAATCTCTATAGCAGTGGTTCTTAAAGTGGGGTCCCCGAGGTTGGTACAGGGGGTCCACGAGATTGTCTGGGGAATCCGCGACATAGCTTTATATATGTTTTTACATATGATAAAATGTTATATAAAAGTTTAAATTGCTGCTATCTTTTAAATACAATGGAGATGCCTTAATATAGAGATTTAAAAACAAAAAGTATATTTTGATATGAGAATCCATGCCCAAGGAATAAAAATCCAAATGACAGGCATTAAAAAAAATATGACCACTTGGTAAATTATTGATATATTTAATCTATTGGGAAAAATGATCTGTAATCAAAAAATTGCAGATTTGACAAAGCTATTTTGAGAGAATCCTACTGTTATAGCCTTAACATCATCTCTTGTTGAGAAATGTTATGATCAGTTAAAAAAACTTAATTTTAATGTAAAAATTCTGTAGGAAAGTTGTATACATTTTATTCACAAATATGTTAAAAAATAAAGAGAAAAAGTAAACCTAAACAAAATATTATCAAATCAAAAATTTTAATTGTAATTCTGGAGCTGATATATTATGAATCTCAAAATTTTTCACTGAGAAGGGTGTGGCTGCATTGTTTGGCACAACTTTTTGATGTCTGGTTGTCCAGTTGAAACTTTCAAGCGGAGGTCTGGCTCTAAATTTAGCCTATTGCAGTACTTATCTTTTAAGTACACCATGGATGAAAAACCACTATCATTAATATATGTTATAGAGAAAGGCATCATAAACTGCTAATGATAAGATGTCAAGTAGAGGGTTGAAAATTCTCAGAAATCGGTCTCCAGCCAAGAGCAAGTAGGAGAAAAGAGGGATGGAAATAAACAGATAACGGTAAGTGCAAACAATTAGGGTTTTCCATATGTCTCTTGTTATTTAGCCAATTTTCCCTTTAGAGCTGCTCACATACCCCAGTTTGAGAACCACTGCTCTAAATATATTACCATGGTATCCTTATTACATTCATGATCAAAGTAAGGCATCAAAGCAGGCACATTCTTCTTCAATTTAACTGTTATTCAGATTGTAATAGTAGTTTATGCCCTAATGTATACCTATTATGAAAATTATTGCACTGTAAATAAATTTAATTCCATAATATTGTTATGAAAAATGGATTAAACTATGATAATTTCTTAACTATATGTTTAATGTTTATCAAGAAGGAATGTACTTTGTGTGTGTGTTATATATATATATATATATATATTATTTATGACCAATGAAGGAGGATATTTGGTTGTGTATGAGAAATGTTTTGGCCAAGAACAAATATAGTGCAAATATGATCAATATTAAAAATATGACCAAACATTGTGTAAGTATCAATAATAGCTATGACCAATGAAAGAGGGTCATTGTTTGTTTATGAGAAATATCTCAGTCAAGTATGAAGAAGGATCATCTGCCATGTATGTATGATGAATGTTTCTGACCAAGTATTATGACTTTGTGCAGTGAAAAATGATCTCATAACAACTAAATATGATGCATAACTTTAGCAAATATGAAGCATGGAATGATCAAAGAATAATGATCAATATTCCGAATAATTTCTATTTAATACTGAATAAATTATATATTTTACATTTTTAACAAAAGGGCTGGTAGATAGTGAAGAGAATGAGATGAGTGGCTAAGATAAAATTCATTTTATTGGAATAAGAGAAAAGACCGAAAATCAGCACCTCTATCTTTCTTAATGTATCTGTATGTGTGGTGTAGTGCAATGTATTCAAACACACTTACGATATGTCTAATTTCACATTTTAAATGACATAGGCCTAGTGAAATCAAAAATATATTTTATGTATTTAAATTAAAGGAAATAAATTGCAATTAAGATTTTAAAAATATATTGAACAATATATTTTTCAATTTACCTGAATTGCTGTTATACCAACAAATGAATATAGGATATTATCGAAGATATTTTTATTTGAGGTTGTAATGATATCAAGTAGATCAAGTCCTTTATTCTGAAGAATGCTGTGGCTTCTTTTGATGGAATCAGATATAATGGGAATCTTCATAAGGTTGGATCCCATTTCAGGCCATTGACTCCCCATGCCAGAAAATACAAACCAAATCGGTTTAATAAGCCCATTATAATGCTGAAAAAAAAGTATTAATCATTAATTATGGATCTCATTTAAACCTAATATATAATTTACCTAATTTCTAAATGGACATCTATCATTTCAACCCATTTCAGGGTTCATTGAGTATTTTAGTTTTTGGGCTAGAACTTAGTAGTCCAAAAACTCTAAGCTGTTTTCCTCTACCTAAAGAATAAACTCTAATAAAATCAACATGGCTTTATAAAAATAAATTTACTGTCACAAATTTTGTAGAACTTCTGAGGCATATTGATTGCTCCTCAAGTCTCTACCCAAGGCCATGCTGATACTATTTATTTTGACCAGATTAAAACTTTTGACCTATGTCAGCTTAGTATTACTTTCTCAAAACGTTGTAATGTTGGTCTATCTCACTCATATGTAAAAAGGTTTAGCAGTTATTTGCGTGATTGTTCATTTGCTAATAAAATAGATGCACATACCTCCTAAACATTTTTAGCCCTTAACCTCAGGTTTCTTATTTAGGTACTATTTTCTTTAATATGTTTTTATAAACATAGTTCTAAGTATGACTTTGACTCAAATGTCTAGAATTTTAATATGTACTGAATTTTTAAATGTTTGTTATAATTTCAAGACATTCATAACAACAATGTATCATAAATGTAACTAATATTACCAATTTCTTTCCAATATCAATCAAATATTGTGCATATATATCATATTATATTACACATTTATTTATTTCATGTTAATTTAATACAACTTGTACAACTTAATTTGAATTTTATTTATAAATATTAAATGTTCCTTACTAAACAATTCAAATGTTTTTCAAAAATATCAAGTTAAAGTACATTTTTCCATCTATACTTTAATGACATTTAATAAGTAGACCTAATTAATGGAATTATATCTTGATGAAGTATTTGGTTTCCATTTATTCACAAACTTATCCAAAAATGCTCCTCCTCCCATCTATGTTTAATATGGAAATCTTTGCCACTTTGTCCAGTTCAACCGTATCGAGTATGTTCTGGAGAACATATCACAACACTACGTGACTAAGCTATTTCTGTGTTATAATTAAGCACATGTGTGACTTCAGTTTTCACAGAGTACTGAAGTTCCTCTCTGCTTCACAGCTCGATGATAGAGACAGTAGCAAAATGTGGACAATGTTTTCAACATTTCCAAAGAGATTTATAACTTATTTTTTCATTTCAATTAAGGCTTCCTTAATATTGTCTGAGCAAGAAATCTGCTCTTGAATTTTCTTCAATAAAAATTGTAATTCTACTTCGAAGAGTCAATTTTAGGGTAATTTTGTACAACTTGAAAGTTTTTTTTTTTTCTTTTGATGAGTACATTTTCTGGTTGAAACTTTTTCTGAACAACTTTTTTTTTATGGAGGATGCGATTCTGGAGTTCCATCATTATTGTATTTAGAATTTGAAAATAGTGATTCCAGTAGAACTTTTTGCATGCACTGAATTCATGTGGATCTGCTGGTCCATCAAGTCGTTTTGGAGGTCACCTGGCTCTTGGAAGTTTTAAAGGTTCAAGACCAAGTTCTTCTATCTTTTCCTTACAGTCTGTATAGAATAAAACCTTTCATTAGTCCTTAATCCATTTATCACATCCAAAACCATTTCAGCTGACTTAACAGGTCATGGTAAAGTGCTTTTTCTCCCCTGGAAAGGCTTGTTCAATAGCTCGAGAAGATCGATTGCCTGCTTGCCCAAAACCAATCCCAATTATGTTACTCTATTTTCAAAAACGTTGAGATTACTGCTGGAACCTTCATAGCATTCTTCAGACAGTTATTTCAAAGTTTTGAGGATCAACGAGTATTTTTTCAAAATGTTGTTTGTTTGCAAGCTTCTGTAAATCAATAATGTCAGACATAGAGATCTGATATTGGCAATATTTCCTACAGAGCACAGGGCTTCTATCTCAAGGACATTTCTGAATAAAGCAGTAATCTTCATCCTAGACAAGAGGTTTCTCAGCTGATTTGGCGTTTCAATGGAATTTTTCACAATTAAGCTTGAGTTAGAGCTATCCTTCATGACCAAATTTGATCAATGAGTACCATAATGCATGTAGTCTACCAAATGTTGCTTTCAATTATGATAGACTGTGCACCTTTCATATGCCCACACATAATAAGTTTGACCCCAAGGATTTGCCAATGGAAGTTGCAGCCTGACAGGAGGATCACAAATAGGTGATTCTGGAGCTTCACCAGTGCCCAATCCAGTTTGGTTAAACCCCACAACACTTTCCTGGGGTTTCAAGTCATCATTACACCATCGGATACAAATACTCTCCTGGTCACTGTGACACAAAGACAATAGTTGGCTACCCCGCCCGTCTAGACAAGTCAATTTGTGTGGGTGACCAGTGGGGTTTGTATAGTTCAAGCTGGTTGACTTGGCTTGGACCTTGGCTGTAATCTCGCGTGGGAATATTTTTATAGAATTCAATACCGGCAGATCTACTGTATCCAGTACAGTAATAAGAAATTCTCAATGTTTTAATCGATTTGTAAAAAATATTGTAGACAGAATAGTGTTTTTTCCCCCAAGTCAATGAAGCCTATTTGTCGGTTTCCCTTTTGGAAAAATACTGTGGTGGCCATGTCCCTAAATCACCATAGGCCGTAACGCTAGTGGTAAGACTATTTAAAAGTATTAAATCAATTGCAGATTGTATATACATACAAAACAACATAAACGGTATTCTACAATAAATAAATAAAATACCAAAGCTATATCTTTTACTAGAAAAACTAATCCCATATGTTTTACATTTAAATTGGTCAATAATAACATAGTTCGCTCCCCTTATATAAATGATCTATGTGTTCTGACAACAAACTCTACTTCCACTATCATGATGACCACATAATATTGAAATTACTTGGACTTATTACATTTTTTACCTCATTCTTTAAGTAAGTTGATTGTTTTTTATGTCTATATTAAGCCCTGGTTATATATAAGCTAGAATATGTCACTGTTTCTTGGAATTCCAGTACCTTAACTGATACTCTTAGGTTGGAAAACATTCAACGAAAATTTGTTGTTGCTTGCATTGATACATTCTTTATTAATCAGATTTATCCTTATTATGACAGAATTCAAAACCTTAGGGTCCCAAACTCTCTACTCACGTGGACTTAATTGTGACACCCTTTTTTTAAAACATTTTTAATAGCAACATTTCTTGTACATTTACCCTTGATCATGTAGGTGTTAATGCCCCTTCTAATGCCTTTCGTAATCCAAAATTATTTGCTCTTAACAACTCTTACAAGGTGGCGATATAGGCCATTGTATCCATAGCGCCAATCCCAGATTTCTCGAATTCAACTTTTATCATAAAAAATACAACCTTAGAGCGTTATTTAAGGAAATCTCTTAGACTAATTTATTCTTTAGCGGTTCTACCCCACTATTTAATTTACATTATTTTACTTTAGTTGTTTGCTTATTGTTACTGCTTTTTAAATAATTATGCTTTTACTACTCCTTAATTTTATTATTGTTATTTTATAATTTGTATTGCTATTTCCTATATTTTTGTAAATCATCTTTCATCATTATCATTATTTAGAATCATGTTCTACTACCCATTCAGGGTGTACGCATATGTAATAATATTGCCAATATGTTAAAATGAGGAAGGTTTAATTTAGAGGAAATGTATCCATGGAGGAGGAATGGAAAACTTTAAAAAGAAAACATTTATTACACTCAAATGGGATTTGAACTCCAATCTCGCCATCATCGGCAGTATAGTCTATCGCCAGACCATGAAACTTAGATCCTGTGGCAATGAAACGGGTTACTAAACTTATTGTTTTGAATGAATGTGTTAAATACTTTATACTTGTAACATCCTCACATAATTAATTAAGCATAAAGAATCCCTCCAAGATTTTATATAACTTTTTCCGACAAGATTTAAAGACATTATTATTATTCTAAGACTTTTTACAAGAACATATTAGCTCTAACATTAAGTTACCAAAGATAAATTTGAACTTAATTCTAAGTGTTAGTATCCGACACCTTAGCGTCAATCAGTAGCCTGTCTGCCTACTGAGATAAGGGTTCTTCTGGGTTTGATTCTTGGCATGGTCAAGAATTTGTCATTGGTGAAATTTGGGTTTATTCTTTCACATTGATAAATTAACAGATGAGAACTGGATGTTGTGCTTGTTAGATTAAAAGGCATATGAAGCTACTACAGACCTATTAAGCTGGTTGTAGGAAACATATGGCTTGAATAATAAACTGACCCAGGTCATAGGCTGGAAGAAGTAATTATATTGTTTATTATCTGTTTTGGTCTGGCATCTTACAATTTTAAATCCAGGCCATATTTATACATTGCCAAAGAATTTCTACTACTATACAATATCAAATTTTCTTTTGTCTAAAACCCGCCTCTGTGGCGTAGTTGGCTAACGCGCTTATCGTGTTGAGCCCGACTACTGAGGACGGGGAGACCGAGGTTCGAATCTCGGTCGGGTGAACTGGGGGTGGTTTTTCCTAAATGGTTTTCCACTTTTCCTCCACGCAAATGCGGGTTCACTTCCTCTAATTCAACCTTCCCAATTCCTAATCCATTGGAGTAATTAGTACTTAAAAGCGTATAACCCGAACGGGTAGTAAGACGCGGTGTTAAGTATTATTACTATTATCTTTTGTCTAAACAGGTTGGACACCTTAAGTACCTACTCGAGATACAGTTTCAGTAATTCCAGTTGGTCTGTGTCGGCTGTATTACTTCCAAGGTACCCTCCTCCGCTGGTTACCCCATCCCAGTCTGACGGTGCAACCCAGCAGTGGTGAACATCCCCCTATCCGCCACCTGGGGAGGCGCCCTATCGGAGTTGGTGTTCCATCTACTCTTAAGCCCAAATCACTTTCTTTCTTGTCTTTCCCCTATTTCTACATACCGTGAAATTGTTTCTCCTAACCTACCCATCATATTACCCTCCCTTCCCTGTCCTATCCTATTCTAGTCTTATCATAGTCTTACAGCTAACTAATATAAACTAATTCTTACACTCCGGGAACATCCGATGCCCCGATGGTACAAGGCTACCTATCTCCATCTTGACGCAAAGGGTCCTTCTTACAGGACCTGATCCTACTCTTCTTGTTTCCAAGAAGAGGGATCTGCAGTCACAGGGTTGGTTCCCTCCTGCGTCCTATTTCTTTCCTTATCTTTCCCCAATGTTCGGCTGGAATGATGAACCTTCGGATTATCGGGGTTACCTCAGTAATCCGAACTGGTATACCAGTCCTACAAAGCTATGTGTTTGCCACTTCCCGGCACCTCTCCTTGTTCCTCATGAAAGGTAGTATATCAGTATTTCCGCAAAAGAAACCTTCTCCTTCCACTATTCGCCCCCGCTGAGACCTCACCCACATCCATCTCAGTCCCACTTCCCGTTTCTTTTTCCTCGTCCCTGTCATGTTCTCTCACCCATCGTCCTCTCCATCTTTGAACTGTTACTTTTCTCGTCACTGTCATTGTCCTCACCATCGTCTCCATCTTTCACTGTTACTTTTCTCGTCCTGTCATTGTCTTCACCATCGTCTCCATCTTGTCACTGTTACTTTTCTCGTCACTGTCCATTCGTCTCCCTTCCATCTCTGCATCCTCTCGTCTCCATCTTTGTCACTGTTACTGTCCTTGACACTGTCGCTATTCTCTCCCCCCTTCCATCTCTGGCCCTCTGCCTGTTTAGTCTTTGTCCAGTCTCTCAGGATACCCCCACCAATCTCCCCTGCACTTCCTGCTGGTTAGGTCTTCTTATCTCAAGCGTACGGGCACATTCCAACATTACGTGTTCCGGGGTACCCACCTCGCCACATTCACACAGATTAGATTCGACCAATCCCATCTTCCTTAAGGATTCTGGGTATGGCCCCTTCCCCGTGATGAAATGGACCAGACCCAGGGATGGCTCCAGATGTGTGCTATCAATCCTTTCAACCACATTGGGAAAGTGTTGATAAGACCTCCTACAAGTTTCACTGCACTCCCAGCGTCTCTGCCATTCCCTCAACCTCAATAGAGGTAATAATATTTTGACAAATTTGTAGGTCAACACATAATCAATAGCGTATCCATTTAAAGTATTCTAGGTCATAAAATAATTTGTTTGTAAATATATTTTAAAGTTTATGTTTCCCTGGAAATGCTTTTGTTTTAAAATTATTGTTAAAATAATAATATGTATTTCTTACCCTAATTTCTCTGTACTGGCGATTAGTTCCCAGTAAGGTGTATCCTCTATAGTTGTAATTTGGAATGTGTGAAGAGTAAAGATCATGGAGAATTCTTACACAATCAACATCCACTGGCTGAGATTCCAACTGGAAATATAAGTAAACATAGTGAGTAGCAGCAATATTTGTTTAGGAGCCTGCCAGATTTTAAATATTGGTAAGGTTTTCAATCAATCTATCTGAAATAAAGAGGCTTAAGCAATTAAATTTGTATTTTTAGAAGTTTTATATATGATTTTAAAAGTAATTTATTAATATATATTTAAATAAAAAACAATTGTTTCTCATTAATTGGGACAGATATTATTATTTATTGTTAATTATTTCAGGAGCTATCCAACTTTTCATTGATGATACTTAAAACCTAAATAGTAATTGTCTTGATTCAATAAAATCAAATATATAAATATAGCATAGTACTGTATTAATGTATCCTAAATGTAAGTGAAGCCAGTCAACAAGATAGATTTAAAATAATAACTGTAGGGTATTCATGATTTCTTTTAGTAATATTTATTGACAATATTTAATAACAATAAATACTACACACGTGATCTATTTTTAAGCTCGTATTCAATTTCATTTAAGAATTTTATCCACAAATAATGAGAAAAGTACATTTTAAATAAACAATGAACTATGAACTATGAACTATTACAAGAGAAAATTTACCAGCTAGTTCAATATTAAATTATGTGATCCAGTAAAGTATTAAGCTAAACAGACTTGCATAATATTTGATATTTATTTAACTTTATTTATGATCACTTTCTCACATAAGAATAGCATTGCTTTTCCTCACCATGGTCAATGATACTCTGGAAAGTGATAGTTTTATTACATAAGAAAAGCATTGATCTTTCTTCATCTCTGTGGTCAATGATACTCTGGAGAGTGATAGTTTTATTATATAATAACAGCATTGATCTTTCTTCATCTCTGTGGTCAATGATACTCTGGAAAGTGATAGTTTTATTACATAATAACAGCTTTATATTCCTTCATCTCTGTGGTCAATGATACTCTGGAGAGTGATAGTTATTTTGCATAATAACAGCGTTGATCTTCCAACATTCCCTGTGGTCAATAATACTCTGGAGAGTGATAGTTTTATTATATAATAACAGCATTATCTTCCTTCATCCCTGTGGTCAATGATACTCTGGAGAGTGATAGATTTATTACATAATAACAGCATTGATCTTTCTTCATCCCTGTGGTCAATGATACTCTGGAGAGTGATAGTTATATTGCAAAATAACAGCTTTATATTCCTTCATCTCTGTGGTCAATGATACTCTGGAGAGTGATAGTTATTTTGCATAATAACAGCGTTGATCTTCCAACATTCCCTGTGGTCAATAATACTCTGGAGAGTGATAGTTTTATTACATAATAACAGCATTGATCTTCCTTCATCTCTGTGGTCAATGATATTCTGGAGAGTGATAGTTTTATTTCAAAAGAACAGCATTGATCTTCCTTCATCCCTGTGGTCAATGATAGTCTAGAGAGTGCTAGTTATATTGCATAGTAACAGCATTGATCTTTCTTAATCTGTGGTCAATAATAATCCGGAAAGTGATAGTTTTATTGCATAATAACAGCCTTATCTTCCTTCATCCCTGTGGTCAATGATACTCTGGAGAGTGATATATTTATTACATAATAACAGCATTGATTGTCCTTCAACTCTGTGGTCATTAATACTCTGGAGAGTGATATTTTTATTAAATAATAACAGCATTATCTTCCTTCATCTCTGTGGTCAATGATACTCTGGAGAGTGATAGTTTTATTACATAATAACAGCATTGATCTTCCTTCATCTCTGTGGTCAATGATATTCTGGAGAGTGATAGTTTTATTTCAAAAGAACAGCATTGATCTTCCTTCATCCCTGTGATCAATGATACTCTGAAGAGTGATAGTTTTAATTATAATAACAGTATTATCTTCCTTAATCCCTTTGGTCAATGATATTCTGGAGAGTGATAGTTTATTTCAAAAGAACAGCATTGATCTTCCTTCATCCCTGTGGTCAATGATACTCTGGAGAGTGCTAGTTATATTGAATAATAACAGCAATGATCTTTCTTAATCTGTGGTCAATGATACTCCTTAGAGTGATAGTTTTATTGCATAATAAGAGCATTGATCTTCCTTCATCTCTGTGATCAATGATACTCTGGAGAGTGATAGTTTTATTACATAATAACAGCATTGATCTTCCTTCATTTCTGTGGTCAATGATATTCTGGAGAGTGATAGTTTTGTTTCAAAAGAACAGCATTGATCTTCCTTCATCCCTGTGATCAATGATACTCTGAAGAGTGATAGTTTTAATTATAATAACAGTATTAGCTTCCTTAATCCCTGTGGTCAATGATACTCGGGAGAGTGCTAGTTATATTGCATAATAACAGCATTAATCTTTCTTAATCTGTGGTCAATGATACTCCGGAGAGTGATAGTTTTATTGCATAATAAGAGCATTGATCTTCCTTCATCTCTGTGGTCAATGATACTATGGAGCGTGATAGTTTTATTATATAATAACAGCATTGTTCTTTCTTCATCCTTGTGATCAATGATACTCTAGAGAATGATAGTTTTATTACATACTAACAGCATTGATATTCCTTCATCCCTTTGGTCAATGATACTCTGGAGAGTGATAGTTTTATTACATAATAACAGCATTTATCTTCCTTCATCTCTGTGTTCAATGATACTCTGGAGAGTGCTAGTTATATTGCATAATAGCAGCATTTATCTTCCTTCATCTCTGTGGTCAATGATACTCTGGAGAGTGATAGTTATATCGCATAATAACAGCATTGATCTTCTTTCATCTATGTGGTCAATGATACTATGGAGCGTGATAGTTTTATTATATAATAACAGCGTTGATCTTTCTTCATCCTGTGGTCAATGATACTCTGGAGAGTGATAGTTTTATTAATAATAACAGCATTATCTTCCTTCATCCTGTGGTCAATGATACTCTGGAGAGTGTAGTTTATTCATAATAACAGCATTGATCTTTCTTCATCTGTGTCAATGATACTCTGGAGAGTGATAGTTTTATTACATAATAACAGCATTGATCTTCTTCATCTCTGTGGTCAATGATACTCTGGAGAGTGATAGTTTTATACATAATAAAGCATTGATCTTCCTTCATCTCTGTGTCTATGATACTCTGGAGAGTGATAGTTTATTGCAAATAACAGCATTTATCTTCCTTCATCCCTGTGGTCAATGATACTCTGGAGAGTGATAGTTTTATTATATAATAACAGCATTATCTTCCTTCATCCCTGTGGTCAATGATACTCTGGAGAGTGATAGTTATATTGCATAATAACAGCATTGATCTTCTTATCTGTGGTCAATGATACTCTGGAGAGTGATAGTTTTTTCATAATAACAGCATTGATCTTCTTCATCCTGTGTCAATGATACTCTGGAGAGTGATAGTTTTATTACATAATAACAGCATTGATCTTCCTTCATCCTGTGGTCAATGATACTCGGAGAGTGATAGTTATATTGCAAATAACAGCATTGATCTTCTTCATCCCTGTGGTCAATATACTCGGAGAGTGATAGTTTTATTGATAATAACAGCATTATCTTCCTTCATCCCTGTGGTCAATGATACTCTGGAGAGTGATAGTTTATTCAAATAACAGCATTGATTTCCTTCACTCTGTGGTCAATGATACTCTGGAGAGTGATAGTTTTTTCATAATAACAGCATTGATCTTCCTCATTCCTGTGGTCAATGATATCTGGAGAGTGATAGTTTATATTCATAATAACAGCATTATCTTCCTTCATCCCTGTGGTCAATGATATCTGAGAGAGTGATAGTATATTGCATAATAACAGCATTATCTTCCTTCATCCTGTGGTCAATGATATCTGGAGAGTGTAGTTTATTGCATAATAACAGCATATCTTCTTATCCTGTGGTCAATGATACTCTGGAGAGTGATAGTTTTATTACATAATAACAGCATTGATCTCCTTCACTCTGTGGTCAATGATACTCTGGAGAGTGATAGTTTTATTAATAATAACAGCATTGATCTTCCTTCATCTCTGTGGTCAATGATATCTGGAGAGTGATAGTTTTATTTCAAAAGAACAGCATTGATCTTCCTTCATCCCTGTGATCAATGATACTCTGAAGAGTGATAGTTTTATTATTAATAACAGATTATCTTCCTTCATCCCTGTGGTCAATGATACTCTGGAGAGTGTAGTTATATTGCAAAATAACAGCATGATCTTTCATCCCGTGGTCAATGATATCGGAGAGTGATAGTTTTATTGATAATAAAGCATTGATCTTCCTTCATCCTGTGTCAATGATACTCTGGAGAGTGTAGTTTTATTCATAATAACAGCATTGATCTTCCTTCATCTCTGTGATCAATGATATCTGGAGAGTGATAGTTTTATTCAAATAACAGCATTGATCTTCCTTCATCCTGTGTCAATGATACTCTGGAGAGTGATAGTTTTATTAAATAACAGCATTATCTTCCTTCATCCCTTGGTCAATGATATCTGGAGAGTGATAGTTTATTCAAATAACAGCATTACTTCCTTCATCCCTGTGGTCAATGATACTCGGAGAGTGCTAGTTATATTGCATAATAACAGCATATCTTCTTAATCTGTGGTCAATGATACTCCGAGAGTGATAGTTTTATTCATAATAAGAGCATTGATCTTCTTCATCTCTGTGTCAATGATACTTGGAGAGTGATAGTTTTATTACATAATAACAGCATTGATCTTCCTTCATCCTGTGGTCAATGATATTCTGGAATGATAGTTTTATTCAAAAACAGCATTGATCTTCCTTCATCCTTGGTCAATGATACTCTGAGAGTGATAGTTTTAAATAATAACAGATTACTTCCTTCCCTGTGTCAATGATACTCTGGAGAGTGCTAGTTATATTGCATAATACAGCATTATCTTCCTTATCTGTGGTCAATGATACTCTGGAGAGTGATAGTTTTATTGCATAATACAGCATTGATCTTCCTTCATTCTGTGGTCAATGATACTATGGAGCGTGATAGTTTTATTATATAATAACAGCATTGTCTTTCTTCATCCTTGTGATCAATGATACTCTGAGAATGATAGTTTTATTACATACTAACAGCATTGATCTTCCTTCATCCTTGGTCAATGATACTCTGGAGATGATAGTTTTATTACATAATAACAGCATTATCTTCCTTCATCCTGTGTCAATGATACTTGGAGAGTGTAGTATATTGCATAATACAGCATTTATCTTCCTTCATCCTGTGTCAATGATACTCTGGAGAGTATAGTATATGCATAATAACAGCATTATCTTCCTTCATCCTGTGGTCAATGATACTTGGAGGTGATAGTTTATTATATAACAGCATTGATCTTCTTCATCCTGTGTCAATGATACTCTGGAGATGATAGTTTTATTACATATAACAGCATTGATCTTCCTTCATCCCTTGTCAATGATACTCTGGAGAATGATAGTTTTATTACATAATAACAGCATTGATCTTCCTTCATCCCTTTGTCAATGATACTCTGGAGAGTGATAGATATATTGCATAATAACAGCATTTATCTTCCTTCATCCCTGTGATCAATGATACTCTGGAGAGTATAGATATATTGCATAATAACAGCATTTATCTTCCTTCATCCCTGTGGTCAATGATACTCTGGAGAGTGATAGATATATTGCATAATAACAGCATTTATCTTCCTTCATCCCTGTGGTCAATGATACTCTGGAGAGTGTAGTTTTATTCAAATAACAGCATTGATCTTCCTTCATCCTGTGTCAATGATACTTGAAGAGTGATAGTTATATATAATAACAGCATTTATCTTCGTTCATCCTTTGTCAATGATACTCTGGAGAGTGATAGATTATCCATTAACAGCATTTATCTTCCTTCATCCCTGGATCAATGATACTCTGGAGATGATAGTATATTGCATATAACAGCATTTATCTTCCTTCATCCCTGTGTCAATGATACTCTGGAGAGTATAGATATATTGCATAATAACAGCATTTATCTTCCTTCATCCTGTGGTCAATGAACTCTGAGAGTGTAGTTTATTTAAATAACAGCATTGATCTTCTTCATCCCTGTGGTCAATGATACTTGAGGTGTAGTTTTATTTAAATAACAGCATTGATCTTTCTTCATCCTTGTGATCAATGATACTCTGGAGTGATATTATTCATTAACAGCATTATCTTCCTTCATCCCTTGTCAATGATACTCTGGAGATGATAGTATATCATACTAACAGCATTATCTTCCTTCATCCCTTGTCAATGATACTCTGGAGAGTGATAGATATATTGCATAATAACAGCATTTATCTTCCTTCATCTCTGGTCAATGATACTCTGAGAGTGCTAGTTTTATTTCAAATAACAGCATTATCTTCCTTCATCCCTGTGTCAATGATACTCTGAGAGTGCTAGTTTTATTTCAAATGAACAGCATTGATCTTCCTTCATCCTGTGTCAATGATACTTGAAGAGTGTATTTATTCAAATAACAGCATTATCTTCTTCATCCCTGTGTCAATGATACTCTGAGAGTGATAGATATATCGCATAATAACAGCATTTATCTTCCTTCATCCTGTATCAATGATACTCTGAGAGTGATAGATATATTGCATAATAACAGCATTTATCTTCCTTCATCCCTCTCGTCAATGATACTCTGGAGAGTGATAGTTTTATTACATAATAACAGCATTGATCTTCCTTCATCCCTCTCGTCAATGATACTCTGGAGAGAGATAATTTTATTACATAATAACAGCATTTATCTTCCTTCATCCCTGTGGTCAATGATACTCTGGAGAGTAATAGTTTATTATTACATACTAACAGCATTGATCTTCCTTCATCCCTCTCGTCAATGATACTCTGGAGAGTAATAGTTTTATTACATAATAACAGCATTGATCTTCCTTCATCCCTGTGGTCAATGATAATCTGGATAGTTATAGTTTTATTACATAATAACAGCATTGATCTTTCTTCATCTCTGTGGTCAATGATACTCTGGAGAGTGATAGTTTTATTACATAATAACAGCATTGATCTTACTTCCTCAGCGTGGTCAATGATACTCTGGAGAGTGATAGTTTAGTTATAAGATTAACATTGATCTTCCTTCATCCCTGTGGTCAATGATACTCCTGAGAGTGATAATTTTATTACATAATAACAGCATTGATTTCTCTTCATCCCTGTGTTTGATGATACTCTGGAGAGTGATAGTTTTATGTTTTATTATTTTTATTATTGGCACCGCGTCTTACTACCCGTTCGGGTTATACGCACTTACGCAAATGTGTAATGGTAGGGTGATTGTGAGATTTAATGGAGGACCTACAGTTTAACGTGGTTTCCGTACCACGGTGTAGGCCTGGCATTCCCCACATTCACAAGATGTCTTGTTAAGAGGTGAAGGAAGGTTTTGATAATCAGATAAATCTGTGCTGGGAATGAGGATTGAACCTGTACTCACAGCACAAAAGTCTTACACCTTAATCCTAGACCGCCATGTCACTAGCACCATAGATATTTCTTTTAAATAAAGCATGAAGGCCAGTTTTTAAAAGTGTTAAATTGTTTTTGTTTTTTTCATAAATAAACTTAAGCTTAAAATAATTTATTCTGAAAAATCAACAATCATTATAATTTATCATGTAAAATAGTTTCCAAATACCAAGTTTGAACAAAGCGTAAAATATTTTTAAAAAAAATTTCAATTTTGTTTACTGAAACCAGCCTATACTTAAATAATATTAAATGAATTATTTAATAAAAACAAATATACATTAATATTTATGAGATAAATTTTTTTAACAGATACCTATTTTTAATCATTTTTAATAATAACCAATCAATTTTTTTATTTTATTCAATCATCAGTTAACTAATCTTAAAATAATATTTCCCCAAAAAACAAGTAGGTATACAGTTTTGTTTGACAGTTTAAACACTTCCCAAATATAAATTTTAAACAAAATTGTTAAAACTGTTTTTGAAATATTGCAAATTTTCAAAAATCATTCATCAGTAATTAGTCTTAAACTTAAGACTAGGGTCAAAATCATAACCACTACTAGAGATATGGCTTAAAACATCTTCTGATTATCAAATTTGAACCAAACCAACTAAACTTTCAGATATATGCCAGAGGCAAACATAAAATCAGATAGACAAACAGACATGGGGACAAGCAGTGTTAGAAAACTCAGTTTTCTGGTCTTGGGCTCAAATAAAACATAAAAATTCACATAATCTCAAGGAGGATAATGCTCAATATCACAATACTTTTTATTTATATGAAAATTATAAATATATAAAGAAATAATTAGTATATCAGTGTTGCAGAAACTACCTTAGAGAATGTTTCTTGCAAACCCTCTTCTGTCCTTCCCGATATCACAAGAAGTCGTGGAAGATCATCTGTCGGTAATCCACCATTCACCTTTTCTTTACTATGAGAGCGCAGCAAAATATGACCAACAACTCCACTTAGTCCTACAGCGTTAACAGCAGCCAGACCTCCAGACCATGGCATGGTCTCTGTTACTACCTATAACAGTACAATATGACCAACAACACCAGTCAGTCCTTTACTGTTAACAGCAGCCAGACCTACACCTATAAATGTATCTTACATTCTCTTTCACAGGCTTTTTGCCTTTTTTTACTATGTGCGATTTGACCATAACATTGATAAAGTATTTCCCAATCCCTAAGAAAGTGAGTTTTATTAGTAAATACATAAATTATAATTTAAATTTATTGTTTCCCTTAATTATTTAAAATTACTTTTATAACACAAATCATTTAGTTTAATTCAATGTGATTAAATTGTAAATATTTTAAATTCCTTTAAACGATTCATCTTGGTCACCTCTAAGTAATATTTTTATTTTATTTCTATCTGTACACAGATAGTTTATATTATCATTTTAAATACATGCTCATCGCTTTACTAATCTATTTTCAACACCAGTTATTGCTTTTAGAGTAGTTACATACCTTTAATTTACCCTCAACCAATGCCGGGACTTGTTGAGATGGCTTGTTGTAGTTGTAATTCGGTGGTATTCTTCCCGTCTCCATTGCAATTAGTACTTTAACCACTGATACAAGGGCTGCAGCAGCGTCTGTGTGACCCAAGTTAGACTTTATGGAGCCAATCAGAAGTGGTGACTGTCTGTTACGGAGTAGTACCTTTGATACTGCATTCAGTTCAGTTGCATCTAGAGTCTAGAATAGTTTATTTTTTATGTATTTAATCCAAACATAAAATATGTGTTAATATAAAACTATAAATAAATTTGGGTTTCGAGAAAGGTATGAAGCTGTAAATAAAAAAAATCAATGAAGACACAGATTAGTGGTTGAACATTCGGCTTTAAGATTAGCGAGAACTCTCATTTGTTAACAGATTTACCTCTTGAGGTAAGAGGGATTTTAAACAAGAAACTTATTCCATAAACTCACTACTAAGGTGAGAATTCAAGACTGTTTACATAGGCGCATATTATAGCTATATGTTTCTGTGATCAAGTTTAACCATAAATAGTAATTTGTATATTCGATTATATATTTTAAGAAACGTATAACAAGTGCCATACCTTTATTCCACTCCCGTCAGCTTCAAGGTATGAAATTAACGATGAATCTATCCCACACCGTTGATAAAAGCTGCTCAGCAAAGAAGTGAGTGGGTATTCCAGTGGTACGATATATCCCGACTTCCTATCACCGTAGCACTCAAACTGGGAATGCACAATGGAAGCATATATACGCTTAGCATACTTTGCTTTTTGTAGGAACATAACTACTGATGCTTCACTTCGAACAATTCCATTAGCTATTTAAAAAAAAGTGTACACATATAGTGAGATCATGGTTGTAATGAGCAAAAAGTCATAATAGTTTTAATTTATATGTATTCTTATACATTTTCTCACTTTTACAATGAATGAACTATAGAGATTAACCAACAAAATTTAGGTAACTTTGAAAATTTGAAAACATTTTTTAATTGTTTAGGTAGTAGAAATACCCATTTCTTGAAATCAAAAATTATAATGGACGGACTCCCGAACAGGTTGTGAAAGGCGGTGGCAAAAAATAAAATAGTAAATATTCAATAATTGCATAACTTAAGAGTAGTCATATTTTTTGATTTTTTTAAAATTTATTAACTGGAGTATAAAAATTGAAATAAATTTTATATAAATACTCTATAAATATATTCGTGGAGAAAATGTTGAGTATTCTAATTTATTTTATATTTGTCGTGCTCCAAAAATAATAACTAGGAACTTTGTGACACTAAGTGCATTTGGTTGTTATTAGAATTATTTGTAATATACGTTATAAAAAGATTTGAAAAAATTAAAGAAAGGTTTTTTCACACTTATTTTGGTTTTTTCAACTATACAATAATAAATGTATCTGAATTTTATTGAAAAAATATATTTTAGCACTATAATTTCCAAACATAAAAATAAAGTATGTTAATAGCATACCTTCGTCATCAAATGATCTGTTACATCCATCTTCAGATAGTACTCCTAGTTCTTTTAAATTATAGGATAGTTCTGGGTGCAAAGCAAAAGCTATTGTACCTACTAAGGCTGTCTCACAATACCCTTTTTTAATGGCTTCATAAGCTAGAGTAAGACCCTCAATACCAGCTGTTTCTGCTGAGTAAAATGAATAGCTTGGTCCTGTGAAAATATATTATTGATTGTTAGAGTCCTTATTGATTATCAGTGATCTCTATATTCTATTGGATGGACATAAACACACTGTATGAAAAGGACCAAAGCGTGATTCTCAAGTTTGTGTCTGCTTGATTCTGAGAGGAGAGATGTAACTTTCAATGTTCTTGTGTTAAAACATGTATCCCGTGCATAAACTGTTATTGTTTGAAAATAGTGAGGTATTATATCACATTTTGGTAAATAATCATTAATTACATTAAAGGATATACAATTCAGTCTCACAGGTAATCATGTACAAATAAGAGTAAAGTCTTTGAGATAATAAAATATGTAGCTATCACACATGTTGTTTAAATTCCGCTAGAGTTGGCTATTAACTTGTATATTGGTTTCAGAATAAGATAAATAAACCATAGTAAAATTAAAGTTCAATAACTATAATGAAATAAAGTAGCTTACACAACTTTATTACATTTGTTTTAACAATACACTTTGTGTAATAGTCTTAGATTCAAAGATCATTTATATTATAGGCTTGTAGGAAGTAGAATCCTGTTCTGGGAGGCCTCATTTCGTACCTGAATCCTACCGTATAGTAGTATTTATGAGAGATAGGCAGCCTTCTAAAACGGTGGTAGAAATTCCATTCATGAAGGTCCTCTATACTATCAAAATACTACTATATGGTAGGATTCTGTTACGAGATAAGGCCTTTAAAATGGGTTTCCTCACAAAATCACAGTAAATATTATTCTTAATCACCTTTTTAAAGAATCAAGACATGAGTTTCGAACTTAATTATGGTGTTCATACCTTTTATTAACTATTTTATTTTATTTAACCATCACATACATTGCTGTATATCATATATTCAAACATTAGCCGACGCTTACAAAATCTCACATGTGTGTAAGAAAGAGAGGTAGCCAAAAGTTTCTTTCACGCTTACACAATGGTGTGCAGACGACAGCTCAAAAATTTCAGCCTTAGATGTCCATCCAGTTGTATTATAGAGATCAATGTTGATTATGGATACCTAAAGATATATGTTAGTAAACGATCAAATGCCAACTTAATTTGTCCTTAACTTTATTTCTATGAAGCTGAGCATCGGAGATCTCACATTTTACTCCACAAAGTAAAATTAAGAATTATGATTATTTTCTAAGCCATTTTAGACCAAAATAATATTAAGATGAATAGACCATGAAAATAAATCATACACGCAGTGAGATGAGTCTAAAATAGTGTATACAATCAATAATTGACAGAAGTGTTTAGCCAGTAATTAGACCAATGGACGAACCTAGATACAAAGAGGAAGTATGAGTTGTAATATAGCACATAACACAAATTTTGCAGAATTTCCAATATAGCCATATTGATAAATAAATAAATAATGATGATGATGATGATGATGATGATGATGATGATGATGATGATGATGATGATGATGATGATGATGATATGATGATAGTAGAATAAAATTACAATGAAGTGAAATTAATTAGAATAATTCTAAGTCCATTGTTTTTGTTTCTCCTTCTTACAATTATTATTTTGGTAGATGGTTTAGAAATCATGTAAATAACTTGTACTTTATAGAGTAAAATGTGATTAACAATAAATAATATTATATTTTCAATTATTACTATGGCTGTTTGTAAGAAGATATATCTTTTATCAAATTTATAACATATTACATAACATTAGAACAATATGCATGCATTCAAGAACAATAAAAATCTCAACATTAATAAATAACATACTAAGACATAATAATTTTGTACTCTGTAATGCTAACAAATTAATATCACTTAATTAAATGTGATGTATCTAATTATTTATTTACGTGCTTCAGCTGAATTGTACCTAAAAAAAATCAAAATAAGCTTCATATTCTACAAAGCACAGTGATGGGCAAAGCATAGCCCGAAGGCCAGAAGCGCCCCGTGGACATGTCCTATGCTGCCCACAAAGGGATTCTAAATTCTGATTTAAAAAATGTGTTAAAAAATAAGGAAAAATAATAAAAAATGCAAAGTAGTGTTAGGAAGATACTGACTGACAGATGGTCACATATCTTCAATTCTGAGAGTCATCTCCTCCCAGTTGGAACCACACTATGAAATACTTTTATAACCACAGTTCCACTCATCACACACGCCTTCATTCAAGCACTGTTGAGTATTCATTTTATTTAAGTATTTTGTTAAATAATGTAGACAACTCACATTGTATTAGAATTAGATATAATTATAATACACCTCCATTAAATAATTAATACGACATAACTGTGCAATAGTTTTGTAAAAAATACCATTGTAACATTTTAATAAACTGTGTTGGCCCGCGCCTGAGGTTTTTCTTTTATCTTTTGACCCACTCCCCAAAATGTTTGCCCATCACTGCACTAGTCATTGAGGGCATGTTCAAAATATTTTAGAAAAATTAGTGTGTATTTAGGTAGTTAATATTTATCATCAGTTCTACATTCGTGTTTGTAAATTAATGTATTTATTACAAATTTACTCTACAATAAACCAACTATAGTAATCAGTTAAACCTGTTAATATTATATTACAAATCATTCACCTCATGCATCCTGGCTCATCAGAAATATATACTAAAAAAAAACTTCTTCTTCCTCTTCTTCTTCTGTGGTATAGAAATAATGTGTTTAATTTATTATTATTATTATTATTATCTTATCATTATTATTATTATTATTATTATATTATTATTATATTACTATTACTACTACTACTACTACTACTACTACTACAACTACTACTAACTTAAAGGTAATGGTTTAGTTTGATTTTGTCACAGCATTTGTTTTTGCATGTGGAAATTTTGGCAAACCTATGAAAACTTGGGATGGAATCCTTTGCTCTCCACCCCGAAAATGTTGATGCCTGTTTACCCCTATTCATGAGAAAACGGCTTCAATTTGTCAGGAACAATTTGGTTCTACCTCACATTTATTAACTTTACAATTAATAGCAGTGACCCTCTTCGGTGGCCGCGTGGTCTAACATGCTATTTTTATAAGCTAGACAGCCAATGACTGGGAGATCGAGGTTCAAATCTGGATCGGGTGTATTGAGGGTGGTTTTACCAAAATGGTTTTCTATTCTTGCTCCACACAAATGCGGGTTCACTTCCTCTAATTTAACCTTCCCAATTCCCAATCCATTAACGTAATTAGTACTTAAAGTGTATAGCCCGAACCGGTAGTAAGACGCGGTGCTAAATATTATTATTATTATCATCATCATTATGATTATTATTATTAATAAATATTGCAGTGTTTTTCTGTGGATTTTGGCAGTGTGTGACTTTGGTGCTTATTCCTCTAAGTATGGGTCAAACCTTTACTTTATAAGGAGTCTCAGATCCTCACAGTAAAGGCCTCATGGATTAGGGCTCTGCCACATGAAGTGAAAAATAACCGACAATCTACTAACAAGAACAGAGGTGTGCATACGAGGGGGGGGGGAATAGGTAGGCTATGGCCCCCTCTCCCCAAATGTCGCTTCAGATTGATTTCAATGAGGCAGTCACACACAGCAAAAAAAGTAAGAAATAATTATTTGGTGGGAGATGGACACATCGACCCTGATGATAATTTTAAAAAAACCACTCTAAATAATGTCTAGAAGCATGTATTAAAAACATAACATCTAGATGAAAATCACTTCATATCATCTATGCATTGAATTTTAAGAAAAAATCTGGGAGTAGACTAACCCAAATAGCTTTTAGAAACATCTAATTATTATTTAAAAATTCAAACAATGACCACTATAAATAGCTTAAAAGGGTATGCAAATTTAAACTATTTTTTTGGCAAGGTCCACTTCGAATAGAACTGTGACATGAATGTCCAATTTTTAAACATATTTATCTTATTTTGGTTAGTAGTAAAAGCGCGACTATGATCGATTTTCCTCCAACGGAGAGAGCAAGTATTGTAATTTTGGAGTGACGTATTTGTCGTCACCTCATGTGTATGGTGACGTTCCGCAATTGGACGTCACAGATTTGAATGATATTAAGTGCGAGGCACGTAATTAATTGTGTGTACGTGACATCATAAGATAATTAAGGACGTATGAGAGTATGACGTCACATTATATATTAGATTTGAATAATATTAAGTGACTGACGTCATAAGATAATTAATTGTGCAGGAGTGTTTACAGTGACTTCATAAGATAATTGTGGTTTAAGTGCCTAGGTACATTATGTCAGTAGGACGTAATAACGTCATATTTAATTATACACTAAAAAGTTATATGCTCTTACTACGAATATATAATTTTAAATGAGAGGGAAATATTACTAGAAATGAAAAAATAAGTACAAGTTTTTTCACATTTAATTATTATAAAAAAAATATACATATTTCACAATTTATTATTGTTAACCATAAAAAATACAAAGATCATCAAAATATAAGATAGGATCGGATGGATCTACAAACGATTTGGAGGCGAGGGTATTGTCTACAAATATTACTAGAAATGAAAAAATAAAATACAAGTTTTTTTCACATTTAATTATAATAAAAACATATACAAATTTCACATACAATATAATTGTTATATTGTCAATTATGAATATATATTTGTTACATAGTATAATTATAAAAAGTGTTTAGTAGTTACTTTTATTTCAATTTTTAACCATTATTACCAAATATTAATTATAGTGTTTAGTAGTTCCTTTTATTTTAATTTTTAACCAGTATTACCAAATATTAAAACTATTGACATGATTTTTTACAATCCTAAGCTTGATAGAACTGTCAACCCCTATTCCTTCATAAATTAATACAGACTTTGATTCATTAACAAGGTCAATATGCTCTTTTTTACAAATGTTGGAAAACTTCTTAGGTATAAAGAAGCCTACGATGTTATCTTGTAAATAGGCTTTTACATAAATAGCTCTATCAAACTTGGTGTCTCTTTCATTAAAAGATATAATATCTAGTAACGTATTCTCCTTTAAACTTCTTAGAGAAATATATTGAATGTCGTCGGTCTTGACTGAGTTGAAGTCATTTATAAACTTGTCCATATCTTGAAAAAAAATTCAAACAAATATATTATAGAAATAATAAGAAGATAGAAACTTTTTAAAAAATAAATAAAGAAATTATAAATTAATTTGATTTAATCTGCTGTAGTTTTATCTGCACTCAGATCACCCAGCCTAGCTTGTAGGTTGGTCTCAGAAGCGTCGACTAGATCGAAGTCTAATGCAGGTGGCTGTTTAGACACAAGTCTTCAACTGATTCAATTTTAATAATTTTAACGGCTTAAATACATAGCGTACTGTCTAGCTCTCAAGGTGAACATCAACTATCTATATTTCTAATTATGTATTCAACTCACTACCAGCTAGTCATAGAGAAGCGAGACCAAGGACGATCACGTATATTCTAATTAGATATTAAGGTCACAAAAAGTATTCAACCATCTAACCATCGAGACGAGATTATAGCGGCCAAGGCTGATCACGTATAATTCTAATTAGATATTCATGTCGCTGCTGAAAGGCCAACTACATTTGAAATCAACACACATGCTTAAGATGAAGGTCTGTTCAGGAAAACACATTGAGATGGTGTACTATAAAAGGCGTACATATTAGATGATATATGTATAATCTTCAACATGGCGTGTTCATCAGTCGTAGATAGTTCTGCAGGACGTAATTATGAACGTGTATATAAAGTGTCAAATTATTTAACTGATTTAGCAACATGCGAATGCTTTGACTTTCCGCATAAATTATCAAACCCGGGTTGTTTGTTAGTAATTAAAGAATACATAGAAGAAAAAGCAATAGAAATATACCTAGAACAAACCAGTTATTTTACAAATTCAATTATTTTGGAAGGACACCGTGAACAATATGCAAATAATGTTACAACGAGATACCACATCTGTGCAGAAAATTGTTTCATAAGAAGAAATGGAAATTACTGTCCACAGTTTGAAAGAACCTGTTGTGACTTTGTTTCTTGGGAACCTTCATGCAGAGTAGAATTTGAAAAAACAAAAATACATTAAAGAAGATTGGGGTAACGAAATCAAGGAGGATGTTTAAAAGATTTTGGGGTAATAATATAGAACCTATGTATGTATATTATATATATATATATATATATATATATATATATATATATTGTATTTTGGTTTATTGATTATAAAATAAAATATAAAATTTACAAAGTTTGTTTGATTTAAATATTATTTGGATGTATATTTTCATAATTCCTAAATATATATCCTGTCTTACAATTGTTCCAGGGCTAATAATATAGAACTTATATATATATAATGTATTTTGGTTTATTGATTATAAAATAAAATATACAATTTTTGTCTTATTTATATGTTATTATGATGTACATTTTCATATTTCCTAACTATATCCTGTCTTACAATAGACTGTGTTTAGTCCATTTTTTAAATTTTAAAGGATCTTGAAAATATAATCTAATTAATTGAATGAAACTTAAAATACTTTTTGAAAATATAAGCTAATTAATTGAATGAAACTTAAAATACTTTTTTGAAAAATAATTACTGTTAAATCTTTTTTTACCGTCAAGACTTACCTCGCTGTCGCTAAATACCTCATTGTTGTTCATATTGAATATCGAATGAGTTGACAATTTGACCACCTTGATCTATTAAAGCAGTGAATTTCCGGCTCTCCTTTTCTTATCGATGGCAAGGTCGATTTCTTTATCCCAATCTTCTGCCAACGTTTCTATAGACTCCAGCTCCGTCTTCACGTTCCAGTCATCGTCACGGTTGAGATGTTCTTCTGTTTCCTCTAGAGTGAGTAGTCCTCCTTTGGCAGGATCCTTGTAGTAATTGTCAGTGAATTCCTCCCAATAAATATCGTCGAATGATTTTTCCCTTTGTTTTTTCAGAGCCAATTCAGCATGAAGGTACTCCCAAGAAACAAATTCACATAATGTACGTTTGAATTGTGGACAGTAGTTATGTGATGATGGCTTGAAGCAATTATCTGAACAAATGTGATATGTAACTTTTATGTTATATCCTGGATGTTCTCTGTAATCTTCACGTACTATATTTCCAGTAAAATAACTTGGCTGTTCAAGACTAATTTCAAGTTATTTATCTTACTTATATTCTTTTACAATTAATAGACATCCAATACTGCTTTGCTTGTGCTGAAAGTCGAAACAGTTACATCCCGCTAAGTCATACCAAGGTGATTCAATTTTATAAACTTTCCCGTATTCACGATCGACAGGAACACTTAACACTGATGATGTTGAAGCCATTATGATCAATATAATATAGAGTTAATATTCCCGACTTTCCTTATATATATACCTATTAGAAATATTATGTAATTATAATGTAATTTTATTGATTGATTTCTATTAAGTATTCAACTTACTACCAGCTAGTCATAGAGAAGCAAGACCAAGGCCGAGCACGTATCTTTTTAATTAGGTAATTTTAATTAGGTCGCTGCTGAAAGGTGTGGTGTGGAAATCAACACACATGATTTTGAAAGGTGTGTTCAGAAAAACACATTGAGCTGGAGGCCTATAAAAGGAGAATTTAACCATACCAAGTTATCATATCATTGACATCTTGTCGGCTGAAAAGAAGTCGTCACGTAAAAAACAACACCAAGCTCTCTGGTAAAAGTAAGCATAATTTTACTATTATTTCTCTAGTGTTCAATTTATTAGTTAAATTAATATTTTATATTTTTCTATACTTATTTGTTTTTTTATTTTAATTTTTGTATGTTTCTCTATTCTCAATATATTATTTAAACTAACAATTAATTTTCTTTGAACTTTTTTAGTGTCTAACGAACAATCATTTAAAACTGACGAATCTAGTGACAATGTCAGACCCTCGAATTCAGACATTAACAGACAACGTGACCACATTTTTGAATATGCGGCGGGTACAAACACTAATGACTCATTTACCATAATAAGGAAGACAGGACGATCTTATACTCGGTTCAACACCTTAGGCAGGGATATTTTAGTCCGATTCAAGCCTTTGATTACGAACGTGAGTCCACTGCATTATCTAAAGACGTGTTTCTCTGGTCTATTAGCATACTTGCTTAGAGGTACGGCACCTTACGATTTAATTGAACTCACGATCAGGAACACGGAGAATAACCTCGATAAACCGGTCGGGCTTTCGTACCGTAGATGTGATCAAATTGATGTGAACAGTATTATGAATACATTAACAAAAGTTATTCAGAGTAACGCCAGATTTGGTATAGCCGATGTATTGATGATTAAAGTGAATCATATCAAAATGATGATGGGCAACGGTAGAGCATTAAAAAGAAGGTGCCTTCCTAATGATTATCTGAGTCATCATAAAAGGAGTATAGTAGTTGTTAAAAACGTTGACGAATTGTTTGGCTCACGCTATAGTAATAGCGATAGCCAAAATCACAAATGATATTAATTATAAATCGTATACTAAGGGGGATAAAATAAAAAATATTGTAGATGAGCTTCTCGCAAAAACGCGGATAGATTTATCCGGAGGAGGGGGGCGTGAACATCTCGATAAATTTCAAAGTTATTTCCGTGACCAATATAAAATACGCGTGTATAATACCCTCTCGACGGTCAACGGATTGTGGTATGAGGGGGTTGCGTCTTCTACTAGTTACATTAACCTACTGTACGATGAAGTCACGCATCACTTTAACGTAATAATCAATATGGCGGCAGCGTTTTCAGTTCGCTATTTTTGCGACGGATGTAATACCGGCTTTGAAAGAGGTGCAAGACATTCATGTAAGAGTACTTGCCCCCAATGTATGTCCATACCTCCGTGTTTGTATACAAGCGAAAAACAAGTGTATTGTTGTAATTGTAACAGGTTCTTTAGGTCTGCCGCTTGTTTCACTAGCCATAAATCGAATAAAATTGACGGTAAAAAACAGTTCGTGATTTAAAACAGGTGTGTATTACCTGTGATAAAACAAAGGGGAGTAATCAAGAATGTTTTAAATCATACTGCGCGACGTGCAAACAGAATAAAGAAAACCCGCATCGTTGTTATATGCAGGTGTTGAGTCAGAAGCAGCTTGATGATAAATATCTAATGGTATTTTATGATTTCGAGACTAGACAAGATAGCGCTATAATCAATGATTGTTTTGTGCACGAACAGAATTTTCTTCACGTACAACACTATTGTGTAAAATGTGAATTTAACGATAATATGGACGAGGATTGTGACCAATGTGGGAAAAGATCTCATTCCTTTTGGGATAATCCGGTAGACGGCGTTATCGACTACCTAAGACAACCGAGGCCGTTTGCCAATAAAATTGTTTGCGTTGCGCATAACGGGAAAGGCTTCGACGCTATATTTATCCTGAATAGATTTCTATCACTAAACTACACCCCTAAAATTATCGCGGACGGAACTAAAATACTCTGCATGACAATGGACCACATACAATTTAAAGACAGTCTATGTTTCCTACCTATGCCACTGAGACAGATCCCGAAAGCGTTTGGACTAGACTGTAAGAAAGGACACTACCCTATTTGTTTAATACAGAAAAGAATTTAAATTATATCGGTGAGATGCCCGGTCCCGAAATGTTTGGTGCGGATTATATGAAACTGGATGAGCGAAATGACTTTATGGTGTGGCACGCTGAGAAACTGCGACAAGGGTATATAATTTAATAATAAGTCAGAGCTGGAGGCCTATTGTGTGGATGACGTAAATGTATTACACAAGGGTGCCGTACATTTCGTCATTTATTTCTAAATATAGGCTCGACAGACGTTTTTAGAGAATCCATCACAATCTCGTCGGCCTTCAATCGATTATTTAGAAAATTGTTCTTAGCCCCCAATACGATAGCCATCCTGCCCAAGGGGGGTTACAGGTGCGGTGACAGACAGTCTGTGAAAGCCATAATATGGTTAGTCTATCTGGAGAAACCCGCCCCGATATTCACATACGCCTTCAACGGGCGTGAGATAGAAATTTTGGGTAGGAAAGTGGACGGCTACTGTGACGCGACAAAAGAGAATTTAGAGTTTGACGGTTGTTTCTTCCACGGGTGTACATGTCTTTCAAACCGTGACGTGATATAACAGGGACGAAAGAGACTCTCACCAAGCGATACATGTGCACTCTGTTGAGAGATCGAGCATTTAGAGCCGCAGGGTACACTGTTACAACTATGAAACAGTGTGATTTTGACAAAATACTGACTGAAGACACACAACTAGATCTAGAGCTAAACAATCACCTATGATTCAAACTGCTCCACTCAATCCACGTGACGCACTGTACGGTGGACGGTGTGAATCTATGACATTACACTACAAGACAAACCCCGACGAGAAAATAGGCTATCTTGATGTCTGCAGTTTATATCCCTGGGTATGCAAATATTTTGAATTTCCTGTAGGTCACCCTATAAATATTTTTGTCGCCAACGACTGCCCCACTGACGTTGTAGACCGAGAGGGTCTAATTAAATGCACTGTTCTACCTCCTAGAAATTTGTATCACCCTGGCCTGCCCTACAAGACACAATCAAAATTAATGTTTTTTATGCTCCTCTTGTGCAAACGAGATGAACCAAGGGGATTGTTTACACAGCGACTCTGACAGGACTATTACAGGCACATGGATTGTGGACGAGGTTCGACTAGCGCTAGAAATGGGCTACAAGATGGTTAGAGTACACGAATTTTGGGAATATAAAATTACCCAGTTCGATCCTCAGACCAAAGAAGGGGGACTGTTTGTAGAGTATATTAACAAGTTTCTCAAGATCAAACAGGAGGCGTCTGGATACCCTGGATGGGTGAAAACAGATGAGGACAAAGACAATTACGTTAGCAAGTATTACAAAACAGAGGGAATAGTGCTGGATAAAGACGAAATTGTTAAAAATCCAGGAAGCGCGCACTCGCCAAATTGTGTTTAAACTCTTTCTGGGGACGATTTGCATTGAACGAGAGTAAGACACAGACCACCATTGTGAACAACCCAAAAGACTTTTTCTCCCTACTCACCACCCCCGGCACAGAGGTTCGCAACATTATTTTCCCCAATGACGAGGTTGCTTGCGTCTCGTGGACTTAGGCCGCCCTCCCTCTTGACACGGTCAATGTGCCTATAGCCGCGTACGTGACCACCGGTGCCCGTATGAAATTATACTCATATCTCCGGCACTTGGGGGTTCTTGTCTTTACTGTGACACGGACTCTATTATAAGTGTGATAAGACCGACAGACACGTACACGATACCGACAGGCGAC
Organism: Timema cristinae; assembly: GCA_039000515.1. Lineage (NCBI taxonomy): Eukaryota > Metazoa > Arthropoda > Insecta > Phasmatodea > Timematidae > Timema > Timema cristinae. The sequence goes on from JBCFYV010000100.1 coordinate 8,651,409, forward strand.
AAGTTGGGTGACATGACAAACGAGCTGACCCCTACTCTGAGAGCGCGTACATTACAGAGTTTGTTTCCGGTGGACCGAAAAATTATTCTTACAATGTGTTTGTCCCCGAGACGAACGAATAAAGGTTCCACCACCAAGGTCCGAGGTATAACATTAAACTATGAAAACACAAAGATAGTAAACTTCACAACTATTAAAGAAATGATTTTGAAAGACATGGACCCCGTACACGTGACTAACCCTCGAAAAATTAAAAGAAAAAGAGGCGCCATCGAAGTCTCCCAGTTGGAGAGAAAAAATTATGATATTGTGTTCACTAAGCGTAGGAGATTAAATAACAATACCTCCGTACACTACGGCTATAGTTGATGTCGGGACTGAACCCCGGCCGCTGGTATAGAAAACTATCAGGTGTTTGATCAAATATATATTGACATTTTTTTCTCTCTCTCTGATTCTAGTGTCATCTGTATTAAAGTACAAAAAGATAAATAGAAACGGCATCTCCCCGGTTAGAGCCACCACACACTCTGCAGGTCTAGACTTGAAAAGTCCCTACAATTGCAGTATACAGACCTCGTGCAGGCGTTTAGTTAAGATAAATAGTTATATTATATTACCTGCAGGAACGTACGGTAGAATATCTCCGCGATCTAGTCTGGCTCTTCGCCACGGGATAGATGTTTTGGCCGGGGTTATAGACGAAGACTATCGTGGTAATATTTGCGTATTACTCATTAATCACGGCGACACTGTTTTCAGAATTAAAAGGGGTGATAAAATTGCTCAACTAGTATGCGTGAAAATTGATTACCCTAGAGTTGAACACACTGATTCACTATCAAACACTCAGAGGGGGGAGGGAGGATTTGGATTGAGTGACATCCCTATAAAAGATCGTGTCACCGATAATTGTAATTTAGTATAATGGATAAAATCAACGCGTCCATCCTCGCGTACTCAAAGAAGCAGGATTTGTGTCTGATGTCTGCCGCGGAGTTGAATAATTTACCTATAGAATTTATTAAAACATACGCGTGTAGAGATATAAATCGCGCTTGGAACTTTCTCTCGCCCTCTACGCAGCACGAATTGAAAGATTATAAATATTGTTTGGAACATTATAATAGGGGGATAACAAAATTGATGGACCGCCGTCTATAAAGAAAAAATGTCAACAATGTCTGACATCGTCGTAGACGAGCCGTGATATTTATGTACGTGACTGTTTTTTTTTACATTGGTCTCTGGTCATTGACTGTTAATTGGTTTGTTTTTTTACAGTGGTCTCCGCACACAGTGACTGTTAATTGGTTTATTCCTTTACAGTTCTGGTTCAACATCGACAACATGACCAATGTAATTGTAGATTTTCAGGGGTTTAAAGATGAATGCAATAAGTTTATAATAAAAGAATGTAGTAAAATATCTATTGGTGGAAGTGATGTACATCACTATACATTTAAGTCGCCATATTCCTTTTCAAAATTACCTTGGCACATTAAAAAACAATGTGATTGGCTTATACATAATCATCACGGTCTGCATTGGACGACGGTGATATGAACGCCGATCAATTTAATATAATTTTAAAAATGTTCACTCTCGCCTCTACTATAATTTATCTAAAGGGGGAGGAAAAGAAATTTTTTAATGGAAATTGTGGATAAAAAACAACTTGTTATTGATATGATAGACTTGGGGTGTCCCTCCCTGAAGGATAGGATCCATCATAATTATAATAAATGTTACGGTCATAAATATAAAAAATTAAATTCAATTTGTACAGCTTTCGAACGTAAAATTTCTTAGAGATTGGTTTGCGCCACCACTACTATAAATTTGAAATCGTAATTTTTATTTTTTAGTTTACTGTACGAACAGACAGACACACACTCCAACGAGATAGTTAGGGACCTAGGACGCTACGACCCTGCTGAACAGAGACACTACAAACGACCCAGGCTGGCGTAGTTGAGCTATTAATTATACTCTAAAACTATATATATATATTATATATAAAATAAAAACCATACAAAAAAATTAAAAAATAACAAAAATTCTAGTTGAAAATACTAGATGAAAAAAATAATAATAATATTTAAAAAAAACTTGATGTAACTTTTCTAATAGAATAAAAATTCACCTATTACACTTGACAATCAACTACGCCAAAGCGACAGCAGAACCACCAGCAACCTCATCAACCCACCCCACCCATCCTTGATCCAATCTTAAACCCGACCTTAACACACAATTCGATCATTTCATGCCATTACAACCCTAGTCACGGCCAGACGCCACTGGGACAACCATCTAGGTTGTCTACTAGCCAGAGGATAATCCTGGCGCCGGGGCGGCCCCAGATGGTTAATGGAAATGTATCCACCTCACTCCTAATCCCAAGAAAAGAAAATCCTACCCCAACAAGCAACTCCTTATAGCCTTTGCCACCGCCGGACTCCACTGGGATAACCGCCTAGGTCAACCTTCTAGCCAGAGAATAACACTGGCGCAACTGGCGGCCCCAGATGGGAATGGATATGTAACCATCCGCGTCAAACCTATTCCCTACAGTCAAGTTAAACCTTTCGACCCTTCCCGGAAATAGACTCACTAAATCATCCACAAATCACCATCATACCTTAAACACACCTACCCACATCCCAAGAAAAGAAAATCCTCCACAATTCCCGCGACCCAGAACAATCACTCACCATCATACCTTAAACACACCTACCCACATCCCAAGAAAAGAAAATCCTCCCCAATTCCCGCGACCCAACGCAATCACTCACAACTCACCACATACCTTAAACACACCTTCCCATCCCAAGAAAAGAAAATCCTCCCAAATTCCCATGACCCAGCACAATCACTCACAACTCACCATCATACCTTAAGCACTCCTCCCCACATCCCAAAAAAGAAAATCCTCCCCAATTCCCGCGACCCAACGCAATCACTCACAACTCACCATCATACTTAAACACACCTAACCACATCCCAAGAAAAGAAAATCCTCCCAAATTCCCCCGACTCAACACAATCACAAATTTTCACCTCAAAGGGTCATTTTCTATTACACGTGTAATTCTCTTACAGCTTATAATTTACTAATACTTGTAATTCTCTTACAGCCTCATTTAATCTGTCTCATTTCATAGGTATATAAGTTCATTCACGAGGTTAAGAGTCATGACAATGACTCGGTACTCAAACAACAAATCAGCCCTTTCATAGACAACCTGGCGTGGCATAACTGTCAAGTCAGATGTTCTTTGTCGGGCAACAGCCGAACGGCGGTATTTTTTAGTTTTATACCAACACTAGACGAGTGCACATCGATGTCTGTGTTTGTACACCCTTTCACACTGATATTAGCGGGACCGTCTAATTGCGGGAGAACTATTTTGTAGAGAATTTTCTGTTAAATTTAAAACAGGTGTGCAGTGTGGATAAGTTTGATAGAATTCTATGGTGTTTCAGCGAGAGAAATTCTATTCCCTCAAGTCAACACGTCACACTACACAAAGGTGTACCGGACAATTTCAATTTTAAAATTAAGGCTGGACCTCAACTCATCGTGCTGGACGATTTAATGAATGAGGTCTATTCGAATAAAGTGATGAACTTTTTACCAAGGGTAGTCATCATAGAAACCTATCGGTTATTTTGATCACACAAAATCTTTTCCATCAGGGTAATAAGTCTCGTGACATCTCGCTAAACGCTAAATACATTGTGGTGTTTAAAAACCCGCGTGATCAAACACAGATAAACTATCTAGCTAGACAAGTTTATCCGGATAATCCATCCGAAATACAAAGAATCTATAGGAAAGCAACCGAATCACCTCACGGGTATTTACTCTTTGATCTGAGTCAGAACGCGACGAACGCCTGCGCTTCAAAACGGACATATTTGACACTATTTGTAAAGTGTTTGTCCCCGCTAGACTACTAGATGAAACTAGTCAAGAAAAATAGACACGTACTGTCGGTGTTGAAAACGGCCAGTCCTAAATTGCGCAAAGCTATTATTAAAGTCGTTGACCCGGATGTTATAACAACACTCGGTGAATGTTCGTTAAACACATTAAACAATAATATTAAAATTAGTAAAAGAGATAAGCAAAAATTAATAAAGTATAAAAACTGTATGCGGAAATTGGCTAGCAGCGGTGTTTCGTTGAAGAGAAAAAGAAATATAGTCGTTCAATCGGGCGGGTTCCTAAGCATCATTCTACCGACTATTCTTTCCGCTCTTGTCGGGGCATTGGTTAAATAATATGTCACAACTTAAACAGATGCTTCTCGTACCACCCGAGCTTTTTCACGATAAACACGATGACGATGCCACCGACTTTGTACAGATGAAAAATATTCTGAAATCTAGAAAAAAAATTGACGATTATCAAAGATTGGCTAGTTTTAGAAAGCATCAACAGCGTTATTTAACAGACAGGGAGAGAGCGAGACAACCAATTAAAATACCAATCGTGGGCCCCGCAGTATTAAAACGTAGACCGGTCGACCTTGCACGAGGTACACAAAAGTAAAAAGAAAACGACCTTTAGTTAGGAGACAGCCGGTTCCACCTCGATTCCTTTCAGACGAGGCCACATTTCAAAGTAGTCCTATTAGTGTGGACTTGCCAGAGAAGGAGGGTGGGTGGGTGGAAGGGGAGTCATATTTTGTGCTTAGATCAGAATCTGATTAAATTGAAACCGGTTCCTCCCACTTATTCGGTAACATAGCCGGAAAATATTTATCACCGTATGTACATAGGAGAATGTCTACAGACCCTATATTTGAAATTAGAAAAGAGGGGGATACTTTTAAAATTGGCAATTCGAGTTTCACCGTAGACGATAACGATATATACCTGGGTAACACACACTATAAAGGCACGCAAGGACTTTTGGGGAAATTGTTGACCAAAAGAAACGTAAACAAAGATATAATTACAGAGAGTGATTTAAAATAATATAAAGACATACTAATTGCCACGAGCGCTCATCGACAAAACTTTGATCCTAACGCGAAAATAACGTCCAGTAGAGGTTTGAAATATAAAACAATCATTTCTAAACTGTTTCCCGCCAGACCGCGTTGGAACACGCTAAGATGAGCGCCACGTTAGAAAAATTATATTACAATCTCCCACGACCTTCGGCCTTCTCGACCGCCACAAAACTTAAAAAGGCCAGTCGGTTGGATAAAATAAAAGTAGACGAATGGTTAACCGGGCAGGACGCGTACACTCTTCACCGTAGTTTAAGAAAAAGGTTCCCACGTAACCCGTACAGAGTCGCCAATATCGACGATGTGTGGGAGATTGATATAGTAGATATAAGAGCTTTAAATAAGGACAACGGGGGCGTCAACTATATTCTAAACATTATTGATGTATTTTCAAAGTACGCGTGGTCTATACCGCTTAAAACAAAATCGGGCGCAGACATCACCGTGGCTATAAAACAGATTTTTAAGGAAAGACGTCCACTTTCTATTCAGTCGGGCAAGGGTAGGGAATTTTTAAATTCTAAATTTAGAACCTTTTTGAAACAAGCGGGCGTTCATTTTTAACATTTATATAATCCAGATATAAAAGGGGCCGTCGTGGAACGTTTCAATTGCACACTGAAAACTAAAATGTGGAAATATTTCACCGCATTCAACACTCACAAACTACGTCGATGTGCTGGGCAAGCTAGTTCAAAATTATAACGCTAGTGTTCATTCGACTATAGGAATGGCTCCGGCTTCGTCAACCTATTCACGTACTTAAAATACTATTGCGGTTCCGAAAGCGGTGGGCTAAATTAAAATAGGGAAAATTTTGTTCAAGGTAGGCGATCATGTGCGCATAAGTAAAGAAAAAATTATTTTTGACAAAGGATACGAGGCTAATTTTACACGAGAAATATTTAGCACAGTTAAAGTAATTCCTAGACTTCCCCAACCGGTCTATTCGTTACAGGATCTCCGCGTGCGGCCCATTGAGGGACATTTTTATAACTACGAAATAGTTCGCGTGCGTCGTCCAACGATTTTTCAAATAGATAAAATAGTACAGAGTAAGCGGATTAAAGGCATTCAACATCATCTAGTCAAGTGGAAAGGATACGACAGTTCTTTCAACAGCTGGGTGGCTGCGTCTAACATTAAACAAATATGAGTCCGTTTTATGTAGCACTGCCGTCAGATTCGAGCGCCGAATATTACGAGAACAATACACTCTTATACTATACTACAAAATTGGCACAGTCCATACGGCTAGAACACGACCGGTGGGAGGTGGGACTAGCTGAATTATCCTATCCCGTGGGTTTTGAAAGTCTCGAAGATAACATTTTATCGAAAGATAAAGAATTGACGGCAAACGTCGTGGTGACCCAAGTGGGCCGTGTTTCGTTTCCTCAACAAGATTTCACATCCTTTAAGGAGCTTTATAATAAAATTAAGAGCTCGATAAATGATAAAGGCGATCTAGAGGTTTTAATATCTGAATTTCAATATACATTCTTCGCGATCAAACAATGTTAACTGAGATTAAAAGTCAAAAGGGTGCATGGACGCCCGACAAGTCATCCATAACTACACGATTCAAAAACACAATTTCATTTACGGTGGCGAAAAGAAAATTTAAAATAGAATTTCCTGTTCGTCTTTATGTGGGCATCGGAGACTTAATTACAACCATTCGAAACAGACTACCCAGCATAGAGTCTCTTAATGCGGTTAATACACATATGAGGGATTTAATGAGCGAGGATATTAAGGGGTCTTTTTGCGACCCAATCGTAAACTGCCCGGCTCTAGTTCAACCGAAACAGAACCTGTCTTTGTGTACACTGACATTATAGGACCACAGTTGCTAGGCGACTCGTATGTAAGATTGATTAGAATCATACAGTTCCCCTCCGCCACCGTACATCACGTGTTCTTTCCTATATTCTATTTTCCCGTCGAGAAATGTAATTTTGACTCTATAAGTATAGGCTTATACACAAAGTTTGGCGAACGAGTCAATTTTCAATCGGGTCCCGTGCCCACCGTAACGGTTTTACATTTTAGAGAGAAAAAACTAGATAAATAGATACGGGGGGTAGTAATTTGACTTAGTCTTAATAATGGAGGGAGAGAAAACATCGGTCCCGTCTATCACGCCAGTTATAAAATGCAACGGAGCCGTGGCCTAGGATCGTTTTTGGGCGGATTATTTCGATTTGTCAAACCGTTGTTTATGAGGGGGCCGAAAGCGGTGGGAAAACAAGCGTTACAAACAGGTTCGCACATTCTGGCCGACATAGCGACACGCGAACCCGGCCAAAAAGTCGGTGATATAGTTAAAAAGCGCGTCACACAGGCTGTCGAGGGACGTGGCTTAAAAAGGGTAAAAAAGCGTAAACGACTTCATTCGAAGGTGGGCGCCAGAGCAAGAGGGAACAAGAGAACTAAAAAAGATATTTTCGATTAATTATGGAGTGTTCAAAAACAGAACTAGATCTTTTCGACGAAAAATGCATTCAAACGGTAATTAAAAATAATAAAGTGGTCGAATACAAACCCATCACTTCCGTGGATAATGACGCTCAGTTAGAGTTTTTTTGCCCCGGAGACGGCGAGTACTTTCGGGACCCTCTTCGATTAAATTATATCTTCGTATTCAACTGGTGAAAGGGGATGGGACACCGGTCGCAGCCGACAATAGAATCGGATGCGTCAACAACTTGTTAAATTCTTTATTCAGTCAAATCAATATCTCTCTCAACGAAACACCTATTACAACCTCGACAGACAACTATGCCTACAGGGCTTATTTAGAGACTTTAACTAATTACGGTAGAGACGCCTCCGACACCCACCTAGTGAATGGTATGTGGTTTTGGATACCCCTGCCGCTAACGGTGAACTCACTGCATCCATAGAGAACAAAGGCTTCGCCACGAGATTAGACTTGTTAAAACATCCGGTCGACTTGGTGGGACGTTTACACGCCGACATTTTTAATATTTCGCATTTGCTATTGAAAAATGTATCGTTGCGCGTTAAATTAATTCGCAACAAAAGAGAGTTTTATCTGCTCACAGACGCGGACAATTTAAATACCGACGTGCGGTTGAAAATTTTAGACGCCACCCTCTTTGTGAAACACGTGAAGTGTCGTCGACTATTTCACTCGCTATAGAAAAGACACTGTTACGAAAGCCGGCCCAATACCACCTCAATCAGGTGGACGTCAAGTCTGTGACCGTACCCAAAGGATCCAATCTGAGGCCTAAACAATGTTATTCAAGGGGTTATCCCTAAAATTGTTTTATTCACAATGGTGTCAAACGATGCGGTTGTGAGCAGTTTGAACACGAATCCGTTTCAACTCATTCATAGAAACCTTGATAGTTTCGTCCTGTATGTAAATGGAATCCAAAAACATTTGCCCATTTTGATAAATTTTGACAACGTCGGCACGTCCCCCTCGCCTATGACACATTGTTTTCGGGATTGGGAATACAATATCAGAACAACGGGCATTTAATCACGCGAGACATGTTCAATAAAGGTTACTTTAGGTTGGCCTTCGACTTGACTCCCGACAGCGCAGGACAGGACTCGCACACCAGCCTTCAGACAGAGGGGAACGTGAGATTTGAGTTACAGTTCAAGACAGACCTTGACACCGCCATAACCTCTTTGTTTTACTCTGAGTAAGAGGGGACGGTGTCGATAGATTCTAATAGGGAGGTGAAAATTAATTATTAACACCATGAATTCTCATCAAATAGACACACTGCTGCTACGGGGCAAAATTTCAATCAATAAAGGGACATTTCTTTGGACAAAATACCTCAAAATTTCACTCGTCCCGCCTTATTTGTGGTCAATCTAGACCCCCACACTAAACCCGGTTCTCATTGGGTGGTTCTATATTTTTCCAAATTTGGGGAGTATTTTGATACATATGCCAGACGACGAGCTTAGCGATGACTAGATTCTTAAATAAACACTCGACACGATGGACGTACAACCGCAAACGACTCCAAGCCATAGCCTCCGGTGTGTGCGGGCACTATTGCTGTCTGTTTGCCGTTGCCAAGGACGCCGGCTGGAGCCTGAGGAGATTCACAGACCTGTTCTCAACCGCCGACTTGTGCAAGAACGACCGATGGCCGTCACGCTGTTCAAACGTCGCTTTGGCCCTGTCCAAGGTGTACTACCATCGGTGCACAGACGTGTGTTCCAGCATTAGATATAAAAGTTATACTAGAGTTGTATTTAATCATTTGTATTCAATTATCTGACAGATGAACATCATGTCGGCCATCTTTGATTTTTCATTTATCGTAAACTCGAAAAAGGAGTGGGTGGTCACCGAGCTAGCCATAGTTTTCATCGACGAGAAACAATCCTCGTGCTATCAATTCAATAAAACCACCGGGTTGTGCTACTCCAAATTGGTTCCAATTCTAAAACAAAATTTAGATAAAGCCTTCGTGCCTTACGCATATAATAAACAAAAAGGAAATTTCTTGTCCCGTCTCACAGGCCGGTCATTCATCCCACTACGCGAGGACTATAAATGTCCCTTTGTTGATTTGATCAACTCTAATTGTTGGTGGTGTACCGCCCCTTGTCACGACATCACCCCGTGCGCGTTAAAAAATGCAAACTCTTTGGCACGATTTGTCAGATTTCACAGCGCCGAGAAATTGTATAAATTTTGTCCAATCACTGACGACGACGACCACGATACTAGCTTTAATTGTGACGACTGTTGATTACAGGTCATCAGTCTAGACGCAAACAGCGATGAAGACGTGCAGCTGTAATATGGTGCAGGATGAATCACCGTCGTTGCTAACCAAGACTTTCTACCTAAACGACAAACAGAACAAACACGTGGCGGTGTGCCTCTTCCCTGACCGCAACTTTTACGCTCACGTGATGTTTTCATCAATTCTAATCGTCTAATACTCAGCGTCCCGCAATGGAACTTTCTCGTCAAAGAAATGCCGTTTTGGTCCGACTGTGTGCAGACGTGTGTAAACTTTTGAGTCCAGCATGGACGACTTTAACATTGTGGTGAAAAAACGGCGTGTGGAAATTGTGTCTGAGTGATAAAAAAACATTCAGATCTACCTGTCTACAGACGAATTAAAAACACTGTACAATCTTGAAGAATATATCACACGCCATGTAAAATATCTAAATCACCCTAATGTATCGATGTTCATAGACAATAAAATCGCCTCCAAATCGTTTGTAGACCCATCCGATCCTATCCCATATTTTGACTATCTGTCACTGTATGACGATCTTTGTATTTTTATGGATAACAATAATAAATTGTGAAATATGTATATTTTTTTATTATAATTAAATGTGGAAAAACTTGTACTTATTTTTTCATTTCTAGTAATATTTCCCTCTCATTTAAATTATATATTCGTAGTAAGAGCATATAACATTTTAGTGTATAATTAAATATGACGTCATTACGTCCTACTGACATAATGTACCTAGGCACTAAACCACAATTATCTTATGAAGTCACTGTAAACACTCCTGCACAATTAATTATCTTATGACGTCAGTCACTTAATATTATTCAAATCTAATATATAATGTGACGTCATACTCTCATACGTCCTTAATTAACTTATGATGTCACGTACACAAATTAATTACGTGCCTCGCACTTAATATCATTCAAATCTGTGACATCCAATTGCGGAACGTCACCATACACATGAGGTGACGACAAATACGTCACTCCAAAATTATAATACTTGCTCTCTCCGTTGGAGGAAAATCGATCATAGTCGCGCTTTTACTACGTTGGTTGATTACCACAGCTAGCTTCTCAACACTATAAAGGATTCGGTGACAGTGTAAGTATGTCCATTCCATTGATGAAGTCAAAATAAACCAGACAATGTAATGTCCATCCCATTGATGACAGTGAAAATAAACCTGACAGTGTAAGTATGTCCATCCCATTGATGACAGTCAAAATAAACCAAACATTGTAAGTCCATCTCATTGATGACAGTAAAAACAAATCAGACATTGTATGTCCATCCCATTGATGAGAGTCAAAATAAATCAGACATTGTATGTCCATCCATTGATACATAAAAATAAATCAGACATTTTATGTCCATCCCATTGATGACAGTCAAAATAAACCAGACAATGTAAGTATGTCCATCCCATTGATGACAGTGAAAATAAGCCACACATTGTAAGTCCATCTCATTGATGACAGTCAAAATAAACCACACATTGTAAGTCCCAAACTCATTGATGACAGTAAAAATAAATCAGACATTGTATGTCCATCCCATTGATGAGAGTCAAAATAAATCAGACATTGTATGTCCATCCCATTGATGAAGTCAAAATAAATCAGACATTGTAAGTCCATCTCATGATGACAGTCAAAATAAACCACACATTGTAAGTCCATCTCATTGATGACAGTAAAATATAAATCAGACATTGTATGTCCATCCCATTGATGTGAGTAAAAGTAAATAGACATTGTATGTCCATCCATTGATGACAGTAAAAATAAATCAGACATTGTAAGTCCAACTCATTGATGACAGTAAAAATAAACCAACATTGTAAGTCCATTCATTGATGAAGTAAAAATAAATCAGACATTGTATGTCCATCCATTGATGAAGTCAAAAATAAACGACAAATTGTAAATCCAACTCATGGATGACAGTAAAAATAAACCACACATTGTAAGTCCATCTCATTGATGACAGTAAAAATAAATCAGACATTGTAAGTCCATCCCATTGATGACAGTAAAATAAATCCACATTGTAAGTCCATTCATTGATGACAGTAAAAATAAATCACATTGTAAGTCCAACTCATTGATGACAGTAAAAATAAATCAACATTGTAAGTCCATCCATTGATGACAGTAAAAATAAACCAACATTGTATGTCCATCTATTGATGACAGTCAAAATAAACCCACATTGTAAGTCTCTCATTGATGACAGTAAAATAAATCAACATTGTATGTCCATTCCATTGATGAAGTAAAAATAAATCAGACTTGTATGTCCATTCCATTGATGAAGAGTAAAATAAACAGACATGTAAGTAGTCCATCATTGATGACAGTGAAAATAAACCAGACATTAGTAGTCCATCCATTGTTGACAGTAAAATCGAAACAATCATTGTGTAATAAATCAATTTTAGATTATGTCATAAATAAACCACATATTGTAAGCCATCTGATTGATGAAAGTAAAATAAACCATGAAATTTAAGTCCACTCATTGATGACAGTCAAAATAAATCAACATTGTAATGTTCCATCCATTGATGACAGTCAAAATAAACCACACATTGTAAGTCCAAACTCATTGATGAAGTAAAAATAATCAGACATTGTATGTCAATTTCATTGATGACAGTAAAAATAAATCAGAAATTTGTAAGTCATCTCATTGATGACAGTCAAAATAAATAGACATTGTATGTCCATCCATGATGAGAGTCAAAATAAATCAGACATTGTATGTCCATCCCATTGATGAAGTAAAATAAATCAGACATTGTAGTCCCATCTCATTGATGACAGTCAAATAAACCACACATTGTAAATCCATCTATGATGACATAAAATAAATCAGAATTGTATAGTCCATCTCATTGATGACAGTAAAATAAACACATTGTATGTCCACTATTGATGACAGTAAAATAAATCAGACATTGTAAAGTCCATTCCCATTGATGAAGTAAAATAACAACATTGTATGTCCATCCCATTGATGAAGTCAAAATAAATCAGACATTGTATGTCCATCATTGATGAGAGTTCAAAATAAATCAGACATTGTATCCATCCCATTGATGAGAGTCAAAATAAATCAGACTTTGTATGTCCATCCCATTGATGAGAGTCAAAATAAATCACAATTGTAAGTCCATCTCATTGATGAATAAAAAAAATCAGACATTGTATGTCCATCCCATTGATGAAGTTAAAATAAATCAGACATTGTATGTCCATCCATTGATGAGAGTCAAAATAAATCAGACATTGTATGTCCATCCCATAGATGACATAAAATAAACCAACATTGTAAGTCTATCTCATTGATGACAGTAAAAATAAATCAGACATTGTATGTCCATCCCATTGATTAAGTCAAAATAAATCAGACATTGTATCCAATCCCATTGATGAGAGTCAAAATAAATCAGACATTGTATGTCCATCCATTGATGAGAGTCAAAATAAATCAGACATTGTATGTTCATCCCTTGATTACAGTCAAAATAAACACATTGTAGTCCATCCATTGATGACATAAAATAAATCAGAATTTAAGTCATCACATTGATGACAGTAAAAATAACACACATTGTAAGTCCATCTCATTGATAAAGTAAATTAATCAGACATTGTATGTCATCCCATTGATGAAGTCAAAATAAATCAGCACATTGTAGTCCACACATTGATGAAGTCAAAATAAACCACACATTGTAATGTCCCATCCATTGATGACAGTAAAAATAAATCAGACATTGTATGTCCATCCATTGATGAGAGTCAAAATAAATTAGACATTGTATGTCATCCCATTGATGACAGTCAAAATAAATCAAACATTGTATGTCCATTCCATTGATGATATTCAAAATAAATCAGACATTGTATGTCCATCCCATTGATGAAGTCAAATAAACAACATTGTAAGTCATCCATTGATGACATAAAATAAATCAACATTTAAGTCCATCTCATTGATGAAGTCAAAATAAATCAGACATTGTATGTCCATTCCCTTGTGAAGTCAAAATAATCAGACATTGTATGTCCATCCATTGATGAGAGTAAAATAAATCAGACATTGTTGTTCCATTCATTATGACAGTAAAATAAAATCAGACATTGTATCCAATCCATTGATGACAGTAAAATAAACCACATTGTAATCCATCTCATTGATGACAGTAAAATAAACCAAATTGTAAGTCCATCCATTGATGACAGTAAAATAAATCAAATGTAGTCCATCCATTGATGACAGTCAAATAACCAGACATTGTATGTCCATCCATTGATGACAGTAAATAAATCGAATTGTTTCATCAATTGATGACAGTAAAATAAACAACATTGTAAGTCCAACTCATTGATGACAGTAAAATAAACAACATTGTAGTTCCATCTCATTGATGACAGTAAAAATAACAACATTGTAGTCCATCATTGATAGTCAAATAAACCACATTGTAGTCCATCTCATTGATGACAGTAAAATAAACACAACCCATTGATAAGTCAATATCAATTTGAAAAGACAGTAAAATAAATAGCATTGTAGTTCTCCATTGAGATGTCAAAATAAACCAGACATTGTAATGTCCATCCATTGATGAAGTCAAAATAAATAGACATTGTATGTCCATCCATTGATGAAGTCAAAATAAACCACACATTGTAAGTCCACTCATTGATGAAGTAAAAAAATCAGAATTGTAGTCATCCATTGTGAGAGTCAAAATAAATCAGACATTGTATGTCCATCCCATTGATGACAGTCAAAATAAACAAATTTAAGTCCATCTCATTGATGACAGTCAAATAAACCACACATTGTAAGTCCATCTCATTGATGACAGTAAAATAAATCAGACATTGTATGTCCATCCTATTGATGAAGTAAAAATAAATCAGACAATTTTAGTCCATCCATTGATGACAGTAAAAATAAATCAGACATTGTAGTCCAACTCATTGATGAAGTAAAATAAACAACATTGTATGTCCATCCATTGATGAAGTAAAATAAATCAGACATTGTATGTCCATCCATTGATGAAGTCAAAAAAACCAACATTGTAAGTCCATCTCATTGATGAATCAAAATAATCAGACATTTAAGTCCATCCATTGATGAGAATAAAATAAATCAGACATTGTATGTCCATCCATTGATGGAGTCAAAAATAAATCAGACATTGTAGTCCATCCATTGATGACAGTAAAATAAATCAGACATTGTAGTCCAACTCATTGATGAAGTAAAAATAAACAACATTGTAAGTCCATCTCATTGATGAGTAAAAATAAATCAGACATTGTATGTCCATCCCATTGATGACGTCAAATAAACCACATTGTAAGTCATCATTG
Organism: Timema cristinae; assembly: GCA_039000515.1. Taxonomy (NCBI): domain Eukaryota; kingdom Metazoa; phylum Arthropoda; class Insecta; order Phasmatodea; family Timematidae; genus Timema; species Timema cristinae. Next base: position 8,666,601 of record JBCFYV010000100.1, read on the forward strand.
ATGACAGTCAAAATAAACCACAAATTGTAAGTCCATCTCATTGATGACAGTAAATAAATCAGATTGTATGTCCATCCATTGATGAAGTCAAAATAAACCAGACAATTAGTATGTCCATCCCATTGATGACAGTAAATAAACCAGACAGTGTAAGTATTTCCATCCATTGATGACAGTCAAAATAAACAACATTGTAAGTCCAATCATTGATGAAGTCAAAATAAACAACATTTTAGCCATCTCATTGATGAGATCAAAATAAATCAGACATTGTAGTCTATCCATTGATGACAGTCAAATAAATCAGACATTTATGTCCATCCATTGATGACAGTAAAATAAACAAATTTAGTCCATCATTGATGAAGTCAAAATAATCAGACATTGTATGTCATCCATTGATGACAGTAAAATAAATAGCTTTAGTCATTCATTGATGAAGTCAAAATAAATCACATTGATGTCACCATTGAGAAGTCAAAATAAATCGACATTGTATGTCCATCCCATTGATGAAGTAAAATAAACAACATTGTAAGTCCATCCATTGATGAAGTAAAATAAATCAACATTGTAGTCCATCCATTGATGAGAGTCAAAATAAATCAGACATGTAGTCCATCCCATTGATGAGAGTCAAAATAACAACATTGTATGTCCATTCATTGATGGAGTCAAATAAATCAGACATTGTATGTCCATCCATTGATGAAGTCAAATAAATCAGACATTTATGTCCATCATTGATGAAGTCAAAATAAATCAGACATTGTATTCATCCATTGATGAAGTCAAAATAAATCAGACATTGTATGTCCCTCATTGATGAAGTAAAATAAATCACATTGTAGTCATCTCATTGATGAGTCAAAATAAATCAGACATTGTATGTCCACCCATTGATGAGTCAAAATAAACCAGACAATGTTAGTATGTCAATTCCATTGATGACAGCGAAAATAAACCAGACAGTGTAAGTATGTCCATCTCATTGATGACAGTCAAAATAAACCACACATTGTAAGTCCATCTCATTGGTGAGAGTCAAAATAAATCAGACATTGTCTAAGTCCATCCCATTGGTGAGAGTCAAAATAAATCAGACATTGTATGTCCATCCCATTGATGACAATCAATCAATGTTTTTGTTTACGCCTAATTTACCGGTAACATGTAACTAAACAAGGGAAAGACATGTTTGGTTTAATTTAAATATAAATATATTGGATGACTTTGACATTCAAGTTTGTTGTTATTTCTTAACCAAACTTTGAACCATAATTGTGATCCTAATATTTTGAAAAGTAATATTACACCTATTACAAAATAATAGTAAATGACCTAATTAATGCTGGTTAAATAGTATATATTGTAATATAGATACTTTACTTGACATCCATTACTGTTCCCACTTTTCCCAATGAGAAATTTTTCAGCAATGCCGAGAATCGAACCCGGGGCCGTTAGATCAGTATGCAGACATGCTACAGACTGAACTAAGGTGTCAGACTATTATGGATATTAACATGAATAATTTAATTACTATGCTATACACTATATTGGAGTGATGAGTAGTCTTACATTTAATTATTAGTGTTACTTTAAAGATTGATTATTATAAAGAAATGTGTCTTACCATTATTGTTGAACCAATACGAGACTCGGTTGGCAAGCATGGCACGATTGTGTCCCAAAATAGCAAATCCATTTTCTACATTTGACAAAAATATCCAAACACTCTCAGACTCACTGAGCTGCGAACCCATTATTACAGCCATGCGAGTATTCCTCAAATTTTCTGGGTTTAAACCTAGAGGTAAAAAAAATATAAATGAATATTGCATTTGATTCAATGTATTAAAATAACATATAACCTGCTTCAGTGGTTATATAGTCCAAGGTATCACTCTCGCAAAAAGCTTTGTACCTCGCTCGGGTGTACTGGGCGTGTATATTTCTAAGTTTTTTACACTCCTATCACACAAATTTGGGTACCATTTCTGTAAATTAAAGCATCCTCATCCCTGAGACACTAGCGTAAAGAGTGAATACGCCTATATAATAAGAGGAGATGATAAAAAAGCAACATAGAAATTGGAACGATTTATAATTATTTTAAGGGAATAGGTCCTAATTAATTTGGTGGCATTTGTATTTAATTATAAGATATGTGGCCACAACTTAAAGTGATCGACTAAGATTCATTCTATTTGTAAAATGATTTGACTAATTTAATTTAGTATTCAAAAGGAATGCAAACAATTATTTAAGTGACTTTACAAGTGTGCTATAGTTGCAAAACCATTACTTTTTATTATGGAACTTTATTCTTTAATGTATATCTATCTACTTTTTTTAAATAACTCATTTTTAAATTAATCGGGCTATATTTCTAACAGACATTCATGTAAGCCTTAATTTATGGATCAAATGAAGGGTTTAGTTTATAAGGACCAATAAGAACTCGAAACGTGATTTATGTTTGTTAAAGTTTGCCGGACATGAACCACATGAAGTGAAACTAAGGGAGAGGTTGAGCTCTCATCTCTAGGTCTAGTATGAGAAACAATGATCTGTAAGTAACGAGGCTGAGCGAGAATTAAGGTATTTTGAATTATATCATAGTGTGTTTCATATCAGAAACCCTGTCTTGTCTTCGATTTTGCTTAGCCTCATCTTGCATACGGACCAATATCTGGACCATTATTATTAATATAAATCAATTTTCTAGTAATAAGCCAGGGCTGCGGAACTGAAGAGGGCTTATGGCCCCCTTATTTTATTTTGGGGGGCTGAGAATATCTCCATATTTACCATACATATTAAAAATGTGTGTAAAACTATTTAAATTGTTGGACCTATCCCATGACCATAAAGAGCAATTGAAGACTAAAACTATCAATACACCGACTACCATCAACTTGGTAATTTTAAATAATGAACTGTCACTAGCCTGAAGGGGAGAGTAATACCCCCTTCTTCCTCTCACTTTCCCTAAATAATGAACTGTCACTACCCTGAAGGGGAGAGTAGTACCCCCTTCTTCCTCTAACTTTCCCTAAATAATGAACTGTCACTACCCTGAAGGGGAGAGTAGTACCCCCTTCTTCCTCTAACTTTCCCTAAATAATGAACTGTCACTAGCCTGAAGGGGAGAGGAGTACCCCTTCTTCCTCTCACTTTCTCTTAATAATGAACTGTCACTACCCTGAAGGCGAGAAAAGTACCCCCTTCTTCCTTTCACTTTCCCTAAATAATGAACTGTCACTACCCTGAAGGGGAGAGTAGTACCCCCTTCTTCCTCTAACATTCCCTAAATAAAGAACTGTCACTAGCCTGAAGGGGAGAGGAGTACACCCTTCTTCCTTTCACTTTCCCTAAATAATGAACTGTCACTAGCCTGAAGGGGAGAAAAGTACCCCCTACTTCCTCTCACTTTCCCTAAATAATGAACTGTCACTAGCCTGAAGGGGAGAGTAGTACCCCTCCTTCTTCTCACTTTCTCTAAATAATGAACTGTCACTACCCTGAAGAGGAGAAGAGCACCCCCTTTTTCCTTTCACTTTCCCTAAATAATGAACTGTCACTAGCCTGAAGGGGAAAGGAGTACCCCTCCTTCTTCTCACTTTCTCTTAATAATGAACTGTCACTTGCCTGAAGGGGAGAGGAGTACCCCCTTCTTCTTTCACTTTCCCTAAATAATGAAGTGTCACTAGCCTGAAGGGGAGAGTAGTACCCCCTTCTTCCTCTCACTTTCCCTAAATAATGAACTGTCACTTGCCTGTGAAGGGAGAAAGTACCCCCTTCTTCCTTTCACTTTCCCTAAATAATGAACTGTCACTAGCCTGAAGGGAAGGAGTACCCCTTCTTCCTTCACTTTCCCAAATAATGAACTGTCACTACCTGAAGGGAGAAAGTACCCCTTCTTCCTTCACTTTCCCTAAATAATGAACTTCACTACCTGAAGGGGAGAGAGTACCCCCTTCTTCCTTTCACTTTCCCTAAATAATGAACTTCACTACCCTGAAGGGGAGAAGTACCCCCTTCTTCCTCTCACTTTCCCTAAATAATGAACTTCACTACCTAAGGGAGAGAGTACCCCTTCTTCCTTCACTTCCTAAATATGAACTTCACTACCTGAAGGGAGAGAGTACCCCTTCTTCTCTCACTTTCCCTAATAATGAACTTCACTACCTGAAGAGAGAGTACCCCCTTCTTCCTTCACTTTCCTAAATATGAATTCACTACCTGAAGGGGAGAAGAGTACCCCTTCTTCTTTCACTTTCCCTAAATAATGAACTTCACTACCCTGAAGGAGAGAGTACCCCTTCTTCCTCACTTTCCCTAAATAATGAACTTCACTACTGAAAGAAAGATACCCCTTCTTCCTTCACTTTCCCTAAATATTGAACTTACTACCTGAAGGGAGAAGAGTACCCCTTCTTCCTTCACTTTCCTAAATAATGAACTTCACTACCCTGAAAAGAGAGTACCCCTTCTTCCTCTCACTTTCCTAAATAATGAACTGTCACTAGCCTGAAGGGAAGAGTACACCCTTCTTCCTTCACTTTCCTAAATAATGAACTTCACTACCGAAGGAGAAAGTACCCCTTCTTCCTTCACTTCCCTAAATAATGAACTGTCACTAGCCTGAAGGGAGAGAGTACCCCTTCTTCCTTCACTTTCCTAAATAATGAACTTCACTACCTGAAGGGAGAGATACCCCCTTCTTCCTCTCACTTCCCTAAAAATGAACTGTCACTACCTGAGGGAGAAGAGTACCCTTCTCCTCACTTTCCCTAAATAAGAACTTCATACCTGAAGGGGAAGAGTACCCTTCTTCCTTCACTTTCCCTAAATAATAACTGTCACTACCCTGAAGGAGAGATACCCCTTTTACTTTCCTAAATAATGAACTGTCACTACCTGAAGGAGAAGAGTACCCTTCTTCCTTTCATTTCCTAAATAATGAACTGTCACTACCTGAAGGGAAGATACCCCTCTTCCTTCACTTTCCTAAATAATGAACTTCACTACCTGAAGGGAAAGAGACCCCCTTTTCCTTCACTTTCCTAAATAATGAATGTCACTACCCTGAAGGGAGAGAGTACCCCTTTTCTTCACTTTCCTAAATAATGAACTGTCACTAGCCTAAGGGAAGGATACCCCCTTCTTCCTTCACTTTCCCTAAATAATAACTTCACTAGCCTAAGGGAGAAGTACCCCCTTCTCCTTCACTTTCCTAAATAATGAACTGTCACTAGCTGAAGGGAAGAGTACCCCTTCTTCCTCTACTTTCCTAAATAATAACTGTCATACTGAAGGAGAGTATACCCCTTCTTCCTCTCACTTTCCCTAAATAATGAACTTCACTACCTGAAGGGAGAGGTACCCTTCTTCCTTCACTTTCCCTAAATAATGAACTTCACTCCTGAAGGGAAATACCCCTTCTTCTTCACTTTCCTAAATAATGAATGTCACTACCTGAAGGGGAGAATACCCCCTTTTCTTTCACTTTCCCTAAATAATGAACTTCACTAGCCTGAAGGGGAAGAGTACCCTTCTTCTCTCACTTTCCTAAATAATGAACTGTCACTACTGAAGGGAAAGTACCCCCTTCTCCTTCACTTTCCTAAATATGAACTGTCACTACTGAAGGGGAAGATACCCCTTCTCCTTCACTTTCCCTAAATAATAACTTCACTACCTGAAGGAGAATACCCTTCATCCTTCACTTTCCTAAATAATGAACTGTCACTAACTGAGGAGAGGGTACCCCCTTCTTCCTTCACTTCCCTAAATAATGACTGTCACTACCTGAAGGGGAGAGAGTACCCCTTCTTCCTCTCACTTTCCTAATAATGAACTCACTACCTGAAGGGAGAAAGTACCCCTCTTCCTTCACTTTCCTAAATAATGAACTGTCACTACTGAAGGGAGAAGTACCCCCTTCTTCCTTCACTTCCTAATAATGAACTTCACTACCTGAAGGGAGAGAGTACCCCCTTCTTCCTTCACTTTCCTAAATAATGAACTGTCACTACCCTGAAGGGGAGAGAGTACCCCTTCTTCCTTTCACTTTCCCTAAATAATGAACTGTCACTACCCTGAAGGGGAGAGGAGTACCCCCTTCTTCCTCTCACTTTCCCTAAATAATGAACTGTCACTACCCTGAAGGGGAGAGGAGTACACCCTTCTTCCTCTCACTTTCCCTAAATAATGAACTGTCACTACCCTGAAGGGGAGAGGAGTACACCCTTCTTCCTCTCACTTTCCCTAAATAATGAACTGTCACTAGCCTGAAGGGGAGAGTAGTACCCCCTTCTTCCTCTCACTTTCCCTAAATAATGAACTGTCACTACCCTGAAGGGAGAGGAGTACACCCTTCTTCCTCTCACTTTCTCTAAATAATGAACTGTCACTACCCTGAAGGGGAGAGGAGTACACCCTTCTTCCTTTCACTTTCCCTAAATAATGAACTGTCACTAGCCTGAAGGGGAGAGTAGTACCCCCTTCTTCCTCTCACTTTCCCTAAATAATGAACTGTCACTACCCTGAAGGGGAGAGTAGTACCCCCTTCTTCCTTTCACTTTCCCTAAATAATGAACTGTCACTAGCCTGAAGAGGAGAGTAGTACCCCCTTCTTCCTCTAACTTTCCCTAAATAATGAACTGTCACTAGCCTGAAGGGAGAAGTAGTACCCCCTTCTTCCTCTCACTTTCCCTAAATAATGAACTGTCACTACCCTGAAGGGGAGAGGAGTACACCCTTCTTCCTTTCACTTTCTCTAAATAATGAACTGTCACTAGCCTGAAGGGGAGAGTAGTACCCCCTTCTTCCTCTCACTTTCCCTAAATAATGAACTGTCACTACCCTGAAGGGGAGAGGAGTACACCCTTCTTCCTCTCACTTTCCCTAAATAATGAACTGTCACTACCCTGAAGGGGAGAGGAGTACACCCTTCTTCCTCTCACTTTCCCTAAATAATGAACTGTCACTAGCCTGAAGAGGAGAGTAGTACCCCCTTCTTCCTCTCACTTTCCCTAAATAATGAACTGTCACTACCCTGAAGGGGAGAGGAGTACACCCTTCTTCCTCTCACTTTCTCTAAATAATGAACTGTCACTAGCCTGAAGGGGAGAGGAGTACACCCTTCTTCCTCTCACTTTCTCTAAATAATGAACTGTCTCTAGCCTGAAGGGAGAAGAGTACCCCTTCTTCCTCTCACTTTCCCTAAATAATGAACTGTCACTACCTGAAGGGGAGAAGAGTACCCCTTATTCCTCTCACTTTCTCTAAATAATGAACTGTCTCTAGCCTGAAGGGAGAAGAGTACCCCCTTCTTCCTCTAACTTTCCCTAAATAATGAACTGTCACTAGCCTGAAGGGAGAGGAGTACCCCCTTCTACCTCTTACTTTCTCTAAATAATGAACTGTCACTAGCCTGAAGGGGAGAGGAGTACCCCCTTCTTCCTCTCACTTTCCCTAAATAATGAACTGTCACTAAACTGAAGGGGAGAGGAGTACACCCTTCTTCCTTTCACTTTCCCTAAATAATGAACTGTCACTAGCCTGAAGGGGAGAGTAGTACCCCCTTCTTCCTTTCACTTTCCCTAAATAATGAACTGTCACTAGCCTGAAGGGGAGAGGAGTAGCCCCTTCTTCCTCTCACTTTCCCTAAATAATGAACTGTCACTAGCCTGAAGGGGAGAAGATACCCCTTATTCCTCTCACTTTCTCTAAATAATGAACTGTCTCTAGCCTGAAGGGAGAAGAGTACCCCCTTCTTCCTCTAACTTTCCCTAAATAATGAACTGTCACTACCCTGAAGGGGAGAGGAGTAGCCCCTTCTACCTCTTACTTTCTCTAAATAATGAACTGTCACTAGCCTGAAGGGGAGAGGAGTACCCCCTTCTACCTCTTACTTTCTCTAAATAATGAACTGTCACTAGCCTGAAGGGGAGAGGAGTACCCCCTTCTTCCTCTCACTTTCCCTAAATAATGAACTGTCACTAAACTGAAGGGAGAGGAGTACCCCTTCTGCCTCTAACTTTCTCTAAATAATGAACTGTTACTAGCCTGAAGGGGAGAGGAGTACCCCCTTCTACCTCTTACTTTCTCTAAATAATAAACTATCACTACTTTGAAGGAAGAGGAGTAATTATTTTCTACTTGCCTGCGTCTGTAATAGCTTCAAATGATCTCTCCAGCATATTTCTTATTATTTCGTTTAAAGAATCGCATTGTCTTGCATGAATTCCAAAAAATGCGGAATCAAATTTATCATGTTGTGGTAACTTTCCTATTAGTCTTGGAACAGCCAGATTGTCTGGAAAAATAAGATATCATGTTAATGAATCAAGTTGAATATTTTATATTGCTCAATTAAATTTACAAGGACATTATCAAACAGTTGATAAATCATTCAATTTAGCTGGTTGGCACCTATATTGGGCGGATTTAAAACATTTCAGAACATGCTTTGTCTTTATATGGTATTTGATCATCTTCTTGGTATTTTCAATCAGAATAAGGTTCCAATACTTACCAGCCTAATTTACTAATGATATAGATTTAATATACTTGTATAAAACTGGTAAGTGTGATATATTATAAGAGGCAGAAAGTGTGTTTAGTGTGCATGTGTGTGTGTGTGTGTTTAGAAAAGGATTGGCCACGTCTATATGAGATGGAAGGTAGAGCCAGAGGGTTTTCCCCGTATAAATAGACAAATCTAAAAAAGGAAGATTTCAAAATGGGGCTCTAGGAAATTGGGGGGCCAAGGCAGTTTTATATATTTAAAAGACACTTTTTAAATGAAGTAGAGAATTAAAATTTGACAGACTGATAAAGGAACCACTCAAAATAATGATAAAAGTCAGAAAAATTATTTTTAAATGAGACTGGTAAAGAGGGGAAGGGGGCATACAGAGAAAAATAAATTTTTAAGTGTGGGATAAAAACTAAATTTGGCAGGCAGGTAGAAGTTGAGCCCCAGATAATCAAATAAATCTTAAAAATTGATATGGAGAAGTGGGAATTCTAGAAATGCCCCTGGGAGAGGAGGTAAGGCAAATTTCCAAAACACATACAAACGACTACTTTTCTGTGTGGTAGAGAACTGAAATTTGGCAAGCAGGTAGGTTTATAGGACTTTTCCAAATAAACATAAATGTCTGAACATTTTAAATCAAAAAATGAAATAGGGGGAGCGGTGAGAGGAGGCATATAAGTAGAAAAAATTTTTAAGAGAAGTTAGAAAATTAGAATTTGCCATGGATGTATAGGCATAACTTAAAATAATAAAATAAATGTTAAATACTTTATAGTTTAAGTAGGGGCTGGTGAAATTGAGGGTATTAAAATTTCCAAAACCAAATGTATAAATCGCTTATCAATGCGGAAGAAAATTTAAATTGATCAGGCAGATGTAAGGACCATCCCAAACCACAATGAAGGTCTGAACATTATTAAATTTTAAAATGAGGACCAGAAAATGAAAAAAGGTTCCCCCAAAATTTTCAAAATATAAAAACTACTTTACAATATTGTATAAACTTGAATTATATTATTAAATGTAATGATACAGACTCAAATAGCCAGAAGAGTCTGCATATATAAATTTTCAAATGAGACACCATGAAATGGCTAGGGCTGGAAATTTCCAAAACTAATGTTATTAAGTAGAAAATCTACAAAAGACATCTACAAAAGTATTAAAAGGTTGTTTTTTTAATCTTAAACTCATGTTCTGCTTTGAAGGAATTATAATAATAGTTTCAAAACATAATAAAAATTATGGTTCAGTGTTGTAGAAAATTAAAATATATACAAGCAGTTAGGACGACTACTCCAATAATAAAAAAATTTAAAAATTAAATTTAAAAATTGGTTACAAGTAATGGGGGACCCAAAAGTGTATAAGTTAATATTAAATATAGCTCCCCACATAACTGAATGGTGTAGAATAGATGTAATTTCAAAATTTAAACCTGGGAAATATATGAGCTCGAAATATATAAAACTAATGTAAAACAATATTTTTGGTAAGATTGAAAGTATGAATTTGACTGGAACGTGAAATAACCATATCAGATAACCAAAGAGTCTTAAAATTTCACAGAGGGACTGTGGGAACTGAAAAAAAACAGTGGGAGTGGAGATAGTATTAATTATTTCCAAAGATATTAAAAATCTACCTTTCAGTGAAAGAAAATGTGTACTTTGCAAAGTGGTAAAAGGACCATCCGAGGTAACCTAAATTTGGAAATTTTGGAATTTCCAAATAGGGGATTGGAAGATAGGTTAAAGGTGGAGGTAGAGCGGGAGCCTCAAAATTTAACTACCACAAGGTATTTTGCTCCTATAAATAATACTTTGGATCATACTGCAGAGCCATCTAGTGTCAAAACACACAACTATAACTTTCAAATGCTATTTTTCCCTTAGAGTTGACAACTTTCTCGGGTTTCCTCTAAGTTTTCAGTCATTTGGCCGCAATCAAAAGTTTTGACTATTTTAGAGCGAGTGTTTTGGTGTTTAAAAAGGACATATCATAATCAATCAATTGAGGGGCCATCATGTAAACAATCCTGACCCCCTCCCAATTTACAAGAAAATGAGGAAGAGTCGTTTGTTGGCTGCTTACAAAGTTTTAGTGACTGAATTTTCAATAAATTCGTTTGACTTAATAACGCTCATGAAAGAGTGGGAAGATTTACCTTCAAGATCAAATACAGCCAGTCTGCAATAACTGAGCATATGTTGAAGGACTACCTATGTGTCAAATTGAAGTGAAGAAGTAACAGATATCACTACAGGCAATATTTGCAATTTTGATGACATAGGTGAAACCCTGATATGAAAAAGGTTACTGTCAAGCAGGGTACCAAATACCCAGAGAAAATTTCCATCCTATCAAAGGCGAGCATAATGATAATGATTGCTGGAAGTGCTTCCTTCATTTGTATTATACCACTTTGACTACATGTGGTCAACTTTGACTGAAAATGAGCCATAATACTGTCGGTGCAACAACAACCAAAGGGTCTGGTTTGAGTTGAATATATTTACTGAGTGGTTTTAATATCTCGTGTTACCTAAGCTGAAGAATTCAGAGGTAAAAAAGGTTATTATTTGTGACAAGATTGTATATTGTATGGTGACACAACATCTTGACGTGGCATTTTTCCTGCCAATGTAAATTGCCTAGCGGCAAATATTGTTTGAATGAAAGGGAAGTGAGCATGAATAAAAGGAATCGGTGCTTCGAAAGAAAAGTTACCTCTATTACTAAGAACTAATGGACATATTAGCATCAAATGCTGTAGTCAATTTAAAATCAGGCCTACAAAAATGTTAAATCTGTCCCATTATTGTTTATGAAGTTTTGGCATGCATTCTAAGAGAGGGATGTGATAAAACTGCTTTAGAAACTTCTGTTAGCAAAGGTTAAATTCGAGTACACAAAATTAACGTCCAAGATGAACATACGATCTACAAATACACTTAGTGGGCTAATTAACACAAAAAGGGTTAGCGTGAGCACAAAACAACGGGGTCGGTTTGTTGAAAGAGAAAGAACAACTGTTAAAGTGAAAGTTATGTGATTGGTTAACTCTTGATGCTCGCGCTACTGCAGCGCCTGTCGTGATTGGTGCAGTGGTTGGGTCGTGCATCTTAGTCAGTGTCTCCAACAACTTCAATTTTAAGAATCAATTTAAACTAAAAGATCAGAGTGAACAGGTGCTATTTTAGTCAAAAGGGGTAGAAAAAAAGTAAATGCTGCCCCTGGTAAAAGCAATGCTTCTGAAATGAACAATGAAGCTCAACCTTAAACTCCTGCTTCTGTTGCTCACAATTTTAAAAAAATGCGGAAAACCCACAAAAGAGAAGAATACATGCGGGGAGAGCTGTGATGAATATGATGAAGAAATATGTCTGAGTAAATCTTCTGATGTGTGTGAATTTGATTATGAAATTGAAACTATGAAAAAGAGAAGAAAATTAAAACTTTAAAAGTGATATGATTTTTTTGATAATGGCAAAAAAGACTCCAAAATATATGAATTCATTGAAAAACCTTTTTAAAACCGTTGGAAAACATGTTGTTTTCATTTACGAGGGAGCTGAACTCCCTGGAAACTTTGATGATGAGGGGGCGACAATTAATGCAATGCATTGATCTCTCAATTCTTTGAAGTGGCTACAGAATAAAGATGAGTTGAGGTATCCATGGGAAGA